>CM017445.1:39648720-40248720 GCA_007726485.1 Eragrostis curvula | reverse complement strand
CCATTCTCCTCTGCAGTGCTTTCTTTACTGTCTCTAAAATACCCCTCCGCTATCCACCGCCTGATCAAACGTCTGCGCCGGATGGTGAGGTTGATAGGAAAGATTGACAAGTAGAAAATGCATGGCTTTAGGGAATCCGAACAGGAATGAAAGTAGGAACGCAACCAGGAAAACATGCCTTCTAGACTGTATTTGGTAACTGTTGCGTTTTCCTCCAACTTTGACACAAGGTTATCTTTTTCTTTTGTGTCGAGAAACATCCTCCATGACTCAGCTACAGCACATATAACCTTGGGAAGTCCACCACATTTCTGTAGTAAGATGCCCCTTGTTTGATCATTCCGATGCTTCATTTCATCCCCCTTTTGATTCCAACAATCCCAAGGATTCGAGTACTTTACTACCACCTGTAGTTCAATATAAGAATCAACTTAGTGTTTTTGAAGGGAAAAAAATATGGAGTTACCCAGAAAGCTTCATTTTCTATTATATAAAAAAGATATGTGCAGGTTTACAGAGATACTTACAGAAGTAAAAGAAAAAAAAAAAGTAAAGCACGTACACAACTTTGTCTAGCCATTTTTCTCAAGCCACATGTTTGTGGGAGATTCATATATCCTTTCTTTATAAATAACTACTAGTATGGTCTACACATCCTCGTGAAAAACAAAGAACAAATTACAAATATTATTTGGCTATGACTTTGGTAGGCTAGCTGTAATAATTATTGGGAATAATAGGCACCAGGAGATCTATTTTTTTTTTAAAAAAAAAGATCATGCACCTTAATCATTATGAAAATAATCTAAGGTTATGCCCTAAGTGAATATCACAAAGTACTCATATATATTATTTGAATTAGGATACTATATGTTAATATAGAAAAATATCACTAAAGGAATGCATTTATGACGTGTCACCAAATGTATGAAGAAATTGGTGTCGGGCATATTGATTTATATATCAAACACATAGCTTGAAGTTGGGTTTCCATTGAACACATGGCAAACACATGGAGGAGGTATATATGGTGCAAAGGGACAAACTATAGATGGGGTTGTAAGGACATATATAAATTAAATAGACCTCTTATTTTATAGCTGGATATAGAATAGCTTCAACTGTGGTCACTTTTGTATTGTAATTTATAACATTCGTGTATTGTGATTTACGATATTTTGCTAATTGATTTACTACAGTTTTACCATGGTTGATCTTTCAAAACGTGTGTGAACGCTGATGTCGTAAATTTATTTAAATTTATCATAAATTAGTGATAAAAATTATCGTAAAACTGTTATCGTAATTTACGACAGTTGACTATAGTGATTTACGATAAATTTGTGATGTGTCTTTACTAGACTTTTGTCATAATTTTGCATGCAACATGTGCCCTAGAACATGATGTCGTAATTTTGCATGCAACATGATAAATTGTTGTAAATTTCATTCAAAACAGAAGTGGCTATAGAATATGCTCACCCAATTAAATTAATAGGAAACTAAAGTCTAATAATCACAACCGGCATGCATATACAGGAATGCATATACTCTGTCAATCTAATGATACTTATTTTGTTTCATCAATATTATAGAGTGAATTGCATAAAACTACAACTATTTGTGTTAATGTTTCAGAAAATTACAACTTTTGGAAGCTCTTTCAGATAACTACAACTATTTTGACCATGTGTTTCAGAAAACTACAAGTTTTGTTTCTGGCCTCACATGTCAATCTCAGTTTGAGAACACTACAACCTGTGAGGCTGACATGTGGGACTCGATGTAGTTTTGTGAAACCCATTATCAAAATAGTTGAAGTTGAAATAGATTTCAAAAGTTATAGTTTTCTAAAAAATTTGACACAAATAGTTATAGTTTTGTGCAATTTATTCATATTTATATTTTTACATAAATATGGTAAAACTGACATTGTTTTTCTCTCCTCTTATTAGGCTACCCTCAATGAGAATTACATTCTAATTAAATACCACTATTGCATGGACCCTTATTTATGTCAGCTCACAAGGGCCCCGGTTCAAAGTGCACCAGAGCGTTAGATTCATTCATACAGAACACGGTACACACGTAGGCATGAATAGTGTTCTTACCTCGTTGAAGACTTGAATGGCGTGGTTAACTTCTAGACCTTTGACGTTCCACACCAAATTCGGATACTGGCTTGCTGCACAACAATAATTGGCAACACTTTCTTCGTTGGTAATTATTATTATGGCAACATTATCTCGTATCTTTTCAGAATTAACATTATTTGGTATCTGGGAACTGGTATTAGACTCAGTTTTTTTTTTGGTTGAAAAGATTGGTCTTATCAAGTCCCAATTTTCTGTAGATTGTAAACCGTCGATAACAATGAGGTATGTGACGTCTTTTTTCTTCTGTATATATTCACGGCACCCTTGAAACGGGTCTTTGATCGCTGATGTCAAGTGGCTGTCTTCGGGTGGAGGATTCAGTTCTGAAAGTATCCGTCCAGAAAAGTCTCTAACATCGAATGGACCCCGGGGTACATCCACCCAGACAAACTTGTAGTTTTTATTTCGGCGGTTCTTGTCCTGTTCCTTTCGGTAAAAGTGCTGGACGAGAAATGATTTGCCAACACCAGGCATTCCCCACACTGAGACCACGTCGCCGGGATCTGAGAGCAAAGACAACCGTTCTAAATCCTCATCGCGGCCAAAAAGCGGATTTTTGTTTAGCCACTTTTCATATGGAAGAATTTTCTTCTTGTCATTGGTGTCCGCATTAATAACTTTTCCGGCCACATCCTGCAAAGAAAAGAGCAGTGCCGTCGAGTCAGGTTGATTGTGGAAACTGCCATTTTCAGATAAGAAACTGTGCTTGTGCACGAGGCCCCCGTAGCGAACAAAATATATCTGTCTGCCCGATCAGGTATTACATGCAGTACCAGCAAAGTAAATATTACTGGATATATCAGCAGAGCAACTATTTTATTGACAGCTCTCAATAAGAGAAGTATCAATGACCATCTAATTTCTCGTATTGAACATATGAACGCAACTTCTTTACTTGACTGCTGGTACTGGGCATGCATGTTTGGTGAACGGGCGCACTTGTTTGTACTGTGCAGTGCGGATGCTTTTGGTCATGGTCAAAGTCAAGCAGCTTGAAGCTAGCCGCATACTCCGTGGTGGAAACTTTTTGGGGAGGAACTAAACAAGGCCTATATTGTACTATGACTTGAATTTAAGTGTCGTACAGTAGGGTGTTTAAATCCGTAGGTGAAAACTTTTCACCTGTCACATCGGATATTTTTGGACACTAATTAGAAGTATTAAACATAGATTCATTACAAAACTAATTACACAAATGGAGTGTAATTTGCGAGATGAATCTATTAAGCCTAATTATTCCATGATTTGATAATGTGATGCTACAGTAAACATGTGCTAATGACTGATTAATTAGGCTTAATAAATTCGTCTCACAGTTTCGCGAGTTCTGTAATTAGTTTTTTTATTAGTATCTGAACACCGCTTCCAACATCCCATAAAACATCCAATGTGTCATCCCAAAAATTTTCACCCCAGGAACTAAACACCCCCTAAATATATAATCCCATAATTTGTGCCTAGTAAAAGAAAGAAATGCTACGAGTTAAATGGCAACTAGACTCGTATAATAGCAGGGAGTGGTCGCTCCTAAAATTTAATTAAGTTTGAACATTGATATGCGTCCGACCGGAGCATATGACCACACTGTCCGTCTGCACATCCTATGGTCCAAAGCATGCATGCATGATGCCAGTTTAATGATCCAACAGACAGGAACATGCTGGGATATGGTGCAGGCGTACAACACAGAAGTACGCAAAGCAATTCCGTAAGTTTATGCTGCATCTGCTTTAATTTTTTAGCAACGTTTTCTTCACCTCCCGCTCTTTTCTCAACATCGTCCTGCATGACATTGTTTGACATGACATAATATATGAAGCCATTACTACTGCGAATTTTATATCGGTGTTCCAAGAGTAATCCTGATATTAGTCAGCCTTTTAGTACCGGGTCATAACCCCTAAAAGGTACACTTTAGTATCGGATGGTGTTCCGACCCGGTACTAAACTAAAATTTAGACATGTCATATCAAAGAAAATCTTACTATTTAAAAATATTAAATAAAGTCTAATTACATAACTTTTTTGACAGTGCTAATTCACAAGATGCATCTAATAAGCCTTATTAATCTATATTTTGCTACAGTGATGCTATAGTAATCATCGTCTAATCACGACTTAATTATCCTTATTAGATTCGTCTTGTGAATTAGCTTAGAGATTCTGCAATTAGTTTTGTAATTAGACTTTTTAATACCCTTAAATAACAAGATTATGCGTCCTAAAATTTAGTCATAAACGAAACGAACATAAGACTTCAGGTCCTAGGTTCCAATCACATGTGTTGTTTAAAAGGAAAGCATCTCCTATCCATCACATGTGTTGTGTTTGTGAGATGGTAAGGAAAGCACGCGTGAGCATAAGACTTCAGGTCCTAGGTTCGAATCTCACGCTCATATTTCATGTGAAAATCTTGTGATGCGTGTGTGCGAGGAAGTAGGGGACTTCATTTACCGGTTCTACTTTTGGAGTTGTTGTTAACAAAATATATGCATTATAGAGTATGCTAATTTTCATTTACCGGTTCTACTTTTGGAGTTGTTGTTAACAAAATATATGCATTATAGAGTATGCTAATTAAAATGTGGAATCAAGACAATACAGAAGGAAGTATATCTTTTCCTAAATAACTTATAATGATTCAAGAGTACTCCATACCTCCTTGTAAAAGACATATACAGGATCGGTAGATGACTTTTCCAGCTCCAATGCTTGGCATCCATGCCCGACACACGAGCGTGCAATTTCAAACTGTCGCGTGTGCACGATAATGCAGCTGCCATCTTTATTGTCAGGTAGGTAACCCCTAACGGCCTCCCAGTCAACCATGGTGGATACATCTTCCAATACAACTAAGTACTTCAGCTTTATTTGAGACATGAAATTAACTATGCGTTTGTTGTCCGTCGTAACCAGCTCCTCCAGGAAATCCACAGCTTTCTCTGGTTCTGTAGATGATAAGTTTCTGTAGAATTGAGACAGCAAGCTCCGGATGAACTCAATCGGATTGAAAGGATGCATCACTTTAACCCAGGCTCGGATCTTGAAGCTTTTGCAGGTTTGTGATTCATCATCGTAGGCCTTCTTGATTATCTCCAGATCGCTTCCTGTTCCCAACACAGAGATGACTTTGAGTTCATGGTGATCAGGCTTGTTCGGCTGCTGGGTTGCAAACCAGCCAGCCGGCTGCTGGCTGCTGACAGCAAATGAGCCGTAGTGCAGCGCAGCCTTGCAGCGTAGCCAAAAGCTTTGCGGCCAAATGAGCTGTTTTCCTTCTTTTTCTTTTTCTTCTTCTTCTTCGATTTCTTTTTCTTTGATTTCTTTTTCTTTTTCTTTTTCTTCATCATCATGATCTCCCCTCTCTTCCTCCTCCTCCTCGTCCTCGTCCTCGTCCTTGTCCTCCTCCTCCTCCTCCTCCTCCTCCTCCTCTTCTGCTGCAGGGGTGGAGCAAAAAAATATGGATGAGGGGGATAGGACGGGTGCTAATAGACAAAGTATTAGAGGGTCAAATTAACACATGTTCATTGAATTAAATAGTGAAGTTTCATGTAAATATATGAAATTTTCACCTCTCTTCTTGCGCCCCAATTTATCTTTAACGTTCTTGTTGATCAACGTGACAAGATCCATTTGGCTGCTCTGCTTCTTCTTTACTGCGACGAATATGTATGGCACCATTGCATTGGCTACAGCCTGCTGATGCGTCTGCTTGACAGGCTTGAGACCAGAGTCACCGATGCTTTTGTAGTGCATCTTCCGGAGAGCCATGGCATCGACCCTAGCCTTGAGCTGCTCTACATTGGCTACAACAGCGTCCAGATCCTTCTCTGGCGCTGCAGCCGGCATGCACCACGGGAGCATCATGCGGCGCCACCAGCGCGGCTTATTGTCCAGGTGGACAATGGTCTCGATACAATCCTCCACATCGAGGGCCGTGTTGCGGACCTGCCTCACCATGGTCTTCGTCACTTGGTCTGTGACGCAATCCTTGGCATCATGGAGGAAGGACTGCATCATATCGAACTCGTCCGAGATGATCAACAGGTCGCGCTGCACACTCTTCTTCAGCTTGTCCTCCTCATCCATGGCCGCCCTGGCCATGGTTACCGTCCCCTGCACCGTCGTCTTGGCCAACCCAATCACGAGGTCCGCCATTGTTACTAGCTCTCTCGGTCGCTCAGTGTGTGTGTCGTGTGGTGGAAGGAGTAGCAAACAATGGCTGCAGATGCCAGGAGTTGTGCACACCGGGTCACTTAAGTAGTGCTTGCGGGTGAGGTTAAAAAGACAAAGATCAGCGGCACAACAATGTTAAAAGTTTCCCCAGATCTGCGTGGTGAGTTCGTAGTCCTAACCTTGTTGACGTAGACTTGAGCAGCCCAAGTCGTGACAATTAATGACAACGAGGCGATCGGAATGCAGGAGGTGTCAGTGATGCATGCTCCGGTCGCTTCAATACTTCAATAGGGACGTGTGGGACCTCTAGAGGCCGTCGGTGAGGAGGACGAACCAAGACGCGATACCTGCCTGAGGCGCCTTCTGATTGCGTTCACCATTGCAGGCTGCCCGCAAATTTGTGTTCTCGGCAACAGCTCTGACGGTGAATTAAGGGCGTGTTTGGCGCCGGCTTATTGCCCAGCTTATGCCCCTGCTTATCTACTGTTTTCGCACTGTAGCACTGTAGCAATAGTGAAATTACTGTTCACGAAAATGAAGAAGCCGGTACAAGCAGCAATTTGGCTGCTTTTTTGGCTTATGCACTGTAGCTACAGTGCTGCTACAGTGCATAAGCCGGTGGTGAAGCTGGGCATATAAGCCCAGCCAAACACGCCCTAATTCGTTTTTGGTGGGAGCTGCTCCTTCCGCTGTGCGGTTAGAGCAACACCCTGTTCGTTTCTTTTAGCGCTAAATTTTAGAAGTCTCTAAATAAAAAAAATCTAGTACTAAATAAAGTTTAATGACAAAACCTTTTTACAGATGGATACATCTTTACGAGACGAATCTAACGAGCCTAAGTAAGCTATGTTTTGCTACAGTCATGCTACAGTAATGCTACAGTACCATCATCTAACTACGGATTGCTTACCCTCATTAGATTCGTCTCGCGAATTAGACCAGGGGTTCTGCAGTTAGTTTTGTAATTAAACTTTATTTAATACTCATAAGATTCTTTTTTTAAACCCTTCTAAATTTTAGACCCCCATAAAACGAACAGGCCCAAAGCTATCGCGGTTGTCGCGTAGCCGATCCAACGCGCGCCCCGTCGAACGCCACCTCGTGGGTCCTATCCAGACGCGTGCAGTACGGATGAGAGAGGCTGGAGGAGGTGGTGGGCCTGTGACTGCGCGACGCGATCGTCGCTGCTGCGAGCGACAAAGGTGCTGTCGAAACGGCAACGTGATGGGCCTATGTGCTTGATATTTTGCCCGGTTGATGCTGGTAGTGGTAGGTGATATTTCTCTTTCATCCACGTCAGGAATTCCCTGTGTGGCTTGTCGAAACGACAACCTGATCTCTATCTCCTCTCTCTCTCTCTCGAGCCTTCTTCCTCCCAAGTCCCAACAGTAAACACACCAAGCTTTCCCCGTCGTCGGCCAGATCCGGCCCCTCCCCTCCTCCTCCGGCTTGCTGCCGGCGTTGGATTGGGTGAGGGACCCGCTTTGTACATTAGTTAAGTAATATCTTTATAGTTTAGCTGTAGTTTTGAGCTTCTCTCCGGCTACCGTCGTTGCCATCGTCTGGCTGCGACTTGTTCCCTCCGGCGTCGGCTTCAGAGTGCTCCGTATGTTTCCCTAGTGGTGTTGCCGTGATGGCCTTGTTGTTCCCGTCGGCTTCCTTCCCGGTGGGTGTCCTCTCTCCCTTCTTTTCTGTTTCGCTGGACATGGTGTTGGTGTTGCCTCTTCAAAGTTCAAGTTTGTGTTCTGCCATGGCTGAAGACCATCCAAATCGATCTCCATGGCTGAAGCCGGGTAGATCTCCGGTTGATGCCGATGCTGATCCCTGGCGAAAGCTTTCTTCAACCTCTGCTCCTCATGAGCATCGGAGGCTTTCTTGCTCCCTCTGCCTGTCGTCGATGCAGGTACCAAGCTCATCTAGGGTGGAGCGCTCGTGGCGATCTGAAGTTCATCGCTATCGCTGGTGTTGTTGGTGCTACCATGGGAAGGACCCTGATGTAATTTTTATTTTCTTTGAAATCCTTTCCCCTAGATTAAATGGCCTTAATGTAATTTCTACTTTCTTAAAGGGTCTATCTGTAAAAGAGGCAGCTGTACTGGTTAGACTATCTGCAGCGGTGCCGCTATCCCCGACCTGGAGATCGGGATAGCGTAAAAAACTCCTGCAGCGGAGGACGCTAAAGCGACCGCTACCGTAGCGGTCGCTCCCGTGAACGCCAAATCTGGCGGCATAGCGAGCTCCCGCTATACACGGCGCGGGCCCTCCGCTGCTACCGCAACTGCTTCGCGCCTCCTCTGCTGCCGCACCCTCACGAGCCGCCGCCGGGAAAGATGGACGCCGGGAACAAATCGAATCGAGGCACCAAGAACAAATCGACTCCGAGCCACCAAGAACAAATCAAGCATAAATCGAGATTAAATCAAGAATAAGCAACTGCTACTGCTTGGCGCCGTCGAGCAGCGAGTTGAGCCTCTGCAGCTGCAGCTGCTGCCGAAACTTGTTGATGAAGTCGTCGGCCCTCGCGTCCACGCACTCCTCGGCCGGCGCCGCGGCCACCGAGCTCGTCTTGCTCATCTTCGCCGCCGGCTCCGGGCGTGGAGATGTGGAGAGCGAGATGCGGGAGGCCATGGAGGAGAGGCGCGCGGACATGGCGATGAAGGCGTCCGTCTGGGACGCGGAGGCCGTGGGCCGTGTACGCCGCGAGGACGGCCGCGTGGTCCGTGTACGCCGTGTATGCTGTGGGCCGTGTATGCCGTATACGCCGCGAGGACGGCGCGCGTGGGCCGTGTACGCCGCGAGGACGGCCGCGTGGTCCTCGGCGTGACGTTGGATGACGGCTAGGCGACCGTTGCCGTCCACCCCGTCCGCCACGAACCACTACAGCCAGCGCTGCTACCCGCCGCCGCCGTCCGCGTGGCCGTGGCCGTCGTGTCGCCACCCGCGCACCAGCTCGTTCCGCGGCCAGCCCGACGAGAGCAGCAACAACGCCGCCGCCGCCGTGTTCCGGACCCCGAGGTCCCGCCGCTCCCGAGGTCACCGGCTTTGCCCGCCGCTGCCGCCGCGGCGGAGCTGCAGCAGGCCGGGGACGACGAGGACAAGGAGACGACGGCCGTCATGCGCGGCGTCCGGTCGGACCGGCTCTTCTTCGAGCCGGCCGGCGTGGAGTTCTTGCCCCCGGGCGGCGCGCGAACCAGGAGGGGGAGGGAGGAGGGGCCGGCGGCGCGCTAGCCTGGAGGGGGAGGGAGGAGGGGCCGCGGCGAGCCGGCGAGGGAGGGAGGCGGCGAGCCGGCGGGGAGAGGGAGGAGGGGCCGCGGCGAGCCGGCGAGGGAGGGAGGCGGTGGATGCGGCGAGACCGAGGGAGAAGGATCGAGAGAGAAGGAAGGAGGCGTCGGTGGTGGTGGGGACAGAGGTGAATAAAATATATATTAGTTGGTATAGAGGTTGAGATATAGAGGTTGACCGCTGCAGGAGAAGTTGATATAGAGTAGAGAATCTTGATGACTAGGATACAATATTCCCTTTTAGAGGTTGAAAATAGAGGTCATTGGTGCAGATAGTCTTAATCCAGTGTAATGGAGAAGCTTCCAGCCCCTCGGGGCGTGTTTCCTTCAAAAAAAAAAAAAAACGACAACCTGATGGGCCTGCTCTTACTGTGCTTGATATTTTGCCCGGTTGATGCTGGTAGGTGAGCTGTCTGCAAATTGTTTACAGGATCGGTACCGGCGCACGTGGAAAACTTTATCGCAAATTCGAAATATCGGGCATGTCGGCTTTGCCGCTGGCCCCGTTTTTCTCGGAGCAGTCTTGGGCCCTGTTTGAAAACTAAAGGCGATTACAGAAATCTGGATTTTGGATCGGATCCTAAAATCTAGCATTTGCTTAAAATCAGGTGCTGCCATTTGGATTCCAGCTTCTAGTAGCTACTAACCTTCGTTTGGCAATTTTAACTTTTATTATTCATGTTTTGACTAATAATATTTGTTAATTGTTTATTAATTAAATCAATAATTGTATCAATAGAGAGGTTGCTAAAAGTACTTTAAATGTGTCAAATGTTTGTGAATGTTTAGGCAAATATTTACAAAAAATAAATAAATGATTAAGCTATTAAATAGTAAAGTCAAAGTTGTCAAATATTTTAAAACGAAGGTTAATACTATACCTTTGAGGAGCATGTGGGCCCTACTTGGTTGGTCGCATTCTGTTTCATCTACTCCCTTCGTCCCAAAACACCTATCGCTGTTGACTCTTGATCATCACATTTGATCATGTGTCTTATTTGAATTTTTTTTACAAACATTAGTTCTTTTTTCATAACTTGTTTAACATTTAAGATAGTATAATCATTACTGCTAAGTTTTATTATTTATGTAAAAATTTGAATAAGAAAAATGATCAAATATGATGATCAAAAGTCAAAAATAACAAATATTTTAGGATGGAGGTAAGTATTTTTTTTTACTTCGCTACCTCGTCTGCAATTTGTTACATCCGCAGCTACGACAGCTAGTTCTTGCCACTCTCTTCTCCACGTTTGCAGCATGAGGAAATTGCTTTGCTTGGTCGAGGCGGCGACGTCGGGTGTAAGGCTGGATGTTGTGGTGTCTCCCAGGCATGTTGAACAAGCTGGAGTCTTCCCTGCCGGTTGCGGGAAGCGATGGCAGCGGCGGCGGCGCAGATGGCGCAGCAACCAAGCTACAGACTTGTTTATGCGTGTCTCAGGGGGCAGAATAGAGGCGAATCGGGACGATTTTGCAGGTGGCGGAGGAGTTGCGGAAAAGGGGAGATGGAGGCGAGGCAGAATCTATGGATTGGCTGTGAACTTGATCGGGTGTCAGAAGGGATTTGATGGCAGATTCAAGTTATTTTTCCAAAGTACGACAAGCAAAATCATAATTTTGGCGTTAAGTAGCTGCTGAAAGCTCGCCCGCTCCAGCTTATGAGATTTTGAGAATCTGGGCTTCCAAATTTCAGAAGTTGGAAGCCGGCCAGCTTCTAGCTTCCAGATTCTTAAAATCTTGGGTCTTCCAATCGGGCCCTGGCGAATAAAAGACCGGGTAGCCAATGCAAAGCGCGCCGAGCCAAATTCAGTTGTTCCTCACCTCGTTCTCACAGGTTACGAGCAAAGCTGCAGCGGCAGCGGCAGCCGCCTCCTCTGCCATCTATCTCGTCGCAGCTCGCCCCAGGCTGCCGAGCGAGCTCCTTTTCCCGGCCTCTTGGCTCGGCCTACGCACGATTGATGGCGATGCCGAGAAGCCGGCAGAGCTGGGGTGCGTGCGCGCCCCCAGCATCCGCCAGCTGCTGCAACAAAGCAAGCTACCTAGGCCCTGTTTGTTTACGATTCTCTCAGCCGTGCTTGGATTATAAGCAGCGGCCAGGAAAAGCGAAGATTTTCTCGCTTCTCGCTTTTCGCTTCTCGTAGTTCAAAACTGTGAAGCGGTGGCCAGGAAAAGCGAGAATCGGTGAAAATAAGCGCGGCGTTTGGTGGGATTATCGCTTATTTTCACAGGAAAAGCGAGAATCGACAAAAATAAGCGGAAACAAATAGGGCCCTAGTGCCACCGCCATGGCAGGGGCAAGGATGCCGGGACCTCGTCCAGTATCTGTTCACTGGTGAATACTCTGTTCAACTAGTATCTGCACACAATCTACATTTATCTAGTTTTGAAAATTTGAATGCCCGAACAGGACACAAGCTTGTTAAGTAGCATCCACAATGCAACAGAATCCAGGACAATGGCAATTAAACCGTATGAAATACAGTGTCAGGAACAGGACCATATATGATTAGACATAATTTATCCACGCTGCTTCCGCAAATCGTGGTCTACCTCCGCTAAGAGCATGCCCAATGGTAGAGATAGCATACTAACTTTTGCAGAGAATTTTTTTGTGTAGAGACCATACGACAATGTCTCATCTATACTAAGAATTAACTCTTGAACAAGATAATATTATTGGCAGAGGAGGCGGCGATAATATCTCATTTATCCACCTATCAACAGGGTCCTAAAAATTAACTCTTGAACAAGATAACTCTCGCCTCATTTATCCACCAATACCATCTATCTCTCCTCACTATTCATCATAAAATATAATATCTACTACCTCTTAGGACCCCGTTGGAGAAGCTCTAAGCTAAAAACTCACTAAAGTGGTGGCAGCTAGGAGAGGGCAGGCGATCAGGATCATAGGGCTTGTTTGGTTGAGATCCTGGGCAAGTTGCCTGGGCCTGGAGCGTTGCCTGGAGTCTGTCTGGAGTGCGTTTGGTTGGAGTCCTCGTCACCTGCCTTGTCCAGGCAGCTCGTCGTGCGCAAATTGAGATCGGGACAGCGGCAAGACGAGCCGGTGCCACAGGATCGCAAAGAGCGTGGCCACGCCCGGCGAGCGAAGCGGCCTCTCACGCGAAGCTTCTCGGGGGTGCTTGGTGGATAAATCAACGGCGGCGGGGCAACCATAGGCAAATCAACGGTAAGAATGAACCGACCAATCAGATGCCACAGAACTGCACGGGCTTTAGATATGGAGAAGATATTTTGATCAACTGTCCTCGCTTGTATTCTTCTATATCTGATTTTGTTTTTTGCACGTAGAAGACGACAATCTACCGACACAACTTGTCAAACGCAATAATGTTGAACCGTCCAGACCACTGATGTAACGTCGATCATTAAACCTGTGGACACAACGGTCTATTTAGGGTGTTTGTTTCGGGCCTCAAAAATTTTAGGCTTGTCACATTAAAAAGGATTTTATCATTTAAAAATATTAAATAAAGTTTAATTATAATTTTTTTGACAGATGGGTGATAATTTACGAGATAAATTTAACGAGCCTAATTAATCTATATTTTGCTACAATGATGCTACAATAATCATATTCTAATTACAGCTTAATTATTCTTATTAGATTCGTCTCGCGAATTAACTCAGAGGTTCTGTAATTAGTTTTATAATTAAACTTTATTTAATATTTTTAAATGACAAGATTGTCTTTGATGTGGCAGTGCTAATGTTTTTGCTAAAGAAACGAACACCTTAATAGTTTGAATCATCCGGGCCCCTGATTATTCAAAATAAAATGAATGGCTCCATTTCAGCACTTCCGTTTGAACATACTTCCTCCGTCTTATTATATAAAGGATTAAAAGAATCAAACTTCAAAATAATCAAAGAATGAAGTTACTTGAAACTCTGCATTGAGATTCTGACACGCTAGGGACAACGAGCCTTTCCAACCCAACAAGAAGTTTTGAGCGTCATTTTCAGCATTATTGACAAGATTGCCAAATCATCAAGAAATTTATTACTTTTCCAGTTTTTCAAAAACATTTTTGGCCGATGTAGCAATAAGGTCATGCATGCATATTTGCGGATATACTCTAAAGCAATGTATCGCATGCATACCGTATATATTGTAGGAGAATATTAAAAAGAATACAACTGATTTAATTAACATGATCCATATATTTCTTGAACTTAAGAAGCTGTTTAAATAAGAGTACCAAGTACGTGTTTTGCCTAAACCCGCTAAGCATATCAGGATATGCCTAACCCGGCTGACAACAAGGGTGGATCTAGCAGTGGGGCGGAGGCCCCCTATTTTAGAAGGAAGAAGAAGAGAAGCGAGGAAAGGAGGAGGAAGACGAGGATCTCCCCCTAAGTTTCAGGGTTGCATCCGTCACTAACAAATAGGGGTGGAAGTAGAAACCTACACTTAGGTTACATTTTTTAATCTTTAATTAGTTAAATTTTTAATATTTCAATGAAAAGTTGTTATGATTGTGATCCTAGATCCAGTCTATGAAGGGCCGATGCCAGAGCAAGTTCTGCAAGCAGAGGGATTTAAGAATCTAGGACTCTTACAGATGACAATAGCCCAAATAGACCTATTTCGACCGGGTTTGCTATTTTAGGACCGGCCCATGAGCAAACATTGCTGAAATATGACTCTGAGTGGTATATGCCTTGAATATTCTCTTAAGAAAAGTTTATGTTACCTTTCTTCCTCGCGTCGCCATCCACAACAGATAAGAATATATCATGTAGAACTTTTATCCCATAGGTAACTGGATAGGACGCTGAGGTGTAGTTGCGATCCATTGTAGTGTAACCAACAGAGGAAAGAGTATGTTGTGTACTATAGGAGTGTAGAATTTTTATCTCACCGGTAACCGGATCGGTATTCACCACGTACCACTTGGTGATACACTTCTTTCTGTGCATACGACGCTGAGGTGTCGGTCACGATCCATTGTAGTATAACAAACAGAAGACAGAGTATGCCGCGTACCATAGTAGTGTAGAACTTTTTGCCCTGCAGGTTAGCAGATCTATTTCGAGTATAATATACTAAAATCAAAATTGTAGACGTAGCTCGTCACTCACAGACACGGTGAGTGTAGCGGTGGTGTCCAAACTCGACAACCCGTTTTGAATCGAGATGAGCGTGCTGACATGCCGCACATTCCTCAACACGAAGTGCACGCGAGAGATCTTCATCATCCGCCTGGGCGCCGTGCTGATCATGGGGTTCATCCTGGCCACCATCTTCTGGCGCCTAGACGGCGGACGGCGTCGCTTCGGGGAGGGGCGGTGGCGGCGTCAGCCAGATACAGCGACGATGAACGACATACACTTTCGAAACAGTTCAAGAGTAGTTAGGACATTTTGCAGGTTTTAACAAACTTATTCAGGAGAGGTCTATTTGTGCTATTGCCATCTGTAATAGTCCTAAATCGTCAATTTCACCGCAAGCAGGTGGCTAGAGGTGATGAGGCCGAACAGGTTCCTGGCTAGGTCCGTCTACACCACTTAGCCAGTAGAGTGCCTTGCTAATTGAGTCTAGTGTCTATGAGCAGGCCCAATAGTGGGCTTACCGACGGTTGTCAGCTTTTTTCTTCATCGGGCAGAGAAAAAGGAGGAGAGAGAGCACGGGTTGGTGCTGCAGGACGCGCCGGTCGCGTGGCCTGTGTGTGAGATAGAATGTGGGTCCAATAATAAATAGTTCAGACAAGTTAGTTGTCTGCTTGTCTATTTGTTTGTCTATAAGATAAGTGCTTGTCTGAATTATTGGACTTGCTCTATGGCCACACTATTCAATTCGGTGCTGTGATCTCGGAAGTCGGGATAGATCTCATGCACCGAATCGTGTGCTGTGATCCATGCATTTGTTTTCTCCTTTTGTTTGAGCACAACGTTGACCTGGAGATGGAGGTCCCGCAGATGGTCAAGGCAATTATGATGAGGCAAGATTGGTGATACAGATGACAAGATCTAAGACAACTTCAACAGGCGACCCATCCAGTGAGGCAAATGCATTATGCCTCTCCAACTGGTATATGCGCTAGAAAATCATGCTCCAACAGAGGAGGCAAAGACGCTAGGCAGTTTGCCTTTGAGGAGAGAGACGATGCAATTTTGCATCGTCTCTCTTCTCAAACGCATCCTCACGCGGCCGTGGGTGAAAGGAATAGGAGGAGCCGGCGGAGTAGATGCCGACAGAGCCATGGATGAGGGCGGCCGCGGCGTAGACGAGCTGGACGATGGCACGCCTCACGGGTCGAGGGTGCCAAGCACCACTGCGGCCCCTCCATCCAGGTTTGCAGAAGCGCTGGCGCGTCTCGAGCCAAGGCCGGACCTTCTTGTCCATAACGGCTTCCTCATGTAGGAGGGCGGCGAGAAGCGCAGCGTGGGCGAGCACAGTGCATGTTCTACGTATTACGCTGGCAGCGTCGGTGGCGGGGTCATGACAAGTTTATGCAAATAGTATTTATTTTGTATAACTTGTTTTATCATCAACAATACTTTAATTATGACAAGTTTGTTTTAGTATTTATAAAAATAAATAAGGTGTTCGTTCCAGGAGGTCTAAAATTGAGAGGGGTCTAAACAAAAAGAATCTTGTCATTTAAGAGTATTAATTATAAAACTAACTGCAGGACCCCTGGTTTAATTCGCGAGACGAATATAATGAGAGTAGTTAAGCCGTGATTAGACGATGGTTACTGTAGCATTACTGTAGTAAAATATAAATTAATTAGACTCATTAGATTCGTCTCATAAAGATGTATCTATTTGTAAAAAGGTTTTGTCATTAGATTTTATTTAATACTTTTAAAGAATAAATTTTTTTTGATGTGACAGGTCTAAATTTTAAAGGGGAGGAAAAACGAACGCCCCTAAATAGGACAAACGGTTCAGGCCCTGTTCGTTTCTTTTAGCGCTAAATTTTAGAGGCCTCTAAATAAAGAGAATCTAGTACTAAATAAAGTCTAATGATAAAACCTTTTTACAGATGGATACATCTTTACGAGACGAATCTAACGAGCCTAAGTAAGCTATGTTTTGCTACAGTCATGCTACAATAATGCTACAGTAACCATCGTCTAACCACGGATTGCTTACCCTCATTAGATTCGTCTCGCGAATTAGATCAGGGGTTCTGCAGTTAGTTTTGTAATTAAACTTTATTTAATACTCTTAAATGATAAAATTCTTTTTTTAAACCCTTCTAAATTTTAGACCCCATAAAACAAACACCTCTCAATATGATATCTAGGGAGGGGCACTTGTGGGAGAACGGGAACGCTGCAGCGCTGGCACTTGAGACATCATGATTGAGGGGAATAATTGAATGATGTCGAGTGGTTGAGCATTTGGCGTCCTCTACTGCGTGTCGAATTTGCATTTGCTAGGTACGGAGTAACTATCGGACGCAATATAGCTGGCGGTACCTAGTGGGCCATCATAATACAGCATCTTTAACTCTCTAATCTGTACTGTCATTGCAGATCGCGATCGCTGCAGCCCTACAGCTTGCAGCGCATGTGGTGGTGTCGTGCCGCGGCCGACGGCGTCGCCGTGTACCGCGCGACCGCTCACAGGCCCTAAAATGTTACAGCCCAAAGCTTATAGTCCACGTTCTACGTACTGCACATCCAGAACATCCATCCACAGCAAATGGATAGTCGCAGCGTCCCTGATTCTAGAATAGCCAAGACCAACATGAAGTGAATGTTCCTAAATCTTTATCAAATTAAGTTTCTTTGGCTCATGAAGCACAGAATTAGACGTTTTGTTTTTTAAACGTTTTTTCTACAAGGAATAGGAACCATGATTCGGGGTCTGAAAACCGTAAGAAGGAACAAATAATATTAGAAGCCATTGTTCAGTACTGTTTTTTAGCATTCATATTTCATATATTTCTAAAAAATGTATGAAATGAAACATACCAAAATTTAATAATTGTGTGAAAAATGTTCCTTATTTGTATTAAATATATGTTTTTTTTCATATCTTAGGGCCAGTTATGCAATTCGGGCCTCCAATTTCTGGAGACGGCCCTGCCTGTCTCGTTGGGTGCCACCCCGGTAACGGCCTTGTTCCGATCATTCCCACCTCCTCTAAGTTGCATCCGCTAGCAATCCTTAATTACACGAAGGAGGACCATACGTGAGTGCACCCGAATATCCAATAAGTAGGACGCTACCTCGAGCTTTGGGTAGCGCGCTTTAAGATTTGTGCAATATAGAAACCAACGGGGTGATTCCCATGCACGCGCGCGGGATGGGGGCCAGGTGGCTCAGGTGCATGCGCGCGGGATGGGGACGGAATCTGCCCCGCCACGTGTTGGCATACTACTGGACCGAGCGGACTTTTGTAAGTTTGTAAATTTAAAATCGGATTTTCTCTCAATTAGTAATTCATTTTAGAGTTAATTTCACAAAATCGCAACTATTTAGTACCTTGTTGCAAAGAACCACAACTTTTGAAACCAGTTTCACAAAACCACAAGTATTTGTATCACTTGTTGCACAAAACCACAACTTTTGGTATTAGGCCCACTTGTCATACTCTGTTGGCCCTATGCACTACTTGTATCACTGACACGTGGGACTCAAATTAAAAGATGTGGTTTTGTGAAACTGGTTTCAAAAGTTGTGGTTTCTTGCAACAAGAGACCAAATACTTTTGGTTGTTTGAAATTAACTCTTCATTTTACGAAACCGTTTGGACCATCATGTTTCTTTGAATTAATGCAAAAAAATGAGATTGCATAGATATATTTTTGAATTTTTTAAAATTTAACTTTTTAAATGCATTGTTTAACATTGTTCTAGCAGTACAATTTCATTGTTCCAACTGTATATTTTTATTGTTCCAGCAGCATATTTTTACTGTTCTGAGTTGATTTGGTGATTTGTTTGAGCTGATGTGATCGTTTGTTCCAGATGATGTGATGATTTGTTCCAACTGATTTCATAGATTATTCTAGATGATGTGACCTATTGTTCCAGCTGATATGATGAATTATTTCAGCTAATTTTGATTGACAAAAAGTGTTGTTACATAAGTAAGTGTATTCACGCACGTAAAACAAAAGTAAGAAAAATGTTTTGTAAAATATCAAGATGTCTTAATGATCTGAAAAAAAAAAATGAAAGTTGTTCTTCGCTCCTACAGAAAACAAATCTTCCTGGCGTGCTTTCGAAAAATTAAAACAACCCACTCCCCATAGCATGTGCTGACGGAATAACAAAATGAGTGACCAGTTCTCATGCGTGAAGATAGAGGAAGCGGCAGCCTATGCGGGCCAGTCGTAACAGGCTTTTGGGCCGCGCTACACGGTACCTTCGCATAGCGCGGGGTACAGATAAGAGTACCCGAGTGCACGTGAGTGAGAACTCGAAACGGTGCCGATTCATTGTTTGTACTAGTAAAAATACACGTGCGTCACGTACGTGTCCGGCTAAATGACCTTATTTGGCAGGACTTTATAATACAAAGAAAATAATATGATGTACTGTGGACACATCATTGCATTTAATTACCAACATGACATTAACACACTTTTTGTGACACATCATTGCATTTAATTACCAACACGACATTAACACGACAATCTCGAGAATCTGATAAGATAACGACATTTTTGAATTTAAAGACATTAATTGATTTTGAGACATAAAAGACATGATGTGGCGCATAGTTCTTATTTTCTTCGTCACTTTAGATGTCTTGTCATTTATACCAAATTATTTTCACTGCAGCTTGAGAGAAGACATTTTTGATCTGGCGAAGCTTGACATGGGAATGCCAGACAAGCTGATTGTCGTTTCACGGTTGAAGTGGATGTACAACTGCTTGCTTCCGTACTCATCCAGTCGTTTGCCTCGTCTATATATAGCTCTCTAGTGTGGAGCATGGCATAACCATTTTGGATACCGTGAGGAGAGCTTCTGCGGCAGTCTATGTGATCTACTTCGTGATCTAGTACGTTTGCTTGTGAAGATTTTGACACAATCACACAAGGAATACGTGGGAACCTTGGTGGCTTTTGTATAACGGGTTCATTGCGACGATCTTTGAAGGTTAAAGAAGTTCACCGGACGTGGCTGAGTTGTACCATGATAGCCACGATTGAAAACCATAGTAAAAGAAAAATTTTTCGACACCCTTGTTACTTGGGATGTCTTTGTGCCAAATCATTTGCGGCTTTGGTTTATTTCTCGTGCGCGTCTCACAGTACATCTTTGCGCGAGATGAATACCGCATTATTTAAGGTCACATAGCATCCTGCCATTCCCCCAAAAGAAAGAAGAGGTAGAAACTTGTGCAATTGTGATAGCTATAAGAACTCTTATTCATGTCAAGATGATAACCAATAACCATCTGCTAAACGGTTACAAAATTATTATGAGACCAAACATGCGATGGTCAACATAGCGAAGAAGACCGGAACCCAGACGTTAACGCGATGCACCGTGCGCATTCTGAATGCTTCACTTGCCGATCATGGCGAGCAGCGCGTCCTTGTAGTGGCCGTGTGTGTTCTTGGCCACGACGTCGACGAGCTTGGCCCCGTACTGCTTGGCGTAGGTGTCCTTGATCTCCTCCATGTTGGCCTCGGCGCGGGACACCACGACGCGGGTGAGCGCCGCCTTGGCCTGCTTGTCGGCGCCGTCCTTGAACGCGCCGTGGATCACCTCGCTGAAGTACCTGGCCGGCGAGTCCAGGCACTTGACGGCCTCTTGCAGGCACGGCTCGCCGGCGAAGTCCTGATCATATATGGATGTCGCGATCATCAGTTGCAGGGGCAACAACAACACAGGGATCGACCGTCAAATGTTATTGATCAGTCAGGTGTTGTTGATGGGTATAAGAGAAGGTTAATTAGTTTAGTATACCACCGCAAAAAAGAAATTAGTTTAGTATGGTCAGGCGTACCTCTTCGAGTGTTTTGCCCTGCAGCTCCTTGTAGATCTTGAAGGTGGCTCTGAGCTGCGGCTTGCTCCTGGTGGTGAGTACCCTGACCACCTGCTCGTCCTGCACCACCTTAGCCTTTCCCGACGCCGACGACTTGACGGCGGCGGACAGCGCCTTGGCCTCCTCCTTGGCGAGCTCCTCGCTCACGCGGTCACCCTCGTACCGGTATGCGGTCACCAAACCAAGCAGCAGCTGCAGCCAAAACAGTTCGTCAGAGGAGCGTGCGCGTGGCGTGCATGCCAGTGTCCATTCACAGAAACGTGACTTAAGCCAGTTACTACTTACGTTGGCGTTGGCGTCCTTGACGAGGCGGTACGCGACGTCCTCCTCAAGCGAGCGGTGGTAGAGCGCCTGGTACGCGCGCCTGGCGCCGAGCAGGTCGTCGGCGGCGCGCGCGCACGCGACCTCGACGAGGGCAGCGGCGGCCGCCGCGTCACCGTGGTGGTGGCTGTGGTGGTGCATGAGGACGTGGTGCGCCCAGCGCGCGTCGCGCTCCCATGGGTGCATCGCCCACATCACGGCGGCGTCCCTGAGCCGTGCGAACTCGTCCTCCAGGTGCGTCACGAACTCGTCCTCGCACCGCTCGATGCCCGCGCCGGCGCCCGCGCTCGCCGAGAAGAACCCCGGGAAGCTCCGCCGGAACTGGGCCCGCTTCTCCGGCTGCCGGCGCCACCGCGTCACCGCCGACACCAGCGCCGCCTCGTCCACGCCCAGCCCGCCCATCCCCGAGAAGGCCCTGGTCAGCTCCGTCTGCTGCTCGTCGGCCATGGGTGGCGCCTCCTTCTCCTTCCTCGGTTGCGGCCTCAGAGACGCCGCCGCCGCCGCCGCACGCGGGGATGCAGCGCCGCCGCCGCCGCCGCTGTTGTTGCTGCTCGCTTGTGCAATAAACTTTCCAAAAGCATGACGTTTCCAATAGAATCAAACACCTGATGGAAGGCGTTGAAAATCTTTCCAAAAGCATGACGTACGGGGTGGCGTCGCGGGTGAAAAAAGTAATGCGTTTCCGCGTCACTGTAACGCAACAAAAGTGGATTTTCAACGTAGCGTGGAGGGGAGAGGAGGGGGGCGTGACGCTGAGGGATTCCCGGAACGATTCGGTGCGTTGGATTTTGGGCCCACAATATGGCAGGACGGTTCAGATGACAGGGTAGATAGGACGGCAGGGTAAAACTGATTTTTCTCCTAACTGGTTCTTTAAGGGTTTAGAAGCGCTTCATGTAAAATCAAGGGATTAATCAGGATAAAAAAAATCAAGGGATTAATAGGTATGACTAATTGTTAATCCATTGAATGATTAATAGTAATTTTATTAGTTATTCTAACTCAACTAATAAGGATTAATGATTTTAACGAAACCCAAAAAACGATACTGTCCTTATCCCTTCCAAACATACACGTACTAACAATTAATTAAGGGTATAACAAGCATTTTTATGTAACTTTAACTAACTGTTAGTCAGAGCCCTAAATGTGCAACTAACTAATTACAAGTTGACTAATAATTAGTCAACTAATATTTAGTCAATGATTAGTTGCTAGTCCGTTGAATCCAAACAGAGCCGAAGTGCTCTACAGATTTTCAGAGCTGGAGCTGAAACTGAAAGCACGATCAATTGTCATCATACAAGTACTTGATTGTTTAATATGTACTTGAGTATTAAAGCACTGTCAGCATCTGTGTGCAACAATCAAATCAAACATAAGGCGTGCGACAAAATGATCTAATGAACAGAATGACAGACAGCACTGTGCTACACTTGTTTTTTTCCCCCCAATTCTATTGATAAACAGCATCAGTGTCAGTCGACAAAAAATGTGAAGAGTTCTGTATTCACTCTTCCTAATTCTGAAAACAGATGTAAAAGAAATAACAAATTAGCATTTACTTAGTATCTTATAAAAGCTCTGGACATCTGAATATGGTATATAAAAAACACCGCTTCAGATGATTCATTTACTGATTAGTCTGATTCAAATTAGGGTCCTCCAGTTTTGCACCTTGGGTAAGAGAGAAAAGAACGGAAATAGCTAAGAGGGCTCACCAGGCCAGGATCTGGTGGGTGCCGCATCGTAGTTGGGCCGACGGAGCCCCACCTAAGGATGAAGGTGTGTTTGGCAGGACTTCGGTTTATTCTGAAAACAGTTTATTCAGTGGTTTATATGTGAAAATAGGTTTTCTGGCTCATTCTGGTTTATATGTGAAAATAGTTTTTCTGGCTCATTCTGGTTTATATATGAAAACAGTTTATTCTGTCAAACTGTTTGGCAAAACGGCTTATCCTACCTTTTTCTGAGATGGATAGAAAGTGTAAAATGTCTTCAGTGCCCTTGGCCATTTGACATCTCTATACATCTAACTTATGTGGAATGAAAGAGCTACTGTTGGAAAATAACTAAAGTTGAACTAATAATTATAGTGGTAACTAGTATAATAGAGTATAAAAAATGTTTACAAAAGTCCATCGTGATCCTAAAGTACACATTGAGTCTGTTGCAACTTGCAAGTTAGTTGAGACACAAGGAATTAGTTTTCTAATCAAACCGTCCACATGAGATTGTCCAGCTGATTAACATGTTTGAGTTGTTATTCTTGAATAGAATGCAGAGGTTGTTTCGATATCACGAAGAATCAAGCAGGCATTTTGTCGAATAGAATGCAAGCAGTGTTGAGCAGCTTTGCACGAGCAGGGAGCTTGCCTGCTTCATTGCCGGCCAACCGAATTGGTGCCTCAGCTTTGGACGCCCGGTAATCGACAGGGAGCTTGCCTGCTTCATTGCCGGCCAATCGACAGGCCTGCGCACGCGCCAGCCAGTGGCCGCTCCACCGATGCCGGGTGACGCGTCCGGTCCGTCGGCGCCAGGGCCACCGGGCCATGCGTCACCGCTCGCGGCAGCCGCGAAGGGGCCCGTAGCCCACGGGACGATGGGGGCGCACCGCTCGCCATGGCACCACATCCTGCGTCCGCGTCGTTGGATGGCCGGGCAATGGCCGCCGGAGCCGATTCGCGTGCCGCCGGTTGGGAGAGAGAAGGGCAGAGAGACGAGCAGAACGAAGGATGGCGTCGGAGATGTCGCTCACCTCGGTGAAGATCAGCGAGGAGGTGTGGCTCACCTGCCTCTCTCCCACGCCCTCACCACCGAGAAGGAGGAGGTCATGGGCCTCCTCCTCAGCGACATCGAGGTCACTCCCCCACCCGCAATCCGACCAAACCCTTCCCCCCATTCTCGCCCCCCTCTCCGTTCCCCTCCTCTCGGATGCTTGAAGGGATTCCTCCTCTCACCTGATCGTGGCTGGTTCTGCTTGTCTACTTGCAGTCCTCGAGCAGGGGCGGCATGACCGCCTTGATATGGGGGGCGGCGCCGCAGATGAGGTGCGAGCGGAAGAGGGACTGCGTCGAGGTCAACCCCGAGCTGCTCGCCGCCGCGTCGGCGCAGGCCGAGATATCCTTTTATTTCGATTCCAACTTCCATTTCTTGAGGTTCTGCTTATGAGCTTATCGCTTGGTGTTGTGTGGAGAAGCATGGTGTGGGTTTTGGGTGCGTTGGACTTAACTTCAGCTCGCACAAAATGACGGCCACCATCGGGAAGACTGCGAGGGTGATCGGTTTTTTTTTTTTTTTTGAAGGCTAAACGCCCCCGAGGGCTAGAAGATCTCGATTACTCCAGAAGGTACACTGCCATTTTACATGAAAGACCTTGCCAAGGATAGAAACTAACATCAGCTCCTTTTGGCAGGCAAGAAGGACTTAAATGAAATAGAAAAATTACAATCCAATCCTTCAGAGAGCTGCCTCGCCGACGACGACAGAAGCTTGACGCCGCTGGAGAACAACTCGAAGCACAAAGAGAAGGTACACCGGAACGCCATCCTTTTTGCAGCAACCATGGATACCTCCATCCACAATGAGACCTCGCGGCATGATGAGCGAAACTCAAACAAAACACCGCATTGTGGATGGGAAAGGGCCTCACTGCCAGCGGTCCACCCAGCCGTCGCCTCAAAACCAGCTTCAGATGTTGAGGTTGAAGAGGTTGGAGCCGTAAATTCTGATGGAGCTTCACCGGGCTCAACCGAAGAGGAGTTCCATAGCTGGGGATCAGCACAAGGAGATCAATCCGAAAATGGAACCCACCCTCCATGGTATTGCTCCAAGAACAGAGCACAACAGGCAGCAGCTCTTTGTAGTACCTCTGCCAGAGTAGCCAAGAAGAAGAAAAGGAAGGAATACACTCACTGGGGAGGAATCCAGTGAGGAAAGCAAAAGGCATCACGCCTACAACCACAAGGGAAACCAAAAGAACACTACTTACTAGCTCCGTAGAACAAATCGCCTCTATGAAGAAGACGACGAACGGAGCTTTGATGAAGCAACCTGATCTACGCCTAAAACCTTAAGTACTACTTAATCTAAGTAGGGATGGGACCCTCACCCTGGAACACGCCGCCGGCAAGCCGGAGACGGCAGGGGAGGGGCCGGATTAGGATCTCCGGGGAGAAACTGTCGCGAGTACTGTTGGGGAGAGAGAACTTTCGGGAGAGGAGGAGACGGAGACCACGAGGGTGATCGGTTGGTACCACTCCCACCCGCATATAACTGTTCTGCCGTCCCATGTAGGTAAGCTATTTGCATTACCTTCTGTTGGTTAATCGTTTTCCTTGGGGGCTGCATTTCAGCCTGCTCAAGTGCCTTTGGATGGCCTCACATCGGCATTTAATATCCGTAAACTAGCTGCAATGTAAAATGTTGCCAATTAACGTGTGCCGTTTCGCCAACATGGTTTGGGAAAATACTAGTGATTTGTATTGTAACCGATCTAGCAAATGTGACAAAGCCACATATGTTCACTTGCCGTTACAGAAACAGATTTTAAGTACGCTAGAGGCCGCTGGCGGTGAAGGGGCATGCTCCGCAGCAGGGTGCACGCACATTGTCCAAAACGCTGTCGGGCAACAGCCTTTGTGCTATCAGGCTACATATATCATCGGTGTATTGGATTGAAAATATGCTATATTTAGACACGTTGTATTCCTTCAAGTGTCCATGATGATACCAACCTATTTTTCGCTTGATTACCAAAGGCAAAGGGTCCATTACCGTGACCACAGAGACCCAGAAAATTTGCCAGTGCATATTCTTTTATGTGTTTTTTCTCTTACTCTCTTTTGAGATTTTCATCTACAACTACAATAAAGGTTTACATAATTCCCTTGAACGATGTATTCCAGATGTCCGTACCCAGGCTATGTTTCAGTTGCTGGATTCAGGCTTTGTGGGGCTGATATTTTCATGTTTTAGTGGTGAAGACGCTCAAAAGGTAGGGATGTCTGTACATCATATATACTGCCTGTTCAGAGCATATGTGCATAACACAGTCCTGTTTATTTGGATTTTGATGTGCTGGCAGGTCGGTAAGATCCAAGTGATTGCCTTTCAGTCACAGGGTGGACATCAGCATATTGTCACTCCACTTGCTATCGCTCCCGTCATCGACCTAGAATCATCTTGGAGTTCATCAGATAATGTTTCACCCTCCATTGAGGGCATTGAGCAGGACACAGGAGATTCCAGATTTTCAAAAAGTGACAAGGTTTGGTTCAATACCACATGTCTTTACATAGTTTTTTTTATTGAAACTCCCTGCTCCATATTTAGGTCATAATTGGATCCAAGGCACACTTTTCTCATGGTTGGAAGTATGGCTATGCATCTGTCAAATAGTTCCACATACTTACCTGATTGATGGTGAAGAATTTAAACCATGAATGTTTCTAGACTTGAAACGTAAATGAATTAAGGGGTACTGGGGTAGTACAAGTATAGAGCTTTTTCTTTCTTTAACTTGTCAACATGTTGTACGAGTTCACATGTGTTACAAGTAATTTATTAACTATAGACCCCACCTTTTCTGGACACAGTCCGATGGTTTGTTTTGGCAATTTTCCCCTGATTTCTCGGTAGTCAATAGTCATTGATGGTTGTGGAAATCAATACTGAACTCTCTATTTTATATATTCATATAGGACATTTTCTTGTTTGAAGTTTGAATAGCTGAGGGAATGATATGTGGGTTCTATTCATGAATTTTGACATGTGTTAATCTGCTAAGCAAAATAATTTCCCTCATTTAAGAAAAAAAATGCCCCATGTTCGTTCTCTGAAGTTTGTAGCTGGTGATTTCCTGCTTGAAGTCCTAAACTTTATGGCATATTTTGATTATTTGGGCAAGAGCTGTCCATGGTGGGCGGTATAATAACTGAGAAAGTTTTCACTTTTCAATGAAGACAGTTTTACATGTAACAATGTATTACTTAGAAATTGTTCTTCCTTCTCATTGACATTTTTTCGTTCTCCAATCATATGCTGCTGCCATGTGCCTAACACTATCTACCTCGTGACGCTTCTGCTAATATATATGCTGCCTTCAACACATGTTTGGATTGCCGTCGCTTGATGGTTCTTAAATTCATTCACACAGAATCCTAAAAGAACGTTGCTATCAAAAGTGCCTTTTTTCTTAGATGATTTGTTTCATTTTTGGTTTGGCAATAGCTAGCTATGCAGCTGTAAGTGTAATATGATGTCTGCTTAATGGAAGAGTTTGCTAGAGGAAGGGATAAGCAGTCATAATCTGTGAAGCACAAACTGTCGCAATATCTACTTTTAATTTAGGCAAGCCTATTCACCTATTCCTATCTGGGAAATGTTTTCGCCTGTTCTGTCCATTGTTTTATATTTGCTTTGTTAGTTCAACCTGTAAGTTGCATTTAATCAAAGTTGAAGGTTACATAATACTTTATTATGGTATGGCAGGCGGTGGAGTATAAAAATATCTGTATAATGAAAAATATCGTCTTTGTTTTTTTTTCCTTGAGGGCAAATGAGAAACATCATTACATAATCTCTTTGTTTAGAAGGTTCTATTGTGCTATTGACACATTTTAATTTGCATCTGAGTCAGAAAAATGGAACTAGCTTACCACCGCTGATCTCAATAGGAACGGTTAATTTTTGGGTCATGTGTTACGTGCTCTCTACATTGGCGAACAAACAGAATAGTGAATGCTTGTCTATTTATTTAGGGCCGGAGAAGATCTCTGGATACGGGATTTTATTCTTATCCTGACACCAATAATTCGACGAAGCATAAACCTGGAGAAACTGCTATTGTCGCGTACGACCCTGATAACATACATGAAGCTTCTATTGATCCATATGATTCGGATATGACACCAAGCATCCAGGAGGCTTTGCATTGGTCAAATATGGACGTAAGGTATCCAGAAATTTTCTTTATGAAATTCCTCCTTGAAAAACAGTGGATTTGTATTATAAGTTTGGAAATACTAAGGTATAGTATGAGCCTTTTTATTCCCAAAAACGCTTTCGTGATCAGCTAAGATGAGCTCTCAGCATGTCAAGTGTCCTCGTGGAGCTATGCCATAAGTTCCTCACTCTAAATGAACTGATAGCATTGTTCCTTCTGAATCTCTCTCTCTCAAAAAAAAAAAAAAAAAAAAAAATCCTTGTGGAGCAAGCCATTCTCAGCAAGCTGAAAACTCATAATATGACCAGATTGTTGTTTCTAGTATGTTCTCCTATGTAAGTTTGCTGTAATTTTCTGTTACTAGCGTATGCTGTATCACGCATGATCAAGATGAAATTTTTTTAATATTTGATTTTAGTATCAAGTATTCTTTGCTGCTGAATCTATCAAGCGTGTAATGGGACTATTAATTTCCCAATTTCTAACCTGCAGCTTTTTTGCTAATAGTGGTGCAGAGTATGTAAGAAAAGAGGTGCCGCTTCATATATTGCCTATAAGGAATATGCTAAAGCTGGACACTGCATTGACGTCTTACTGTGATATGCAACATGTCCTTTTTGAAGAGGAAAAATCTGCATATAATCAAGCCATGCAACAAAATATCTGGTAACTCAAATTCCTTACGAATCATAAGAGTTTCTCAGTTTTTGCGGAGGGGCCCCGCACTTTACTGTACAATACTGTTGCCCTGTAGCTCTCCACAGCGGACCGTCCGTTCGTGATCCAGCCACTGGCGTCCGCCCCACCCACCCGCGATGTGCGTCTTCCTCAGCGGCTCTCTCGACGCTTCTCCCCTGCTCCCGTCCTTTCCCTCACCGACGCCCGATGCCCACGTCGCCACCGCCATGGCTGCCGCCACCGGCCGCCCGCTGATTCGCTGATTCATGCCGCCGCCCGCTGATTCTCAGTATCCGACCCTCTCCCTCATCGACATTCCCGTTCACTGCGATTGATCTCGGAGCGCCGGCAAAGACCTTGGCGCATTGGCCTCGCCTGGTCCGGCGTTCCTGCCAGCGATCTCCAACCGGCGATTCCTCGAATCGACGGGCTCGCCCGGTGGCACCTGCAATCAAGGAGGCTGAGTGGGAGATCGATTTCCTCTGTTCCTTCCCCATCAACACAGTTCACAGGTGACTGCTCCCCGCATCTCCAACCCCAACCTAGAGTTTGTAGCTTTCTGGTTTTTAATTAGCTATCTCTTTTTGCCTGTTCATGGCGTGATGCTATTTCGAGTGTTTATCTATCACTTTACCTGTCGGTGCCATATGTACTGGATATACAACCAGTTCTTTCTTTGAAATTGCTCCTATTTTGATGGCACGGTCAATGCAATGTGTACTTCATACATGAGTTCTGCTTCCGAAAAGCAAATCTGTTCATGTAAAATTAGATGTGTGTTCACATGAAGCTTTGCTTACATCAGTTATATTGGTTTTGCTTGCAGAAAGAAAAAACAATAAAATACAAATTGAGCATTCATGTGGAATTAAATGTGTGCATTCACAATATTGTTTATTAGTTGTACTGTATTGCTGTGTCATGCATTTTCCCCCTACAGAGCTATAGCCATGTCTGCATCTTCGTCAGGATCACTGAATACTCGAACCTCTAAACGCAAACAGCGTATGTCGCTTTTCCTCACTTAAACCTTTTTTCCCCGTAATCTCCATACTGTTTTTCGATTTATTGGTTTCCTGCAGAGTATCTCATATCTTTTTTTTTTTTTGGCGGTTCTTTGGCAGCCACCTCTTCAGTTCAAAGTGGTAATTTATCAACCAATGCAGAATCGTTCTGTCATGATGCGAGCTTTCCTACCAGCTTCCATTTGTCTTCTAAGCGTTCTATTCGACGTCGTCTATTATCCCAGAGCAATGGTATTGTTGTTTCATTTCATTATTAAATTTTGAAGCCTTTAGTATTGCATTCTGTACCACCTAATCTTTCCCATGCATTTAACGTTTATGTGCATTGCTAGCCCTATATATCCACTATTTTACCTTATATTGAATTGTGCTCATTCAAGTATCTTTCTTTCTATAGAATTGTCGCATGCCAAGTCATCTGCTCCAGCCTCGAATATGTGCCTTGGTGCTGCTCCTGCTGGTGAGTTTTTCAGCTTCCTCTGTAAATGATGTCTCTATCTTAGTTACTTTCTCTGTCGTGTATCCACTAGGGGTACCATCCTAGCTGTGATGTGAGCTTTTTAAAATACTTTTTATTCCCTTAATTCTCTTCAATCAATAAATGTTATTTTAGCATCATGTTTCTTGATGATTAGGTCCGCAGCAAACAGATTCGAAACTTCCTGCTAAACGGTGCCGAAAATGCCAACTGTTGGAGAGCACCAGTGATTTCCCTACAGATTTTGCATTCTCATCCAGTCGCCGTGTTCGTTCACGCCAAATACAATCATCTTCAGGTATACTTCATATTCGGACTTTATCTCTTTGTGCCTCATTTGGTCATACCCAACATAGTACACATTACGGTTGTTTGGCATGTTACCCACCTTAATCCTTCACCTTTACCACTTCTATTTTCAGATTACCCGCTGCCGCAGACTCCTACTGCTACTCAGGCAGATTACGGTATGCTTTTTACGTACCCTGTTTGTTGTGAGCTTCGAAATGTGTCATATTTCTCTATATAAATGCATCGTATCCTTACTTACCTAATTTCTCCACAGGGTCTGCAACCTCAAGCTTCACTCATAGACGTAAGTGGATCCTTTATGTCTCTTCTTTATTTTTTTTATTTTTTGGCATTTTTGTTTCTTAAGATTCATTCAATCTATCACCACGACATACAAATACTAATGCTATGTGAGACCACGATATGCAAACATTGATGCCAAGAACAAATACTGATGCTATATGAGACCACGATATGCAAAAATTGGTGCCAAGAACATGCTGAAGCTATTCACTTCCAGAGATATGTTGAAAATATTCGTCAGTGACATGTTGATAATATTCAATGTCGATGACATGTTAACAGTATTCAATGTTAATGACGTGCTGGTAATTTTGATGGCAAAGACTTTCGTATGCTTGATATTGACTCAATATCTTTGCCGATGTATATACAACTCATTTGGTTTGCTTGATCAGTCCCACAAATTTGAAAACTTATTCTTTATTCTGCTCTCTCTTCCTTCTTAACCTGATACCATTTAGTGATCTCATGCTTTCGAGGTGATTATCTCTATTGTTATTTGCTTTTTATTTACTTTAGAGTAGAAAATATACAAGCTCATTTTCTTTTATGAAAGAACCAATGTATACCGGCCGCGTCCTTATTTTCTTCATGTTAAATGTGCAGGTGAAGCTTCAGCTTTTATGATATCAAGTCATCAAATGTTTTGCTCACTGTTCAATCCCCTAAGGATCATAAATCATGTATGTTGGACCATTGAGGACCATTTGCCCAATGGGTTGCTCAGTGAATAGTCAAGGTACCTATGATATGTGATCGCTCATTGCTTATTTCCCCATGTACAGTCTTTATGCGCTTAATAGCTTTGCCTTGCTCAGTGCAGGTGAAGGGTCATCTTTTTTTTTTTTGTATCTGATCCATCAAACTCTTATACCTGTAGGTTACTCCTCATACCCCCCTTTTTTCCCATTTCCTTTTTTATAATAATGCCTCTTAAATATATGTTATTACTTTGAGCAGCCACCTTGCTGATTTCTTTTCTTTTTTATTATTCGAGGGATCGCTAGATCCTTTTACGGATATTCAAGTACTGATGCTCCATGCTAAATATAAATACTCGATACTCAATTTCGTATACCTTCTTGAAAAGTGGATTATGAATACTCGATCAAAATATTGTGCAACCAAGATATTGTGATTGTATCTGCTGCTAAAGTATTTACATGGATTCATCATACCATTATATACCGATATTGATACCGAGAACATGCTGATAGTATTCAATGCCAAGGACATGTTGATAATATTTGATGCCAATGAGATGTTGATAATATTGAATGCTAAAGGCTTGGTGCTTATATTGGATGCCCGATAACTTGCTAAATGTCTATATTTGCTCAATGTCCCTATCATTATATAAAACTCACTCGGTTTACTAATTGAGTCTACAAAGTTTTAAAACATATTGCTTATGTCTCTTCCGTCTGCTGCTTAATTAGGTACCATTTTCTCCAAGCTGGATCTTGGACTGCCTTCATACACATGTCGCTACTGTGGTGCATTCTTCTGGTATGAGGAGCGTGTTAACCGACGTTGGAACACGTTATCACCGTCGTATAACAAATGCTGTAGAGAAGGCAGTGTTATTTTACCTCTATATGAGCCACCTCCGGAGCCTTTATATAGCCTATTGACTGGAGTGCATCCGCCATTATCAAATCATTTCTTTGAAAATATCAGGTGCCAACCTCTGCCTACCCATCTGCATACTGTCATTAGTTTTATATTTTTAATACTTAACATAGACATTTTCTTCACAATATTAGGTATTACAATTCCATGTTTGCATTTACGTCAATGGGCGTTAAAGTAATTGATTCAGTCAACGATGGTCAAGGCCCACATATATTTAAGATAAGTGGACAACTTTGTCACCGCATCGGATCTCTTCTGCCACAGCATGATAAACGTCCAGAATATGCTCAGCTATATATATTTGATACTCAGAATGAAATCAGAAATAGAATGCAGGTTGCTACCTATGCAAATAGTAGCTTCCGACCTAATGAAGAGATAGTTTCTGGACTTATAGACATGTTTAACACACACAACCCAATTGTGAAGTTGTTTAGAATGGCCCGTGATAGAATTTCGATCAGTGCTGATGACCAATACTGCATAAGGATTTTTGGAACTCCTGATAAGCATGGTGACATATTTAGTGCGCCAGTAGCATCTGAAGTTGTTGGTTTAGTGGTAAATGATTTTTCCTTAACTGAAGTGGGTTGTGACTTGATAGTTGAGAAGCAGGCTGGTGAACTACAGAGGGTGCATGAAAAGCATTGCAAATTCATGGCAATGCAATATCCCATTCTATTCCCATATGGCGAGGATGGGTTCCATGAAAATATTTTTTATCATCGATGTTCAAGATCAGAATCTCTTAAAAGGAAACATGCCACTATGTTGGAGTGCTATGCTTTTAGACTTTTTAGACTTCATGATAGAGCAAATGATTTCAACACTCCAATGCGTTGCAAGAGACTAACACAATCTTATGTAGTTGAAGCGTATTGTTGCGTGGAAGAATCCCGATTAAGTCACTATAGGAAAAAATCATTCCAAAGCAAATACAGAGCAGCCTCCTTCAAAGAAATTCGTGATGCAGTCGCTCGAGGAGTCACAGATGGCTCTAAGGCTGGTCAAATGGTTATTTTACCTTCCTCATTTGTTGGAGGCCCACGTTACTGGTACCAAAATTATTTGGATTGTGTAGCACTATGTGGAAAGTTTGGTTGCCTTGATTTGTTTATCATGTTTACATCAAATCCCTTATGGTCAGAGGTGACGGAAGCTCTATCATTAATTCCAGGACAGCGTCCATCAGATAGGCCAGAGATTGTTGATCGTGTTTTTCATATGAAGCTGCAAATATTCATGGATGATATGACAAAAGGAGAGTTTTTTGGACCAGTTATCGCAGGTTATTTTCTAGCTTTTATTAGCATTTTTTTATGCATGTTCTGTAGTATTTCAAGAATCTATTTTACTTGCTTAATTCTACGAGTTCCTATAGGCCACTGATGTAACATATTCTACCACACAATCTCATACTTACCATACCGCACAATCTCATGCTTACCAGCATTAAATGCATACGTTTATAAAGTTACGTTTCTTAATCCGAGATTCGATTGGGATGGATATAGAAGTGTACTTATTCCTAGCTGTGTGCCTTTGTACTTTCAGCACTTTTGCACTCTGATTATATAATCCACCTGCTTTCTGCTTGAAATTGATAACAAATACCAACAATAAAAAAAGTTACTTTTTTTATTCACTACTGTTGGATCACCCTCATTCCAACAAAAAAATACAGAGTAAAAACATATTTTCGTTTATTATTAGAATTAATAAAGTTTCTGATTAGTATAAATATATTGCTACCAAATTAAAGCCAATGTATTTAAATACCATTAAATATTTTGTTTCGATATGACATCATTTGGCAAATGAAAAATATTGCTTGCTGACTCTTACTTACGTGGCTATTCAGTATACTCTCTATTCCCTTTTAAACAACACAAACATGTTTCACTACACTCAATTTCTGATCAACTTAGCATATAAAACGTTGTACTAATAAAATATTTGTTTTTACTACCTGTATATGTGCAGCTGTATACACAATTGAGTTTCAAAAGCGTGGTCTTCCACATGCACATATTATACTATGGTTAGCAAGAGACAAACCATTAACACCAGAAGAAGTTGATGCATTCATATCTGCGCAGCTACCTGATCCTGCTGTTGATCCAATAGGCTACCATGTTGTTTCAGAGTTTATGATTCATGGACCCTGTGGGTATGCAAATCCATCCTGTTCATGCATGATAAATGGCGAGTGCTCAAAATCCTATCCAAAAGAATATTGTGATAAGACAGTTGTGCTGCAGAATGGTCATATTCAATATGCTAGACCCAGAAATGGGATAACTACTAAGAAAAATGGAATCAATGTGGACAATCAGTTTGTTGTCCCTCACAATGTGGATTTATTAGTAAAGAATTAAGCACATATTAATGTTGAGAGGGTCAATAGAGATGGCATGGAAAAATATCTGTTTAAATATTTTACAAAGGGACCTGATTGTGCAAGAATAGGAATTCAATCTTCACCTAATCAAGCCGTCAATGAGATTCAGAATTACCTTGCATGCAGATGTATTGCGCCTAATGAAGCAGCATGGCGCTTACTTGAGTTTGAGATTCATTACACTGATCCTTCTGTAGAACGTCTTACTGTTCACCTACCTTTTGAGAACAATATTACCTATACTAAAGATGACAACTTGGAAGAGGTATTGCAGAATCCGAACAATCGTATCACAAAATTGACTGCATGGTTTGAAGCAAACAAGACTCTTCCTCATGCTCCTCAATACACATATGCTGAGTTCCCTGAAAAATTTACTTGGCATGACAAATTTTGGTCCCCACGAGAAGGTAATAAGCGCAAAATTGGAAGAGTGGCACATGTTGCTCCTACCAAGGGAGAGCAATATTATCTTCGTATGTTGCTCCATGTTGTTAAAGGGGCAAAATCATATTCGGATATCAGAACTGTTGAAGGTGTCAAGTATCCAACATTTCAGGCTGCTTGCCAAGCTTTAGGTCTTCTTGGTGATGATCGTGAATGGTCATATGCAATGACTGATGCAGCTCGCTAGGCTATGCCTTACGAACTTCGTGAGTTATTTGTTACACTCCTCATCTTCTGCAATGTCTTAAATCCCTTGGCTTTGTTTGAAGAACATCTTTCTACAATGGGCGAAGATATTGCTTATCATATAAAGCGTAGCACATCATTGTTTCATATGCCATCTACAATACATGTTAGATCTTCAGTTCTTGCTGAAATAGACAAGCTGTTGAGAAATTATGGATACAATTTGCAACACTATGGTTTACCTTACCCAACTGTAGGTGACACATCCTTGGCTAATATCAACAGACTTCTAATAGATGAGCAATCATATGACATGAACATAATATCAATGGAAGCAGCTGAACAGCGAAGAATGTTAAATTCCAATCAGAGAACTATCTATGATGAAATTCTTAACTCTGTTGATAACAAAATTGGCCAGACATTTTTCGTCTATGGATATGGGAGCACCGGAAAAACATTTTTATGGAATGCATTGCTTAACAATGTAAGGTCTCAAGGGAAAATTGCTCTAGCTGTTGCATCCTCAGGAATAGCTGCATTATTACTTCCAGGTGGCCGGACGCCTCATTCCCGGTTTAGGATACCACTGAATATTGAAGAGCACTCAGTTTGTGCTATTAAGACAAATACCCATTTAGCTCAGCTTATACAACAAACAGCTTTAGTCATATGGGATGAAGCACCTGTCAATCATAGACATTGCTTTGAAGCTCTTGATCGCACCTTGAGGGACATCTTATCAGCAAATGAACCATCTCTAAGTGACAAACAGTTTGGTGGCATCACAGTTGAGCTAGGGGGAGACTTCAGACAAACACTTCCAGTTCTACCAAATGCAAAGAAGCATCAAGTCTTAGCTGCATCAATCACACGTTCCCGTTTGTGGTCCCACTGTACAGTTATGAATCTCACTGAAAATATGAGACTCCGATCACCTTCTCTAACACATTCCCAACGAGAACGTCTTCGACAATTTGCAGATTGGTTACTTCAGGTTGGTGAAGGGAAAGTTCCTCAATCCTCTCCTGCTGACCAACATAACGCTTCATGGATTGAAATTCCAGAATATCTCTTATTGCCTTCTGAATCAAGAAATCTTGCAGGATTGATATCCTTTGTCTATAACGGCTCAGCAATAACTGATCGAGCTACCTATTTTTGCGAGCGAGCAATCTTAGCACCAACAAATGAAATAGCTGATACAATAAACTCCCAGATGGTTTCTGAGTTAACAGCTGAGGAAATGTCATATTACAGTGTTGACACTATTGATGATGACACAAGCAATCGCGCAACACTTGAGGCTCTTTACCCAACAGAGTTTCTCAACACACTACAAATGAGTGGTTTACCAGAACATCACTTGAAATTAAAGGTTGGAGTTCCTATAATGCTTCTACGCAATCTCAATCCATCAAAAGGTCTGTGTAATGGAACTAGACTGATAGTTACTCAGCTAACTCGAAGGATCATTGAAGCAGAGATAATTACAGGAAAAGCTAAAGGCCAAAAAGCGTATATACCAAGATTAATAAGCACATCAACTGATAACAAATGGCCTTTCAAATTAAAGCGTCGACAGTTTCCTATTAAAGTTTCATATGCAATGACTATAAACAAAAGTCAAGGGCAAACACTTAGCAGAGTTGGTGTTTACTTACCCAGCCCAGTATTTTCACATGGACAGTTGTATGTAGCTTTCTCACGGGTGATATCTCCAGAAGGTCTCCGTGTCCTGATTGAGAATAGCCCGCCTGAACATGCAAATAGCACCCACAACGTTGTCTATACTGAAATATTTGATGATCTAACTTAATGGTGAGTTCTGTTATTTCACAAGTTTACTGACACATATTTCCATCTTAGGAATGTATTACTTTCATTTACATGAATAGTATTAATTCCCATGTAACTGCTTATTGGATTCTTATACCTTTTATTATCGTCTAATTTATGTTTATCTCTTACTAATACAGTCTTGAAGTTATGCTGATCTCTTCCTAATACAGTTCAAAATGAAAAGCGATTCACAGGCGTTGGAATGATTCAAATCACAGTGCTATAGAAACAAGAGGTACCAAGCTCAGACACACAATTTTATTTTTGTTCTCAAGAGACCTTTCCTTTCTTGGTTATCTGTTCTGCCAAATCCTTTGCTTGCAAGAATTTAGGTAGATTCACATATATTGTGTTGCACCTCACTTATGCTTTCTTTCAAGTTGCAGGCCCTAGAACTTTTCCATGTACCATATATAATGTTTCAATAACTATATTTTTAGTCATCTACGCTCTATGCTTTCATGTTACTCCACAGTTAGGCTTAGAATTAAATGTACAACCTTCATGATCTTAATGTGCCTTCTCAGCATCCACCGTATACTATTTCTTTCAGTTAGTAAAATGCTCATCCTCACGACAGCTACTTTTCTGTTCTCATTATTTGGCAACAGTCTTACACACATGGCTGCCAAATTCATGAATTCCTTATTCCAAATAAAATGCTTCATGGATGAAGCATTCTTTTTTCCAAATTTTTGCTGAGTGTCATTTGTATATGTTTCAATTCCTATTTCAATGACACCTGAATCATCAAAAAGATTTTGGATTTCAATGATTTGTATATCTCCTTCCAAATTAAATTGCCTTCAAATGTCTATTTGTAACATAGAAAGCCAAAAATAAATAGGTTCAAGAATTCTCGCATGGTTGCCTTCTTTTTTTTATATCATCTGACTCAACATGAATTCAGAAAAAAAACAGTTAGGCCACAATATAGCCTTTTTTTAATCGCTTTTTCTATTGCCTTATCTGATACGTTTCTTATCTACTCATGCAAATCTGTTTGAGGTATTTTAAGTACTCCGTCTGTTTTCTTAATACTGACGTCCAGATATGAACAAACAGTTCATTTGTACCTCATTTCTCGGGTTATGTGCTTACGCTTTCTACATATTTAGGGGATAGACTCCTGATATGTTTGATTGCCTGATTTTTTTTTTTAAACCGCCCACATAATGTCACTTTAGTGGTGCATGAACCCATGTCTTGATGACAAACGCTAATCTCCTTCTGTTATTTTCAGGAAACTGTTGGTGCAACTTCAGAGGGTACAATACATATATATTTGTTAGTTGACCATATACCTATTTATTTAGCTTTATGCTTTTGAGCGTAAGCAAGATGCAAAATGTTGGTTATTTTGCTTAGCTGCATGTTTGTACGCAAGAGACAAAATGTTAAATATTTCGTTTGTGAATTTAGTGCTTTTCTTCGAAGGACCATTGTTTTGCCTGATTTTGTTTGTTTGTTTTGCCTGATTAATTACTAATGGATTGTATACCATGTATTCATCTCACACTCCCGCGGCAACACGCGGGGTATCAGCTAGTATAACTACAAATCCCTTGCTTCATCTGAGATATGGCTCTGTTGCAGTGATGGGAAAATTCACCCTCTTACATCTATTCACCATACATCTACTAACAACTCCTCTCTGCAAATTGATGGAGTATTGGTGAGAACAATATGTCCATGTATTTGCCAAATATTCTGTAAAATACTCTTATTGACCATGTCTCACATTTTGTATACTAGTTTGAGTCCCGCTATAACTGCACTTCAGGATCGTTTGAAGGAAAATGAGCTCCGGGTGAGTAGACTGCCTTGCATCTTGTGACATTGCTCTGTCCTGGAAGGGACTAATATGGATACCCACATGTGAACAGTTATCTGTGTTACAAGAGGAGGCTAAACAACTTGAGGCTGAGACCCAGAGCATCCGAAATGATTCTCCTCGCCCCATATTAAGTGCCTAATGCAGGAAAGAAACCCCGGCTCAGAGCAAGGATTATGGTTGCGCCCGCCCGCCGGCTGCGACGAACCATATCCGCCGGGTACTCAGCCTATGCCAGTATAATGAACCGGCTATTGCATGACTACTAAAGCTTTATTAAAAGCAATGGGACCCATGCAGTAAAAAAGCAGCCAAACTGAGTGGTGGGAGAGAAGAAATTGCAACGAGGCGCCGGCTGAGTGCGGGCGCATGGTGAAGCGCCGGCCTGGAGAATTTTTGGCCCCTTCTCTCCTCCAGCTCAGCTCGGGCAGTGACGAGGCCGGCGTTTCGCCCGTCATAATACTTGCTCTCAGGAGTGAATCCGTACGTTTCCGCACGAATAGGCTATTGAGGCGTGTGGTTTCAGTTTTAGTGGCCAGTCCGTTCTTGACACGTTGGCGGTTGTGGGCCCGGGCGAGACGCCGGTCGCGGACCGTAAAATCGGCCTCCTCGCATTAATTCCTGCATCGCGAGCGTCGCTCCGTCTCAGCTTCGTGCGGTCCACGCGTCTGTGCCACGCTCATCGATTCTCGCGGCACCGATGGTTTCCTCTTCTCCCCTTTGCCTCGGTTCCTCCGGTCTCTGCTGTGTTCTCTTCGCCTGCGAGGTTCCGTCGTCGCCGCCGCGGTTCGAGGTTTGGGTTCCTCACTTTCTTCCCTTGCATTGTGCTTTCATTTTGTTTCCCCCTTTGGCTTATGCTGGAGGAATCCCCAGCTCGTGCGACGCGGCAAGGGAGGGCTAGCCGTCGCGCCACAGGGCTACGACGGCGTCGGTCTCCAGAGAAAGCGATGTCGATGCAGTGCGGGTGGCGGCGGCCGGGCGCGATCGATGCGGTGCGGGTGGCGACGGACGGACGGATGGCAAACGCCACAGGGCCTCGGGTGCTCCTCCCTGCAGCCGATGCAGCGCCTCGCCATCCGGCCCGGGATATGCCGGTGCGACCCCGCCGGCAGCGGCGGCGCGGGCCGGCGGATCTGCACTGCCAGATTTGCCGGTTCTGGATGCTGAGGCGGCTGGCAGCGATGCGTGCTTTGCCGCCGCTTGGGTCACCGGCGGCATGAGGGGACGTCTTCTGTCCTACCGTCCCCGACCACTCTGTTGCCGTGTCCAACCAACTGTGACCTTGGTTGCTCTCTGCGAAGGTCGCTTTTTTCTCCTTCCCCAGGCCAGATGCTCTCTAGATCCTATAAACTTTGATTTTTTCTCCTCTCATATTTGCATTGTGTGCAGTTCATCGCGCCTTGAGTGACCATGGCGCAGGAGCTGTGGCCAGTGGAGGCTCGGCGCCTCCATCTCGTGCCGCTGCTCTCACTCGTGCCAAGCCACAACACCTCTGGATGCTGCATCCACATCAGCAGGTTGGTCGGCAGCCGGAGCTTCCTCAATCTTACTCTTTTTCATCTCCAGTCACTCTTTTTCTTTCTGTATATTCTCTCTTACTGCACGCTTTCCTGCTGGCATGTGCCTTCGGGGAAGGTTGCATGACCATGATGTGGATATTCAGGGGGCACAAACCGGCCGGAGGAAAAGGCTGAGATTTGTTCTTTTCTTATGCTCTTTTTCCTTAAAAGAAACAAATTACTCTCTCTGTATAGCTGCATCGGCTCTGATTTTGTTATGTCCTTCTACTAGAAGTTGGCACTGGAGGCATTATTTATCAAACGCAAAAATGATTTCATTGAACTAACGAATATTTCTGTAGTTTTACCACTTTATGAGTATTTCTGCAGTTCTTGCAAAATTGGTGAATTCAACAATTTCAGTATCCTATATGAGGATGATGCCTGTGGAACTGACGCCAACATTGCTCAGATTCCTTTGGTGCAATTCTTATACCTTCATACATTTAATTTCATAAGCTACTATTAGTATTTACATGCTATGGGTCTGATGAACCGGTTCTAAAATGGGTATTGTATCCCCAATAGTGTTTCCTTAATGGCATAACAAAATCACCCATTTAAAAGAAGATAGAATGGAGCATAGGTTGACATAAGGATTTGGGCCCCATTGCTGGATCTGAAAATATTTCCACTTGACGGGAACTTCCTTTTGGTTATTTATCAAAAGCAAAAATGATTTCATTGAATATATTACCAGAAGTGTACTATCATATACACTTGATATCAACGGCAGCTTTTAGCGATGAAATAACAATTTCCCATGGCTGTTTAAATACCATTGCTATGGAAAAGCCACACATCTTAGCTACGACATACATGTCTTGTGTAATTCTACAATAGTGCTATTGTTCTTTCAATGTGTGCCTGCAGTTTCTCTGTGAGAGAACATTATCCGCTATTAATTCCATTGTGGTGCTATTAGGTTTGAGAGCTCTTCAGTTTCAGCTTAACACACTTCGGATTCAGTGCTCTCGCAGCAGTATGTTTGCAAGATGTGGAGACGGAGAAAAGAAAAATGAATAATGGGTATGCCCTCCTCTTCCACACCCCACTGTCTTAGTTTCTTTCATAGATTCGGCTATGCTGCTATGTACGTTGTTTCTCAGTTAAAACTGGTTTCTATGCTCCCTTGGTATGGTTCTGCATTTTCAACAACACATAAGAAGCTACGGTTTAGCCAAAAGTAGCTTCGTATGTGTTGTTGAAAAGCCAAATCGACATGCTTTTCCTAGGATTTCCCAAGATGTAGCTTATGTGTTGCTGACGAGCGAAATCATCACTTCTCTTATTAAAAAAAAATGTTCCTGCAGTTAGTAAAAATTCATGTGTTGTTACTTGCAGTGTCATCCACGGTGCAAGATTGCTTCTCCTGTGACCTAAGATTTCCCTGCCACCGGACAGGCGCTAAATTTCTTCAATCCTTTCCAAGAAAATAACCTGATCATCCAGTAGTTATGCTGACGTTATTTTCTTAAGGCAAGCACCAAGCTTAGCTATTTTCTTTAATTATTTTGGTAACATTATTCTATCTATTCTTTTCTGTAATGCATCTGGTTCCACTCCTTTTTTGCATCTGAATAGCCATTTTTTAGATATCTCTATCGCTCCCAATTTCATGGTTCTTACGAATTATTTTTCACAATGGCTACTATTGCTAGCGACAAGTTAAAATCCTTTCCAAAGCATGTACTCTGCTTATTATTTCAAGTATGGCTCATCCATAGTTCTCTTTAATATGGATGTGTTTTATATTCTTGGCATAACATAGAGTATCAAATCCTTTTGATGAATTCTCTCATTCCCTATTGCAGTTAACTTTTTACATCTTTTAGCTTAGCCCATTTTTACAGCCCCCCCACCCCACCCCACCCCACCACCACCACCACAACAACAACCACAACAGCAACAACCCAAACCAACGATGTTTAAAACTAGGTTTTGCATGTATCATGAATTAGCAACAATAGTCTGCACTGCACTTTTCTGAATTTCACGTTGGTTTCTATCAATGGTTTTTTACCAGCCATGCCACGAGCTTTAATCTCTGTAATAATATTTTTCACAGACAGACGTCTGCAGTTTTATTAGCAATTCTCGAAATGCTCAGTTTTGGGAACTGGTTCCACCAGAGTCTGCATTTCATTGTGTCTATATATAATAACTAGGTATGTTATCTTATCTCTTCGGATTTTTAATTCATGATTTATATGAATGTTTGAGATTTGAACCATCTTTACAAAAGCTATTTCTCATTGTCTGACCTCCTTTTTTTTTAATATCAAGGAACAAAACTTTACCTGACAACATTGGTTTCACGTGCATGTTGGATCATAAACTTTCTTGGAGTATCTTATTATCTTTCAGGTTTCTGGTATCCCATGCTGCCTCAAATAAGTTGTGCACACAAAGGTGAAGTCACTGTGCATGATAAGATAGAAATTATGTTGTTGCCTCTAATTTCATTGACTGATAACTGTAGGCAAAATTTTTACATATCTACATTTTCAAACCATTATGCATAGTTCAACACTATTCTCAGTTATATTCTTTTAATTCTTCATTATTGAAATGCAATTTGCTTCAGTGATTCAGGGGTACTGCATCAGTTCCAAGGTCTCACCATTACATTCAGAGACTATTGTGTGATGTCATTGCGGTGAATATTCTTCACTGATATAGTTGATAACCAGATTAAAATAAGGGAGATGGAGAAACAGCTACTGCCATGCAATTAATACAAAGAACTGTCGGATGAAGAAATCCTTTATTATTTTCCTGTAGAATTCAAGAGATGTAGGGAGAGAGGGATATAATTTGATTTGTGAATCATTACTGCTATCATAACCATTTGCTTCATGTTCTCACATGCCCATTGCTGTTGCTGTGCTTTTATCTGATCGGGTGATTTGTCTTACGGACACCTATTTAAACATTCTTTGGTAAAAAAAAAAATATTAGTGCAAGCGTAGAAGCATACAGGTGCCGCAGCGAAGCTTAGAGTGCCTTTTTTTTTGGAATCTTGGAGCTTTCGTTCAATTATCAGCAGGATTACAATCGAATTCTATGGCTTCCAGTACTGACTCAGGCTACATGCTGCCACATCCCTGATCGTTTAGAACTGGATACAAGTTTCGCACATTCATGTGCTGCCTTATTACATGCGAAGCTTTAGAGTGCCTTTTACTGTACATACCGTTTAGTTCTGTCCGTTGCCGCAAAAACTGCATTGCAAAACAGATCAAGAAAATCGCTACCATACCGCTGAGTCTGTTGGCGAACTTCCCGGACGCCACCATGAATGCCGACCACACTCTGACCCCCACTGCCAGACCACGATATAACCAGACATCGCTACAGCCAACACGGGCGCGGCGGAGCGCGCGGATCGGCCTAGTGATGAATCATGGGGCTAGCGGAAGCAGTTCGCCAATGAGTCGGAACAAGCATCCTTTCTCCAACCATGGAAGCCCAAGAAGCCCGAGCAGCGGCAGCCGAAAGAGGGGTTGTTGATGTTGATCTTGCTGCCCTTTTCCCATGATATTACTCATTCTATCATGGCTTTACCGGCAGCTTCCCAACACCCAGATGTTATGATGGACGAAGGGACAGACAATGTCGCTGTACATATTCGTTCCCTTTCAGCTCTGTGCTTTAGTGGTAGCCGCCAACAGTTCTGTTTTGCTTTGTACCTGGTTCCCTCTTATCCTGCTGCAGAAGCTGCATCGACTCCTCTCCCTTGTTGATCTGAGCTTGTAGTCTGGATACTGTAAACTCTACCGGGAGGTTTACTTGAACAGCTATTGCTATGACGCGATACTTTTGGCTGGCAACGATGAAGGTTATCTTTGCCTTGTAACTGGAAAAGGTGGCCAATTAAGGCCAATTAAGTTGCTCAATTGCTCCGGGCACACCTATGTTGCGAAGGCTTCCTGTCTCGAATAGTAACAATGGCTAGAAATGAATATTGTTTAACATGTGCAGTGCATGGAACATGATGTTATGCTGTTGTGTCCAGGCAAAGCATGCATTGAACAGTTACATATGTACTACTCCAGTATACTATAACATTTCAGTGTTCAATTCAATGTCAGACTCGAATATACTAGTAACTAGTGTAGCAATTCCCAGTAGTTACACATCATGAATTGCACATACAAAGAAATCTATCTGGCCCACATGGCCCTACTTGATCATCGATCGACAAGACCGAACAGAGTACTAAAGGGAGAAAGGAAATGGAAAGCACCAACCAGGTCCCGCCCAAATACACGCCAGGGCGGATCGAGGCGGTATACACTATCAGGAGCTCGACGACGATGGTTTCTCCGGTTCCAGAATAGGTTTGTTTTTGTTCTTCCCACTCTCCTCCTCCAAGTGTTTCTTGAAGGCGTCGTTCCAGGATCCGCAAAGACGGACTTCCATCAGATCATTCAGAGACTCTAGACCAAAGAACTGTGGTGATGAAGACACACTAGAGCAGCGAATCTTCAGGATCTCAACATTTATTTTTGAGCCAAACCTTACAGCCTTTAACCTGGAGTTGCAGGCAATCTCGAGGAAGTCGATAATACCCCGGCCAGATTGCTGAGGTAAACTCCAACCAAAACGGAGCTCGCCATCTTGAAACTCTGCCAACTGAAGACGTAGACTACTTAGATGTTTTAGAGTAAGAATAAAATCAAGCTCCTGCTGAGGCAACGTTTTCATCTGTAAATCCAGTTTCTCAAGTCTAGGCAGCTGCAAGCACATCTGCATGATCCATGATGGCAACCTGCCATCTAGCCCGTACAGTTTAAGGCTCCGTAGCTTCTCCAATGGCGACGAGATGTCGGCCATGCAAGGAGCAGCATCATTATCTTGGTTTGCCTGCATTTTGAGTGACAAGGATTCCAGATGGACGAGACGTGAGAGGCCTTGAAAAAAATTCTCACTGTTCTTCCGGTTAATGCCGGACACTCCAAGCTTGTGCAGCTGGGTAAGGTTCTTGAGCTCCTCCAGAATGCCATCCTCGCCTGAAGCGTGGATGTTGACAACACCCAGCGTGTGTAGGTTGGAAAGCTTCCCGATCCCTCTAGGCACCTTGACGCCACTATGAGAGTCATGACGGCGGTGTATGCTCAGCTTTGACGTGTAGGAGCAGGACCCAAGACTAGCATATGGTCTGCTCGTTGGCGCTGTTGCTGCTGCCGCTGATGGGTTCTCTGTTGCTTCACTAGCTTGATGATGCTTGGCGGTACCAGCACGAATGTACTGCAGCTTCTCTAGCTTGATGATGCTCTTTGGTAGTTTGATTACAGACGTTTCCCTGATATCCAGAGTTTGGAGCTGCTTCAGATCTCCCAAGGAATCCGGCAGATGAGAGATTTCCCTGCACCCCCCTCAAGGACAGGAACTTGAGCCGCGGCAGCAGCTTCACCATCTTCTCGACGTCACCATTTGTAACATCTGAAGACACGTTCTCCAGATCCAAAACCCGGAGCAGCCTCATCCTGTCAGAGATGATGAATGTTTCCCACTTACCAAACACAGTCAAAGACCGTAGCAACGAAAGGTCGATGCTCTCAAACACAATCCTGTCTCTGTCCCAACTACTGTCTATGGCAAGGTGCCATCCTGTGCGCTGTATGTTCCTTTTGCAACTGCCCTCAAGTGCGAAGACAAGGTTCTCATCCATTAACCGTGAGACGATGTATTCACGGAGGAAACCATTGACTTGGCACAAGGGCATCCTTTTGTCATCAACTCTTGCTCTTGGCGCCTGGATCATGCTTAGATTGACGAGATCGGAATAGGACCTTTCCCCATTCTCCTCTGCAGTGCTTTCTTTACTGTCTCTAAAATACCCCTCCGCTATCCACCGCCTGACCAAACGTCTGCGCCGGATGGTGCGGTTGATAGGAAAGATTGACAAGTAGAAGATGCATGGCTTTAGGGAATCCGGACAGGAATGAAAGTAGGAACGCAACCAGGAGAACATGCCTTCTAGACTGTATTTGGTCACTGGTGCGTCGGCCTCCAACTTTGACACAAGGTTATCTTTTTCTTTTGTGTCGCGAAACATCCTCCATGACTCGGCTACAGCACATATGACCTTGGGAAGTCCACCACATTTCTGTACTAAGATGTCCCTTGTTTGCTCATTCCGATGCTTCATTTCATCCCTCTCTTCATTCCAATAGTAAAAATTCGAGTCCGTTACTACCTGTAGTTCAAACAATATAAGAATCAACTTAGTGTTTTTGAAGGGAAAAAACTATGGAGTTACCCAGTAAGCTTCATTTTCTATTATATAAAAAAGATATGTACAGTTTTACAGAGTTACTTATAGAAGTAAAAGGGGAAAAAAAAAGAAAGCACGTACACAACTTTGTCTAGCCATTGTAAAATAAAATGTCTAAACCCATGACATGATGAAGTAAGGATCAACCTATTTATTAACGAAAGGATATATAACTCTACCACAAACATGTGACTTGAGAAAAGAACTAGTATTGCTTAGATATTCTCGTGAAAAACAAAGAGCAAACTACAAATATTATTTGGCTATGAATTTGGTAGGCTGTAATAATTATTGGCAATAATAGGCACCAGGAGATTGTTTTCCCTTTTTTTTAGAAAAAAGATTATGCACCTCCATCATTATGAAAATAATCTAAGGTTATTCCCTAAGTGAATATCACAAAGTACTCATATATACTATTCGAATTAGGCTACTATATGTTAATATAAAAAATTAGCAACTAAAGGAATGCATTTATGATGTGTCACCATGCATATGATCACATATAAATGTATGAAGAAGAAAGTGGTGTCGAGCATATTGATTTATATATCAAACACATAGCTTGAAGTAGGGTTTCCATTAAACACATGACAAACACATATGGAGGAGGTATATATGGTGCAAAGGGACAAACTATGGTTGGGGTTTTAAAGACATATATAGATTATAATAGGAAACTAAAGTCTAATAATCACAACAGGAATACATATACAGGAATTCATATAATCCATCAATCTGATGATACTTATTTTGGTTAAACTGACATAGTTTTTCTCTATGCTTCTTAGGCTACCCTCAATGGGAGTTACATTATTCTAATTAAATACCACTATTGCAGGGACCCTTATTTATATAAGCTCATAAGTGCCCCAGTTCAAAGTGCACCAGAGCGTTAGATCCATTCATACAGAACACGTTACACACGTAGGAAAGAATAGTGTTCTTACCTTGTTGAAGAGTTCAATGGCGCGGCTAACTTCCAGACCTTTGACGTTCCACACCAAATCCGGAATCTTGCTTGCTGCACAGCAATAATTGGCAACACTTTCTTCATTGGTAATTATTATTATGGCAACATTTTTTGGTATATGGGAACTGGTCTTAGACACAAAGATTGGTCTTATCAAGTCCCAATTTTCTGTAGATTGTAAACCGTCGATAACAATGAGGTACTTGTCTCTTGTTTCCGTCTGTATATAGTCTTGGCACCACAGAAATGGGTCTTTGTTGATCGTTGACACCCCTTCGGCAGCAAGATTCAGTTCTGAAAGTATGCTCCTACAGAAGTCTCTAACATCGAATGGACGACGACGGGGTACATTCACCCAGAGAAACTTGTCATAGACAGACCACTGCACTTCGTTCTTTTGCTCACGGTAAAAGTGCTGGATGAGAAATGATTTGCCAACACCAGACATTCCCCACACCGAGACCACGTCGCCGGGATCTGAGAGCCAAGACAAATATTTTAAATCATCATCACGGCCAAAAATCGGATTTCCGTCTTTCCACGATTCATATGAAAGCTCTTTATCGGTCGCATCAGTAACTTCTCCGGCCGCATCCTGCAAAGAAAAGAGCAGTGCCGTCGAGTCAGGTTGATTGTGGAAAATGCCATTTTCAGATAAGAAACTGTGCTTGTGCACTGGGAAGGCCCCCGTAGCGAACAAAATATATCTGTCTGCCCGATCATAGGGAACTGGGTATTGCGTGCAGTACCAGCAAGGTAAATATTACTGGACATATCAGCAGGGCAACTATTTTATTGACAGCTCTCAATAAGAGAAGTATCAATGACCATCTAATTAATTTCTCTTATTGAACATATGCACGCATGCTCTTTATTTGACTGCTGGTACTAATTGGGATGCATGTTTGGTGAACAGTCGTGTTTGTATGCAGTGCTGCTACATGATGCTGTTATTAGTCATGGTCAAAGTCAAGCAGCTTGAAGCTAGCCGCATACTCCCTCTGTCCTTTAATACAGAGCGTATTGGAGTTCGAAATTTTTTCTTAAATATAGGGCGTTTTACGTGTAGGACAAATTTTATAGTTTGTGAGAGGGTTGGTGGAGGGATGAGTTGAGGTAAAACTAAAGAGGTAACCCTGACTATTTTCGTATTTGAATGTTAGAAAGCCCTATATTTAAGGATGGAGGGAGTAAATCTGTGGCACAATAGAGCATATATTCCACGAACAACCTCTACTATGGTCATGTTTAGTTCCGGGGTGAAAATTTTTTGGATGTCACATCGGATGTTTCATGCGATGTCGGAAGTCAGAACTCAGAAGAGGTGTTCGTATACTACTCCCTCTGTCCCAATTTATTTGGTATATTAGGAGTGTTTTTTGATGTTCAGGTTCATAGAATGTTCAGTGAACTTGGACAGACAGGTTGTTCAGGTTTAGAGAATGTTCAATGACCCTGGTAAATAGCTAGGATGACAAGTAATTTGGGACAGATAGAGTAATAAAAACGAGACTGCTAGCGCCTAGATGTCAAGACGCCCGCACCCACATGAGGTCCACCGAAAAATTTTCACCCCAGGAACTAAACAACCCCCAAATATATAATCCCATAATTTGTGCCTAGTAAAAGAAAGAAATGTTACGAGTTAAATGACAACTAGACTCGTATAATAGCAGGGATTGGTCACCCCTAAAATTGAATTAAGTTTATGGTGCATTTGCTTTAATTTTTTTAACAACGTTTTCTTCACCTCCCGCTCTTTTCTCAACATCGTCCTGCATGACATTGTTTGACATGACATACACGTATGAAGCCATTCCTACTGTGATTTTTATATTGGTGTTTCAAAGATTAATCCTGATATTAGTCGGCCTTTTAGTACGGGTCATAACATAACCCCTAAAAGGTACTCTTTAGCACTAAAAGGTCCTCCACGTGTTACTTTAAAAGGAAAAAGCATTTCTTATCCATCACATATGTTGTGTTTGTGAGATGGTAAGGAAAGCACGGGTAAGACTTCAGGTCCTAGATTCGAATCCCACGTGCATATTTCGTGTGAAAATCATGTGATGCGTGTATGCAAGGAAGTAGGGTACTTCATTTACAGGTTCTACTTCTGAAGTTGTTGTTAACAAAACTAGGCCAACTACCCGCGCATTTGCGCGGCTAGACTTATTATATTAATTAAAGTATTTTTATAATATTGTATAAATTTAATATAGTTTATTATTTTTAACATAATTTATTATTTTTTATACTCTACATTTATACAACAGTAGAAATAGATTGGAGAATTCTTACCATCCCTCAATTTAAGTGTGAGATGAGTCATCATTTGTCTTGGATTTTGTCTTAACTAACTCATTGTATTTGATTCTTTATTAGAAGCGAGGTTGGTTCAAATGAATTATGCTAAACAACTAACATATATCATGGTAAGAAAACAAATAAATCTTTTGAAAAGAAAATGTGTCACGGTAAAAATAATACAATGTACCAGCTAGACATATGATGGTGTATCTAGAAATAGAAATTAAGTCTATTTTTTTGCTATTTTATTATTTCAAATTTAGTTATTTTTTGGACTCGTAAATCATAATGGTATGGTGGGTAAATTAGAAAAAGGAATTAGGTATATTTTTTGGCTATTTTTTTTTTACCTCATAACGGCATAGCGGGTAATTAGGAAATAGACATGAGTGATATTTTTGGTTGTTTTTATTATTTTGAATTTAGCTATTTTTTGACTCATAATGGCATGGTGGGTAATTTGGAAATAACTGCGAGGGGGTATTTTGGTTTTTTTTTATTATTCCGAATTTAGCTATTTTATAAATATTTATAGGGGGTTTTATGACTAATTGTTTCATTGGTGACAAACTTCTTAATTTTGATTCACATAACTCATCTCTCGCACTTTTAAGCTCTTTGCAACAATGCATGTTTGCTAAAGGATACATTGGCTGAATATTTTGAGGATTTTATAATTATTTTTATATTCTATTTGATAGTTTTGTCTTTTGTTTCCGTTGATGTGAAGCACATAATTGAATATTAAATGCTTGTTGCATGCTTCATAATATGAATCCATCCACCACGACATCTAACTTGTCTCCTGATATCACCATTAAGATAGTTTGTTAATTGTATTTTTATATGATGTTTCTGTGTTTGAATATCAATCACAGCACTCAAGTGCACATATGGGTGTATTAGCATATAGTAACCGTGGCTCAGCTGCTCGATGTCACTCGCGGTTACGCATACCTATATGTTCCCTTGAAGACTTAACTATATATGCTTTTCGTAGATCTATGACTTTACACTAAAGATGTCTACTTAGCGCTGTCAACGATTATCGTGGTACTATGTAAGCATATAGATTGTGCTCACGTGCATCCTTGGAGATCGTTATCGTTTCTTAAGGTCATCCAAACCTTAAGCATCATATATGTTTATATATGAGGATTACTTTTTCACAATTATGTGTGTATGATCATAAAGTTATATAATATTGTCACCTTAAAAGTGATCTTTACACTTTGTTAATTATTTTCTTTGTTTTCTTTTTTTATTCACATGCATACGCTGTTTATTACCTATTTACTTATTGACGATAAATATTGTTAGTGTTTAACCATTAAAGCACTACATATTTAGAAAATAATGCATTGCAACTCATGTTTTCGCTAAATTATATCTCGGTGATGAAAGACTTTGCATTCTTAAAAAATATGCATTGCATGTAAAGTTTTAGCTAAGGATGTGATTTAAATTATTATATTGTTTATATTTTTCATGTGGTTTTCTAAGGTGTGTTTCCTAACAATTTAAAATATAAAATATATTCACTTCATTTGAATTTTATTTATTTACTTGAGTTAGAATATAAAAATAGACTTAGATATTAATCTAAATTTGAAAAGTGAATAATCTAGAAATAGATATTAGATGTATCTTTTTCTATTTTTATTATTCAAAATTTAGCTATTTTTGACTCATATTGGTATTGTGGGTAAAATATAAATAGGAATTAGGGGTATTTTTGGATATTTTTTATTATTAAATTTATTTTTGGGACTCATATTGGCATGGTGGGTAATTTAGAAATAGCCGTGATGGGTATTTTTGGCTATTTTTATTATTCTGAATTTAGTTAATTGTTTGACTCATAATGGCATGGTGGGTAATTTAGAAATCGATGTGAAGGGTAATTTTGTCTATTTTTTATTATTTTGAATTTAACTTTTTTTACTTGAAATGGCATGGTGGGTAATTTTTTTAAAAAATAGGACACATAACATGATTTTAACGAAACAAAGACACAACACTAATAAAAGTTATGCAATATACTTCTAGTAAATAAACAATACCTATTAATTTCCTTAGATTAGCCTATAGTGACGAACTTCTTAACTTTGATTCACATAACTCATCTCTTGCACTTTTAAGCTTTTTGCAACAATGCATGGTTGCTAAAAGATACATTGGCTGAATATTTTGGGCCTTTTATAATTATTTTTATATTCAATTTGAAAGTTTTGTCTTTTGTTTCCGTTGATGTGAAGCACATAATTGAATATTAAATGCTTGTTGCATGCTTTATAATATGAATCCATCCACCACGACATCTAACTTGTCTCCTGATATCACCTTAAGAAAGTTTGTTAATTGTATTGTCATATGATGTTTCTGTGTTTGAATATCAATCACAGCACTCAAGTGCACATATGGGTGTATAGCATATAGTAACCGTGAGCCACTCGCGGTTACGCATACCTATATGTTCCCTTAAAGTCCTAACTACATATGCTTTTCGTAGATCTATGACTTTACACTAAAGATGTCTACTTAGCGCTGTCAACGATTATCGTGGTACTATGTAAGCATATAGATTGTGCTCACGTGCATCCTTGGAGATCGTTATGGTTTCTTAAGGTCATCCAAACCTTAAGCATCATATATGTTTATGTATTAGGATTACTTTTTAACAATTATGTGTGTATGATCATAAAGTTATATAATATTTTAACCTTAAAAGTGATCTTTACACTTTGTTAATTATTTTCTTTGTTTCCTTTTTTTATTCACACGCATACGCATGTTTATTACCTATTTACTTATTGACGATAAATATTGTTAGTGTTTAACCATTAAAGCATTACATATTTAGAAAATAATGCATTGCAACTCATGTTTTCGCTAAATTATATCTCGGTGATGAAAGACTTTGGATTCTTAAAAAATGTGCATTGCATGTAAAGTTTTAGCTAAGGATGTGATTTAAATTATTATATTGTTTATATTTTTCATATGGTTTTCTAAGGTGTGTTTCCTAACAATTTAAAACAAAAAGTATATTCACTTCATTTGAATTTTATTTATTTACTTGAGTTAGAATATTAAAATAGACTTAGATATTAATCTAAATTTGAAAAGTGAATAATCTAGAAATAGATATTAGATGTATCTTTTTCTATTTTTATTATTCCAAATTTAGCTATTTTTGACTCATATTGGTATTGTGGGTAAAATATAAATAGGAATTAGGGGTATTTTTGGATATTTTTTATTATTAAAATTTATTTTTCGGACTCATATTGGCATGGTGGGTAATTTAGAAATAGCCGTGATGGGTATTTTTGGCTATTTTTATTATTCCGAATTTAGTTAATTGTTTGACTCATAATGGTATGGTGGGTAATTTAGAAATAGATGTGAAGGGTAATTTTGTCTATTTTTTATTATTTCGAATTTACCTTTTTTTTACTTGAAATGGCATGGTGGGTAATTTAGAAATATGTGTGATGGTATTTTTGGCTATTTTCTATTATTCCGAATTTGGTTTTTTTATAAATATTTGTAGGGGGTTTTGTGACTAGTTGTTTCATAATGGCAGTGGTGGGTAATTTTCTCTTCTTATTTTTTCGGATTAACGAGGGAATTTCTAGCATTTTAGAGCGAACGTGGTGGCTCCGTTTTCTCTTCAATTATATATATAATAGATAGATATATGCATTGTAAAGTGTGCTAATTAAAATGTGGAATAAAGACAGTAAAGAAGGAAGTATATCTTTTCCTAAAATAACTATAATGATTCAAGAGTACTCCATACCTTATTGTAAAGGACATATACAGAATGATCGGTAGATGACTTTTCCAGCTTCGATACTTTGTATCCATGCCCGACACACGAGCATGCAATTTCAAACCGTCGCGTGAGCACGATAATGCAGCTACCATCTTTATTGTCAGGTAGGTAACCCCTAACGGCCTCCCAGTCAACCATGGTGGATACATCTTCCAATACAACTAGGTACTTCAGCTTTATTTGACACATGAAATTCACTATGCGTTTGTTGTCCGTCGTAACCAGCTCCTCCAGGAAATCTACAGCTTTCTCTGGTTCTGTAGATAATAAGTTTCTGTAGAATTGAGACAGCAAGCTCCGGATGAACTCAATCGGATTGAAAGGATGCACCACTTTAACCCAGGCTCGGATCTTGAAGCTTTTCAAGGTTTCTGAGTCATCATCGTAGGCCTTCTTGATTGACATAACCTCCAGATCGCTTCCTGTTCCGAACACTGAGATGACTTTGAGTTTATAGTGATCAGCTACTACTTCTTCTTTTCCTTCTTCTTCGATTTCTTTTTCTTTTTCTTTTTTTTCTTCTTCTTCGATTTCTTTTTCTTTTTCTTTTTCTTTTTCTTTTTCTTCTTCTTCGATTTTTTTTCTTTTTCTTCTACTTCGATTTCTTTTTCTTCATTTTCTTTTCCTTTTTCTTCATCATCACCATCTCCCCTCTCTTCCTTCTCCTCCTCCTCTTCTGCTGCAGGGGTGGAGCAAAAAAATATGGATGAGGGGGGGTAGGGTGGGTGTTAATAGACAAAGTATAAGAGAGTCAAATTAACACATGTTCATTGAATTAAATAGTGAAATTTCATGTAAATATATGAAGTTTTTACCTCTCTTCTTGCGCCCCGATTCATCTTTAACGTTCTTGTTGATCAATGTGACAAGATCCACTCGGCTGCTCTGCTTTTCTGCATCTACTGCTGCAAGAAATATGTTTGGCACCCTTGCATTGGCTACAGATTGCTGATGCGTCTGCTGGACAGGCTTAAGACCAGAGTCACCGATGCTGCTGTAGCGCTTCTTCCGGAGAGTCATGGCATCGACCCTAGCCTTGAGCTGCTCTACATTGGCTACAACAGCATCAAGATCCTTCCCTGGCGCTGCAGCCGGCATGCACCACGGGAGTATCATGCGGCGCCACCAGTGCGGCTTCTTGTCCAGGTGGACAATGGTCTCGATGCAATCCTCCACATCGAGGGCCGTGTTGCGAACCTGCCTCACCAAGGTCTTCGTCACTTGCTGCTCCGCGATGCAATCCTTGGCATCATGGAGGAAGGACTGCATCATCTCGAACTCGTCCGAGATGATCAACAGGTCGCGCTGCACGCTCTTCTTCAGCTTGTCCTCCTCATCCATGGCCGCCCTGGCCATGGTTACCGTCCCCTCCACCGTCGTCTTGGCCAACCCAATCACGAGGTCCGCCATTGTTACTAGGTCTCTCGGTCGCTCAGTGTGGTGTGTGTCGTGTGGTGGAAGGAGTAGCGAACAACTGCTGTAGATGCCAGGAGCTGTGCATAGACCGGTCACTTGCGAGTGAGGTTAAAAAGAGAAAGATCAGCTGCGCAACATTGCTAAAGGTTTCCCCAGATCTGCGTGGTGAGTTCGAAGTCCTAACCAAATTTGTTAACATAGACGAAGACTTGAGCAGCCCAAGTTGTGATAGTTAATCACAACGAGGCCGGGAATATTGTGCACCAAATAAAGAACCAATTTCTTTACTTCCCAACTTGAAATAGAAAATTGGAGCATCGATCTCAAGGGAGCGAAACGCGTGCTCTACCGCTAATCTTCTAGCTAGAGACATGGAACTGGAGACAGATCAATCGGTGCCGTGGCTCGTAGCTGCAGGGAGCTGTTGGTGGTCCCAGCTCATCCCGGGAGGCGCGGCCGGCAGAGCGGCTAGGCCAGTGGAGCGGGGTCACCGGCTGGTAAGCCTGAGGTTGAGAGCAAGTTGTATAAAGTACAATCAGCAGGCGAAATGGGTCTCTACATCACAAAAATCATTGCTGGCAGAGAGAGAGAGAGAGAGAGAGAAAGAAAAATAGTGTATAGCAAGCGGCTCGTGAAGGGTCGGCTGAAGCGGGCAAAATAAGTGTTCTTGCGGTTCTATTGGCCACCTATGCTGCTGCAAACTCAGAGAGCGATAAATATACTAGGGCCAACTGCTAGTGCATGCACAGCACCAGCTCTCCCTGCTGGCATTTTATTTGGCCTGCAAGCCATGCTTTGAGGCATCTCCACTACTCATATTTAACCGGCTGGTAAGCCTGAGATTGAGAGCAAGTATTATAGAGTACTCCAATTTTTGGGTCTTCACATCACAAAAATCATTGTTGGCGGAGAGAGAAAAAGAGAAATAGTGTAGAGCAAGCTGCTAGTGGAGCGGGGTCATCGGCTGGTAAGCCTGAGATTGAAAGCAAGTATCATAAAATATAATCAGCAGGTAAAATGGGTCTCCACATCGCAAAATCATTGCTGGTAGAGAGAGAAAAAGAGAAATAGTGTAAAGCAAGCGGGCCGTAAAGGGTCGGCTGAAGCGGGCGAAATATAAGTGTTCTTGCGGTTCTATTAGCCACATATGCTGCTGCAAATTCAGAGAGCAATAAATATAATAGGGCCAGCTGCTAATGCATGCACCAGCTCTCCCCGCTGGCATTTTATTTGGCCTGCAGCGGGCGTAGTTAGAGCAAGGCCAACCCTCTCGTCGAATCGACCGAACCGGTCGTCCTTCAGCCACAGCACCAGACGGACTGGCTCAAGTGCTTAACGCACGCGACAAGTGAAGTCTGAAAAGAAATGCTTGTTTATTTCACATGTATTCCAACTCCTCCTCTGCATATGGGTGCTGTGGGCCCGATGAATGGTGGAAAGAGCAGAAATCGACCGACTGCCGGCGCCGAGTGAAGGAATTTCCCGGTTTCTCTTTCCTCCACGTCGATTTTTTCCTGACATATCGATCGTTCAGACAAGAGGCATCTCCACTACTCGTATTTAACCGGAAATATGCAAATCGCAACTCCGCATCGAGATTCTGACATGCTAGGGGACAACGAGCTCCGCATCGAGATTCTAACATGCTAGGGGACAACGAGCTCCGCATCGAGATTCTGACACGCTAGGGGACAACTATATGCAACTCCGCATTGAGATTCTGCCCAAGCTGACCCCGTTGAGATTCCCTAGGGGACGACCTTAGCCTTCCCAACAAGGAGTTCCATAGCATTTTCATCATTGTTGAAGAATGCCAAATCATCAAGAAACATTTTTGGCCGATGCGGCAATAAGGTCACATGCGTATTTGTGGATACTCCAATGCCATTTTCACATGCATATTGTAGGAGAATATGTAAAGGGAACACAATAGGTTTAACATGATCCATATATTGCTTGAACCTAGTAACCTGTTTGTACAAGATTACCAAGTACGTATTTTGCCTAAACCTATTCGGAGTATCTCCAGCACTCTCCTTTCCCAATCTACCATATGGGCGAGTAGTCTCCCTTTAACTTTACCTTTTCTCAATCACTAGTATGGTTGCTCGCGTATTTGCGCGGCTAGACTTACAACACTATTTAAAATATTTTTATATTATTATAAAAGTTTAACATTGTTTATATTGTTATTTATTTCATACTCTATATTATAAAATAGTAGAAAATATATTGTAGAATTTCTCACCGTCTCTCAATTTTAGTGTGAGATGAGTCATCATTTATCTTGCATTGTCTCTTATCTAACAATGTATTTGATTTTATTTTAGAAATGCGGTCGGTTCAAACTTGCCATGCTAAACAACTAGCATATGTCATGGTAAGAAAAAGAATATATCATGCTACAAAGAAATGCTACATATAAGAAAATGTGCCATGCTAGTCAGACATATGACAATGTATTTTTATAACGGTGTATTTAAAAATAGGAACTAAGTGTATATTAGATATTTTTATTATTTTAAAATTTAGCTATTTGGGACTCATAATGGTATGGTGGGTAAATTAGAAATAAGAATTAGAGATATTTTTAGCAATTTTTATAATACAAATTTAGTGTTTTTTTTTTTACTTATAATGGCATTGATGGTAGTTTAGAAATTGGTGTTAAGGATATTTTCGGTTATTTTTCATTATTTCAAATTTATTTATTTTTGAATCATAATGGCACGGTGGGTGATTTAAAAATAGGGCAACGGGTATTTCTTACTATTGTTTATTATTCCGAATTTAGCTATTTTATATAAAAAAATTTAGAGGGTTTTCTGACTAATTTTTTTTTTCATAATGACAGTGGTGGGTAATTTTCTCTTCTTTTTTTTTTTGAATGAACGTGTAATTTCTAGCATTTTAGAGTGAACATGGTTGCTTCCAAATGTAATGGTGAGTAGAATGAATTTTCCCTATATATAAATATATATATAATAGATAGATTATTGGGGCAATAACCTAATAATTGACCCCAACTCCCTAAATAAAGAAGTTTTGTGACTCTTTCAATCCGGTAGTTGGATTAATTGGAACGGGATTATTTGAGATTGCAAAAGCAACTCTCCCAATAACGGTGAAAAGTGATATTGGGGTATTTCTATTAACTAATATAATTACTGGGAAACATTTTTTGCGAGACTATTGAAGATGTTATACCTAAACCCTCTATCAAATTTTTAATGTTAGTATTTTAATATTTTAATGGAAAGTTATTACCTTGAATGTGAACCTAGATAAGGTCTATGAAGGGCCGAGGCGAGATCAAGCTTTGCAAGAAGGTGGCTAGAGGTGATGAGGCCGAACGGTCGCCTAGGTCGTCCTGCCTTCTTTGCCAATAGAGTGCCTTGCTAGTCGAGTCTATTGTCTAGAGCCACAATATTCAATTTGGTAGGAAATAGGAACTCGGAAGTCGGGACCCAGCAACTACCGTGCGCTGTGATCCATGCACTCGTTTTCTCCCTTTGTTTGAGCATAAGGCTAAGGCGTTCTTTATTTGTGATTGTGATTCTAAGAATCTAAATTTTGAATTATGATTTTCAGAATATGAGGATTGTGGAATTTGTATGACAAAATTTGCAAGGAGTTTGTTTGTCCAGCTTATAGATCATTTCAGTCACTTACAGTGGGTCACAGTGGAAAATAGGTAAATATATATGCCATAATCTAACAAAAGCTAGTCTAAGCAGATTGTGGATTATGCCTTGGATTCTGCTCCAGATTATAGAATCCAAACTCAAAATCCAACTTTTTGTTTAGCTTCTGCTTTTAGAATTCAGAATCCATAAGGCCACTCTCAATGGAGTCTTTCATTTGTATTAAATTTTATGCCACATGTGCATCTTTTGCTGACTTGACAAGTTAATTATGATGAGAGAGAAGGGAAACTTTCATATTTTGTGAGAGGTCTTTCATCCAAATAAAAGAAAGGTGACTCCTTTTCGTAAAAACTAGTCTTGGAAAGAGTGCAATGAAATGGTCCATTGAGACTGGCCTAATCAAAAGCTTGAACAAAGAGGGCTTTAATAACCTCTGACTGGTTGGGTGTCACACACCAGTAATGGCCTTGTTCCGATCAATCCCACACCTTCCCTAATTGGCATCCGATGTAGTCATTGGCCTTGATACGATGATGGTGTCAGGCTAACGTTCCGATCAATCCCGCACACTTTGTTATGATAATTTGCATCCGATGTAGTCATCCCTTGCTATGCCGTAGGGCAAGTAGACTGCAACTTTGTTATGGGATCAAGATGGTAGCAATGACTGCATATGCATCGTGGAGACCGCATTCACGTGATGAGGCTACATGGCCTATAGTGCTTGGATCTGTCGTGAATATTTTTTATTGTGGCACAAAAAGTATGTTCTCTGTCTTTTGTTGGGATCTGATAGAAGGCAACAAAATGTATGGAGTCTTGTTGAAAGCAGAGCACCGGATCTATATGTTGGTGGCCTAGATCTTTTGATTAAGGAAGTGGTTACACATAGGCTTACGTGGTGCAATTGAGTAGTGTGGTGCCAACCTTAGGAATTGTTTGGGCATCTCTTTGAAGGAGTTATTCTGAGCTATAGCATCAGCTTCTAACTCAATCTCGGTGGCAGCATCGGTAGAAAAGAGGTTTGGGGAGATGTAATTTAATGTTCTTTTATCTTTACGTGTTGATCCTTTTTCCCTATCCTATGCGACAAGGGATGAAGCCTTTCACATGTTCTTTGATTGTAATTTTGAATAGTTACATGCACCTACCGATGCAGAGGCTGAAATAAAAATCTGTTTTCTTTTTTTTTTTATAAAAAAAGTGGCATGAGGTAGCAACGCTAACACAGAGGAGGAACCAGAACCATCAAGGTTTACAATACCAATTGAAACGCGGAAATCGGAAGCCACTGTGTTGACCGGTTACCGCAAAAACCAGAGAAACCGCTCGAATTCAATTCCAAATTTTTGAATTTAAAAAAGGGTATACTGGATGGTTTTTCCGGTAAACCGGTCGGTTTCACCGGTTAGCTGACACCAAGAATTCGAAAAACTGAAGGCAATTGAAAAAAGAAAATGAAAAAAAGTGAAGATGGGCGCGCGGCGGCTGTGGCGGAGGAGTTGCAGCCGGACAGCGGCAGGCGCGGATGGTGGCGGGCACGGCTCTCAGCGGCGTGCGAACGAGGCGCGGATGGCGGCGGGCATGGCTCGACGGCGTGCGGACGGCGGTGTGCATGGCTATCTGCGGGCGTGGCGCGGTGGCGCGCAAACGGGGAGTGGATGGCGGTGGGCGCGGCTTAGCGGCACGGATGGCGGTGAGCGCGTTACGGCGGCAGTTGCGGCACGGTCGGTCGGCGTGAGGTTGGGGATAAGGTGGATTTCTTTTTTTTTTTCCATCCAGTAATAATCTTTCAACAATTTTTTGGTTGACCAAACCAACTTATTTTCGAGTTCTTGTGTCACCATTCTCCTCCACATTGCATCTAGGTTTTTTTAACGTATTTTTTGTTACAAATTTTTCCATTTTTTTTAAAAAAATTCAAATTTTGAATTTGAAAACCGGTTGACCGGGTAAAAACGTACCGGACCTGGGAACCATACGTGAGTGCACGTGAGCGACAACCGGAAACAATGTCCATTACTCTAAGTGCTCTAGGGGAAAAGATTGAGTATCTGTAAATAATTGTTTAAATCTACTTTTTAGGTTCTAGTTAATGCATGTGCGATGTCATGGAAACCTAAAATTGCGCATCAGTTACATGATATCGAACGGGTGCTTGTTTATATGCGGGCTGTTGGACTACCAAGTCCCATCTAGCCCAGTAAGACGTGGTGGTTCATATTCATATACAAAACCCAACAATGGCCCAAGTGATATTCATATACAATCCCAAGCTCAGCATGGAGGGCATCTAAATATCACATATCTTGCAAAAGGATGCCGTCAGAGCACCCGTGAGGAGATAATGGACCTTCTGGATGTGCACAACATGGCCCTTAGTGAGAAATATTTGGGGATGCCGACGGATGTGGAAACCTCAACCAATGGAAGAGGGTGCAGGGGTGGATGGAGCAAGCCTTGTCTGCAGGTGGAAAGGAGGTCTTAATTAAGTTGGTTGCCCAGGCTATACTGATCCTGGCCGGAGCTCACGGCGTCGGCCATGAAGGAACGCAAAAGACCCTGCAGCGGCTTCGTGCGGATTTTCATGTGCCGGGCGTGCGCACGACGGTGCTGGAGTACGTGCGTGCCTGCGACACTTGCCAACGCAACAAGAGCGAACATCTCCACCCGGCGGGCTTGCTGCAGCCGCTGGAGGTGCCGTCCGCCGTGTGGGCGGATGTCGCCATGGACTTCATCGAGGGGCTGCCCGCGCGTGAACGGGAAAACGGTCATCTTGACGGTGGTGGATCGTTTCTCCAAATACGTGCACTTCATTCCGCTCGGCCACCCATACACCGCCACGACAGTCGCCCGCGCGTTCTTCAACGACATTGTTCGCCTCCATGGGATTCCGAGTTCGATCGTGAGTGATCGTGACCCGGTGTTCACCAGCAACTTTTGGCAGGAGCTCTTCACCCTCGCCGGCGTCAAGCTAAACCTGTCCTCTGCGTTCCACCCGCAATCAGATGGGCAGTCCGAGGCAACCAACAAGATCATCACGATGTACCTTCGTTGCCTCACCGGAGATGATGCATCCGGCCCAGGTGGGAATGGTCGAAAAGCCCGACGCACCGATCCGGATTCCCCGAATCCCGCAATCTTAGCACCAACATCCGAAAATACGACGCACCGATCCGGCCTCAGGAGTCCACTAGGGCCCAACGACCTGAACCTCGGCAACCTTAGCACCGTACTCCGGCGCACCCCTCGGGGAAAGGCCCAATCGCCCTAAAAGACTAGTCTGATAGGGGAAGGGTGGCTCTCCCTTTTAAGGTGACTTCCTCCTCCCAAGTTAAGCAAGGTGGGATTATTCAGAGGCTCACACGTTCGCCGCCCGACTACAACTGGGCCTTCGGCCCATTAACTTGTTGCGTCTTTGCCAGCGGGTAATAGTGGAGGATGTCCTCATCAGGAGACCGCCCACGTCAGTGGCTGCAATGGCTGCCATGGGCGGAATTCTGCTACAATTCCTCCTTCCAAGCGTCGCTGCGCACGACGCCGTTCCGAGTGGTCTACGGGCGCGATCCGTCGTCAGTCCGTGCTTATGTGCCTGGCGAGGCGCGACTGCCGGCGGTCAATCAGCAGCTGCTGGACAGAGATGAGTTTCTGATGGAGGTGCGTGATCGGCTTGAGCAAGCTCAACAATGTTACAAGATGTTCTACGACCGCAAACACCGGGAACTGGAGTTCGCTGTCGGTCAGTGGGTGCTAGTGCGTCTGCTCCACCGGCCCATGGCGTCGCTGGAGGTCAAAGGCCGCGGCAAGTTGGGACCTAAATTCTACAGGCCGTTCCGGGTGCTGGAACGTATCGGTGATGTGGCGTACAAGCTGGAGCTTCCGGAGGGCGCCAAGCTTCATAATGTGTTCCACGTCGGTCTGTTGAAGCCGTACAAGGGTGAGACGCCAACGTCGGGAGGAGTCTTGCCTCCGATCCGTAATGGTCGAGCGTGCCCACAACCAGAGGCGGTCGTCAAGTGCAGGTTGGCGCGCGGCAAGCATGAACTGCTCGTTCAGTGGACAGGCCAAGCAGCTGCAGATGCTACGTGGGTGGAATTGGAGGAGGTCAAGCAGCTTTATCCAGAATTCAAGCTCGCGGACGAGCTTGTTGTCCAGGCGGGGAGAGATGTCAAGCTGGGCATCACGTACCAGCGCAGGCGCAAGCGCGACCAACGCCGAGCGAGAAGCCAGGGCGTGTCGTCCGCGGCGTGAAGAGTTTGCGCCGAATAAGATTAGTTTTCAGTTTGGTTTGTTAGGATTTGTTATCCGGCCCTGTGCGTGCTATAAACAGGGACCGAGAGTCATTAGTGATTCAGCTTGGAATTGGTTAGGTTTAGCCTCTCTGTAATCCTGCCTCGGCGGCGCGGTGCTGTTCACCACGGCTCCTCCGCGCCGGCGAGGTCCAGGTCCAAGACCAGCTACATCTTTTAAGTATAATCTACGTCGTTCTGTGCCCACGAATTCGTATAGCTCCCCTGCTCGTGACATCAGAGTACCAGTTCAGACTATGGACTGGAATGGACGAGCAGTCAAGTTGGCTGTGTCTGAGTGCCTGTATGTCCCCTCCTCTTGAGGTAGACGTGATGTGCGCCTATGCAATCAGGTAACACAGCGATCGACCTGGGAAAACGTACAATGTCACGGCCACACTGGCCGCGCTGGGCATGTTGCCGGTTCAGAAGAGGAAGGCAAAGAAAGTGTGAATTCACAAGGCGTAATTGAGTCGCAAGGTTTGGCCATGGGCCGCGTGTTTCGCTGGCTATATAGCCTTATGTCTTTGTAACAGAATGCTTATTGAAGAAGTGGAATAGCTAATCCCTTCTCTCTTCCTGCTCCCCTTTCTTCTCTGTCTCTGGCCAAATCTGGCCAAGTTATCGTCGTCGGAGCCGAATCACCCGGCGTCCAATTGGTACCAGATTCTCGTCGATCCGCGTTCGATCCCTTGTAATCCCTCCCCCTTGAGGTGTAATTCCATGATTGGTTTGCGATTGCTTCGGCGATTGCTGTAAATCCGAGACTTCCTTCAAAGATTATCCCAAAAGGCAATCTTATATTTGTCCATACTCAATACAACATATATTGAAGTACATATATATGGCCCGAGTCATGTATAGACGTGATGAATTCATATCTCCATGAGAAAAAATCATTCCGGGAGCCTGAGACAGTAAGATGACGAAGGCAAAGCATGCTTTGAACAGTTACATATGTATACTAGAACATTTCAGTGTTCAATTCATTGTCACACTCGAACATACTAGTGAGTAGTGTAGCAATTCCCAGTAGTTACACATCACGAATTGCACATACAAAGAAATCTATCTGGCCCACATGGCCCTACTTGATCGTCGATCGACATGACCGAACAGAGTACGAGAGGGAGAAAGGAAATGGAAAGCACCCTCCAGGTCCCGCCCAAATACACGCCAGGGCTGATCGAGCCGGTATACACCATCAGGAGCTGGTGAGCACCCATCAGGTCGACGACGATGGTTTCTCCAGTTCCAGAATAGGTTTCTTTTTTATCTTCCCAAGCTCCTCCTCCAAGTGTTTCTTGAAGGCGTCGTTCCAGGATCCGCAAAGCCGGACTTCCTTCAGATATTCCAGAGTCTGTAGACCAGAGAACTGTAGTGATGAAGACACACTAGAGCAGCGAATCTTCAGGATCTCAACTTTATTTTTGAGCCAAACCTTACAGCCTGTAACCTGGAGTTGCAGGCAATCTCGAGGAAGTTGAGCCTCCACTCAATATAATTCTGAGACAAACTCCAACCAAATCGGAGCTCGCCATCTTGAAACTCTGCCAACTGAAGACGTAGACTACATAGATGTTTTAGAGTAATAATAAAATCAAGCTCCTGCTGAGTCAACGCTTTCATCTGTAAATCCAGTTTCTCAAGTCTAGGCAGCTGCAAGCACATCTGCATGATCCATGATGGCAACCTGCGATTTAGCCCGTACAATTTAAGGCTCCGTAGCTTCTCCAATGGCGACGAGATGTCGGCCATGCAACCAGCAGCATCATTATCTTGGTTTGCCTGAATTTTGAGTGACAATGATTCCAGATGGACGAGGCGTGAGAGGCCTTGAAAAAAATTCTCACTGTTCTTCCTGTTAATGCCGGACACTCCAAGCTTGTGCAGCTGGGTAAGGTTCTTGAGCACCTCCAGAATGCTATCCTCGCCTGAAGCGTGGATGTTGACAACACCCAGCGTGTGTAGGCTGGAAAGCTTCCCGATCCCTCTAGGCACCTTGACGCCACTATGAGAGTCATGACGGCGGTGTATGCTCAGCTTTGACGTGTAGGAGCTGGACCCAAGACTAGCATATAGTCTGCTCATTAGCGCTGTTGCTGCTGCCGTTGATGGGTTCTCTGTTGCTTCACTAGCTTGATGATGCTTGGCGGTACCAGCACGAATGTACTGCAGCTTCTCTAGCTTGATGATGCTCTTTGGTAGTTTGATTACAGATGTTTCCCTGATATCCAGAGTTTGGAGCTGCTTCAGATCTCCCAAGGAATCCGGCAGTTGAGAGATTTCTCTGCACCCCCTCAAGGAGAGGAACTTGAGGCGGGGCAGCCGCTTCACCATCTTCTCGACGTCACCATTTGTAACATCTGAAGACACGTTCTCCAGATCCAAAACCCGGAGCAGCCTCATCCTGTCAGAGATGATGAATGTTTCCCGCTTACCAAACACAGTCAAAGACCGTAGCAACGAAAGGTCGATGCTCTCAAACACAATCCTGTCTCTGTCCCAACTACTGTCTATGGCAAGGTGCCGTCCTGTGCGCTGTATGTTCTTTTTGCAACTGCCCTCAAGTGCGAAGACAAGGTTCTCATCCATTAACCGTGAGACGATGTATTCACGGAGGAAACCATTGACTTGGCACAAGGGCATCCTTTTGTCATCAACTCTTGCTCTTGGCGCCTGGATCATGCTTAGATTGACGAGATCGGAATAGGACCTTTCCCCATTCTCCTCTGCAGTGCTTTCTTTACTGTCTCTAAAATACCCCTCCGCTATCCACCGCCTGACCAAACGTCTCCGCCGGATGGTGCGGTTGATAGGAAAGATTGACAAGTAGAAGATGCATGGCTTCAGGGAATCCGGACAGGAATGAAAGTAGGAACGCAACCAGGAGAACATGCCTTCTAGACTGTATTTAGTCACTGGTGCGTCGGCCTCCAACTTTGACACAAGGTTATCTTTTTCTTTTGTGTCGCGAAACATCCTCCATGACTCAGCTACAGCACATATGACCTTGGGAAGTCCACCACATTTCTGTACTAAGATGTCCCTTGTTTGCTCATTCCGATGTTTCATTTCATCCCTCTCTTCATTCCAATCCCAAGGATTCGGGTCCGTTACTACCTGTAGTTCAAACAATATAAGAATCAACTTAGGGGTTCTGAAGGGAAAAAAACTATGGAGTTACTCAGTAAGCTTCATTTTCTATTATATAAAAAAGATTTGTACAGGTTTACAGAGTTACTTACAGAAGTAAAAGGGAAAAGAAAGAAAGAAAGCACGTACACAACTTTGTCTTTTTTTTTCTGCGAGGGAACTTTGTCTAGCCATTGGAAAATAAAATGTCTAAACTCCATGACATGATGATGTAAGGATCAACCTATTTATTAACGAAAGGATATATAACTCTACCACAAACATGTAATAATTATTGGCTATGAATTTGGTAGGCTGTAATAATTATTGGCAATAATAGGCACCAGGAGATCTATTTTCCTTTTTTTTTAGAAAAAAAGATTATGCACCTCCATCATTATGAAAATAATCTAAGGTTATGCCCTAAGGGTGTGTTTGGTTGCTCGCATGAGCTTTTGTAGAGTTGCATCGTATATCCTGGATGAGGGGAAGCAGGCTGGGTGGATGCAGTGACCATATCACAAAGTACTCATATATACTATTCGAATTAGGCTACTATATGTTAGTATAGAAAAATATCATTTTATGATGTGTCACCATGCATATCACGTATAAAATGTATGAAGAAAGTGGTGTCGAGCATATTGATTTATGGGTTTTTTAGATTCTTGCCATTATAAATTTCACGGTTTTGAAATTTGCCATCCGACTTCTTCTTATCAGGCTGATGCACTTACAATTTTACCGGACTTTGAAATTTGCCACGCTCTACGATTTTGGACGAGTTGGGGCCACATGCAGAGCTACGTATTTCCGTGTGGCATGTTTTGCCCCTGGTTGTGCGGTACTTGGCCTCACGGTCGGCAGGGACAGAGAGCGGCCGCCCTCATTCCTCTGTTCGTGAACTGGAACCCTAGCCCCAGCGAGAACCAAGGCAGCGGCGGCTTCTTCCAACCGGCAATGGCGGCGGAGCTCATCTGAGTTCGATTGCACATCCTGGGATGGAGGAGACGGTGGTTGCCCTTGATGCGCCTGGATCTCCTAAATTGTAAGTAGTCCCAGACCCCTCTACGATTCCCAAATCTGACGGTAGTTTTGCTCCATCAGCTAGATCGATTTGTGTGATTCTGTAGTTTAATTCCATCTCTTTGCTCGATAGGCATTGGTATACAGTAGAGATTAAGGTTGAAGGTTTCTTGTCAATTGACTCCGATGGTAGGAAAACCTATACAAAAGGTTTTACTCGGGATTTGCTAGTTGATGGCGATAATGCATCTTTGGATTTCTTTATGAGAAGCATAAGCTCTGAGATCAATTTGGGAACGAATCAGAGCCTTGTATTCTGGGTCTTTGATAAGAGGTTAGGCATGGACGTTCAACTAGAGTCTGACTCTCAGATTGTTGATGTGCTCGACATGTATAAACCCGAAAAACATTTCATGCTCGTTGCTTCAGTGTTTGAGAAAGACACATCTAAGCAAGATGACGCTCTGTGTGTTGTGCCAACAAATCTCGTTACACATACAGTGGAAGAAGGCCATACAACATCTGTATCTATAGTAGCGGATTGTGATCAATCAGCTGGTCTAGAGGCAGATGAAGATGAGCCTGAACTTCCTGATATATTTGACACTATCGAAGAGTATGTTGGTGTTAACGACGAGCACATGTATGGGGCTGCACCTGCAGAACCAACATCACCTGATGATGCACATGTCGAGCAATCTGTTGATCAGGCTGCTCCAGACACTACACAAACTTCTGCTCCTGGAGGACCTAATCCTTTAGAGGTAGAGGTGAATGATGTTGATCCTCAAGAGATATTTGTGCTTCATGATCCTGAAAATCCAGACATTAGAAAGGGTGCATTGTTTCCTGACATGATCACATTCAGAAAAGCCATTAGGCACTATGCAGTTAAGAGAGGTTTTGAACTTTCTCGTGTTAAAACAGATAAGAAAAGGTACCTTGGTAGTTGCTCACATCATGGCTGTCCGTGGCGTATACATGCATCAACTCTACAGGATGAAAGAACAGTAAAGGTGATAGTGATTTTCAAATGCATTTAGAAAATTATTTCTATGCCAATGATGTTTTTTTAATCTGATATTCATTTTTTTTATATTCAACTGCAGATAAAGGTCCTTCCGTATGAGCACAATTGTGCAACAACTAAACTGCGGGTAGGGAAGATGGCTACTCAGGGGTGGGTTGCAGATAGACTTGGGGACTGGTTAAAGAAGAACCCAGATAAAGGTGCCAAAGATGCAAAAGAAAAGCTGGAAGAACAATATGGGATAAAGCTGAAGTATTCAAAGGCATGGGCTGGTATGAAGCTGGCTGTACAACAAGTCCATGGTACATATGAACAGAGTTTCCAATTGCTATTCAATTGGGCAGCAGAGGTTGTAAAGGTCAGTCCAGGCTCAATTGTAGAGATTGATGTGCAGAAAGTAGGCAAGAAAAGACGCTTTCGGAGAATGTTTGTTGCCTTGAAGCCTTGTGTAGATGGTTTTCTAGATGGCTGCAGACCATACATTGCAGTAGATGCAACTAGACTCACTGGTAAATACAGTGGCCAGTTGGCCTCGGCTACCTCTGTTGATGGGCACAACTGGTTGTTTTATGTGGCATTTGCTATCTTTGATACAGAAAATGAAGAAAACTGGGTGTGGTTCATGAAATTATTGCAAAGAATGATAGGCAATCCTCCAGGTTTAGTAATATCATCTGATGCTTGCAAAGGGCTTGCTACTGGTGTTGATGCAGCATTTCCTGAAGCCGAGCATAGAGAGTGCATGAGGCACCTCTATGGCAATTTTCTGAAAAGGTATAGAGGGCCTATATTTACCCAACACTTATATCCAGCAGCAAGGTCCTATACAGAAGATAGGTTCAAGTGGCACATGCAACAAATTCAAGAAACAGACCCAGCGGCTATATCCTGGCTCCAGACAAATCATGCAAGGATCTGGTATAGATGTGGGTTCTCAGAAACTTGCAAATGTGACTATCTGACCAACAATATCTCTGAGAGTTTCAATAATCAAATAAAGTCATTGAAAGGACTCTTGCTTCATGAGCTAGTTGATGGCCTTAGGGAGCTGTTTATGGAGAAAATGGCCATGAGAAGGAAGATTGCAAGCTTGATGGAAGGTACTATCCTACCATCAGTCATGTTAGAACTTAATAAAGCTAGCAATAATCTAAAAGTTGTTAAGATGAGCAGAGGTGACGAGGACTTCGCAGAAGTAACTCTTGTTGACTATGATAATATAACTAGGAGACACACAGTTGACCTGCAGAACCATAGATGCTCATGTAGGAAATGGCAAGTGATAGGAAAACCTTGCAACCATGCCTTGGCTTGGATCTGTGGTAACAATGGTAAAATTGAAGATTACGTTCATGAGTACTACTCTGTGCAGAGGTTCAGGACAGCTTATGCTGGCATGGTGTCACCAATGACAGATTGGACCCAATGGCCTGCTTATGATCTTGGCTACAAACTCCTGCCACCTAGACAGAAGAGAGGCCCAGGGAGGCCTAGAGTTCAGAGAATCAGAGGTTTTCTTGAAGAAGGAAGAAGGACTGTTAGGTGCAAGAGATGTAAAGGGCTGGGGCACATGGAGAAGACATGCAAACGAGCTGAGGCTTCCTCTGAAGAAGAGAGCTCCGATGATGATGTTTCTACTGAGTCAACACCAACAAAGAGGTACCCAAGAATTTTTATTGTTATCTTTCCTTTAAATAAAAATTCATCACTTGACCAAATGCAATAATATTGTAATCAGGAAGAGGAAGCCTACCACAGATTCTACCATGGAGGAGGAAGAAATCAGGACGCCTAAGAAGCAGAAGGCGGCCAAGAAGAAAAAAAAGAAGACGCCGAAGAAGAAAAGGACTCCTAAGAAGAAAAAGACTCCAAAGAAGAAGAAGGCTCTAGCTGCAGCAAGTGCACCACCTCCCAGAGTCGTCAAAAAGCTCTCAGACTACCTCAAGAATTGATGATTTCTTATTGTACTTTGCTCTGGGTAGTGTATTTTGAGGTTCAGGTGTTCTGAACCTGTTGCTTCTATTAGATGTGAACTCCATGCGTGAGTTAAATTAGATGTGAACTGCCTGTGAACTCCAGGCTTGCCAAACTGATGCTACGTACTATGATCTTTTCTTATGGAAGACACCATCTATTTGTTATCTCATGGACATGGTTCTTAATTCAGTTATTGCAAACTGAAAAGTGATTCATTGAAGGGAAATAGTTCATTTACATCTAAGCACACATACACACTGTGAACTGCTTATTTGCACAGAATTGTAACTAAAATTCCTACCATACAACCCACTAAAGCTACACACGCGGTGCTAAAGCTCCCAATTTGATTCTTCAGTTCACCAATTTCCAGTTTTAGCAGCCTGATGTCGTGCGCCAACAGGGACACTTGGTGCTTCAGTTCATCTTCACGGGGCACAAAATCATCTTCCGGCAATGTCTCCTGTAACCATTGCCTGTACTCATTCTCCCATTTGTAAAAGCTACAAGTCGAGGGATCGCCCTACCATTGTCGAACAAAACCAACAGTCAAAATCCAAGCGCAGTAGCAACTGTCAAAAAACCCATGTCAAAATCGAAAAAATTCAAACTCACCTGGACATTTGTCTCGCACTTGAAGAAGTACTGGCCGTACGTCGCCGGCTGCCTGCTCCGTAGCCTAATCACCCTGTTGCCACTATCTGGACAAAGAATAAGGGGGAGCTCCTTCACATTGCCACCACCGGCCGCACTGGACGTCGATGCCGCTTTCACCGGGCTAGATCGGGACATGATTTGGTTGGAGAACGGCTTGATTGGCGATTCTGGATGCGGAAAGCTCGGGCACGACTTCGATTGCGGCCGGTGAAATTTTCTTGAGCTACTCTTTTTTTTTTTTTAGACATTCTTGAGCTACTCACGAACAACGAACAGGGGAATGGGGACGCAGCCTGTTTATTCTCGATGGGGGCTAGCTACATGGATAAGCCAAGGGCAAAATGGGCCATACGGAAATACGCAGCTCTGCATGTGGCCCCAATTCGTTCAAAATCGTAGAGAGTGGCAAATTTCAAAGTTCGGTAAAATTGTAAGTGCATCAGCCTGATTAGAAGAAGTCGGATGGTAAATTTCAAAACCGTGAAATTTATAATGGCAAGAATCTAAAAAACCCTTGATTTATATATCAAACACATAGCTTGAAGTAGGGCTTCCATTAAACACATGACAAAACACATATGGAGGAGGTATATATGGTGCAAAGGGACAAACTATGGTTGAGGTTCTAAAGACATATATAGATTAATAGGAAAATAAAGTCTAATAATCACAACCGGAATACATATACAGGAATTCATATAATCCATCAATCTGATGATACTTATTTTGTTTCATCAATATTTATATTTTTTTACATAAATATGGTAAAACTGACATAGTTTTTCTCTATGCTTGTTAGGCTACCCTCAATGGGAGTTACATTATTCTAATTAAATACCACTATTGCAGGGACCCTTATTTATATCAGCTCATAAGTGCCCCAGTTCAAAGTGCACCAGAGCGTTAGATCCATTCATACAGAACACGTTACAAACGTAGGAAAGAATAGTGTTCTTACCTTGTTGAAGAGTTCAATGGCGCGGCTAACTTCTAGACCTTTGACGTTCCACACCAAATCCGGATTCTTGCTTGCTGCACAGCAATAATTGGCAACACTTTCTTCATTGGTAATTATTATTATGGCAACATTTTGTGGTATATGGGAACTGGTCTTAGACACAAAGATTGGTCTTATCAAGTCCCAATTTTCTGTAGATTGTAAACCGTCGATAACAATGAGGTACTTGTCGCTTGTTTCCGTCTGTATATATTCTTGGCACCACAGAAACGGGTCTTAGATCGTTGACATCACCCCTTCGGGAGCTTGATTCAGTTCTGAAAGTATGCTCCTACAGAAGTCTCTAACATCGAATGGACGACGACGGGGTACATTCACCCAGACAAACTTGTCATAGTCAGACCACCCCTTGTCCTTTTCCTCACGGTAAAAGTGCTGGATGAGAAATGATTTGCCAACACCAGACATTCCCTACACTGAGACCACGTCGCCGGGATCTGAGAGCCAAGACAAATATTTTAAATCATCATCACGGCCAAAAATCGGATTTCCCTCTTTCCACGATTCATATGAAAGCTCGTCATCGGTCGCATCAGTAACTTCTCCGGCCGCATCCTGCAAAGAAAAGAGCAGTGCTGTCGAGTCAGGTTGATTGTGGTGGAAAATGCCATTTTTTCAGATAAGAAACTGTGCTTGTGCACGGGGAAGCCCCCGGTAGCGAACAAAATATATCTGTCTCTGCCCGATCATAGTGAACTGGGTATTGCGTGCAGTACCAGCAAGGTAAATATTACTGGACATATCAGCAGGGCAACTATTTTATTGACAGCTCTCAATAAGAGAAGTATCAATGACCATCTAATTAATTTCTCTTATTGAACATATGCACGCATGCTCTTTACTTGACTGCTGGTACTAATTGGGATGCATGTTTGGTGAACTGACGCACTTGTTTGTATGCAGTGCTGCTACATGATGCTGTTTGGGTATGTTTGGCATGGTTTATTGGGTCCTATACGTCACCGGCTTATGTACTTTTTGGTACTGTGTATGAAGAAATAAGTCAGAATAAGTCCGAATAAACCAATTTTTTATGGCTTTTTTCTGGTTTATGTCTCTGAAACACTGTAGCAACAGTGCATAATACAAAAGACATAAGTCATGCCAAACACACCCTTAGTCATGGTCAAAGTCAAGCGGCTTGAAGCTAGCAACATACTCCCTCTGTCCTTTAATATAGAGCGTTTTGGAGTTCGAATTTTTTTCTTAAATATAGGGCGTTTTACATATAGGACAAACTTTGTATTTGGTGAGAGGGTTGGTGGAGGGATGAGTTGAGATAAAACTAAAGGGTAACCCTGACTATTTTCATATTTAAATGTTAAAAAAAACCCTATATTCAAGGGTGGAGGAAGTAAATTTGTGGCCCAATAGAGCATCTATTCCACAAACAACCTCTACTATGGTCATGTTTAGTTCCGGGGTGAAATTTTTTTTGATGTCACATCGGATGTTTCATGCAATGTCGGAAGTCAGAACTCGGAAGAGGTGTTCGTATACTACTCCATCCGTCCCCAATTTAAATTGGCATATTAGGAGTGTTTTTTATGTTCAGGTTCATAGAATGTTCAGTGAACTTAGACAGACAGGTTGTCCAGGTTCAGAAGATGTTCAATGAACTTGGTAAATAGCCAGGATGACAAATAATTTGAGACATATAGAGTAATAAAAACGGGACTGCTAACGCCCAGATGTCAAGACGCCCGCACCCACAGGAGGTCCACCGAAAAGTAAACGTGCGGGTCTTGCACCATCCAAAAGTAAACATATGGGTCCCACGTCACCTGACCCTCACGTGCCCTGCGCCCGCTCAGCAGATGCGGCAGGTGAGTCCCAGTAGGTGGGTTCCACTGCAACATTCGCAACATCGAGATCTAAGGGCGTGATTGGTTTCGGTCTGGCGGTGACGAGGCTCTGAAGGGGTGAAAATTTTTTGGGGAGGAACTAAACGAGGCCTATATTGTACTATGAGTCTATGACTTGAATTTAAGTATGGTATGGTAGAAGTGTTTAGATCCGTATGTGAAAACTTTTCACCTGTCACATGGGATATTTGGACACTAATTAAAAGTATTAAACAAAGATTAATTGAAAACTAATTACACAAATGGAGTGTAATTTGCGAGATGAATCTATTAAGCCTAATTATTCTATAATTTGACAATGTGGCGCTATAGTAAACATGTGCTAATGACGGATAATTAGTCTTATTAAATTCGTCTCACAGTTTCCGGGGGAGTTATGTAATTAGCTTTTATTAGTATCCGAACATCCCTTCCAACATCCCATGAAACATCCAGTGGGACATCCCAAAAATTTTCACCCCAGGAACTAAACAACCCCCAAATATATAATCCCATAATTTGTGCCTAGTAAAAGGAAGAAATGTTACGAGTTAAATGACAACTAGACTCGTATAATAGCAGGGAGTGGTCACTCATAAAATTGAATTAAGTTTATGGTGCATTTGCTTTAATTTTTTAACAACGTTTTCTTCACCTCCCGCTCTTTTCTCAACATCGTCCTGCATGACATTGTTTGACATGACATACATGTATGAAGCCATTCCTACTGTGATTTTTATATTGGTGTTTCGAAGAGTAATCCTGATATTAGTCGACCTTTTAGTACCGGGTCATAACATAACCCCTAAAAGGTCCTCCACGTGTTACTTTAAAAGGAAAAGCATTTCTTATCCATCACATATGTTGTGTTTGTGAGATGGTAAGGAAAGCACGGGTAAGACTTCAAGTCCTAGGTTCGAATCCCACGCGCATATTTCGTGTGAAAATCGTGTGATGCGTGTGTGCGAGGAAGTAGGGGACTTCATTTACAGGTTCTACTTCTGGAGTTGTTGTTAACAAAATATATGCATTGTAGAGTATGCTAATTAAAATGTGGAATATCAATAAAGAAGGAAGTATGCTAATTATAATGATTCAAGAATACTCCATACCTTATTGTAAAGGACATATACAGAATGATCAGTAGATGATTTTTCCAGCTCCGATACTTTGTATCCATGCCCGACACACGAGCATGCAATTTCAAACCATTGCGTGAGCACGATAATGCAGCTACCATCTTTATTGTGAGGTAGGTAACCCCTAACGGCCTCCCAGTCAACCATGGTGGATACATCTTCCAATACAACTAGGTACTTCAGCTTTATTTGACACATGAAATTCACTATGCGTTTGTTGTCCGTCGTAACCAGCTCCTCCAAGAAATCTACAGCTTTCTCTGGTTCTGTAGATAATAAGTTTCGGTAGAATTGAGACAACAAGCTCCGGATGAACTCAATCGGATTGAAAGGATGCACCACTTTAACCCAGGCTCGGATCTTGAAGCTTTTCAAGGTTTCTGAGTCATCATCGTAGGCCTTCTTGATTGACATAACCTCCAAATCGCTTCCTGTTCCCAACACTGAGATGACTTTGAGTTTATAGTGATCAGCTACTACTTCTTCTTTTTGTTTCTCTTCCTTTTCTTTTTCTTTTTCTTCTTCTTCTTCGATTTCTTTTTCTTCTTCTTCTTCAATTTCTTTTTCTTTTTCTTCTTCTTCTTCAATTTCTTTTTCTTTTTCTTTTTCTTCTTCTTCTTTGATTTCTTTTTCTTTTTCTTCATCATCACCATCTCCCCTCGATTCCTTCTCCTCCTCCTCCTCCTCTTCTGCTGCAGGGGTGGAGCAAAAAAATATGGATGAGGGGGGTAGGGTGGGTGCTAATTGACAAAGTATTAGAGGGTCAAATTAACACATGTTCATTGAATTAAATAGTGAAATTTCATGTAAATATATGAAGTTTTCACCTCTCTTCTTGCGCCCCGATTCATCTTTAATGTTCTTGTTGATCAACGGGACAAGATCCATTTGGCTGCTCTGCTTTTCTGCATCTACTGCTGCGAGGAATACGTTTGGCACCATTGCATTGGCTACAGACTGCTGATGCGTCTGCTGGACAGGCTTAAGACCAGAGTCACCGATGCTGCTATAGCGCATCTTCCGGAGAGTCATGGCATCGACCCTAGCCTTGAGCTGCTCTACATTGGCTACAACAGAGTCAAGATCCTTCCCTGGCGCTGCAGCCGGCATGCACCACGGGAGCATCATGCGGCGCCACCAGTGCGGCTTCTTGTCCAGGTGGACAATGGTCTCGATGCAATCCTCCACATCGAGGGCCGTGTTGCGAACCTGCCCCACCAAGGTCTTCGTCACTTGCTGCTCCGCGACGCAATCCTTGGCATCATGGAGGAAGGACTGCATCATCTCGAACTCGTCCGAGATGATCAACAGGTCGCGCTGCACGCTCTTCTTCAGCTTGTCCTCCTCATCCATGGCCGCCCTGGCCATGGTTACCGTCCCCTCCACCGTCGTCTTGGCCAACCCAATCACGAGGTCCGCCATTGTTACTAGGTCTCTTGGTCGCTCAGTGTGGTGTGTGTCGTGTGGTGGAAGGAGTAGCGAACAACTGCTGCAGATGCCAGGAGCTGTGCATAGACCGGTCACTTGCGGGTGAGGTTATAAAGAGAAAGATCAGCTGCATAACATTGTTAAAAGTTTCCCCAGATCGATCTGCGTGGTGAGTTCGAAGTCCTAACTAAATTTGTTGACGTAGACGAAGACTTGAGCAGCCCAACTTCCCAAGTCGTGACAATTAATGTCAACGAGGCCGGGAAGCGAAAAAACATCTTTATACCTTGCAACATGCAGTGACGGAGCTCTCGATATGGCAAGGTAGGGCGCTCGCCCAGCAATTACCCCTTGTTCTTCAGCCATCTGTTCTGTCTGCCGCCTGCACCGCCATGAGAGTGCAGTTCGGAGTTTTTCAGGTCTACTGAGCCCATATTGTCATGGATCAGGAACCATGGCGACGATCCAACCAAATTAACAGCGATTTGGTACAACTCAGACACTCACAACGCACGCACACTCACCTCTATAAACACACATACGCAAACCTTACCCCTATGAGCATCTTCGAAAACTGACCCAGCAAATTCTCAAGATTGACGAAGTGACCACTGGCGCCTTGATGTCGAGGGCCACGTCGCCTACCGCTGAAAGCACAAAGCCGTTAAATCTTAGAAAATTTGCTCCCACAGAGAGTCGAACCCAGGACCTAAGAGGTGCTACTCGGGTGCCTTAACCACTAAGGCAAGACCTCTTTCACTGCGACTTTTCACTGCGACTGCATTTTTAACCTTCGTGTGATTAGACGATGGACCTCCGGAGCAGGAGAGCTGGACGCTCCCGTGATTCGCCACACCAATACTTACGTGCCTATCTTAGCCACACTTGTATTTTCAAATTCCTTTGAGAGCCCTCCTCAAGAACTCAACCTAACCTGGCTACATTTGCACGGCAGCCGAAGTTGACTGTGTCTTTAACTATACGAATATCTCCGCAAGGTCGATTTCTGCATGCGCGCTTGTGGGTCCTCTTAACTAGCTATGGTTACGTACGAGATATTCCGAGTCAACTGATGCACACATTTAGTTGTACAAGTGCCATTTCATCTGGACGTGCTGGCCTAGTCGTTGTTTCTGGCTGTCTTTAGTCATTATGCATCATTAGCAGTAGTAAAATCCCGTTGTATGATTGAGGGGCTTAACTGAATGATGTCGAGTGGTTGAGCATTTGGCATCCTTTGCTGCGTAAATCGAATTTGCATTTCCTAGGTAACTGGGACACAATATGACTGGCAGTACCCCGTGGACCATCATGATAGACCATCTTATAACTCTATCGGTACTGTTATTGCAGATGAAATAGTGGTTACCAGTAAATCGCAGTAGACTCGTACAAAATCTTTGTATCTGTTATACTCTGTTATACTCCGATGCTTTGGAACGTGGGCATGTGCTTGAACAACACTTTAACATGTTATATGTTGATAATGGAAACAAGTAAACACACGTGCACTAGGATCCTCGGCTGGGCACGTCAAAAAGATGGTGCCTGCCTGACCAGTGACGGGCCATGCTTGATGCATCTTGCAGGGATTATCGATCTGTGGTCGCCAGCTATGGCACTTCCTAGTTGTTCCACTTCCGACGAAGTGAATCTCGAAAGGCAAAAGCGCTGTGGCATGCGTGATCGTCTGGTGTTAGGCAGCGCAACATACTGGCGAAGTGTCGACGCAGGTTTAAGGATGGATGGATGTCTGCAAAGCGAACTCATTTCCCGGTTGGGACCTTGGGAGGTCCCGGGCGTCGACGGTGGGTGAAGGAGCGCTATGGCGCGCGCCGACGGTTCGATGGCTCTGGCCGGCCACCCTTGCGAATGCGAGAGGCCCGAACTCTGCCGTTGCGCTGCAGCATGTGGTGGCGTCATGCTGCAGCCGATGACATCGTAGTGTACCGCGCGATAACTCACGTGCGCCCAAAATTTGACAGCCCAAAGCGTAGTCCACGTTTTACGTACTGCATGTCTTGAACATCCATCGATGGCAACTAAATCTAGAATTCATGTTTGGTACCTGAAATTAAGTTTTTTGGCTCATGAAGCACATAATTAGACGTTTGTTTCTTCAAGGTTTTTCCTACAAGAAATAGGAACCATGATTCGGTTTCTGAAAATCGTAAGAAGGAACAAATATTAGAAGCTATTTTTCAGTACTATTTTTAGCATTCATATTTCATATATTTCTAAATTTTGTATGGAATGAAACATACCAAAATTCCATGATTTTGTGAAAAATGTCCCTTATTTGTATTAAACATATGATTTTTTTTTTCATATCTTAGGGCCAGTTATGCATATCCTAACATGAGGGCAATGTCCGCGTGTTCATGCACCCATGCTGCCCACAACGACTCAGAAGCAGAGTACAGGCATGTATAAGTTTTAGCAGTAGGCAGCGATGTGACTCTGAGGCCCCTGCATTCCTTCGGCGTTGTGACTCGGTCCCATGCAACCAGGTAGTCAACCCCGACACTGTATCATAACCAGACCATAGAAAAGCTCGGTGACGGCCATTGTAGTGCTTCTCAAACCCGGGTGGGAGCAGCATCGCCATCATGGCGTATGTGGGCAGGCTGTCGAGTGCCTCATTAATCAGAACTGTGCGAGTCATTGGATTGAGAAGTGAAGCTTCACAGCCGGACAAATGTTTGTCACATTTGGCCATAATTGGATTGAAGGCAGAAAGTTTCAGCTTCTCATTTGACAGCAGCAGACCGAGGTAAGTTTGAGGGAAACCATCCTGTCTGCAGCCAAGCAACTCGACGAACTAAGGTAGTATCGGGTCAACCTGCATTGGTACCGCAGCGAACGAGTCGAGCAACTGTTTTAGGTGCGCCACATCTTGTAGCTCGGCTCGCAACAGAATGAGCGTGTCGCCCGTGTATTGGATCACGGGACATGGTCGGCTTTAGTTAAAATTTTAATATTTCATTGGAAAGTTGTTATGATTGTAAACCTAGATCCAGTCTATAAAGGGTCGAGGCGAGAGCAAGCTCTGCAAGCAGCTGGCTTTTTTTTTTTTATCAAACATACCTGTATTAAAAGCAGCTGGCTTTTGGTGATAAGGCCGAACAATTGCCTAGCTAGGTCCATCCAGGCCACTTAGCCTGTACTGTGCCTTGCTAGTCAAGTCTACTGTCTATGGCCACACTATTCAATTTGGTCAGAACTCGGAAGTCCTCGGGATAGAGCTCCTACACTAACCGTGTGCTGTGATCGAATGCACTTCTTTTCTCCCTTTGTTTAAGCACAATTCTCACCTGGAGATGGAGGCAATTGCGGTGAGGCAAGATTGGTGATGCAGATGACATGACCTAATATAATCCAAAGCCTAGTCACACAGCTAATTTAAAAGTACAACTAGACACCGGCCACAATTAGACTAATATTGTCACTAGCAGTCTCTAACGCATGGTCTTGAAGACCCTGTTTGGATCCTTTAGCTGGCTAATTTTAGCCAACTAAAACATTAGCCAGCTAAAATTTTAGTCAACTAATTTTAGGAGGTACTTGTTTAGATCCCTGACTAATGTCTCTAGCTTTTGTAATTTTCTTGTCTTTTTTATGTGTTTTTGCCTTTTTTACATGTTTAGTCGATTTTAGTAGCTTTGAGGTGACTAGAGACTAAAAGTTTAGGAGGGGGTGGGCTAAAAGTTTAGGAGATTTTAGGAGGTCATGTTTGGATGCAAAGTGACTAAAATTAGCCAGCTAAAATTTTAGGAGGTGGATCCAAACAGAGTCGCAATTTAAAAGTACAACGCTGGCATCAATACTTAGAGCATCTCCAAGAGAGCCTATAAACCTTTCTTAAATTTAGTTATTGGGATTTTAGGCAAAGAACTATCTCCAACAGGGCCCCAAAACAACCCTAAAATTTCCTATAGCCTCTAAACTCCCCTCATTTGTAGTTACAAACAGGGAAAGAATTGGAGCCTCATTCTTTCTTTTTCCACCACAATTTATGTTTTTTTGGCCCCAAATGCTGATGTGGCCCAATCAAATTTGTTTTGATCTATTTTTAGAGAGGGACTGTTGAAGAAGGGAGGACAAATTGCTTCTCATAATTTTTTAATTACTCCTAAAAATAAGTTTATGAGATTAATTTTATAGGGTTCTTTTAGATATGCTCGTGCTTATCTTAACCACACTTCTATTTTCAAATTGCTTGGAGAGCCCTCCTCAAGTACTCAACCTAACTTGGCTGCATTTGCACGATAGCCGAAGTTGACTTTGTCTTTAACTATACGAATAACTCAGCAATGTCGATTTCTGCATGCGTCCTTGTGGGTCCTCTTAATTAGCTATGGTTAGAGCGTACTTAATAGTTGTCTCTTCGCTAACTTTTAGAATTGTTTATTGGAGAAAAAGAAGAGAGAGAAGACAGCTAACTCTTACTCAAGAGGCAGTCTTTAAGAAAAATGAGAGACTTAAATATGGACCTCACTCCTCTTCAATTCTTTATAAGAGTTAGCTGCTACCTTTTAGCTGTCTCTACCATTAGGGACGCTATTATGGATGCGAGATATTCGAAGTCAACTGATGCACATTTAGTTGTACATGTGCCATTTCATCTGGACGTGCTGGCCTAGTCGTCGTTTTTGGCTGTAGTAAAATCCTGTGGTATGATTAAGGGGACTAATTGAATGATGTCGAGTGGTTGAGCATTTGGCGTCCTTTGCTTCGTAAATCGAATTTGCATTTCCTAGGTAACTGGGACACAATATGGCTCGCAGTACCCCGTGGACCATCATGATAGACCATCTTAACTCTATAATCTGTAACTGTGTAATAAAAAAAAACTCTATAATATGTACTGTTATATCAGATGGAATAGTGGTTACCAGTAAATCCTAGTAGACCCGTACAAAATCTTTGTATCTGTTATACTCCGATGCTTTGGAATGTGGACATGTGCTTGCGCAGCACTTTAACATGTTACACGTTGATACTGGGAGCAAGTAAACACACGTGCAGACGTAGCGTTTGACACATTGACTAGCTAGGATCCTCGGCTGGGCACGTCAAAAGATGGTGCCTGCCTGACTGGTGACGGGCCATGCTTGATGCATCTTGCAGGGATTATCGAACTGTGGTCTGGTCGCCAGCTATGGCACTTACCAGTTGTTTCACTTCCGACAAAGTGAATCTCGAAAGGCGAAAACGCTGTGGAGTGGGCAGTCGTTTGGTGTTAGAGCGTCCTTAATGGTTGTCTCTTAGCTAACTTTTAGAATTGTTTATTAGAGAAAAAAAAGAGAGAGAGGGCAGCTAACTCTTCTTCAAGAGGCAGTCTTTAAGGAAAATTAGAGACTTAAACATGGACCCCATTCCTCTTCAATTTTTTGTAAGAGCTAGCTGCTAACTCTTAACTGTCTCTACCGTTGAGGACGCCCTTAGGGATGGATGGATGTCTGCAAAGCGAACTCGTTTCCCGGTTGGGACCTTGGGAGGTCCCGGGCGTTGACGGTGGGTGAAGGAGCGCTACGGCGCGCGCAGGCGGTTCGATGGCCCTGGCGGGCCACCCTTGCCTTCTTGGCACCCACGATCGCGAATGCAAGAGGCCTGAACTCTGCCGTTGCGCTGCTGCATGTGGTGGCGTCGTGCTGCAGCCGACGACATTGCAGTGTACCGCGTGACCGCTCACGTGCGCCCAAAATTTGACCGCCCAAAGCTTAGTCTACGTTTTACATACTGCATGTCCTGAACATCCATCCACGGCAACTATCTAGAATTCAAGTTTGGTGACTGAAATTAAGTTTCTTTGGCTCATGAAGCACATAATTAGAGCATTTGTTTCTTCAAGGTTTTTTTCTACAAGAAATAGGAACCATGATCCGGGTTCTGAAAATCGTAAGAAGGAACAAATAATATTAGATGCTATTGTTCAGTACTATATTTTAGCATTCATATTTCATGTATATCTAAATATTGTATGAAATGAAACATACCAAAATTCCATGATTGTGTGAAAAATGTCCCTTATTTGTATTGAACATTTGATTTTGTTTTCATATCTTAGGGCCAGTTATGCATATCCTAAGATGAGGGCACTGTCTGCGTGTTCATGCACCCATGCTGCCCACAACTCAGAAGCAGAGTACAGGCATGTATAAGGTTTAGCAGTAGGCAGCGATTCTGAATGTTCAGGTCGTACGCTGAGGCCCCTGCACTCCTACTCGGTCCCATGCGACCAGGTAGTCAACCCCGGACACTGTATCATCACCAGACCATAGAAAAGCTTGGCGACGGCCATTGTAGTGCTTCTCAAACTCGGGTGGGAGCAGCATTGCCATCATGGTGTATGTGGGCAGGCTGTCGAGTGTCACATTGATCAGAACTGTACGAGACATTGGATTGAGGAGTGAAGCTTCCCAGCCAGACAAGTGTTTGTCACATTTGGCCATAATTGGATTGAAGGCAGAAAGTTTCAGTTTCTCATTTGACAGCGGCAGTCCGAGGTAAGTTTGGGGGAAACCTTCCTGTCTGCAGCCAAGCAACTTGACGAACTGAGGTAGTATCGGGTCGACATGCATTGGTACCAGGGTGCTCTTGTGGTAGTTGATCTTGAGCCCGGTGGCCGCAGCGAACGAGTCAAGCAACTGTTTTAGGTGCGCCACATCTTGTACCTCGGTTTGCAACAGAATGAGCTTGTCGCCCGTGTATTGGAGCACGGGACATGGTCGGCTTTAGTTAAAATTTTAATATTTCATTGGAAAGTTGTTATGATTGTGAACATAGATCCAGGGAGTGTTTGTTTCTTTGACAAAAATTTTAGCCTTGTCACATAAAAAAAATCTTGCTATTTAGAAGTCTCTATCTCTACTACTTAAAAAGTTTGTAAAGAGTCGTCAGCCCAATTTTTCAACCGAATTTTTCAGATTTCAAACCACTTGAACTCGAGTCGAATTCATGTTAATTTAAGTTTAAACGTCCGATTATGTTTACATAACTTATAGTATTCGAATCGATTTAATCCACAAAAGAAAGCATGGTCTAGCGGCAAGTCCTTTTATTTTTTCCAGTGACGAGTTCTGTGTGGCGGTGGGCTGGCTGGTTGGGCCGGCCCAGGTGGAATTTGGTCAATGTATTTTTTCCTTTTATTTTCTTTTTATTCTTCTCTACTCCTAAAAATTCTAAAGAAAGTCTTTCGTCAGCCTCAGCGCGAGTCCGCCTGCTCCCATCGTGTGTCTGCGCTCGGCTCGTTCCAATCCTCCGTATCGTACGCGCGTGAGTCTGCAGTGTATACGTATCCCAAACCGATCACGTTAAGCCATACTTGAACAAACAAAACGGCTCGGTAAGTTGGTCTGCTGCGGCGAGCTGTACATGGTCATCTTGACGTCGACGAGTCCCTTGTCGTTGCCAAGCGCTGCGAAAACCTGGAACGTGATTCCTCAGTTGCGCGTGGCCGGCACGTAGCTGCTGTCGCCGTACCTTTTGACCGACAGGTCGGAGACGTCTCCGGCGCCGGCGACGTTCAGGACGTAGAGGAGAAGCCAGTAGTTGTTGCCGGTCTGGACGAAGAACCTGGCGCCGCCGGAGAGCTGGCAGGGGATGCGGCGAAACTGGACGGGAACGATGCCGGCGACCCTGGGCGAGCTTGAGGAAGGACGGCGCGCGGCGCCATGTCGAAGTGCTGCCGCGGAGGGACCCGCCGTTGTCGTTGGCGAGGTACCAGTTAGGGCGGGCCGAGGTTGATGCCGGTTACGATCACTGACGGCGAGCCAGGGTTGCTCGATCGTCGACACGAGCATCGTCGCGCCGTCGCCAGGCTTCGCGCGATCGTCGCTGTCCATTGCAATCAAGTACGTTGTTATCCCGTCCTGGAGATCGCGTGGATGTTTCCCTTCGCCTGGTGGACCTGCAAGGAACGTCCCATCGTTCCCATCTTCACGTGGAGCTGTAATTGAGTTGTGAATGCATGCTTTGATCTGAGGTGGTGATGAGGCACATGTTAAATTTTCTGGATGTCTGACTAAGAATCTGAAACATTCAGTCAGCTTGGGTTTCCAAAATCATTAACCTTTGTGTTTCCAACTGGGCAACCGAGTTGGCAAAGCAATCGGATCAATCACAGGCTCGGAGCTCATCCTTGACGCATCCGCGAGCAATTACAAGCAACGGCGGCCATCAGTCCTTGTGCCAGAAACAGTGACAGAGAATAGACAACTAGCCAAGTAACAATTCGAAAGAGACAGGGGCTGTTTGGTCATTTATAATTGAGAGGAAGTAGACGATGGAGATAGAGATAGCCAAGCCTCTTAACTAATTTAAAAATAATTTGGTGCAATTTGATTGTCTTGTAGAACTATTGAGTCATGAAGAAGATGGATGGAGATATTGCATCTCTTTTATACGGGCATTAGAAGGCATGCATAGGCCGGACAGATAATAGTTCCTTATCTTTTTTAATCATTGTATTAATGTAACCTGTGTTTCGAAGATATATTCTAACACTATTGAACTTAATTGCATGATGATGCAGTTTGTGCATGCAAGCAATGCTCAACCATAGGCTTCAAAGTTATTCAAGAAAGACTACATGTCTGATTTGACTGTTTTGTCGATTCTCACGCAACTGGCAAAGGACATTGGCTGGGGAGCTCCCGTCCAGGGTTCAATCCCTGGGTACTGCACAATTTGTAGAAAAAATAAAAAAAATCCCCTCGTCTGTCCCACAACCAAAGCACAGGTCTAAAGCCCGGCCCAGGTCTTTGGTCGTCTCACATGGGCTACGGTGTCGCTGTGTATAGGTGGGGCAGGGGTTCGGAGGTTTTCTCAACCTGCGTGAGAAGGTTTTCTTCTTAAAGTAATGCCCGGGGGCTGTCTTACCCCCGCAGGTCGAGTTTTTTTTTTGTTTTGGTTAGGCAATATCTTCATGTTATTTATACACAAGAAAATATGTTTTTTCGCGATGGATAAGTAAAATAATATGTTTATTGAAAGTTACATTGTTTTATGTATTGTGGATATTGTTGGCACCCGTAGCAATGTACGGGCAAATTTCTAGTATTAAATAAAGTTTATGAAGGGCGGAGGCAAGAGCAAGCTTTGCAAGCAGGTGGCTAGAGGTGATAAGGCCGAACAGTTGCGTAGCTAGGTCCATCCAGGACACTTAGCCTGTACAGTGCCTTGCTAGTCAAGTCTACTGTCTATGGTCACACTATTCAATTTGGTCAGAACTCGGAAGTCCTCGGGATAGAGCTCCTACACCAGTGGCGGAGGCACGATCTGAGAGTTGGGTATTCCTATTTCTCAAAAAAAAAAAAAGTTCAAGTGCAATATCAATGGCTGACTGACGAGCCAAGGATTGTAAGCTAGTGTGTGCCGACAAAACGAAAATCACCACTCCTTTCCCTTTATCCGATGGAAAAACCGAGCCAACTGGAACCAAATAATCATGGTTATGACAAACCATCCCATACATGAAGATTGCTACTCCAAAAATCCTACTGTCTTTGGCAATTGAAAGACAAGTAGTGGCAAGCTGTAGCATAGATAATGTTACAAAATGTCTCCTTGCTTGCTTACTGCTGCTTGCAAAGTTGCAATAGAAGTCCAGAGAGCAAATGCCGGAGAGGGAGAAAGCAGTTTCGAGCTGGAGCTGAATGCCGCCGTTAACTACCCCTTCCGCTTGCCACCTCGTCTCGGTACGTCCTGGGCCTCGCGCCCTCGCGACCAGGGGTGAGCGAGCAGCCGCCGCAGGCCAGACCGCCGGAGGGCCTCAGAGGCCGGAGGTTGGTTGCCGGAGTGAGCAACCCGTCGGCCACCGCGGCCTAGGATTGGGGATTGAGGAATGACCGAATCAAGAGGCATCGGAAGCGTGAGAGACAAAAAGAGAGGCAGGCCACGGTTTACCGATTCGCAATTTCCCAGGAACAGAGGATGGGCTAGAGATGAGAAGGATGCCTCAAGATTGCAACACAAATACATGAAGTTTTGGCCCAAGTTATACTGACGCTACGTATACTTAAATTTTTGCAAAGAAAAATTGGGTATTCCTGGGAATACCCAGGAATCAACGTGGCGGAGCCACTGTCCTACACTGACCGTGTGCTGTGATCGAATGCGCTTGTTTTTCTCCCTTTGTTTAAGCACAATTCTGACCTGGAGATGGAGGTCCCGCAGATGGTTGAGGCAATTGCGGTGAGGCAAGATTGGTGATGCAGACAAGATGACCTAATATAATCCAAAGCCTAGTCACATAGCTAATTTAAAAGTACAACTAGACAGCCGGCCACAATTAAACTAATATTGTCACTAGCAGTCTCTAATGCATGGTCTTTAAGAAGAGTCGTAATTTAAAAGTACAACGTTGGCACCAATACTTAGTTTGACTTCAACAGAAGAAGGCAAATGCATATATGCATTTCGAAGAGCACTGTGCATCAATAATCTCTCCTCCAACAGAGGAGCCATACACTCATGCATTTTGCCTGAGGAGGTGAGAGGGAAGGTAAAAATGGATTCCCTCTCCTCCAATCCATTTTACAGGGGTCATGGCGCGGAGGCGGGGAGCGGTCTCGTCGGTGACGAGTCGAGGGCGCGCGGCGCGACGGAGGCAACAGGGCGCGCGCACTGCTGGAGGCAGCGCAGGCGGAGCGAGGCGTGGCGCATTGCGTGGAGGCGGGCGCGCACGGCGGCAGGACGTCGCGTCAAGGCCAAGGAGGATGAGGGTGCGGCGGGGCGCTGCATGCAGCCATCGGGGTCCTCGCGCGGCGCGCGGCGCGCGGCACGGGGCGGGGAGGAGCGCGACCTCAGGGCGAGCGGGGCAGCGCGTGACCTCGGCGTGGGGCGGGGCGGCGCACGGCGCCGGGCAGATCGATACCAGAGACTAGTAAAATCAATAGATTCACAACTGTACAAGTTAATGCAGTGATCAATTGGATCAATTTCATGATTTGTGCCATCAATTTCGCAGATTCGTCGCCATTGGTTGAAGCAGAGCTGGATGAACAGGGCGAGCGGCGAAGGCGGCGTGCGGGGACGCCGACGAGTGGCGCGCTGCACGCGGCACGGTGGGACGAGCGGGTGCGGTGCGGCGGGACGAGCGGGCGCGGGCTTGCGCGTGTGCACGCGGCGAGCGCGCGGGCGAGCGCGAGGCTCGGAGCGGTGGGCGCACAGGGCGCGTGGGTATGGCGCATGGAGCGCGAGTGCGCGTAGGACTCGCGCTGGCAGGCACGCGTGCATGCGGGGCTCACGCGGGACTTGCGCGTGGGTGCAGGGATGCGGCGAGGGCGAGCGCGGACGGTTCACGCGGCGCCGCGGCGGGTGGAGCGGAGCGAGGCGGACGAAATGCACTCTTTGTTGGAGACGCTGTGAAATGAACGCAATGTAAAACACTGTTTAGGCAATGCAAAGATGAATTTGCCTTTTAAGAATAGCTATGCTTGTTGGAGTGAGTCTTACGTGCTTATCTTAGCCACACTTGTATTTTCAAATTGCTTTGAGAGCCCTCCTCAAGTACTCAACCTAACTTGGCTACATTTGCACGATAGCCGAAGTTGACTTTGTCTTTAACTATACAAATATCTCAGCAATGTCGATTTCTTCATGCGTGCTTGTGGGTCCTCTTAATTAGCTATGGTTCTGGAAGCGAGATATTCGGAGTCAACTGATGCACATTTAGTTGTACATGTGCCATTTCATCTGGACGTGCTGGCCTAGTCGTCGTTTTTGGTTGTCTTAGTCGCTATGTGTCATTAGCAGTAGTAAAATCCTGTGGTATGATTAAGGGGACTAAATGAATGTTGTCGAGTGGTTGAGCATTTGGCGTCCTTTGCTGCGTAAATCGAATTTGCATTTCCTAGGTAACTGGGACACAATATGGCTGGCAGTACCCCGTGGACCATCATGATAGACCATCTTAACTCTATAATCTGTACTGTTATTGCAGATGGAATAGTGGTTACCAGTAAATCCTAGTAGACCCGTACAAAATCTTTGTATCTGTTATACTCCGATGCTTTGGAACGTGGACATGTGCTTGCGCAGCACTTTAACATGTTACACGTTGATACTGGAAGCAAGTAAACACACGTGCAGACATAGCGTTTGACACATTGACTAGCTAGGATCCTCGGCTGGGCACGTCAAAAAGATGGTGCCTGCCTAACCGGTGACGGGCCATGCTTGATGCATCTTGCAGGGATTATCGAACTGTAGTCGCCAGCTATGACACTTACCAGTTGTTCCACTTCCGACGAAGTGAATCTCGAAAGGCGAAAACGCTGTGGCGTGCGTGGTCGTCTGGTGTTAGGCAACGCAACATACTGGCGAAGTGCCCTGGTTATCTTAGGTTACGTGGAGGCTTTGGAAAGAACGGAACAAGTGGGTCTTCGAGTTCCAAGCGCTACAACCGGTCGCACTAGCTCAGGGGATCATTGATGAAGCCTACCTCTGAGCGGTGGCGGGTTTCTCCAAGCTGAAGAGGCTTCTGACGTCAAGGCGGTTTTCGTAGTTCCCTTTTGTAGTCCCGTAGTGCTCTGTTTTGCTTTTCGCTTCTTTGCTAGAGGTTGTCGTGTTGTTGGCTTACTTCTGTATTCGTATGTAATTGTTGCTACTTCGTGGTTGGCTTTTTGCTAAGCCTCTTAGGGGGTTTAGTTCTAACCACGTTGTAACAAACTTCTCTTCTTCTTAATGAAATATATACTCCGCACGTTCTCCAAAAATACTGACGAAATGCCGACGTAGGTTTAAGGATGGATGAATGTCTGCAAAGCGAACTCGTTTCCCGGTTGGGACCTTGGGAGGTCCCGGGCGTTGATGGTGGGTGAAGGAGCGCTACGGCGCGCAGGCGGTTCGATGGCCCTGGCGGGCCACCCTTGCCTTCTTGGCACCCACGATCGCGAATGCGAGAGGCCTGAACTCTGCCGTTGCGCTGCTGCATGTGGTGGCGTCGTGCTGCAGCCGACGACATCGCAGTGTACCGCGTGACCGCTCACGTGCGCCCAAAATTTGACAGCCCAAAGCATAGTCCACGTTTTACATACTGCATGTCCTGAACATCCATCCACGGCAACTAAATCTAGAATTCAAGTTTGGTAACTGAAATTAAGTTTCTTTGGCTCATGAAGCAGATAATTAGAGCGTTTGTTTCTTCAAGGTTTTTTTCTACAAGAAATAGGAACCATGATTCGGGTTCTGAAAATCGTAAGGAACAAATAATATTAGATGCTATTGTTCAGTACTATATTTTAGCATTCATATTTCGTATATATCTAAATATTGTATGAAATGAAACATACCAAAATTCCATGATTGTGTGAAAATGTCCCTTATTTGTATTGAACATTAGATATTTTTTTTCATATCTTAGGGGCAGTTATGCATATCCTATGATGGGGGCACTGTCCGCGTGTTCATGCACCCATGCTGCCCACAACGACTCAGAAGCAGAGTACAGGCAATGTACTGTATAAGGTTTAGCAGTAGGCAGCGATTCTGAATGTTCAGGTCGTACGCTGAGGCCCCTGCACTCTTACTCGGTCCCATGCGACCAGGTAGTCAACCCCGGACACTGTATCATCACCAGACCATAGAAAAGCTTGGCGACGGCCATGTAGTGCTTCTCAAACTCGGGTGGGATTTTCTTTTGTGTCCTCTTTTGTTTTCAGAAAGACCGTAGAGTAATTATAGTATATGTTAAGGGTCTTTCTGCATATGTACCGATGTTTCCAGAATGATGGGGAATATCAAAGCCCTTTCGGGCGTTCTTCCTTAAAAAAAAAAAAAAAAAACCCCGGGTGGGAGCCGCATTGCCATCATGGCGTATGTGGGCAGGCTGTCGAGTGTCACATTAATCAGAATATGAGCCATTAGATTGAGGAGTGAAGCATCCCAGCCGGACAAGTGTTTGTCACATTTGGCCATAATTGGATTGAAGGCAGAAAGTTTCAGTTTCTCATTTGACAGAGGTAAGTTTGGGGGAAACCTTCCTGTCTGCAGCCAAGCAACTTGACGAACTGAGATAGTATCGGGTCGACATGCGAAGCCGCTGAAGAAGCCACTGAAAAAACCCTACCAAAGAGGGTCTTAGTTGTACATGTGCCATTTCATCTGGACGTGTTGGCCTAGTGGTCGTTTTTGGCTGTCTTAGTCGGTATGCGTCATTTGTTTTAGTACAAAGTACAACTCAGACGTCTATAACGCACGCACACTCACCCCTATGAACACACGTACGCAAACCCTACCTGTATGAGCATCTTCGAAGACTGTGCCGGCACATCCTAGATATTGACGAAGTCACCACTGACGCCTCGCTGTCGACGGGAGCGTCGCTTACCACTGAAGCAGCCTGTTCGTCTCGCTGCAGCTGCAGAAAAATAACTGTGAACACTGTACCTGCTGCTGAAGAAATAAATGCGAACACTGTAGCTGCTGCAAAGCAGCGAGACGAACACACTGTTACGAGCTGTTCCACTTTCAATTTGTCTTTCGGCTTCATCAGAATTCTCCATTTCTGTAAATATGAGATAGCAATGTAGATCACATCAAGTGGTTTTGCAGTAAATGTTTTTTGCATATTCCTCATGTTTCTTGTCGTCCAGAGAGCCCGGGCCAGTCCTGCAAACATAAACAGTCCTATATTGTAACTGGTACTGAACTTTGCAGGCAGCCAATCTTGAGTTAGATCCAACATGGAACTTGGTTGGCTGTCCCATTGAAAAGTATCACGAATTAAGCACCAGGCAAAACGAGCAATTAGACATGTGAATAAAATGTGATCTGTAGTTTCTAATTGTCTACACAGCATACAACATTGGCTCCCTTGCCAATTGCTTGGACTGAATTCTGTCCTGAAAAGCTTGCCATAAGAAAATTCGAATTTTCAGTGGCAGTTGCATTTACAGATTCTTTTAGCCTCGGCATTATTCATCCCTCCCGAAGTAAGGAATCTATATAAGGAATTCGTAGTGAACTCCTTTGTTGGCGATAAAGCCCATTCTATATCGTCTTCCTCATTATTTAGCTGAACTTCATTTAGCATGGAACATAACTGATCCCATTCAGCCAGTTCCACTTCCCCTAGCATTCTTCTAAACTTGATGTCCCAATTATTTTCTGCACTTCTTGACACCTTGTCATTGGGATAAGTACAGATGTTATACAGGTTGGCAAATTGAATCCGAAGTTGTAGTGTACCAAGCCAAACATCATTCCAGAACTGAGTTCTGTTTCCATTCCCCACTTTATGTATGGCACCCCATTTAAATAAATGTTTCACTTTGTGCAGTCCCTTCCAAATTGTGAGCCCTTTGCTCTTGACAGGAAGAAATCACCCTGTGGCATATACTTGGCTTTTGAGTAATCTGCACCATAGCTCATTTCCCTGTTTGTATATCTTCCATATCCATTTTACTACTAAACATTCGTTCAGAATTTTTGTGTTAACTATTCATGTGATATTTGAACCTGATCCTGTTGTATGATTGAGGGGACTAATTGAATGATGTTGAATGGTTGAGCATTTGGCGTCCTCTGCTGCGCGTGCATCGAATTTGCATTTCCTAGGTAACTGGGACACAATATGGCTGGCAGTACCCCGTGGACCATTTCCTAGGTAACTGGGACACAATATGGCTGGCAGTACCCCGTGGACCATCATGATACACCATCTTAACTCTATAATTTGTACAGTTATTGCAGATGAAATAGTGGCTACCAGTAAATCGGAGTAGACCCGTACAAAATCTTTGTGTCTGTTATACTCCGATGCTTTGGAACGTGGACATGTGCTTGCGCAACACTTTACATGTTATACGTCGATACTGGAAGCAAGTAAACACGTGTGCACACGTAGCGTTTGACACATTGACTACCTAGGATCCTCGGCTGGGCACGTCAAAAATAAGGTGCCTACCTGACCGGTGACTGGCCATGCTTGATGCATCTTGCTGGGATTGTCGAACTATGATCGCCAGCTATTGCACTTCCCAGTTGTTCCACTTCCGACGAAGCGAATCTCTGTAACACCCTGTTTTTTGGGGAAATTTTTTTTGAAATATTTTATTCGCCTTTTTCCATTTTCAGTCGGTTGGAATTTTTTTCGGAGTTTTATTTGGTTCCTCTTCTATTTATTTGGCTCTCTTGATTTATCTTCCTTGTAGAAAATCTAATAGCCTATTAGAAAGTCCCATAGTAAATTTAATAGTGATCCTTTTCCCATTGACCTTTTTAGGCATGTATACCACTCAGGCACCCTTCTTTATCATTTTCTTAACCCCGTGCTGGTCATTGTGTTGCCGTCTGTGTACGTCGCACGTATATGTGCCGGCATACATGCACCGGCAGTTCTGCTACATGCTACTTTGCTCCAGTGTGTAGCATTCTAATCCTATACGTACTCTGTCAATCATGTACTCTACCGATCAGATTCATCCTGGTACTTTCCTAGCTATGCACGGCTTTGTGCCTTGCCGTTCATGTGGGCACGCTCAATCCAACGGCAAAGGGTCCTTAGAATTTCACAGCTTAAAAGCCACAGCCGACCTACATCACTCTTATCCGATTATCTGTCCCTGTCTGTCCTAGGCTAGAGCTTAGCAACAACAGAAGAATATCAAGCTCTGCTCGTCCATCCAGAGCTCACGGTGAGCTAGTTCTTCCCCAAACCGTTGTGTCCTTTTTAATCTAAAGTTAGGTTCTATCGTTGAGCTGCAATAGAAATCGATTGCTTCTTCAAGTCTCGCATGCACCCCAGAATTCATAGTTGTTCCAGTTTGCTGATTCAGTGATTTGTTGCTGGAGCTGAACGGAAGAGCGCTCGTGCCGACGTTCCTGCCCACCAGGCGAGCAAAAGTCGCTCCGCTCGATCTCTCTTCCTGTTGCACGGCTGACCAAGCTGCTACATATATAGCTTCGCCTTGATACCCTGCATACTCTCAAGCCGCTGTCTTGCTGCTCCCTTCACCGGCGAGCCGTGCCGCCAAGCCGCTCGTCGCACAGCCCTGCCGCACTGCCGCCAGCCGTGTATCGTGGTGGTGCATATCGCCTAGAAGTCCCACAAATGGAAACCCTATGTCCCTAGGAACATATTCCCAACCTCAATCTCTGTAGCGCCGGCCATAGTCGCCGGAGCCTTTTCCGCTGTTGCCAGCCGCTGCCATGGCCATTGGCCGAAGCTCCATCGCTGCTCTGTTCTGCCTGCTCTGTTTTAGATGGCTGCCCCTGAACATGTACGTGATCAGCTTGGCCTGCTGATTCATAAACAGCCCAAAAGCCCATACACCATTAGTTGGCCTGTTATTGTAATCAGCCAGCGTGAGCTAATAAGTAATTTGAGTAAATTAGTTAGTCTATCATACAGCTTTTCCCTCCTAGCAATCAGATTAGTGCATCTCCAAATGATGCCGTACCTTGCTTCCATAGGGTCCTCTCATATAATACCAACACAACTAGTAGAGCTAATTAAAGATGCTAGTTGTGGTTTGTTTCCGTACAACCATTGAGATACTCCAAATTTATACCCTCATGTTTTCACCAATGTAAACCAGCAAGCCTACTAAATTCCTTCAGTCTTGATACCGAGAATTTGCTGAGCTCAAGTGCTAGCACATTTCATACACGAACAATCATATATAGTTCCTTGAATCCATCCAAGCTTAGGGTCTGCTATCCATTTGGAGTTCTTTCTCTCTATTTGCTTTATTTAATTTATTTCTTTTGCTTGCAATTTGAGTGCTTTAGCCTCATTGGCTATTCTATTCTTTATGTTAGAATACGAGGAGGGGGGGGGGGGGGGGGGTCGCAGCGGGAGGTTTGGTGGTCTGGGAGGAGAACGACGGCGCTGTCGAGCAAGAAGGCAAGTCACACTCCGATTGAACATGTAGCACCTATGTTGACTCTTATTATTGTTCATGGTTTATTCTTCTTGATTTAGTTGTGGTCGTAGGATCATGGAAATGAATATGTTAGAGGTTCCAAACCCAGTTTGCATGAGATAGCCGTCCTATCCACATCGACCAAATGACCGAGAAGTGAACCTAGCTCGAAGTACAACCATTAGCTAGATGGAATAAAACATGGCAAGGTTAAGGTTAATCTGGAGCTATCACTGAGGTTACAACTATCGGGTATGATGGGAGGTGAAATGGTGGTATGGTGGATGGTGGAATTATCCTTGACGGTGATTGAGTGCACATCGACCAACTTTGGTCATGTGGCCAATCGCTAATGATGGGTGTTCTGTTCTTATGGAATGAGGAATGGTGGGCTAAGTCATGACAAAAATATAGTTTCGTCCAGACATAAGGACCGACTCGACGGACACGGATTGTGACAGTCCTACAACGTTGTACCCGGGGCGGCCCATGTAAGCCTGAATCGACAGACAGGTCTGGGTCTGCATTCGTGTCTAAGATGGGGGTAAGGCGAGTCCCACAAGAGAGGAGAGGATATTAAGGTTGAGAAGGGTACCTTATTGTACCTCTGTCTATCGACATGTTGTCCTCAATGAAGTTCAAGTTGGGGGCATCCTATGGGTAAAGATGGACATGCTCTGCAGAGTTCATTTTGAATCATTCGAATGTGCCGTGTTTCCGGTTAATGAAGCTATGTTTATGGGTGATTCCAGTTTTATGGCAAAGTTTACTTATTCCTCATGATGATGATGATGGTGCATTGGAAGGTTGGATGGTATAATATTTCTGAAATGCTCATGCTCATTTATTATTCATAATGTTGATACTTTAATGAAGTTATGCATCTCCTTCATCATATTGTATAGTAGATGAATTGCATAACCTCTCTACTATTATTTCCATGCATTTTTACCCTTTCCATGTGGCTTGCTGAGTACGAAAGTACTCACTCTTGCTCTATTTGACATCAGCTGGTGAAGGTGAGAACGGAGGAAAGCTTTGTGATGATAGTTGGGCTCACGAATCTTATGTTGTTGATCCTACGTTCTAGGGCGATCCTACACTCAAGCCTTTTGTGTCTTGTTTGTTCTTTTGGACTTTTCCGTTGTTGTGCTTGTGTAATATAGAGGTTGTAAAACACTTTTAAGGTTTGGCCAGTATAATAGCTTTGTAATGACTTAAGTTTGAACTTATGTGTAATATAAAATGTGCTGGTTTGCTTATATATCATCTGGTGAGCAACTTCTTTTCCTGGAAAGATGCTTTCATATAATTCACAAGGTGGGCCTGTCACAATCTCGAAAGGCGAAAGCGCTGTGGCATGTGTGGTCGTCTGGTGTTAGACAACACAGCACCCTGGTGAAGCGTGCGCAAGTGCCATCGCAAGTTCAAGGATGGATGGATGTTTGCAAAGCGAATATGTTTCCCGGTTGGGACCTTGCGAGGTCCTAGGCGTCGGCGGAGGGTGAAGGAATGCTACGGCGCGCGCCGGCAGTTCGATGGCCCCGGTGGGCCGCCCTTTCCTTCTTGGCACCCAAGATCGCGAACGCGAGTGGCCCGGAGTCCGCCGTTGCGCTGTTGCATGTGGTGGTGTCATGCCGTGGCTGACGGTGTCGCCATGTACCGTGCGACCACTCACGGACCCCCAAAATTTGACAGCCCAAAGCGTAGTCCACGTCCAGAACACCCGTCCACAGCAACTTAATAGTCATGACGTCCCTGATTCTAGAATAGCCAAGACCAACATGAGGTGAATGTTCCTAAATCTACAATTCAAGTTTGGTTATCAAATTAAGATTCTTTGGCTCATGAGGCACAGAATTAGACGTTTGTTTCTTCGAGGTTTTTTCTACAAGAAATAGGAACCATGCATGATTCGGGTTCTGAAAATCGTAAGATGGAACAAATATATTAAAAAAAACTCGACCTGTGGGGGTAAGACCACCCCCGGCTTTCTTTGATAGAGAAGCTCAACCTTCTCCGGTCGAGAAAATCCACGAATCCCGGTCCCATCCTCAAGGAACAAATATTAGAAGCTATTGTTCAATACTAATTTTTAGCATTAATATTTCATATATGTTTTGAAACATACCAAAATTCTATAATTGTGTGAAAAATGTCCCTTATTTGTATTAAATATATGATTTTTTTTTCAATACCTTAGTAGGGCCTGCCACTCCAGTAACGGCCTTGTTCCGTTCATTCCCACCTCCCCTAAGTTGCATCCTCCAGCAACCCTTAATTACACAAAGGAGGAACCATACGTGAGTGGGAACCGGTGAAAGTGTATCTAGGCCTCTAATCATGTGTTTTGGTTTATTGACGTCAAAATGATTAAAAGGACCAATGTTTGCATTGAGAATATATTAACCTAGGTCCTACAATGGGGATAAAAAAGATTCAAATAAATGCAAGCCCTTAATGTGTTGCAAAGAAATGACAAGAAGTACTCAATGGAAGAAATTAGCACTATTTTAATTTTAGTTGAGTATAGGAATGCCGTACTATCAAAAGGGATGCTAATCATGTGTTGGTATGTGTCACAAGAGATTTTGGCTGAATCAAAACCAACCCAAAATGAGTGAGTAGGTGGCTAAAAACTTGCAAACCGAGCAGGCCCACCGGACTTTCCGGCTCTGTGCCCGAGTCTCCGGCAGACGCCAAAATCCAACCACAGCCTAAGTCCTGTTTGGACTATCCGGCTCTGTGTCAGAGTATCCGGCAGGACCTAACCAGCCTTGTAACGGTTCGATTTTGGAGTGCCTCTATATATACCCATCCGCCTCCAACGGCCATAGCTCTCGTCTCCACTCACAAGAACACGACCAACAACAGCTTCCTCTTTCACTCTCTACACATTCCCAAGCCTAAGATTTGTGTGATTCATTCAAAGGAGTGTGAGAGACTAAGAGATTTGTGTTGAGAGCAAACATTCCACTCTTGAGTTTCTTATGGCATCATTCTCACTTGGTTTCATTTGTTACTCTTGGAGCTTTGTGCTCCTAGACGGCTAGAGGTTGCCCGGGAGCTCCCAATTCGTGTGGTGAAGCTCCGGGAAGTTTGTATTACCCATTCCCGTAAGGGATTTGCTAGTGAGTAACTCATATCGGTCTTGGTGACCATTTGAGTGAGGAAAAGGGTTGAGAAGAACCCGGTCCTTTGTGGACTCCTCAACGGAGACGTAGGGCACTTTGTGAGCCTGAACTTCGGGAACAAATCGCGTGTTGATTGTCTCAATTTTGTTTGTTCTTGTTGTTCATACTTGTTATTGTTCATATTGCTCATATATCACTATATTGCCTCGATCTACTTATCTACTTGTCTCCTTCCGCAATTGTTGTGTAGATTTACTTGCTAGCATTTATACAAGTCTTTTGATTCAAGTAGAATTGCTAGAAACTTCATAGATTTCAAATTACGCAAGATTAATTCCCTGTTCCGGACTGTCCGACACAGTAACGGATACTCCGAAACTCCTAGGTCTGGAGTATCCGGCAGCGAGCCGGACTATCCGGTAGCGCTGACGATTTGATTAAGTCTTAATTTGCAGAAGTTTTTAGGATTGCCGATTCAACCCCCCCCCCCCCCCCCCCCCCCAACCCCCTCTAGGCAACTTTCAACTGGAAACAGTGCCACTGTGGCAGTTCATTGTTTCTAGGCGCTCCACACTCTGTCGATTAGTTTAAGTGTTCTACGGAAAAAAAAAATTGAGTATCTGTGAATCATTGTTTAAATCTGTTTTATAGTAACTCGGCACTTCACTCTACATGCCACACACCACGCTAAAACTGGCACAGCTTGCACGTCAATCTCTTCTACACTACTACAGAGCACCTCATCCTTGCCGGTGCGAAAACCTCAATTCACACCGGTGGAAAGATCGGTATCCCTAAGCTAATAGTACGAACTAGCCAAAACCCCGCGCGTTGCCTTGCCGCGGGTAATCATCATAACAATTGTCTCAGATATTTTCAGAGCTGGAGCTGAAACTGAAAGCACGATCAATTGTCATCATATAAGTACTTATACTTGATTGTTTAATATGTACTTGAGTATTAAAGCAATGTCAGATTCTGTGTGCAACAATCAAATCAAACATAAGACGTGCGATAAATGATCTTATGAACAGAATGATAGACAACACTTTGCTACACTTGTTTTTTTGCCCAATTCTATTGATAAACAGCATCAGTCGATAAAAAGTGTGAAGAGTTCTGTATTCACTCTTCCTAATTCTGAAAACATATGAGAAAGAAATAACAAATTAGCATTTACCTAGTTTCTAATAAAAGCTCTGGACATCTGAATATGGTATAAAAAAAACACACCTGCTTCAGATGATTCGTTTACTGATTAGTCTGGTTCAAATTACGGTCCTCCAGTTTTGCACCTGGGGTAAGAGAGAAAAGAAAGGAGAGAGCTAAGAGGGCTCCACAGGCTGACGGAGCCCCACCTTCAGCGTGAAGAAGGATCAAGTTGTCAGCGTCGGCGTCCACTGGGTTCAACTGTTAACCGCTGCAGATTGACCGTACCTGAAACCATAATCACCCGCCTAACAATATCATAAGGACCATTCCAATAAGCTAATGAAACACAGAGACCAAGTAAACAAAATTGGCACTGAATGTAGCTTGTACTATAGTTAGCACTCCAAATACCCATAAGTGTAATATTTAACCTACAAAACTTGGATTCTTGCCAATTAATTGTCCCAACTATTAAAAGAACAACCATAAGATGCAGGGGCGAAGCCTCATGGAGACCATCCTGCCCCCCTGCCCAATCAAAAATTTCCATGACCCAATGGAATAGCACATTTATTACAGCAACACTAGCTAACCATAACACATAAACAAAGCATATTCAATCATGTTCGTTGTTAGTACTACTTAAGAATTAGATGGTAATGTGTCTACTACTGGTCTAGCCCCCCCCCCCCCCCCCCCCCCTCCTCCTCCCTTGACGCGAGGTCACGCTCCGCCACTGATAAGATGTAATAAATAGTTGCAGATCATGTATACAAAGAACTGACGTACAGTGTAATCGATTGGTATAGCACCTCAACAATCAAGATGCGACTATTTTGGGTATATCAATAACATGGATGGATTCATCTATTACTGCTAGAACCCCCGGATGGAAACCATATTTTATTCATCAATTCACAAGCTCCCTCCTTACCTAAACATGTGTATGACTGAAGCAACACAAGGACATAAATACGAGTGCCCAATAACTCTGTTGTACTACTACTGGTGGTGGTGCTGCTACTACTACTACTCAATTATTGGTACAACATATAGGCAAACAAAACAAAGGATTTAATCCATTGAGCCCATAGCTAAAAACGACATACAACACCAGCAAGGAGACATGGATAGGAGCCACATATTGGGATAACACTTTTTAAAATACAATGACCTGACCCCTTTCCATCAAGCCTCTCTCTTCCTGTGGCAGCCCGTGGACCGAGCTTTGCACTGCAAATCGGTTACCTCTTTACCACTTCAGGCGATCAGAGCAAAATATGCTTGCCCGGATTGATAATGGATATGGAATGGAAGGAAAGCTAGGAGAAGAGGCACCTGAGTGCATCAAGGACTGAAAAAAAAACTATAACTGATAATTCAGCAACACAATCACATAAGAGGCATCTGATTATAAACAAATCTTGGTGCATAGGAAAGATATACAAACAAAAATCCAAGACAAAAGGACATAACCCAAGAAATCGTGTATACATCTAGTAAGGGAATGGTTGGAAAAACTAACCTCAGATGCATTGATCAAGCATAAGGACTCTCTTTGGTAGACTTGATCTGACATTTCAAACATAATCACAATACTAACAAAAATCCAAGACACACAGACATAACATAGGAAATCATCTATACATCCAGCAAAGGGAATGGTTGGCGGAACTCACCTTAGAAGCATTGATCAAGCATAAGGACTCTTTGGTAGACTTGATCTGACATTTCAAACATAATCACACTATTATAGTTTTGGCTTTTTATAAGAGCCAGTTGCAAGTAGTAGCACATAGGCAATCAGAAAATGTGTCTCGGTTAAAGGCGAGAGATGCAATAGTAGGACTGCTAAGCGATGCAAGAGAAGGAAGGCTAAACGAAAGCATAACCTCACCGAAGCGAAAGGCAATGGAGATGCATTGCTGCTGGTGCCTGCCATAACGTCCGCCTTCATCTTCTCAGCCGATTATTATTATCGCTGCAGAATGAGAACAAGGATAAAACACAGTGAAAATGTCCATTCATGGTTTTATATGGCACCGAACCACCAAACTATGGGATGATTCCTGACTTGAGTCAAGTAATTGTAACACCTTAGCCTAGAGTACGGCTTTAGACTCGTATGTCTGCAACGTAGGCCTCACCTCACAGTAACAACTCTTACGCTTTCGTCCTCGCTTTGCGTAAAAGAGAGTTAATCCGGTTACTACTGCACCTTGGACTGAGTATTTAAGTTGGTTATGTTCTCTCTCAACTTTCAATGGAACTAAACCCATGCACACTAGCACTACATGCTCAGTTACATTTTGCTGAATCTCTTTGGGTCGGGCTTTCACAGTAACCAACTCTGCTGTTGTTGATGTGTTCCATGAGACACTACGGGAAATCGGCTATTTGCCGAGTGTCCGCTTGTTTGCCGAGTGTATTATATCGGACACTCGGCAAAGAGTCTCTTTGCCGAGTGTTTTTTTAAAACACTCGGCGAAAAAAAACACTCGGCAAAAATAATCTTTACCGAGTGCCAACGAAAAAACACTCGGCAAAGACAATCTTTGCCGAGTGCCAGAAAAAAGCACTCGGCAAAGTCAAAACTTTGCCGAGTGTCAAAAAAAGCACTCGGCAAACATATCTTTGCCGAGTGTCAAATAATAACACTCGGCAAAGCGAAATTCAAATTATTTTTTGAAGCCCTAAACAAATTCAAATTAAAAAGTGTTTAACTATAAAATTGTATAATTTTTCAAGGTCTACAGCTCTTATTTAGAGAAATTTTTAATTAAACAAAGTGATAGTAAAGTTGTTCACAAAATCAACCTCTCTTTTCTAAGTTTCATGAAACTAGAAGAGAGATCTATAAGATTTGTAAACAATATGACTATCACTATGTCGGATGTACAAATGACAAAAATAAAAGTTATAGATACTCAGAAGTTATGAAACTTTGTAGTTCAAAACTTTTTAATTTGAATTAAATTTGCTTACGAAATGGAGGTTTGAATGACAGCTAAATTTAAAATTTGAATTTTTCAAATGACCTTGGATGGGGAAACAGTCAAAATGAGAGTTGTAGATCACAATACGTTATGAAACATTGTAGTTGACAACTTTTTTATTTGAAATCATCTTGTCAACGAAAACTAAGTTTGAAAGAGTTCAAATTTAAAATTCAAATTTTGTAAACGACCTCAGATGGACAAAAGACCAAAATAAAAGATGTAGATCTTGAAAAGTTATGAAACTTTGTAGTTGATAACTTTTTAATTTGAATTCGTTTAGGGTCTCAAATAATCAATTGATACTCAGTTTAGTTTAATATGAGTGGAATCAAAACAGGATATGTGCACATGTGATGATATGGTGTAGTGGTAGAGGTGGACTCGCACGAAGGAAAGGTCATGGGTTCGAATCTTGATGTCCGCAAGGTTTGCAAATATTACAAGAAAAAAGCTGCAGATTTGGGGGAGTTGTGGCGGGTTGATGGGGGCCTCTCCACATTAAAAAAAAATTTTGCTATTTTTTTCGGGCGATTTTTTGATTCAAACTTTGCCGAGTGTCCCTGTTTGCCGAGTGTTTAGGGACATTCGGCAAACCCGTCTTTGCCGAGAGCTGTTTGCCGTCCGGGCTTTGCCGAGTGTAATACTGACTTTGCCGAGTGTTTCTGGCACTCGGCAAATCATTGCTTTCCCGTAGTGAGAGACACCTTTACTCTGACATGCTGAAACAACAACCGGAGCGAGCCCAGCAATGTATGAAGCATATGGCAGACACGAAGAGAAGCCTTCGTGAGTTTCAAGTGAGAAAATCTGTATTTCTTAAGCTGCAACTCATCCATTAGTGGTAAAAAGGCCCTTCCCAAAGCTCTCCTTCAAGTATTATGGTTTCTTTAAGATTGAAACAAAAGTTGGCACGACAGCTTACAAACTCAAGCTACCGGATGGATCTCTTGTGCACCTAGTGTTTCATGTTTCCCAACCGAAATAGCACATCCTAGACCACACTCCATCTTTCTCTACGCTGCCTCATGTGAAGGACCTGTCTGCAACTGATCCTGAACCTGAAGACATTCTTTAGCGTCGCCTAATGAAGAAGGAAAATTCTGCTAACTTGCAGGTTCTTGTCAAATGGACTTCTCTGCCCGCTTCTTTTGCTACTTGGGAGGACTATGATGTGGTCAAAAAGAGGTATCCTCATGCACCAGCTTGGGGTCAAGTTGGCTCTCAAAGGGGCGGCAGTGTCATGTCCACACTGGCCGCGCTAGCATGTTGCCAGTTCAGAAGAGGAAGGCAAGGAAAGCGAAAATTGCCAAGGTGTAATCGCGTCGCAAGGTTTGGCCATGGACCGTGTGTTTCGTGTCTGGGCTTGGCCCATGTAAGCGTGCGTGCTTCGCGGGCTATATGTAGCCTTATGTTTGTGTAACAGAATGCTTATCGAAGAAATGGAATAGCTAACTCCTCCCCCAAAAGTTTCTCTTCATGCTCCCCTTTCCTCTCTGTCTCTGGCCAAATCCGGCCAAGTTATCGTCGTAGAAGCCGAATCACCCGGTGTCCACGACATACATGCAATCGAAGCATGATGGATCATCCATGGCTTGCGTCGAAGCTACGAAGGAAACGGCAGGGACCTCGCCGTACCAGGTATCAACGAGGAGCCGCCCCCGGCACGAGCTCACGAGACCGTCCTACGTGAGCCCCAACAATAGCAACTGTACGGGTCGAGCTCGACAACGGCAATCTCCAGCTCACCAGTTCAGGAAATTCAGCAATACACTAAATCTGAACATGGACTGACCGTGCTCCATCGTGTATGTGCTCCGAGTGCATAGCTCTTCCTGGCATTTCGCTTCCACTACATAGTACAGGTAACCGGAGTAGAAATTGCAAATAACACGACACAAATATAAAGTGGAGTAGTAACCTCAGATTTCCTGGTCGACCATGGCCAACACTAACAGAATCACGTAGTATCAATACTTGGACCAGTCCTTTGTATGGAGCCGGTCCACATTCTTGGACCAGCTCCGGTCGCGCCACCTCTGCTTAGCAAATAATTTGCTCCCTTGCTTGAGCCGTTGGCGAAACACACTTGCAGGAGCCAGTAGCCGATCCAACGGGCGCGCAGGGCATCTTCCCCTTCCTTGAACGCGTCGCCTCTGCCACATCCCTCCCCGTGAATCGCCGCAACCAACGCAACACGCGAGCAAACGGAGCAGGTGAGGAAAGAATCAACGGGGTGGTCAGCAAGCGGGCGACCGGCGATCAGAGAACGTTATCTCGGGCAACCGTGGCGGCGGCCATTTCCACCCCCACCCATCCATCGCCCCTCGAGTCAAACGACGCCGTCGCTTTCACCTCCTTTCCTACCCCCGTCTTAAAGATTTGATCGAGCGCAACCGCTCCCCGCGACGACGGCGGCGTCTAAATACTCTAGTACACGCCCGCGTTGCGTAACGTTCCCTTTCATTGGTTGGTTGATTCTTCGCCGCCGTATATCTACACGAAGTTTCAACGCCCCTCTTCCTTGCCTCGCCTCGCCTCACATCGCCAGTCGCTGCGTGTGTGAATGGCGGGGCTGCAGCGATCGAGCGAGACGTTCCGGCGGTCGGGCTCGTCGGGGCTGGTGTGGGACGACAAGAACTTCTCCGGCGAGATCAAGCCGGCGGACCGCGGCGCCGACGCGGCGATGGAGCGCAGCCGGTCCACCGGACACGGACACGGCGGGTACCGCGCCGCCGGGCGCGTGCCGCCCGCGATCGACCCGCCGTCGCCGCGCGTCGCCGTGTGCGGCTTCTGCAGGCTCTTCGGCGGCGGTGGCGACAAGGGCAAGAGCGGCGGCGGGAAGACGAAAGCCAAGGGCAGGCGCCACTGATCTTGTATCAGCGTCGATCGGAACGTCCTCCAAAATTGGTAGCTTTTGGTAGTTTCTTTATACTCTCCTCTTGCGACATGTCTCGTACTCTTCTTATCTTTGTCACATACTAGCGAAAGAGCTGCTTGTGTATAGAGTAGAAATGAGTAGGTGTCAGATTATCAGTGCTCCATGAACTGGATTGTGTAGCATGCTTTATTTCTTCACTTATTTATGTGATAAAGCTTTTTTGAAGTAATCTCAGCACTGCTTTGTGCTCTTCAGAACGAATTAGCAGTTCTCTGGTCATGGATTATGAGTTTGTGTGTCTCTACGAGAAGCCATGATTGAAAGGTTACAGAGATAAAAATAAAGGACCAGATGCGTTAACCTCTGTGTTTCATACTGAACTTGACAGATCGGTATTCAGCTGAATTGCTTTCAGCTTGTGTAGCAAGGGTTCATGCATGCAGGCGTACATTTCTATTCAGTGGCTTCACTTCTATTGATGGAGGGACAGGTCGATCTATCCAAAGCTGTTTGCGAACAGAAAGTTTCAGAAAACTGTTTGTCTGTTTCTGGAACTCGGAATTATGGAAGATGTTTCATCAGACCGCGTGCTCTCTTTCTCGTTACGCATAGGATTCAATCAATCATCGCCTTCCACACTCTTCTGCCGCATGGCGTTGGCGACGTTGATGAGCTGCTTTGTTTGACGAGTCAGAAGATGGACTTCAACTTAACATCGCTTTCAGCCTTTCCTATCTGCATTCAGAGTTTTTTTTTTTTTTAGGGATGCATTCAGAGTTCAGACACGGTGGCGTGTTCAAACTCGCTGGGAAAAAGCGATTATTTTTCTCAAATTGTCATTTAATAAATCCCTGAATATATATGATTTGGTCCAATTCGAAGCCTAAAAAAAGTTGTGATTATATCTTGTGGTACACATCAGACATGCGTCGAAATACATAAACACAGCGCAAATGCTTCCAAATGCAGACGTGTGAAGTGTCTCAAGTCTGAACTGATGGCTGAGACACTGCATCTTGGAAGGCTCCTAATAAGGCCCTCAATTCAGTTCCTGCGTCAGTACTAGAAAGAGTACTCGGTAGTTGGTGGCTGCCGGGGACTATGGTCTCCACGGGAATTATGGACAAACGTACATGCAACACGCAAATTAAACGAATGCACAACCAAACTAATGGAATGCTACTTGCACCTTTTCCCCTGTTTTCTCAAAGCTAGTACGGGCCTTCTACGGACTAAGAAATTAAGGCAGATAAGCTGATAAGCAAAGCAGCAATTAAGCTGAAAAAAATCTACTGTACTCCTATAAGGAATAATCCATTCATCCATTGGTGTTTTTGCTTTTGGCCTATTTTTGCTTTTTCAGGAACCGGCAAAGTATGAAGCTACTTGATTTGATAGGCAAAAGGCAAACATATCTGATGGTAGCAGTGCTTGCCAATAATCAGAAAAGTAGTGGGGATCCTAGCGTCGCTGGAGGATTTACCAAGGACAACGGTGAAAAGTGGAGAGCAAAAGGTGAAAAGGGGAGAACGAAAAATGTCGTGAACTAGGCCTTAGGTTTCTAGTGCTTCTCTTCCTTTACGCAAGTGCTGACAGACCGCATACATGCCGTGCTGAACCAACCAGGTGCTTTACACTTTGGCCCGTGTAAGCAGCAGTGATGTTCAGTCGATAGAAAACATACTACTAGCTTTAACATGGCGCATATGCGAACTTGCCACCAAACGCCCCCTGATTTCATTCCTGTTCGGGGAAACTCTTGCTGCCTTTGCGGCCTGTTACCATCCAATAAACCGCGCGCGCAGAGGAAACGTCCTTTCCAACTACAGTAACAATTTAATACTGCTATAGTAGGATACTTCTGCTAATCCCAATTACTATCAGTTGCCACGCTTTGCCTTCCTGCATGAATCGAACAGTCAGCAAATCAAGGAATCGTCGCCGATCTGACCAATCCGCAGCCGGCTGCAGAGGATGCTAATTAAGCCTGCTATTCCCCCTTGACACATGCATAAATCTCGTGGTCATCACGCCAGCACGGCTCACCATCACCAGCAGCCACCACCTCTCCGCTCCGGCCCAGGCCACCGCGCGCCGCGGTACAAGCAAGCAAGCAAGGCGGCACATGCGTTGCTAGGTGTCGTACGATCCCATCACCACCTGTTTCTTCCAGCATTCGCTTCGCTTCATTCTCCCCGGCCCTCCTCATCCCGAGGCGAGGAGGCTGTTCGGCGCGTAACAGCAGCAGCGCCGAGCTAGCTAGCTAAGGCGCCGGGGCCCAGCGTACTGTGGTCTCTGTGCGAGGATGGTGGCCGCGGCCTTGCCCCTCGCGTTCGCGGCCGTGACGGCCGCGTTCCTGCTGTGCGGCGGCGGCGCCGAGGCCCGCGTCCTCCTCACGCTCGACGACTTCGGCGCCGTCGGCGACGGCATTGCCAACGACACCCAGGTACGCACGCCGCGCTCGTAGTCGAGGTCGAGTCGTTCTCGATTTAGCTATAGCCGGCCGCGCCAAGAACGCTCGACCGTGCACTCACTCACTCTGTTCCGGACTCCCCACCACCAGGCATTCGTGGACGCGTGGAGCGCAGCGTGCGGCTCCGGCGAGCAAACCGTCCTCGCCGTGCCGGCCGGCAAGGCCTACCGGATCTGGCCGGTGCAGCTCTTCGGCCCCTGCAGGAAGAAGCTCAAGCTGCTGGTACGTACACTACTACTGCTCTGCCGTGTCCGTGTTCTGTAGTCTGTACCGTCCGGGTGTCGTGTGGGGCTTGTTTTGTTCACGCTGGTGTGGTGTGGTGCTGTGTCGTTTGGGTTGGTCTAGATTTCCGGCGCGATCGTGTCGCCAGGGAGCCCCGACGCGTGGGCCGGGCGGGACCCGATGAAGTGGCTCTACATCTACGGCGTCGACGACCTGTCACTCAGCGGCGGCGGCACCATCGACGGCATGGGGCAGGAGTGGTGGGCGACCTCCTGCAAGATCAAGAAGACTACGGTACGTACCCGAGCAATTAACCGGTTTTAACTGCCAACCACCAAACCTGTCTCAACTTTCCGCTCACTGAAGTCACCTGAATTCTCTGAACCATCCTGCCTTTGCTCTGCTTTTGTTCTCGCAGCCTTGCTACTCTGGGCCTCGTCCAAAGGTAAACAATGCTCTGCTCTAGTGCCGTTCTTCTACCCGGCGACGTCCCCGACGCTGGCGGCGAGGTGATCCTCTGAACGTTGCTGTGATTGCAGGGGTTGCATTTCGAAGAGTGCAGGAGAGTGAGCGTGCAGGGCCTGACGCTGCAGAACGGGCCGCAGTTCCACCTCATCTTCACGCGGTGCACAGACGTGAAGGCCAACTTCCTCAAGGTGATCGCGCCGGAGGACAGCCCCAACACCGACGGCATCCACCTCAACGACTCCTCCCGCGTCCAGATCATGGATAACCTGATCATGACAGGTATGGACGCATCCACGCACTTTCCCAAGGAGAACTAATCAGCTTTTCGCAATCAGACTCAACAGCATCATGGACATGTGATGATGTGATGTTGATGCATTTTTGCTGTTTTCTTTCACGAGATAAGATCAGAGCCAGCAACAGTTGACCGGAAAAAAGTTTGTCAAAAGTAGCAATAGTACCATATGTCTTGACATTGATCTAGATGAGCCGCCCACAATGCAGCTGATTCCTTTGGTTCCTTGCACGCATCTTGCAAATTATGAATTTTTTTTTTGACTAAATGTAGTTAACAATTGGAGGTTTTTGTTGCATGATTAGCTTGCGTAATAACAAATCTTCGATCTTAAACTTTCTAGGGGACGATTGCGTCTCGATGGTGGGAAATTGCTCTGATGTCAGAGTAAAGGACATCTCATGTGGGCCTGGCCATGGTATCAGGTAACAGCAGTATAGTACAACACCGAACCTTCTACGATCTGATCTCTGCTACGAGGATTAACAATGTCACACACTGCATGTGTCTGTCAGCATTGGAAGCCTCGGCAAGAACCGGACCACCGACATGGTCGAGAAGGTGAAGGTCGACACCTGCTTGCTCACGAACACCACCAACGGCGTACGGATCAAGAGCTGGCAGGTACGATGAGCAGGGCACTCAACAAAAGAGCACATCATGTCAGAAGAACACTGGAGTATACTTGCATGACTGCATTACAACGCGTGCGAGTTTCTGTTTCCAGGGAGGCATGGGGTTCGCTCGCAACCTGAGGTTCGAGAGCATCGTGATGAAGAACGTCTCCAACCCCATCATCATCGACCAGTACTACTGCGACCAGCCAACGCCCTGCACAAACCAGGTACGTCCCAAATAGATCGGTAACCATTTCCGAGCTTTCTGACGCAGTCATGCATTTGTGTCGTCTCCCACGTCTGAAATTTTGCACTGGGTACGCATCCAGTCGCAGGCGGTGGAGGTGCACAAGGTGGAGTTCGTGGACATCCGGGGCACGTCGGCGACGAATCAGGCCATCAACATCGCGTGCAGCGACACCGTGCCCTGCCGGGAGCTGGAGATGAAGAACGTCAACCTGACGCTGGTGGGCGGCGGCCAGGCGTCGGCGTTCTGCTACAAGGCGTCCGGGAAGAGCGCCGGCACCAACGTGCCGCCGTCCTGCCTCGCCAAGGGCTGAGAGACGCGGGCAAACGGGAGATGGAACCGGCTTGTCATTGTTGTGGAAAGGTACTGGCAGCTGCCACCACAGGTTGCACAGGGCATGCACCTTCAGTTTCATTACAGAGTTCTTTTTGCGGCGATTGAAGAAGTCTGAAGCTCAGGTGCTCCTCCGACTTGAAAGCAGCATGTTGAAGCTGTTGTGCTCCTGAAAGCCTGTCGATTTGTAATTTTACAGGGCAGTTGTTTGAAGAAGCGAATACAGGGGAGGCAATAGAATGCTTTGGTTTGTTCTGTTGTGTCAATCCCAAGTCCCAACTTGTCTCAAGCATATCATTTCTCTTCCAAACTGAACTGAAGTTTCTTTGCCGTGGGCTTAACAGGCCGAATTTGTATATGACCCCTTCCTCCTCGGAAGCCCTGGCAGGCGGGCGCATGGTCGCGTAACAGAAGGCCCAATCACGGGGTAGCAGGCTACTAATCCAAACAACTCTGTAGTTAATGCCCCGGCCCATGATACCATCGAATCAGCGGCCCACGCCACTCCTGCTCACGTTCTGCTCACTCGCAGATCTAGGCGCGCTTAATAATACTGTCACGCAGTCCTAGAGAAACAAAATAATACTGACACGTCCCTTTTGTTAGACCAAATGGACTGACATGCATCTTGTCACGACTAAACTTAACTTAATTTTTTTAAAAATCCAGTTGCAGAGTCAATGGATCACCCCAAAAACTGTCAGCACACCATCACCCCACATGATCGAAGCCAGACCATTTTCTACCAATATTAGTAGATCAGGAGTCAGGAGAGGCGAGATGACCGAGTGCGATCGCCCGTAGAACCGGATCTCGTTTAGCCAAGAAGCATCATCACTGAGGACACACGATGCCAGCCTCAGAGACCCTTGCTTGATCGTGCTCTGGCACCTAATTATCTTCAGGAAATTTCATCTGTACCCTAAACCCAATTATCTTGGGGGGTGTTCGTTTCACTCTCTCTAAATTTTAGACCTCTAAAATCAAAGAGAATCTTGTTATTTAGGAGTATTAAATAAAATTTAATGATAAAACCTTTTTGACAGATGAATGCTCATTTCGAGACGAATCTAATGAGCCTAATTAATCTATATTTTGCTATAGTGATGCTACAGTAACTATCATTTAATCATGGCTTAATTACTCTCATTAGATTCGTCTCGTAAATTAAACCTGGAATTCTGCAATTAGTTTTGTAATTAAACTTTATTTAATACTTTTAAATAACAAAAAAAAATTTAATATGACTCCTCTAAAATTTAGATGCCCTGTAAACAAACACACCTTGGTCGTTTCGGCAACGTCCGTCCGCGCACGTGAACCATCTGCCTTGGCATCTTTCTTGTTCCGCGCGGCTGCTCGCCGTACGCCGTGCTGCGCGCTGACACACGCCACGCGCGCGTCCGGCCGGCCGTTGGCTTGACGCGCGCCGCGGGCCCGGCTGGTCTTTCTCTTTGTTATCCTCCCGCCCCTTCAGATACGCACCCGCTGCTTGCTTGTCGCGCTCCCCGTGGTCCGTGAGCGAGCAGTCAGTGCGTGCTGGCACAGAGCTGAGCTTGTTGCTAGTGCGGCCACTTCGTTTAGCCATGGCGCCTGGGGGTGTGCTGGTTCTCCTGCTCGCCGGCGTCGTCGCGGCGCTCCTTCCGGGCGCTGCCGAGTCCCGCATCCTCCTCACGCTCGACGACTTCGGCGCCGTCGGCGACGGCATTGCCGACGACACCAAGGTACGCACGCACGCACCCACCCTCGCGCAGCTGGGTCGTCCATTTGCCGACGATGCGATTGGTTTAGCATTGACCATTGGTTTGTTTATGCGTGTTCTGTTTCTTCCCCCAAGGCGTTCGCCGCCGCTTGGAACGCCTCGTGCACCGCCGCCGACAACGTCATCCTCAACGTCCCCGCCGGCAAGTCCTTCCAGATCTGGCCACTGACGCTCTCCGGCCCCTGCAGCAACGAGATCAAGCTCCTGGTACGTGTATTAATTACTTCGACCGCGCGGCTTAATCGATTGCTAGATGCTTCCGTTCTGGATTGCCTGGCCACTGCCAGATCGCCTTACGCATTTCGCCTCGCATTTCCGTCAGATTTCTGGGAACATCGTGGCGCCGGAGAACCCGGCGGACTGGGGGAACGGCGACAACAGCCAGTGGCTCCACTTCAGCAAGGTGGCGAACCTCAAGGTGACCGGCGGCGGCATCATCGACGGCAGGGGGCAGCAGTGGTGGGCGCAGTGCCAGGAGAAGAAGCTCGACCGCGAGCACCACCACGACCACCATCACGGCGACAACGACCACCACCACGACAAGAAGGTAATGGCCACGTGACACCGGGTGTTGACTGACGAAATGCCAAGCTGCCTGCTTCGCCTGACAGCTCATCTTGCATCACTGACTCTGTGCCCTCCTCTGCTTTGTGTTCTTGCAGGATTGCTCCAAGCCTGCTCCCAAGGTGAGCTCGTGTGCCCCGTGCGTTTGATTCGAGACCTGAGGTGAAATCTCCTGTCCGGGTCGTCATCTCGCGTTGTTCTTCTTTGCAGGCTGTTCACTTTGAAGATTGCAAAGGGATCAGCGTGCGGGGCATCACCCTGCAGAACAGCCCGCAGCACCACCTGACGTTCACCCGGTGCTCCAACATCGACGCCAACTACCTGCGGATCACCGCGCCGGCGGACAGCCCCAACACTAACGGCGTCCACCTCGTTGACTCGTACAATGTTCACATCATGGACAACCTACTCGCCACAGGTATGTGTCCATGCTCTTAAGCCTTTACCTTTCCCTGCGTTGTGTGGTTTGAGTCTTCAGAAACGGGGTACTAATTTAAGAATGGAATTCACCGCCCTGGTCTCAATGACATGTGGGATCAGACTGCCGAGGGAGCTTGGTCAAAGGGGGATTTGTACTAGTTGACTAAACATTTAAACTGCTAGTTTACTGATAGCAGTTTAGCCATGCTTACCGTATACAGTGCAGACACTTGGAAGACCTCTATCTATTTCGTTAAGCACGTCATGTAATTCGCCTTTGGTTTCCATTTCGTCCTCTCTTTTCTTTCAGGTGATGACTGCGTTTCGATAGTGGGTAACTGCACAGATGTTCGTCTGAGAGCCCTCTCGTGTGGACCTGGCCATGGCATCAGGTAACTGGCAGTTGCCTCTTCGAATTTATTTGCATGTTCTTCGATTGCTAGAAGAGCTAAAAATTTGTGCATGCAATCAGTATCGGAACGTTAGGAGAAAACAACTCTACTGATTACGTGGAGAAGATCAAGATTGACACCTTGTTCATTTCAAATGCCGAAAACGGCGTACGCATCAGGACAGCCCACAAGGTAACAGCAGCTGTCCATTTCTCCACCTGAATAAGAATTCAGAACAACCTGCATATGTGTGACGAACTCTGGTGGTGATACCGTAAAACCTGTGTGATTTCTTCTGTTTCAGATGGGCGGCGGTTTCGCCCGCAAGGTGAAGTTCGAGAGCATCGTGATGAGGAACGTGAAGAACCCCATCATCATCGACCAGGGACGCTCCCACCATCTGTCAGATCCATCTTCTGATGATAAGAAATCATCTAATGACACGGTATGTGCACACTGAATCCAACTCCCACCGTTGTCTCAGAGTCTGATGCACAGCGTATACTCATCTGAATTCTGAACTTTGCATTGGAAATCTGCAGACGAAACCACGCGCAGTGCTGGTAGAGGATATCAACTACATCGACATCACGGGAACATCGGCGTCCAAGCACGCGATCACGTTCTCGTGCAGCGACGTCATGCCGTGCCGGCACCTGAGGCTGAAGAACGTGAACCTGACTCGGGTGGGCGGGCACAAGGTCAAGTCCTACTGCCGCAAGGCGTTCGGCAAGAGCGTCGGTACTGTCGTTCCGGAGTCCTGCCTCATGAAGGAAGACTTTATCCAGCAAGTCCCAGGGCGTTGGGAAGAAGACGACGACGATGAGTATTAGGATGAACGTCTCTCACCTTTGAGATCAGATTCGTGAAGATCTGGCATGTCATGTGAACAGTTAATAGCTGTCCACTGGTATTGTGATGGTTAGGTGTCTAGGTGTTCCTTCTGTTTCCTAGGCCTAGTACTTATCTAGCGCAGGATTTCTGTGTGAACCGAAGAACCATTGTGCCTTCTCCAACCGTTATTACCAAAGTCAATAACTCTGCAATTAGCCCGGAAGAAGAAGGCGAGCGTGGTCCTGTTTCCTAAACCTAGTCAGCTAGGGCAGATTTCTGTGTGAACTGAAGAACCATGTTACAGCTAGTTTCAATTTCTTGTAATCCATTACACTATCAGCTAAGAATGCTAAAATATCTTTCTGTGATCAATGAACCTAAATTGCCATTTCTAAGCAAAGATGAAGATATATTTTGCCAGGGCATGAATGCTTAAAAGGACCATTCAGACTAGCAATGTTAGGCATGAATGCGATGGCAAGTTGGCAGAGCACCCGCTATGTTTAGGAGGGCCTAAACTCAAGGCAAGCCCGTCATGGCACGCAACAACGACACCCAAGGAAAGCCATTACCTAGCTGTGCTCCCATCTCTAACCTCCTCCATTCGCTTCTCCTATAAAACGAGAAGACGTTCAAGGCCACAAAGCATCAACCTGTGCATTCTCTTGCCTTTATTCGGTCTCTGTTTCTTGGTCTTGGCCGCCCCGCCACTCTCCTCAATAAACCCATTGAGGGCGGCCAAACAGAAACGAGCACGACAGGCACCATGGCGCGCTTCATCGTTGCCTCCCTCCTCCTCGTCGCCGTCACCTTCGCCGCCGCCGCATCGAGGCGCGCGACGTCCACCCCGTCGTCACCCCCGCCGATCAACTGCGTGAGTCCAAAATGTGGATCAGCCGCAAGTTGCTCGCGGCGACGGCCGCCCCGTCCTCCGTCCCCTCGATGGCGCCAACTCCGTCAACGCATCCATCAGCGACATGTGGATCCAGCGCAAGTTACTTGGTCTGGGTAACGCCATCGTCGAGGACGAGTGCCAGCGGACATGCGACCAGGTAAGGCACCGTACGCATGTTCTCTGATGTGATGCATCCTAGTAACTCTCTAATTAAGGTTGGGTGCACTGATGGCATTGGGATTTGCTAACGTTGTTCTATCCGTTTCTCGCTACCGCAGGTGAAGTTCAGGACGATGTGCCGGAGCCTGACGAGGCTGCCGGGGGTGACCACGCCGCGCGACCTTCTGGAGGCGGCGGTGCGTGTGACGATAACCAAGGCGAAGCAGGCGAAGCGCCGGGTGGACACCTACCTGGCGAGCTACCACGGCGGCAACCCGATGGTGTCGATGCTGGAGACGTGCAGCCAGGCGTACGGCAGCGTGGCGGACTCGCTGGTGGAGACGCAGCGGCTGATCGACAGCCACGCCTCGAACGGCGAGCTCAACCGGCAGCTCTCCAGCGTGACCACGGACGCGCTCGACTGCAATAACGCCTTTGACGAGCGGCCGGAGATCGTGTCGCCGTTCCCCGGCACCGTGCGGAACATGTACCGCCTCGCCGACAACATCCTCAACATCGCCTTCGCCATCAAGCAAGTCTGATCGACACGCGCGCACACGCGCAACTACTGATCGACCCGTTTGTAACGGCAGGGGCGGCGGCGGTGTATGAATCTCCCGCACTTGAATATATATGAACAAGGCTTGAGGAAAATATGTACATAGTATAGTGTACGTATCTTAAGGTGACTAATTAAACACGGAAAACAGGTTGACCTCGTTCGTTTCATACATACGTATTGTGTACTCCTCCTACGATGACGAATTTGAAACTATTTCCTGGATTATCAAACTATTCGCAAAGAAATTATGGAATCCCGTAGCACCAAAACGGGTCGGAATCCTTGCTTCACGGAGCAGACTACTGCCCTGTTTGTTTGGTTTGTTTTGCACTCTGGCCTCAGCAGCGCGCGCAGGGCGCATCGCCGCTGTTTTCCCTGTTCCGCGCGTGGTGTACACGGCTTTTTGTGCGCGCCAACGGCCAACACGTGACATGTGCGGCGCTCGCCTTGATTTTGGAACGCCGACGCCGATGAGAAAATAGTCGCAGCTTGAGGAAGCTCTGTTTGGACAGAGAGCACGGCCTTTCTTCTCACCAGATCAACTGCACAGGGCAGCAGTGTATATGATGACATTACACAAAGAGATGAGAGAATAAGATAAAGCTAGTTAACAGTCTCATGTTTCTTTCTGATTGTGAAGATTTGTGGAGGCATGGATTTTTCATGCCAGTTCCGATGTTCAGCCAAGCATTCGTGACTAGGCGCGGCCTATGGTATCAAGCAATAAGAGGGAGGACGGACGCATAATAACTATCTTAGCTATAAGATGCAGCGGTGCGACAACAGCTCATGTGCACCGTCCGTATCTGCAGATGTGTGGTGCAGATTGCACCACCCACACAAAAAACCCGCTTTACAGGACGGACGTGAAGTGCACAATGGAGTTCTCCAACAGATTCAACATGGCGGCTTTGTACGATTACATCGAAGTTCCCACGGTGCAATTCACATAGGGCAAAAGTGGACCAATACACGAGACACTTATGAACACCACTCTTTCACTCATGAGGGCAACTCTACCACACTAATATAAATTATCCGTTCAGAGCATTCAAGTGTGTATAAATTGTGAGCACCACCCAAGAACGAAGTATCATTAATGGTTGTACTTGCTTGTGGGATAGAGCACCGTGATGTACAAATTATTATTATTATTATTATTATTATTATTATTATTATTATTATTATTATTATTATTATTATTATTATTATTCGTAACGGGAGAATGAGAAGGGGCAATAACAACAACACATTATAAACGCCTAAATGTTTCACCCCACCAAATAAACATTGAAGAAGTTTAACAATGTAAGATCGATTGATTGTCTTGTATTGAAACTTTACAAATTTGAGATATTTGTAAACAATATAATTATGGGCTCCAAAAGTGACAAGCTCTCCAGTATACTATAAATAAAGGTGTCATCATTCTTGTTATTAGCATAAAATTGTAAGTAGTAGCAATGGTATTTTTCAAAAGCAATAAAAATTAATTAGAGCATGTGTTTGCATTGCTTGCTTTAGCATTGGATGACACAGAGGCGAGTTGTACAGACTCATTCCTTCTTCATCCTCTTGTTGTGCTTTACCCTTGCACATACCTCACTAAAATATATACTCTCTCCGTCTCAGAATAATTGGTATTATAGGCTTCTCAAGTTTTTCTAAAATACTTGGCATTCTAACTTACAATACACATTTCTCTTTTTTCAACACATCTTTATCTTCATCTCTCCCATTTTCTATGCATGTACCTAATGCACTTCTTAATTCCCGCGCCAAGAGCTAAAATGCCAACTATATTGAGACTCATGGAGTATCATTAGTTTATGGTTATGCACTAAAAATTATGTGAAGTTATGATATTTATTTAGTCTCAAATTTTTTTGGTTATTTTCACTATCGATGTTAGACATCAACGAATTCAATTTTATGTTTACGAATTTTATGTAATGTCTTTCTGAATCTGTGAGCGCTAGATCTTCATGCGACTCCAAAAAGTTTGGTCATAAAGGTTGGTGAAAAGCAAATAAGCAGTTTGTTCTCAAATGCGGTGATGTCACCCATAGCTTTATTCCAAATTTCTCAATGCGGTGACGTTATATCAGCTTGTTGCTTTCCCGACACCTCCATTCGTTCTTGCCGCAACACTCCGCATAGGGACTGGGTGGTATACCATTTTATGCCTGTGGTCGAACTGTTCGGCGGCGGCTTGTTTCTCCAGACGACGAGCTACTACATGAGGCTCCAACATCATTGGATCGCCCAGCTTTCAGATCATCAATGGGTGGTAACTAGGGGATGTATCATGATTTAGCAGAAGTTCACTAGTTGCTGTAATGCTCTCTGTGTGATGCTGAACCTCATGAATATAGTCAACATTATGGGAGCATGTCTAGTAGTGTGTCTCAACTTGTGTCTTGTTGTTTAGGAATTGTGAGTGGGCCAGTTTATGCCTGGAGATATAAATAGATCATTTGATCAATTTCGTTCCTAGGATGTTACCGGGTATGCCTTTCTTCTTCATCATCATAATTTTAAAGAATGTAGATATGAGCTGTGTCTGGTTATCTTCTACCTCTTTTGCTAGAATTGTGCTGGTATCTCTAGTTATCTTCTGGCTTTTCTATCTGCTAAAAAAGTTTCACTCGGTGGAAGTTAGTTTAACTGTATTGTTGCCTTGCAATGTTTACTGATTGGAGTATTGTGTTACACACTACAATTTACAATTATCAGAGGAGTTGTTACTATTGTTCTTGCTGCTGCTTTCCGAGTTTGTGCTATCTGCTGTCACATTTGAACCCTCCTGCTGGCGTGCAAAAGCATATGTCTTCTAGGAGTACATTCATTATATAAATTACTATAGATGATTGTATCTTACAGTTAAGACTGTGGCACATTCTCCACACACATACATACAAAAACTGACTTGCACAATATGTCCTGCATATTTCAAATATTCCAAGGCATTAAATAAAATGCTCAAGCCTTTTACTTGAAGTAGTCAATTACCTGCAGCTGCCGAGTAACACCTTTGAGGTCCTGGGTTCGACTCCACGTGAGAGCGAATTTTCTAGGATTTAACGGCTTTATGCTTTCAGCGGTAGGCGACGTGGCCGTCGACAGCGAGGCGCCGGTGGTGACTTCTTCAATCTCGAGGATTTGCCGGCTCAGTCTTCGAAGATGCTCTTAGGGGTAGGGTTTGCGTATGTGCGTTCATAGAGGTGAGTGTCCGTGCGTTGGGAGTGTTACCTGCAGCTGCCGCAACACGTGGCCAAATAGTTTATTCAATGTCTGATGCATCAATTTCCTCGCCCTACATGCAAACCTCACCACCAATGACCAACTGTTTGTATCTCCTAGCGCAAACTTTGACTGCAGTGCAGTTTAATCTCGCTTATTGCTAAGGACAATTTTGTTGATGTGTCGCCTGCAACGTGCCATGGCCTCACCCTTCTATATCATGCTGTTGTGCCGGCATACTACGTTTGCAATGCAAGCACACGTGACATGGGTAGTTACACGGCTGCCACCTTGCTACGATGTGCCTTATGCCACTGCTGGGCTTCGATTTGATGCTCAGACCAACAAGAAGTATAAGGAGGTGAGGTTTTCCCAAGAAAGAGATCATGAGAAACAAACTTAGGAGAGACATTACCAGCTGTGTTCTCCCATCTTCACCTCCACCATTCGCTTCTCCTATACAACGAGAAGTTGTTCCAGGGCACTCCCATCAACCCTGTGCATTATCTTAATAGCCTTTATTTGGTCTATGTTTATTGTCTTGGCCGCCCCGCCACTCTCCTCGATAAACCATCAGGAGTGGCCAAAAGAGAAACGAGCACTACAGACACCATGGCGCGGTTCATCGTTGCCTCCCTAATTCTAGTCGCCGTCACTTGTCGCAGTTCGATCAGGACGATGTGCCGGAGCCTGACGAAGCTGCCGGGGGTGACCACGCCGCGCGACCTTCTGGAGGCAGCGGTGCGTGTGACGATAACCAAGGCGAAGCAGGCCAAGCGCCGGGTGGACACCTACGCGGCGAGCTACCACGGCGGCAACCCGATGGTGTCGATGCTATTGCTGGAGACGTGCAGCCAGGCGTACGGCAGCGTGGCGGACTCGCTGGTGGAGACGCAGCGGCTCATCGACCGCCACGCCTCAAACGCCGAGCTCAACCGGCAGCTGTCGTACGTGACAACGGACGCGCTCGACTGCAACAACGCCTTCGACGAGCGGCCGGAGATCGTGTCGCCGTTCCCCGGCACGGTGCGGAACGTGTACCGCCTCGCCGACAACATCCTCAACATCGCGTACGCCATCAAGCAAGTCTGATCGGAGTGCGGCGTTTTAGCTTGGTTGCTTGCATGCCAGGACGCGCGCACGCACGCAGCTGATCGACCCGTTGTAAAGGCAGGTGTATCGATCTCCCGCACTTGAATATATATGAACAAGGCTTGAGGAAAGTATGTACGTAGTAGTGTTCGTATCTTAAGGTGACTAACACGGAAAACAGGTTGACCTCGTTCGTTTCATACATACATCTTGACTTGAGTACTCCCCCTACGATGATGAATTTGAAACTATTTCCTGGATTTATTAAACTTTCCGCATGGAATCCCCCGTAGCACCAAAACGGGACCATGTGCGTTTGAAGATTTATGGGCGCATTGATTTCATGCCACATGGCTGAGCGCGCGCTATGGCCCTAAGCAATAAGAGGGAGGACGGACGTTGAGTGCACAATGGTGCTCTCCAACAAGGGCAACATGGTGGCTTTGTAATAATTCACTCAAGCAAAGAAATTTCCTCTCTTTTTCCCCCTCACTCTTCAACCTACAATCAAGACCAAAAAAAAAAAAAAAAGCTCCATCCCGATCATGGATCAAAGGGGGAAAAAAGGAGCAGACAACATTCTTTTAAAAAACATGTTTCTTCTCTAAATATGGCTAGTGCTATTGAAAATGACTCTCCAAATCCCTCTCTAAAATAACTAACTCTTCAATCTCTAGTTTTCTAGCGAGCTATGTTTAACTAGGGACTTTCACTCTCTATTCCTTCTTCGCGCGTGCCTTTAGTGTTTTAGAGAATCTGTCGGTTTACTTTTTAGGCGTTATTTTAAAGACTAGCTAAAATAAAAAAATTTAGAATATATTTTACCTAACCTTTTGAAAATTGCTCATACTGTTGCTTGCCCCATGCCGCTGTCGCCAGCCATGTAGCAGGCCACCGCGGATGGGGCGGGCGGGAAGCCACACCGCACAGCAACAATTCTGGACGAGAAGCCGCGCAATTAACGCATCGTGAAGGTGGCTGACGAGAGGCGCCACATCATGCGGGTGGCATTGGCCATGTAGGTGGTAGTGGTGGTGTTCCCGGAGGCGGCGTCCCTGGGCAGCAGAGGATGGCGGCGTCCCAGACCCGGCGGTGGCGGCCCTGGCGGAGGTGGCCCGGGAGGCGGGCCTGGCGACGGCCATGGCGGAGGTCCGAACTGCCAGCCGCTTCCCCTCCTGCTCTTCGCTGTCTGCGGCAGCTTCGCGCATAGGTATCATTTCTGCTACCAGCGGCTAATGTGCTGCGACTGCCAGTGCTTCTGCGCCGCACCGCATGCCCTCTTCCTCCATGTGCTCCATACCTTTGGAGATGTGTGGTTGTATCAGCCAGTGTCTTTCCTGAGGCCTCAGTTCGTTCTTATTGCCGCAATCTGCACGGGTGACTGGCTCGCATACCATTTCGTCCCTGTGGTCAAGCTGTTCGGCGGCGGCCTGCTGCTCCAGACGACAAGCTATTATATGAGGCTGCAGAACCAATGGATCACTCAACTTCAAATCACCAATGAGCGGATACCAAGGGGCTTTGTCCTCGGGTAGCAACACTTCGCTGATAATGCTCTTTGGAGCCTCATGAATGTAGTGTAGTGAGCATGATGGGAGCATTTCTGGTAGTATGTCTCAACGTGTTCCCTTTTGTTTAGGAATTGTGAGGAGATTTGTTATGTGTGCTAGCTGGTTAATAGATTAGAGTCTGCAGGTCCTTATCCTCTCTGCAGGTTTTCATGCTAATAAGAGTTCTGAACACAAGTGAGAGAGACAATGTTGCTTTGGTTTGTTCACCTTGTTCTAGTTAATATCACCATCTCTTGCATTTCTGGATGGTTGAGAAATTCCTGTGGTTGGAACTGTGATGGCTCCGATTGAGTAAGAAGCTGCCATGTAACACACATTTTAGTACCTACCAGGTGTTTTTGGTTCTAATGCTGCAAGCTTGCAGCTGCCTGCTGGTCGGCTAACCCCAGCACCGCATCTGATCATGCCAATTTTGTTTGTGACAATTGTTGCCACATGTTTTCTACTTGCAGATTTTTGGTCAGCTAAAGCTTGCAGATGTCTCCGATTCTAGTATTTAATTTGTTTCAAATACGTCTGACCGTTTGCATGCTTGTAGTCCCTGGTGTTGCATTACTTTTTTTTATATGTTTATTGAGTGCCTGCATGCTGGCTTGGTTATGTCGTCAGTATTGTGATGAGTTGAGTGTTTGGGGAGAAAAATCACACGGAGGGATTTCTCTACACGGCCCTAAGTGAGAATGGAAGAGATGCGGGCGTGTCAGTGCAGCCAGTACACAAGATAAACAACAAAGAAACAAAGATAGGGAAACACATATATTATTTGTATTCGTCAAAATACAAGTACAAGTTTCCCTTCTGCGCTCCATAGCCTGCCATGCCGATGGCAGAATTGACTCGGGCGATGTGGTGTCTCATGGTTCCTAGGGTCTCGGAAGACTCCTAGTTAATTACCCCGGCGAGTCGAGCTCGCTCAGGAACCTCCGATTAAGCTGCTAGTAGTCGTCATCTTCAATCTTCGCCTTGCGTTCTCCATGCATGACGTTGATGGTGATGTAGATAGGGTGCCGGCATGTCCATGGCCTTGTCGGTCCATGTGCCGGTGATAGCACGGCCTTCGCGTAGGCGGCGCCCGCCCTCGTCGTCCAGCCTTGTCAGTCACGGGCGACGTGTACGTGGTTGGAGTATAACTGGAACATGCATGGTTGTGCTTGGCGTAGTCGAGTCGACGGCACGGCAGCGTAGTCGTAGCGGAACAAGAGATTAACACAACAAGATAAATGAGGAGTGCGCGGCCTTGTTAGCATGAGGCCTCTCAATAAACAAACACTGAAAATACATGCATTCAAATGGATATACGGACGTTCGAATGTTCATGAACGTCAATACAACACTTAAACATTTCCGAGCCCTTGTGGCACCATGCGCTTGAGGTGTCGATGTCGGCAGGCAGTGCAACTACGACGGCGTCTCAGACAGCTCGCGGTTGCTAGAACACGCCGGAGTTGACTGCTCCACTGGCTTCATCTCGCCGTCGGTCGCGCGTTCGCCGTCGAGGCCGTAAAGCCGTGCGCCGCGACTGCAGGGACGTCTTCAGGGCCGTGGGGTCGCGCACTGATCGTCAAGACCGTAAGGTCGGGTGCCGCAACCCCGAGACCACCTCCATCTCCGGCCAGTCGCTCACCGCGCATGCTCTTGGCGTCGCACGTGCTGCCGGGGCCGTCGAGTTCCTTAACAGGGCCGTCTTGTTGTAGTGGATGAAGACATGCGAATACATGTACATGGGACTACAACCATGGCCTTGTATGTATGTATGCGTGTGCGAAAGAACCTGCAGCCCGTCCCATGCAAAGGATTATATAAACGGAACTAAAGCATTTCACCTTGTTCCCAGGAGGCCATGGCGTCGAGTGCGGTCCTGGACACGACGACGACGCGGACGATCGGCGAGGCTGCCGGCTGGCCGCGGAAGAGCTTCGGCTTGAACTCAGACGAGGACTGCAGCGACGGCGAACTCCAGTCGTGCGCAGCCTGACGATGATGAAGAGAAATGGGAAGGGGAAGCGTGCGTGCGATCGTGCGGAATCGCGGCAGGGTCTCCCCGTCTCTCTCCAGTTGCGAACCCTTTCCCTGTGAAGAGGAGGTGGCCTTTTATAGGCAGCGGCTAGGTCTGGAAAGTCGGAGGCGCGTCGCGTGCGCCGCCATCAGTTTGAACGGTCACGGGAGAAAGCATCCCCACTTGAATATATTGATAGTGTGGCAAACCACAAATCAACGACCTCGTTTTTTAGAGAAACGAGGAAAAAACCTACATTGCTTGGTTAATTTAAGAAAAATCGGGCTAAAACCGTGATAACTACCTAGCTAAATTAGGCCTCATTCAGCAAACCCCAGCATAAAAGCAACTCCAAGAGCCTGTGTAAAACGAGTTGGTTTGGTAAAAATAGCAAAACAGGGATGAAAACCGGATCCAACAGACTCTCTTTTTTCCTCTATTGGCTATCTCGCTCGCAATCCCGGGGTCTTCGCTGGCCATTTTTGCCCAGCGGGCTCGACTCGCCATAGCTTTTTTCCCACGCCGCTCGCACCCCCGCGCCCTCGCCGCCGCAGCGCTGCAGCCGCCCTGCGCGCCTTCCCCGCGGCATTTTTTTGTTCTTCGCGTTTCGCTCCAAGTCTCGTGAAATTTGTTGGTGGTTTTTGTTGCTTGGATTCTTGTGAGTAACTTTGGTTTGTTTCCCCCAAAAATTCATCATGGATCAGGCCGAATTTTTAGTTTTCCCCAAATTTGTTCTTCGTAGGAGGCGCTTAGTTTTCTTAAAAATTCGCGGTGATTACTTAGCTTTTTAGGATCTACTTCCTGGATCTATAAGCCTTTGGATTTGTGAACCCGTATCTCAAGTTAATCGAAAACCCGTTGAGTTTTGTTTGCTTCTGTTTTTGTGCAGGGGAGCAGCTCGGGCAGAGCTCGGGCAGCAAACGCAGCTTGTGGGAGGAGGAGCGAGCTGTCCAGCGCGCGCGCGGCCCAGGCGGCGCAAGGAGTGACGGGACCAGCAGCACGGCGCCGGCGCCAGCGTAGCTGGCTTCGTTTGTCGGCCTGCGTCGAGCGCCTACAGGCAGCTCGGCAGCACACTTCAGCTTGAGGACACGTTGGCGAACGAGTGGCTAGGATCTCACGCCGATATCATTTGAATTTGGAGAGTAAAAATTTCCAGAGTCTGTGGTTACCTCACCGTTTGAGAAGCTTTCTATAGTTTTACAAGGCTGCTAAAACTCTAAATTTAGCTAGGATTATCCCTAAGCTGTTGGAGTTGCTCTAAGGACGCAACTGTGGCCAAACCACGAGTAAGAAAACATCAAACCCCGGCACAGGGGTAAAAATGTGGCGAGAGGAGGAAGCTTCCACCAGACTAATGCAATCCTTGCAGTACTCCAAGGCAATGCCTCCAGGGAGGTCACGACATTGCGATGCCACCATTGCCTGATATAGCAGCATGCTAAATCAAAGCTTTCACTCGGAGAATCCTGAGGGTTGCACTGCAGAGCACCTTGACAACGCTTCCAGGAAAGAAATGACGCTCAATGTGTCATCGTTGCAGAGCTTTCGCCCGGTACCTGCACATCAAAGCTTGAGCGGTGGCATGGCCACCATGCTTCCCATTGCTGGTGCTTTTCGCAGCCCTCTCGTGGCTCCCACGACAGGGCGGAGCACGACGAAGCCAGAGCCAGCCGCGAGTCGCCGGGGATTTGCTTGTAGTTGCACGTGGCCACCGGGATCTTCGACGCGCAAAGCCAGACCTGCACGACCACCGCGCTACCACGACGTGAGTGACCGTCGCGCATCTTCACAGACGCGCGCAGTCCTTTAACGCGCACGACCACCGCGCCACCACGACGCGCGCGGCCGCCGCGCCGACTCAGGGCGCAGCTCCAAACCTCCGCCGTAATCCAGCCGCGAGACCGCGGAGACGCTGGATCTGGCCGCGGAGAGTGCTCCTCGGGGGAGAAGGGCGCCGTCCCCTCCAGCGAGGCCGGTGCACCGCGGCCCGCGCACGCGAGAGGCCACCGCCGCCTATGACGACGTCGTCGTCGCCGCGCACAGCTTCACGTGCAGCCGCCGCGGGTTTGGGTCACCCCGCCTCCGCTGGCGCCGGATCTGGCCGGGAGGACAGCGGATCCAGCCACATCGACGGTGGATCTAGGCTCGACGAGCGCGGATCCACCGCTGCTCCTTGGTGAAGAAAAAGGGTCGCCGCCACTGCCGTCTTGCACCCGCGCGTCGACGGCACGGCGCTCCGGCGACGGCGTGGAAGGGGGAGTGAAGAGGCGAAGTGGTGGCGGCGATTGCTGTTGGTTAGGATTCCGGGGCGCAAGTTCCCGTACGCGCTCGACGGAGAGGCGCTGCTTCAGCCCCGCCGCCGCCGTCCCGGCGAGCCGTGCGGGTTGTTCCGGCGGCTCGCTCAGGCGGCGGCGCGGCCAAGAAGGGGAGGTGAGGGTGGCGGCGGGGCTACGGGTGGTCGCCTCCCGAGTCGCCCGCTCTGGAGCGACGCGGGGGCCGTGAGTCAACCTCCAAGTGATTGTCCGCCACAGTTTGTTGCGCGGCTCCGAGCATGCCGCGCGTGCCGCTCGGCTGCTTCGTTGGCTCAGCGTCGCACCAGCCCGCTTCACTCGTACGTCTGCACTCGCCGAGCTGTGGGGCAGTTCGAATGCAGGCCCGCTCATCGGTGAGTTTCGTGAAAGGAGGATGATTGGGTTTGCCGATCTCAGCGCTTGATCACCTGAGATAACCTCAAGAGCTTCTAGATGCTCTATCCTAATCTCCACTCTCTGCTGCTGGCTGATTTGTGGACCATGGGTCCATGGCCAACTGAGATTACGGGATGAATAGCCTGTATGTACATACAAGTGCACGTATACATACGCGCGTACTGGCCGTGATGTTCGCGTACAGGCATGCGTTTTGGCTAGCCGCATATGCTTGCAGACTCCAAGTTTCACAACGTGTTGTTTGCTAGCCTCCTCCCGCTTTTCCTCTAATAGTACATTAGCATACACACTAGTACGTACGCATGTACAAATTTTCATCAAACATTGAGTGACGGTTTTCAAAGGAAGATGCATACCGTTTTTTTGCCTCTTCTTATATTTTCCCAATAAGCGCTTTTTTCCATGATTTGTCAAAGGAAGTATGTTAATTCTTGTACCGGGAGCAAGAGCATCTTGCGGTTTTACACACGTGACCAGTTATCTTCTACCTCTTTTGCTATGAATTGTGCTGGTTTCTCTAGTTATCTTCTGGCTTTTCTATCTGCTAAAAAGGTTTCACTCGGTGGAAGTTAGAAACTAGTGCCTTGCAATGTTAACTGATTGGAGTACTGTGTTACATATGTCATTCTACATTCGTTATATAAATTATAGATGACTGTATATCTTACAATTAAGACTGGCACATTCTCCACACACACACACACACACACCCAAAAAAAAAAAAAAAACTGGCTTGCACAATACTTGAAGTATTCCAAGGCATTAACTAAAATGCTCAAGCCTTTTAGTCAATTACCTGCAGCTGCCGCAGCACGTGGCCAAATAGTTTGTTCAATGTCTGATGCATCAATTTCCTCACCCGACATGCAAACCTCACCACCAATGACCAACTGTTTGTATCTCCTAGCGCAAACTTTGACTCCACTGCAATTTACTCTCGCTTATTATCGGGCCGTGGAGATGACCTATTGTTCACCCTTGACAATGCTCAGGGCAATTTTGTCGATGTGTCGCCTGCAACGTGCCATGGCCTCACCCTTCTATATCATGCTGTTGTGCCGGCATACTACGTTTGCAATGCAGGCACACGTGACACGGCAGTTACACGGCTGTCACCTTGCTACGATGTGCCTTATGGCACTGATGGGCTTCGATTTGATGCTCAGACCAACAAAGGAGGTGAGGTTTTCCCAAGAAAGAGGTCATGAGAAACAAACTTAGAGAGACATTACCAGCTGTTCTCCCATCTTCACCTCCACCATTCGCTACTCCTATATAACGAGAAGTTGTTCCAGGGCACACCCATCAACCCTGTGCTTTCTCTCACTAGCCTTTATTTGGTCTCTGTTTCTTGGTCTTGGCCGCCTCGCCACTCGCCTTAATAAACCATCAGGGGCGGCCAAAAGAGAAACGAGCACTACAGACACCATGGCGTGGTTCATCGTTGGCTCCCTACTCCTCGTCGCCGTCACTTGGCGCAGTTCGATCAGGACGATGTGCCGGAGCCTGACGAAGCTGTCGCCTGTCGGGGGTGAACCACGCCGCGGGACCTTCTGCAGGCGGCGGTGCGGGTGCCGTGGCGATGAGCAAGGCGAAGCAGGCCAAGCGCCGGGTGGACGCCTACGCGGCGAGCTACCACGGCAGCAACCCGAACAAGGGCTTGAGGAAAATATGTAGGTAGTAGTGTACGGTATGTTAAGGTGACTGGCACGGAAAACAGGTTGACCTCATTTCGTACATACAGCATGAGTAGTACTACCATCGATGAATTGGGTACTGCTGTATTTCATTCTAGATATCAAACTAATTGTTGCGGAAGTCCAGAACACGAAACCGATCGGGGTGCTTGCAGTGAGGCCAAATCGGGATTCCTCCTTCGCCGAGCTCGGCAAAAGCGGCGTCAACGTCGCCAGCCGGCGTAGTGCCGAGTCCTCTTCCAACTACAACCAGCTCCTTTTTGTCTCGGCCTCCTCCGTCGTTGTGCGCCCGTGGACTAGTATTAGAGAATGAGCTAAAGCTAGTTAGCTTATCGGGTCTCTGATTCTGAAGATTTGCGGACGCATTGATTTCATGCCACATGGCTCAGCGCGCTCTATGGCCCTTAGCAATAAGAGGGAGGAGGGACGTCAAGTGCACAACGGTGCTCTCCAACAAGTGCAACATTGTGGCTTTGTAAAACTGTGCAAGCTATGATTTTTTTAAAAGAAATAATAATAAGAAAAGCTCTATCCCGATCATAGGTCAAAGAAGCGGCGGAGCACATGCGCAAATTAAGAAGGGGCAAACACGCCATACAAGTTTAACTAAATTTATGTTAAAATTCAAAATTACACAATTTAGAGTACATATGTGAATAAACGACTAGGATTAGTAATAATATGAATATCTGGGTTCAATTCTTGATTAAGTCAGGGTCAGCAGTACTTTGATCTTCTGCTTCCTCTAATACAATCCCCAAAATTACCTTGATCTTCTGCTTCCTCCAATACAAGGTCAAAAAATGGCACCTAGCTGGGGCAGCTGCCCCACCTTGTAGTATGAGAAGCTCCACTAGTGAGTCAAAGGAAAAAAAGAAAAAGAGAGAGCAAGCAAATAGGCTTTGAGGAAGTTTAACAATATGATTGATATATTTCTTGTAATGAAACTTTTCAAGTATGAGATATTGTAGATAATGTAACTAAGGGCTCCAGAAGTAACATGGTCTCCTTAGAGTATAGTCTTACACACATAGGTACAACTTCTGCTGTCATATGCTCTTATGTTGTGACTGCCTGTGCCATTGCGCTGCTCCCCTGCTCCTCCATTTGCTATTGCGGCTGTCTTCCGTGCCGGTGACTGGGTCATCTACCACTAATGTGTCCTAGTTTTTTAGATGTTTAGGGATGCTTTGATAGTCCCAACCACGAGTTACTTCATGATACTCTAGAACGTATGGGTCATGGAGCTTCATGTCAACCATCATGTCTGGATGCCGAAGGCCCTTATCTATTTAGGACTACCAATTGAGTTCATGAGTGTTTATTACTAAAGTTCATATGCTGAATCAAAATCGACACCCGGTCTTGTTTGTTGAAATTACATAATCTTGTGGTTCCCTAGTGCAAAAAGGTGGGATAATTCCTTGAATTTTATTGTTGGAATCGAGAGTTGTGGAAGATCTATGAATTGTGTCTTTGTAGGATAACTTGAATTGGTCTTCTTGAGTTCAAAGTCGTGGTGTAACCGCATTATATCAACATAGATGCATCGCTTTTGCTGTCACTAAATCGATATTCTATTTTTCTCAAAATAAACTGGAAATAATTTCCCATACTCCTGACAAGCATTGATCAACCGAACCTATACCAGTCAATTGGTCACTTGCTCATGAGTGTAGGTCAGTGGAAATGCAGCATGTCAGGAACACGAACGAAAACATTTGTGGCCATCAACCAGGCGTTTGTGTGCAATCAGGATTAATTCTGATTGAGCTTCATCTGTATATATTGCGCCTTTGTGTGCAAAGAGAAAAAAACGAGAGCACGATTCAGGAGCAGGAGCATTAGTTTCCTGTTGCTTCGTGACCCCCATGCAGGCAGCTCGAGGTCTCCAGGAGGAAGGTCAGGAGAGGGGAGTAAGCAGCTTCCGGACTGCGGTGGCACTCCATTGAGCTGCGGCCTTGTAGCGTGGGAGGCGTCCTTGCGACAAGCCGGCCATGGACGGGTGGACGGTGGAAGCTTGGAAGCAGAGGTCGACGGCAGGCTGAGCGTGACGGGTGATCACAGAGGCGTGAGCGACGCTGCGCTCACGCGAAGGCCCTCTCGGCGGTTTTCCGTGGTTTTCCGTTTCCGATGAATGCTGGACGAATAGCAGGCTTGCAGTTCCCTGACATTCGTGAGATCCACGGAACCATCGGCGTCGGTCCGGCCAGCACTCCGTCCGGAAGCTGGCCCTGCAGCCGTCTAGACGACCGCGCCGCGGCGTACGTCCTCTATTGCTCGAGCTGCGTGTCGTGTCGGCCTCGGCTCGTGAAGGTAGTGCGCATGCCAAAGCCGTTATCACACCCGCGCGCGCACGGAGAGCCAACAACGCGATTCGGGCATGGCTTGCAAGCGCAACAGCCGCGAGGTGCACCGACAGCACGGCGCCCGTGGCGAACGTGACGCGCCGGCACCCGGACCTTCGCCGCCGCCGTCGAGGCGCGCAAGTCATGTCAACCGCGTCGTCACCCCGGCCGATCAAATGCGTGACTCACTCCAAAATGTGGATCAGACCTGTGAAGAGGCACGGCCGACGTGTCCCCGCTCCGCTCCCCGTTGTGCGCCCATGCCTCATGCCCAGCGCGCCGCCCATCTCTACTCGATCATCTTGAAAACGTCGGCGCTGCAAAGCGCTGAGCCACACGCGCCTTTCCACCCGCAGCAGCGCCACCATGTACTTCTGCGCCCTCAGGTCGATCTCGGCGGGTGATTGCACCAGCCGTGCCGTCGCCATCGAGGAACGCGCGCGTGCGCTGCGGCGCGGGGGCACTTGCCCGTGTGACGAGCTCGGGGAAGAGCACCCCGAGCGAGGAAACACGTCAGACGGGCAGCCGGGCAGCGTCCATGAAAGTCGGAGCTGATCGACGGCGTGAACGAGGAGCCAGTCGCCACCAGCTGGGCATCGCAACGACGACGGGGCCGCGCCTCTTGTCCCCCGATCGTTTGGTCCCCGCGCGCGGGGCGAAGGTGGCTGCACCTTACCTGCGGCTCTCCGCATCGCCCTGTTTCTCGTGTACTAGTCTGCTACGAACACACGGCTTCTCTTGCGCGCCGACGCGACCTGTTCTGGGGTCGACTTGATTTGGAACGCCGACGCCAGTGAGGAAATATAGTTGCAGCTTGAGGAAGCTCAGCTCATTTGGGCATAGAGCACACGTCCTTTCTTTGGACCGGATCAACCGCCCCGGACAAAAGTGTATGTGATGACATTACACAATAGAGGACAGAATAAGCTAAAGCTAGTTAACAGTCTCAGGTTCCATTCTGATTGTGAAGATTTGTGGAGGCATGGATTTCATGCCAGTTCCGATGTTCATCCAAGCAGACGTGGCTAGGCGCGACGGAGCATGGACGCATGATTGCTATCTTAGCGATAAGATGCAGTGGTGCACTAGCAGCTGATGTGCACCGTCCGCATCTGCAGATGTGTGGTGCAGATTGCACCATCCGCACAAAAATAAAAAAAAAACGCTTTAGAGGACAGAAGTGAACTTGTCATACCCCATCACTAGGGTATGTTGTGCATCATATATCAGTCCCTGGATCAGTAGCTGATACGCACAAGAACACAGATATGGTAACCAAAAGCATACTTCGAATAGGTACATAAGTATAATACCTGATTAAACACCCTTAGTGGCGGTGCGACAAGGATTCAGAAATATCCAAGTCCCTCCGACCAACTAACGGTGAAGCAGACAGCGGAAAGCCAAGGCTCAACACCACAGGCAGACTTGAGAAGCAGAACCGAAAACCTAATCGTCGTCGTCTTACGAAGTCTTCTCTGACTAAAAACAACAAATGCAAGAGCGTGAGTACATAAGGTACTCCGCAAGCCCTACACTACTCAAGGGTATATGAAGATGCATATTTGGTCTTAGCAAGGAGAAGGCTGTAGGGTTTCATTTGCAGAAAGCACTTTTATGCAGGGTTCTCTAAAGCAAGCCAAGGATTTTAGAGATAAAAACAAAGAGATATTTGTCAGTATTTTAGTTGGGTGGCCCTGGGGGAGTATGAAACGTTCCCGCCAGTTCCCAAGTTTTAGTTGGGCCTTCTGACCTCAGCGGCCATACCGACCCGGCATCCATGCCATCACTTCCAAAACACGAGTTGACTACAACTCACTCACACGCCAAGGAATAGAAGAGGTGGCTAATCTCAAGGAGCGTAGAACCATAACGTGTCATATGCCGTGACAACGTCCATCCGGATGAATTCTTATCCTCTGCAGAGGGTGTACAGCTTTCCCCACGGGCTATGCACTCTTGTACGGAGAGTGACATAACGCTTAGTCCATCTTCACTGAGCACTTCGCAAAACCACCACGGAATCACACTCAGGGGCCTGTGACAATGAATTGTCACACGACGGCACAACACACCTTTAACAGGTGCATTCGTGCTCCCGCAACGAGTTGCAGGATCCGAGTACAAACCAGGGCAGGCGGCTTTCCCATGCACCGACACTGGGTTCCGCGACCGGACCACGGGTACGTTTCCCGGGTCTTTTCCTGAGCTTCCGTTGCTACAACAGCCTCCGGTGGTGTTGCAAGTGTACCCAAGAAGGTAGGATAAGTCCTTCCCATTCAGGTTCCGTGGTTGTACGGGATAATCGTTAGGTTACGGTCGAGAGAACCGGTCCTTATGTGGCCGGGCAAGCACCATATCCCACACTGGTGGGCTATCTCACAAACCACCTTTCACTAGTGGCCTTGCCCGCAGTCCAACCCATCCCATCATCATCACCTAACACAGTTGTGCTACTCCCAACCCCAAGTATCACACACACACCACCAAACTCATTTAACACATTTTGTAAAAACAAGTATGTGAGAGGTGTGGCAATGTAGAAACATTGCGAGGGGTCCTAAGCATTCTAATAGCAAGGTAGTCGTGCCATCATAGAAATGATGGTACTGTCCTAAGGTTATCAAGGTGATGGGTAAACAAGGGTAATCAAGGATTCTGGTATTTATGCGGCATCATTACCAGCAAGCAAGTAGGTCATAGCTACACAAACAGTAAAATAACAAGTAATGCATATTACTAGAACAGGCTCTATAGGTGCAATGCGAAAACAGTAGGTTCAATCATGATCAAAGAGAAGTAGAGCTTGCCTGATGAACGCTTTCCTAATCTTCGAGTTCCTATTCTTTAGATTCTTCTGTCGAGGTCGATGTCTTCAAATTCTTCCTCGAAGCTTGTGTCTTCCGTCTTGGATTCCTCTGGATCTTTCTTGAAGCTTGAAACGCTTTGACTCTTCCTCGAATCTCGCGTAAGCTAGCGCATAAAAACACTACGTATAAATAAACTACCGCGAAAGAAACTAAAGATCAAAAAGAATCAATAAGATCCAAATAAACTCCAAGAAGAGCCGATGGAACACCATTGAAAGATAAAAGACGCAAAGCATGTATGATGCATCAAGCTTTACTTTTAGCAGGATTTTATTATCTTAGAAAGCTTGTTAGGACAATGCATCGAACACTATGGCTTTTGGTGTAAATGAGAGATGCTAAACACGATGAGAAGAGCATGAGTGCAGGTGAAGGTGAGTACAACGTGTGTACGTGTATTTTGTACACTTGCGTCAGTACAGCTTTGTATAGGTCGTAACCTATACAAAGGTTATTGCAACAAGTGTACCAATGCAAGGTGTGTCACTTTAGTTATTCACCTATAGATTAAGGGATTTCCTAATGGTGATTGACTATTGATTAATTATTAAGACTAAACTACTAATTATTTGTCATGAGCTAAGCACATGACGGTGGTACGTGCTCGTGATCATGCATGACATGAACGCATGCCTGCAGATAAAGCACGGGAATCGAAGGATTAAGGACAACTGGCAATTAAGATAGCAACGAGCGATAACTCCAATAAAATCAATTAAAAAGATCGCTTATAAAAGAAGGTGATAAGGCGATAAGGCTTGATAAGGAACTGGTGGTAACATGGGAATAGGTGTTTGTGGCAGGGTTAGGTTTAAGATTGATTGAGCGAGGATTGATCAAGGCTAGGTTCAGAGTCGAACTCAGAATATATAAAGTTGCGGCATTTAGTAGCGATACCGCCTGAAAGATTTATCGTTAGCGGGTAGATAAATGAATGTGCGGTATAGGAAAGGAGCGGGGTACGGGTTGTCATGTGGGAGGTACTAGACAACTAGCACCACAGAATTGGTTAGGTTTCGGTGAGTAACAATCGTGACATGCGAGTTTGACATCGCACGATTGTCGATAAAAGGGATATAATAAGCGAGAGGGATTTTAGGATATTGATGATGTTTAGGTATGGTATGGGGTTCCAATAGTAGTACCATGATGTACTACGCGTTTCCACGAATCCGTGAGCGCAAGAATCGCTCAAAACGGAGTTATGGTTGAAAAGATATGGATATTTAAAGATCTGGGGAATTATTTGTAATTACAAAGGATTTAATTGTAATTACAGAAAGGTTTTAAGGACTTATCTGTAAGGTCAGAAAGTTTTAGGGACCAATATGTAATTATGGAAAAGTTTGGGGGCTTAGGTGTAAAAAGATGAGGGCCAGAACATAATTACAGAAAAGTTTAGGGACTTTTCTGTAAAAAGTTAGGGCTTAAACATAATTACAGAAAAGCTTAAGGGCTTATCTGTAAAATGTACAGGGCCTGGGGTTTATCCGGATTTTTGGTTTATTTTTCAATTGAAAAACCCGTGGACCAAGTCCACAGGAGTCGTGAACCGGGGATGGGTGGCGGTCCACCGGTCCATGGTGGACCGCAGGCAAGCCGCGCGGCGGCGGGTGGCCGGAGTGCTCGCCGCCGGCGCGTAGGGTGGACGAGGAGCCGTGGAACCTCGTCGCTGGGAAAGAGGATGCGATGGCGGAGCTGGGAGGCGCACGTGTTGTCGACGGGGAGCGGTGGAGCGTCGGGAATGGCTCGCCGGAGTTGGGCATGGCGGCGCGCTCACTGGGAAACTTGCGCGCGAGCCGAAAGAGAGGGGAAGGAGACACGGGATAGGGAGAGGGACATTCAGAAAGCCTCACCGAGTGTTTGGCGGCGCGGGGGAGTGACAGGAGGAGGGTGGCGTCGAGGCGAGGTCGGCGGCGACTCGGGCTCGCCGTCGATCTCCCTGTCGGAGACGCAGCAGCGCGGACTGAGGGCACACGGAGGTGGCGCACGTCGTGGGGGAGCTCAGTGAAGGGAATTTGAGAGGGGGGGCGCCTCGGTGGCGGCCGGGGAGGTCGTCGGAGGGGGGGGGGGGAGATCACCGGAGTGAGAGAGAGAGAGAGAGAGAGAGAGAGAGAGAGATGGAGAGAGGAGGGAAATGAGGGGTTCGGCACAGCTTTAAGGGCGGCGTTTCCGTGGCGGCCAAGGCGGCGATGGCGTGGCCGCTACGGCGCGCCGACATGGCGGTATGGGCGGCGGCATGGGCGGCGGCGGTGATGCGACGAGTCGGAGGTGGAGGATGACAGGGCGGGCCCGCGTGTCAGCGACTGAGAGAGGGAGGCGGGCTGGGCTGACGAGCTGGGCCGGGGAAAGAAGAATCGGCCCGCGAAGGGAGAAGTGAAAAAAAGAAAAAGGAAAAAGAAAAGTTGGGCCAGGCCAGGGGAAGGGTTTTCGGCCCGAAGGCGATTTGGTTTTGGAAAAAGGCTTTTCATTTTCCCGGCAAACAAAAACAGAAATCAATCAAGCACTCGAAATAAAGCCAATAAAATCCAGAAATGCACATGGTGAAGTTTTTGCAAGATTTCAAAATCAAAACTTTTTAAATTCAAAGTGTGTTTGACAAACTGGAGACAAATTTATTTAATTTGTTGTAAATTCAAAATGGATCAAATTTTTAGTAGATTTAAATGAATGCAAAAACTTGAGCACTTGTTTTAATATTTCAAAATTTTCAAATTCAAAACCAGGTTTGATTTATTTGGTGAGTTTTATTTTCAAAAATCATGGTAAGGGAAGAGGTTGGACAAAAATTTAAATTTGGAGTGATTTTTATTCCCTTTTTGATTTTTCTTTTCTTTTTCTTCTTGGCTCCAAAAGTGAGGGTATTACAGAACTGCACGTTGTAGTGTGCAATTTAATTACTTAGTCAAAAGTGGATCACTACATGAGACATTTATGAACACCACTCTTTCACACACGAGGGCAACTTTATCACACTACACCAAAATATCAGTTCAAAGCATCCACCGCGTGTGTATAAATTGTGAGCACCACCCAAGAACGAAGTATCCATTAATGTTTGTACTTGCTTGTGAGATAAAGCACCATGTTGTTGCGAATTATTATTATTATTATTCGTAATGGAAGAATGAGAAGGAGCAAATGCAGCACCGCAGTGCTATAGTGTATATGTTTCGCCGCACCAAATAAACGTTGAAGAACTTTAATAATGTACAGTATGATCGATGATTGTCTTGTAGTGAAACTTTGCAAGTATGAAATATTTACAGACAATATAACCAGGGGCTCTAGAAGTGACAAGCTCTCCTTGTAGTATATCTATAAACAACGGTGTCATCATTCTTGTTACTAGCATTACATTGTAAATGCATGGTTAGTAGCTATAGTGATTCTCAAAAGCAATAAAGATTAGAGCATTTGTTTGCATTGCTTGTTTTAGCATTGGAGGACACCGAGGCAAGATGAACATGCTCATTCCTTCTTCATCCTCTTCTTGTTGTGTTTTCCTTGCACATACCTCACCAAAAAGACATGCTATTAGTTTTTTATGGTTGTGCATTAAAAATTATTCAAAATTGTGATAGTTATTTAGTCTCAAAATTGTTTAGCTATTGTATTCACTATCGACGTTAGACACCACAATGCATTCAATTTTACATGAATGAATTTTATGTAATGAATGTGGGCGTTGAGAGGCACAACACGACTGCATCAACTATGAACACAGCCATGGTGGAGTGGGTTGCATCAGCCGTGGAGGCGGCGTCACTCTGCATCATCCAATGCCACTCTCCATTTAACTCTTCATTTTGGTGGCAACTTGGAGGACCGGGCCTTGGATCATTATCATTTTTGTGGTGCGGTTGATATATTTAGCACTCTTGATATACTTATGATTATGAGTTGCTATTTTGATATGCACGGGTACTTTGTTTCGATGATGTACATGCATGCTTACATGCCTTGTGGGTTCCTTTTCAAGCAGGTTTAGGTATTCATCAAATTATTTTTGAATTGAATAGTTGGTAATACTCATTGTAAATGATGGTGTTAGTCTCATGTTGCCACTACTATGTTCATAGCTTATGGGTCTTGGTTATTATAACAGTTAGTGATGTCCGACCAGTTCAAGTTGTGTGTGTTTTTGTTTTTTTGAAATGAATGTTCAATCTATTAATATCTTTAATTCAAATGTTCGAGGTCTAACTGAGGGAGCATGTCATGTGTCCAAGCTATGTTGTCAACTCTCATTGTTTGGTTGCCTAGATGTATCTGTATGCATTTGTTGCAAAATTCAATGAAATTTTAAGATTAATTCAAATTAGTACCAATCTCTATTGATTTTTGATTAAAATTTGAACAAATATTGGGCGGTACTTTTACTGAATCGATGTGCATCCACTGACTGATGATTGATGATTCCATTAGGAGCATAAAAATAGAAATCCACCGCCATCCAGATCTAGGGGCCAGGCCGAGTTATCGTTAGGGGCACTGACATTGTAATCGACACAAAAACGTTATGTGTCAAAATACAAGCACAGGTAAAGTTAATGTGATTATATCGGAAAATTAAATATGGGGCACAACAACGTCATGGTGCGTGTGGCTCTACTACAGTTTACTTTTATTATTATTATTATTATTATTATTATTATTATTATTATATTATTATTATTATTATTATTATTATTATTATTATTTGAGGCAAACTTCAAAATGTACATCATGATTGCCGACTTTGATGTTGTTTGTAAATCTTAGATGAAGAAAAACGGTGAGAATTGAGAACGAACAAACATGAAGATGAAAGAGTGAATCTGCAGACTGCAGGCACATATATTCCTCATCCAGCATCAGGTAACCTACGATATCCATCATCTGCGCATGCATGCACACGACAGTTCATCAAGATGAATGAGAGATTTTAAAATATGGAAAAATGACATGCTAGTATCTGGGCAAGCATTGCAATGACATAGTGTCTATGCCGTTGCAATGCCCGAAAAGACTGGTCATTGCAACAGCGTAGTCACGTCATTGCAGCGAATGCGCGCGTCCGTCGCCGAATGGGTTGTCCATTTTCATTTCGCATCTGTTGACGCATCCCAGCCCAACCGGGACGCGGCTTCCCTGTTTCCGTAGTATGTTCCCATGCGTGTTCCCATCTACCTGGCATCTTCCTATTGGCTATTAGTTTTCCCGTGGGCCGGCCAGCGCTTGATCTTCCCGCAAGATCGAACTGGCATTGCAATTCTCAGTTTACCCCAAAATATTCTCTGTTGTCTCTAGAGCTCAATGTCTCCGACTCTCAGATCAACGACGTTGGTGGATGGTAGGAATAGCAGCGATAGCAGCGTCACCTACAATTCTGTACTCTTGGTCAGAACGCTGACAGCGATAGGATACAAACATGTCCGCGCGGCCGCAGCGTACGTCCTCAGCGCTCTTTTCTCCGAAAGATTTGTCTCACTTGCGTATTAGCCTCACGATTATCATGCGATTTAACAAAACTTTCTTCTAATATTGAGCTTGGAGTCAAAGTAATCGGCAGGGATGGAAGCGCTATCGGGTAATGGATGAACTTGACGAGCTAATTTAATGTTACAAGCGGATGAATCTCTGGATAGGACGAAAATGACTTAGCACCATAGGCTAATCTCTGGCATGTGGCATCGATGTTTACCATGGAGGCATCACGCATGTCTGTTTGTTGACGATGTGTTCGGGGTCTCATCGACCTACCATTCAACAGGCCTTTGCGCGGAAAGAGAGGAATAAACGGAGCAGTTAACAACAGGAACCAATAACAAAATGCCACGTGGATGGGAACACGCATGGGAACAGGCCCGGCGAACAGAGAAGCCCCATCCGCCCAACCGTGCTTGCCCAGATAATAGCACGATGTGCTTTTTTTTTTTTTTTTGAGGAAAATTAGCACGATCGATGTGCTTGACCAGGTTGCCAGCCCGCTTAGCTCGGCCGTGCCCTACAGGCAACACGATGTGCGCCGGCGTGCGGCGCTGCAGGCCACTACATCGACAAGCGTCCCGTTCGTGCGCTGGGATTGGGGATCAGTCGTCAATGAGCGTGCGCACCGGCACCGCCACAAGTAGCGTGTCGCGGTTCTCGCCTCCTTGCGCAGCCTTGTCTGCTCACTCGGCCACCGCAGTCCCTCACGAGTGACCTGATCGCGCAATCGCCTCTCCTGCGGAGCGCCCCCGTCGGAGTTGCCGACCCCCCTCCGGCATCCGGATCGCGTGATGAAAATTGGGCGCCGGGTAGTCCGATTCGGCAACTGAGATTGGGGCTTCATGGTCTTACACTCCTACTCCGCGGCGATATGGGCATTGGCGGCGTCCGATTCCGCGGCGAACTTGAGCTTCGGCGTCCGACTCCGATGGCAATTTTCCCCCAAGAAACAGTACATCACTCTCGTTATACCTCCGCCAGCCACAATTGTTGCGCCAACGCATCAACGACGTCATCTGCCGGCAGTCGTCCGCAACAAGCCTTGTCTCCTTCCACGGAGGCTTCTCTCTTTGGGAGGGGTCGCGCTCCTCTCTCCCTTCAGCCCATCGGCCAGGATATAGTGAGTAATCAATCCATCGGGACTTTTGGATCGGTCTGGGCATCTCGTCTTCCGTCGTTGTTGGTAAGTAGCCCAGCTTGCTCCACATCATTATTTTTCTTCAATCTCAATCTGTGACCTGTGGGATCATACACCTCTTTGTATTGCTTTCTACTGCCTCACCACCAATACAAAATTGTTCACCAGTCAAAGACCCAAATTTCCTTATCTTTGTTCATTCATCTCTGCGCAGGCCTTCTCGCCGAATTAGCATTTTCGGCACAGACACTGGGGTGAGGTGACGTGTTGGGGCGCAACAAACGGACGACTGAGGAACCATCCAGTGGCACAATGCTGTGGCCGGGCAAGATGACCGCAGAGATGTGCCTGAGCAACAAGAGGAGGAAGGTCATACCGTCCAGTTTTGTGGCGGTGCTCCCAGACGAGATCATGACAGAGGTTTTCCTACGGCTGCCCATCAAATCCATCCTCCGCTTCCGGGCTGTCTGCCACTCCTGGGCTGCACTACTTTCCTCGGAGGAATTCTGCAACCTTCACATGGCGGCGACTGAGGCTGCAGAGACACCACCTAAGCTACTGTTTGTATCTCCTAGCGCAAACTTTGACTCAACTGCACTTTACTCTTGCTCATTATCAGGCCGTGGAGATGACCTGTTGTTCACCCTTGACAATGCTCGCGGCAATTTTGTTGATGTGTCGCCTGCACCGTGCCGTGGCCTCACCCTTCTATATGATGCTGTTGTGCCGGCATACTACGTCTGCAATGCAGCCACACGGGCAGTTACACGGCTGCCACCTTGCTACGATGTACCATATGCCACTGCTGGGCTTGGATTTGATGCACAGATCAAGAAGTATAAAGTGGTGAGGTTTTTTCAAGGGAGAGGTCATGAGAAACAAACTTTCCACTGTGAGATTTACACACTCGGTGGTGAGGGGAATAACTGGAGGCCTGTTTCTGGCGGAGTACCCTTCAGGTTCTGCAAATTTGCTCGTTCAGCTATATGGTATGCAGCGTTTAGAAAAATGCAGCCGGTGTTGGCAGATGGTTTTCTGCACTGGTTGATTGATCCTTCGTTTTTTGCCAAACTGCCGAGGGCTGCTATCATATCCTTTTCTCTCACAAATGAGACCTTCAGCTGGGTCCGATCACCACCTTTTGTGGTATCAGAAGCCCACTTAGTCAAGCTTGATGATCATTTGTGTATGGTCCGAAACCTTCGTGAGGACTTCCCTGCCAGCAGCTTGCTGGAGATTTGGAAGCTTGAGGATTATAGGTCTGGTGATTGGTCATTAAGTCTGCAAATCGATTTGGTAGGGCACGCGCCGAGAGATTTTATTGAGCCGCATGCTGTGAAAGTAATTGGTTCCTTTGGCAGTAGCAAATCAAGCAAGAAAATTATCATTGCAACATCAAAGCACAAGGTGTTTGCGTTTGACACTTTGTCCAGAACCCTTGAGGCCATTCACTCAACCATGGAGATTCCTTCATCTCAACAAATTGAGCCCGATGATACCCGTTTCAGTTTATTTAGAGAGAGTCTTGCGCCAGTGCATAAAACAAAGGAAGAGGTTGCCCTCTCATCTCCCTTTGCTAAGGTGACTAAAGAGATCCTGATCAGACTCCCCGCTGAATCAGCACTAAATTTTAGAGTTGTCTGTAAGCAATGGCTCGCATTGATTAAGAGTGAAAGCTTTGCTCGTTCATTCTTTTTGCATAAGAATATGGACAAACGGCCAAAGATCATGCTTGTTGGCAAGGGCACTGGACAATCAGGCTTCAGCTTTACCCCTTTAAACCAATGGAATCAAGACTCATCCAATAAAGGGGCATTGCTTGACATTAAGGTTGTTTGCTCCAAGCCTTGCCATGGGTTGAATCTGGTGAGCATTGACAAAAGGGATTATTTGTACAACCCATGTATAGGTTTCCGAACGATACACCGTAATGAAGGACCGATTAGGCACAGAATGTGGAACTTACCTCTCAATGGCGTGCAACAGGAAGACCATCCATTTGCAGTTGGCAGTAAGAACGTTGGATTGGGTTTCAACCAGTTAACTCAAGAGCATGTTATTGTGGAACTTTTCTATCACGTTAAGAACTACGAATCTCGTCAATATCACGTATCATGTTCAGTGTGGAGCTGTGAATCTCGGCATCTCACGCAGCTCCCTCAGCCGCCTCTTCCTGTGAATGGTATGCCTCCTGCCTACTTGGAAGGGAGGCTCTACTGGATGAGCGAACCAAGGTTGGGTCAAAGCCATAACCGGGCCATTGTCTCTTTCAACATTGGCACCCTGACTTTCCATGTTATCCCTTGCCCTCCATGCATTGCAACATGGAACAATAGAAGCCCTTGCCACGCATTTGTGGTAGAGCTTGATGGTGTGTTGTGTGCTGTTCTTGCAGATCCTATTGCAGATGATTTGGATATATGGAAGTGGGAGCTTGGCCAATGGGGTAGAGCATATACAATCTGCTTGAAATCCTTGCCTGACTATTCCCTTGGAGCAAATACTGTTATGCCTTTGGCAGTTGACCCCACAGGTGGGAGGATCTTACTAAGTACTGGTAGGAAGCTAGGTTTCTATAATCCACTGAAGCAGGCAATTGAAAACTCTTTTGAACTCGATCAGATGCCTCTCCATCAGCTCTCTAGCACTTCATTCGGGAAGAATTTGTCACACTACAGAGACCAATTTAAGGAGGAGCTAAATGGAATGGATCACAAAATTATGCCCCTTGTTCCTATGATATATGAGGAGAGCCTAGCATATTATCCTGGTCCTGCGAAAGGAAGAGTTTTAAAGTGAAAATCTTATGATTTTTTTTTTTTACATTTCAACGTTAAAGTTGCTAGATTTGTTGGATGTATTTGACTTTCACTGTAACTTGTTGTCTTGCTATGCACCTAGTTTGTAGTATATTGCAGAAGTGTAATGTTTATTGTTTGATATGAATTATATATGTTTCGGTTATTTCAAGCTCTGTTTCTGCACAGACAGTTCTTTTCTTTGTGTTCAGTTAACTTCTATGTTTGAGTACTGGATGTTTCTGACAGTTCTTCTGATAATATCATTCCCTGAAGGTGCGATTACTTGCTTGAATTTTCAGAGTGTTCCAGGCTAGTGTTCCCATGAGTTGTTTAAAGAAAAATGAACCAGTTCTTAGCAGCCCGGCAACGTGGAAAAATCACCGAACGAAACGGTTTACTTTCTTTAACCAAACATCTGAATGTGGCCTCCAGATTGGTTAAATTTCACTGTTCCTCAATCCAGACTGGTCGAATTTCTGGTTTCAGCTTTTTTTTTTTCCCATCGGGTTGCCTCCTTCTTAAATTTTTCAGTTTTGATACTATGATTGCTGCTGCATGAACCAAGGTTCCTGAAAGCTTGTTTTCGTATCTGAAAATTGTTGGTCTTGGTACATCAGTAGAGACCTCGAGTCTTATGGGAGAGTGATCAGATGTTGCTCGAGACAGAGATGCCTGTGTTGAATTCGGTTGAACCCTATCCCATGCAACATTGATGTGGAATTTATCCAATTTGCAAAGTGCAGGTGGGTTCTGCATGTTAGACCACGTATATACTCTGTCACGATTGGGAGTTCATGTAAAGTCCCAGATCATTTCATTAAACAAATTCATTTCTCAAATTTTAGCATTGCGTTCTTTCGAAAGAAATTGTAGCGTTACCTGTGCTACGTTCACTTGAAAATCTGACTATGTGGAAGTCTTCGGCAAGCAGCCAGGTACGTACCGTTCACAGAATTGTCGATTTGTCCGATTTCATTGAAGAAGTCCGTTCGAATTTTATCCATATTTTGGCCATAAACATTAGTGATCCAGCAGTTTGTCATTGTTTTTAGGTTCGAAGTGTAGTGTTAGAGAGAATTTTGATGTACCAGGTACAAGGACTCGGAAGTCTGAACACTTGATGGTCGGTGCAGATTGGCGCCGGCATGGAACCTGATCGAAGCACTGATGCATAGTAAGTACTTCCGATACAGCAAGGGAGGATTTGCCTGATCTGCACAGCAGAACAGGTGCCATAGTTGAGGCCAGCGCAGAGACGTGAATTAGCCATGCATTCGACCATTCGAAATGCCGGGCAGCGGGGACCACTACCTCAGCCAGCGGGTAACCACGACGACAGCAGTTAAACGTTCCAGTTAAACATGCTGCTTGGGGTTCCCACGCTAACGCTCCTCATGCGCGCGAGTCGGCTAATGGCATCCGCCATGACCGCCATCCGCAGGGACGCGCGCCGTGCGGACTGCATGAGGAGCGCCGAGCGCCGCCGCTACAGGCTGCCATGGCGAGCTCGGTTACACCGGCCAAGCTGCCAATGGCTAGGCCGCGGAGAGCTGCCAAATCTTAGCGGCCGCGTCCGGAACCATTGTCGATAAAGCAAGACACGTCCGCGGCGGCGATCAAGTGCCGTGACGCCGCTGATGAGGCCTCGCCGTGCCGCCATACCCGGCGCCTTCGACATCGTTGTCGAGCTCCACCGCGACGCCATGCTCGCGCGCCGTCGTTGCCCGTTGGCCGAATACGCACCGCAAGTGTCAAATCCGACGGCTCAGAGACACCCAGGTGGTGGACGCTATTCCGAATAACGACCGGACGGTCGCTATTCCGAATAGCGACCACCCCTGATCCTGGACAGAGGCTCCTCTCCTCGGCTCCTCTGCTTCGTTCCTCGCGTCGCTGGAGCGCCTTCAAGCTTGTGGCCATCATCCATGTCTTCTGGCACCCTGAACTGCCTCCGGCGTCCACGATGTCCACGTGCAGTGCAGAGATCCCTGAGTCCCGATCATGCTTGCTGACCACGTCGCTACGGGGCAGAGACTGCCGCAGATGGAGCTTCGTGTCAAGCAACCACGCAGGCAATGTCGCGCGATCAGGTCATATGGGTATCGGAACGACGACGTAGGCCGCAAAGGATATCTCCGCCGGCCGCGGCTCAAGACAGTGACTTCTCCGGCCGCCGGCAGCTCAAGTCACGGACGCCATTCCCCCAGGTACGCTGTCAAATTGTGATGTTTCCGAACTGAGGGGTGGTTAATATTATTTCCATTTATCGAGGCTCAGCTTCAGACAGGATCGGACAAGGCAAGGCGGCCCTGATCACGACGAGGTCTGGCTCCAGGTTGCGTCTTGCAAATGCCATTTGACAGCCACGGGCCATGGTTCCTCGTGCGCGACGCGCGGAACTGATAAACCTAATGGCATCATCCACCGGCGCCGAAATGCTCACCCCTCTCAAGCCACCAAGGCAAGCTGCTGCTGGCGCTTAACGCGAGCGCGGGGCTGCCGTGACGTCGCCGCGACGAACCGAGTATGGCGCCATGCCCGTTCTCCAGTCCCAACTGCGCGTTGCTCGCAACACCGGAGGCAATCGTGCGACGCGAACCGAGAAGCCGATCGAGTGCCTGATCTGCCGCACACCGCGAGCGCTAGGGACACCGATCGCTGCTGGCGACCGTCGCCAGCACAAGTTTTGGAGCAGAGCTGCCGCACCGTCCCAATCCTTTACGACTAGGTCGCGCCCGGTACGCGGTGGCGTGGGTGAGCGACGAGTCAGCCTGTAAGTGGGGCGGGATGCGGGCTGCCCGTGTAACACCCCAAAATTTCCAAGCATTTTAAAAAGGAATAAAAATCACTCAAAATTTAAATTTTTGTCCAACTCTTATCTTACCATGAATTTTCAAAATAAAATGCACTAAATAAATTAAAACCTATTTAGAATATGAAATTTACAAATATTAAAATAGTGCTCAAGTGTTTGTCTTCATTTAAAATTTACTAAAAGTTTGAACTTTTGAATTTTACAACAAACTAAATAATCGTTCGATTTAAGATCTCTAGCAAACTCACCTTGAATTTTAAATGTTCAATTTGAAAACCTGCATCAAATCTTACCATAATGCATATTTGGTTTACTTGTTTTGAATGTTTGTCTGATTTTGTCCTAATCAAATTTGAATTCTCCATTCAAATTTGAGTTCATGTTTAACTCCGTTTTCAAATTTGAATTTGCAATTCAAATTCGAGTTCCTATCTAAATCCCAAGCCAACTTTCAAAAATTTTGATTTAAACTTGAATGAAAAACCATCATATGCATCTTGGGAGTTTTATTTTGTTTACTAAATCAATTTTGCCTCCTGATTCAAATTTGAAGGCCATTCGAATTTGACCAAACTCAAATCCTGTAAAAAGGAAAGCCTAATTCTTTTTCCAAATTCCCTCGGGCTGATTCTTCCCTTCCCTCTCCAGCCGGCCCAGCCCAGCATCCCCTCCTTTTCTTTTTCCTGGAAAACGCCATGGGCCGCGCCCCTCTCCTTGGCCCAGCAGCCGGCCCAGCCAGCGGCCTGCTTCTCCTTGTCTCACTGACGAGCGGGCCCCACCTGTCAGCCCCTCCTCCTTCCTCCTGCCAGCTCCAGAGGCGCCCATGCCGCCGCCGTGACGCCGCTCCGCGTCAGCTCGCCGTCTCGTCGTGTCGCCCACGTGAAGCCGCTGCGTGAAGCACATGCCAGCCCCGAGCTCCCGTCGTCCTATCGCATCAACAGGAGGCCGGAGCAGAGCTCCCATCCGACGACCGCGCAAGACCCGGCGCCTCCCACACCTCGACGTCACCCCCACGCGAGCTCCTCTCTCGCTCCGTCTCGTCACCACCGCTGTGGCCATCCCAGTGCGCTCGTCATCGTCGCCTGTAGCCGCCCTGTCCTCTCCCATCGCGAGCCATCCCATCGCCATTAACACCGACGACCGGAGACCGCGGTCGCGACCACCCTCCCGGCCTCCATCTCTCCTCCCGCCTATAAATCCGAGTGCGCAGCACTCCTCTCTTCCTTCCCCCACTCTCCTCTTCCCTCCCCGAGCTCCCTAGCTCGGCAATTTCTTCTTTTCCCCTTTTCTTCTCCACCACCAGCCACCGTCCGATTCGTCGGCGTGAAGCTCGTCCTCACCCTCCTCGCTCGCGCGCTGGCTTCGCGTGCACACCCTGCCTCGCCCGCGACCCTCAGCGCAGCTCGGGAAGAACGGGAGCGCGGTCCCCGCCTAGCGCCGCCGCACACCATTGCGCGCGCTCGACGCCGGTGACCCTCCCGGCCTCGCCTCATCCGCCTTGCGCACGCACTGCCTTCACCGCGTCTCCGCGCCCGTCCCCAGCCCACGCAAAGACGACTCGGTGCTCTTCTTCACCGTAGCCACCGAGCGCAGCCGCCAAGCTCCACGGCCCGACATCGCCGACGCTTCTCCGCCCACGCGCGACGTCGACAAGTCCCCGCGGTGAGCTCGCCGTTCTCCTCTCTCTCTCCTAGTCGGACTCCCATCCCATTTGGCCCACCGGAGCGCCGAAGCGGCCAACTCCGGCGAGTCCGGTCATGGCGCCGCCGCGCCCGACGCCGCCGGCCACCGTGCCAGCCGTGCGCCGCCCCTAGCTGTCCATTCCTAACCCAACGGCCAGGATTAGAAGTAGGATACCCTTTCGATTTCATAAAATCGTGGCCGTCCGTCTCAGATCCAACGTCCCAGATGGATCTGGCCCATCATGAACCCGAGCCATGGACCCGGTCCACAGACCTGTGGACTCGGCCCATGCTTTTTCCAATAGGAAAATAAACCCAGAAATCCTAGAAAATTCCCAGCCCTTGTATTCTTGCAGATAAGCCCCTGAACTTTTGCATAATTATGTTTAGGTCCTGTCTTTTTACAGAAACAACCTTATACTTTTCTGTAATTATATTTTAGCCCCTGTCTTTTTGCACAAAAGCCCCTAAACTTTTCTATAATTACAGATTGGTCCCCAAAACTTTCTGTAATTACATTTCAGTCCCTAAATCCTTTTGGTAATTACAGATACGCCCTCGGTATGTTTCTGTAATTGCATGTAAGCCCCTAGAACCTTTAATTACTCATATCTTTTCAACCGTAACTCCGTTTTGAGCCATTCTTGCGCTCACGCGTTCGTAGAAACGCATAGTACCCTTTGGTACTACTCTTGGAGCTCTAGAATGGACCAGCAAACTGTCAATACCATATAATCTTCCCTCTTTTGATGTTCTTCCTTGTCGGCAATTTATGCAACGTCAATCTTGTGTGTTGTAGCTACTCGCTCCATCGTGTAGCGTTGAATCTAACCAATCATGCAATATCTCTTTGCCTCACATCCTAGTAACCTCCTCATCGCAATACATCTTTCCGCCCTAACCTTGTATGTCACACATACACCTTCACTCACTAACAATAAACCTACCCAATCTTTCGTGAGGTATTGCTCCGAAATCTAGTATCCTATTTATCGTGCCGGCAAATCCTGTGGCGTCGTTATCACTTGCCACCAATGCTCGCTTATCTTTTGGCGACGAGCTTATCCAATCTTGTCGTACCGCTCTATATCATAACCGAGCAACCTCTTTCATCGCAACTCTTTTACAACCCAAACCTAGTTCAATCGTCGCTCAATCAACCTTACTCTATTGCCTACCACCGATCCTTACCGAGCTCTGTTATTTATTACTATTCTCGTATTTATGTGGTCCTTCATTGGAGGTTATTGGATTCATTGTTCATTGCTAATTCAATTGCTAGTTAGTCTTATCGATTGATCCTTGTCTTTTATTCGCAACCATGCATTCATGCCATGCATAATCACGTACACGTACCATCGTCATGCGCTTAGCTCATGACAAATAACTAGTGGAATAATCTTAGCAATTAATCAATTTAGTAAGTAATTAATAGCTAATCACCATTAGGTAGAAACCTTAATCTATAAGTAATTAAAGTGACACACTTTGCACTGGTACGTTTGTTGCATGAACCTTTATATAGGTTACGACCTATATAAAGCCGTAATGCTACCAATGTACAACTAACACGTACACACGCCGTTTCTACCTACACATACCCGCATGCACTTATCATGGTTTAGCATCCCACCCTCACATCAAAAGCCCTAGTACTCGATGCATCACCCCTTATAGTCTCTCTTAAGATAATAAGATCCTCCTAAGGTAAAACCTAATGCATCATGCATAAATTGTGTCCTTTGTCTTTTCCCGGTGTTCTATCGATTCTTTTGGAGTTAATTGGATCTTAGCTGATTCTTCTCGATCTTATTTTCCTTTGCGGTAGTTTGTTTATACGGTATCTTTTTATACGCTAGCCTATGCGGGATTCGAGGAAGAACTAGAAGACTTCAAGAAAGATCCAGAAGATACAAGCTTCAAGGACGAGCTTCGAAGAAGGGCTTGAAGACATCGACCTCGACATACGAGTCAGAAGATACAAGCTTCTAGGAAGGACCTGAGGACCCGGACTACGAGGACGTGAAGAAGAAGACTAATTAGTGAAGGCAAGCTCTACATCTCCTTGATCATGATTGAACCTACTGTTTTCGCAATGCACCTATAGAGCCTACTCTAATATTATGCATTACTTACTATTTTACTGCTTGTGTAGCTATGGACCTACTTGCTTATTGATATTGATGTCTGTTACTTAGACGTTAATATCTAATTCCTTGTTTACCCTTTGTTTACATGTCACCTTGGTAACCTTAGGATAGTTCCATCATTTCGATGATGGCACTTTTACCTTGCTACTAGAATGCTTAGGACCCCTGCAATGTATCTACATTGCTACATCTTACACACATATATGTTTTATAACTGTGTTAAATGAGTTTGGTGGTGTGTGTGTTATATAATGGGTTTGGGAGTAGCACAACTGTGTTAGGTGATGATGTTAATGGTGGCAGTGTTGATGGGATGGGCTGGATTGCGGGCAAGGCCACTAGTGGATGGATGTTGATGTTATAGGCCCCTAGTGTGGGATATGGTGCTTGCCCGGCCATATAAGGACCGGTTCTGACGACCGTTAACATAATGATTCTCGTACAACCACGGAACCCCTATGGGAAGGACCTACCCTATCTTCCTGGTACTCTTGCAAATGCCATCTGAAGGCCAGTCGAGGCAACGAAAGCTCAGGAAAAGGATATAGAAAACGTACCTATGCTCCGGCTCGCGGAACCCGCTATAGGTTACGGGAGTGCCGCCCGTCCTAGTATATGTTACAGGATCCTGCTATTTGTTACAGGAGCATGACGTACCCTTTTATAGGCGTACAGTGCCAGTGTGTGACCTTTCATGTCACAAGCCCCTGGGTGTGATTTCGTGGTGGAATTGTGAGACTACTCGAAGGATATGGACTAGGCGTTATGTTACTCTCCGTACAAGAGTGCATAGCCCGTGGGAAAAGATGTACAACCTCTGCAGAGTGTAAAATTCATCCGGATGGACGTTGTCACGGCATATGACACATTATTGTTGCGCACGTAAGGATTAGCCACTTCTCTCTTTCCTTGGCGTGTGAGTGGGTTGTAGTCAGCCCGTGTTTTTGGAAGTGATGGCAAGTGTGCCGGGTCAGTATGATCCTTGAGGTCAGAAGGCCCAACTAAAACTTGAGAACTGGTGGGAAGGCTCCATACTCCCTCAGGGCCAACCAACTAAAATATTGACAATCAATTCCCTGTTTTATCTTTGAATCCTTGTCTTGCTTTAGTGAACCCTGCATAAAACTTGCTTGCTGCAAATAAACCATATAGCCTCCTCCTTGCTAAGACCAAGTATGCATTTATATACACCCTTGTGTAGTGTAGGGCTTGCTGAGTACCTTATGTACTCACGCGTTTGCGATTGTTGGTTTAGTAGGAGAAGACTTCGTAGAAGACGACGACGTTTGGGTTTTCGGTTCTGCCTCTCAAGCGTGCCTGTGGCTTTGGGCCAAGGTTTCCGCTGTCTGCTTCACCTTTAGTCGGTTGGAAGGACTTGGACAGTTTTAAGTCCTTGTCGTACCGCTACTAAGGGTCCTATATTTCAGGTATTATACTTATTTGTCCATTCGAAGTATGCTTTTGATTATCATATCTGTGTTCTTGTGCGTATCAGCTACTGATCCAGGGACTGATACAGGATGCACAACATATTCCAGAAATGGGGTATGACAGCCCGCCAGCTGCCGCTCTGTCCGCTAAACATCTTGGCGGGTTTAGTGGGCGCCGCTAATCAAATTGCTGCTGCCCACTTGAGCCTGGTGGGATTAGCGGACATACGTTCGCCGGCGTTGCGGGTGCCAGCGGGCCGGGCAAAGAGGGCAATGCGCGCGTCTTGCTTTGCTCAACCTCCGCAGATGCTTCAACTACTACAGAGCTTATCTTCTCCTTAGCCACCCTCGAGTATGCGAAGTGATCTGCAGAGGCAAAGATACGAACGGCCTATGTTGGCGCTCACAGTGAGCTTCATTTTCCACAAGAAATTGGAGCTCATCGTCATCCTAAATTCGTGCCCATGGTTGAATCTTTGTCTAAATTAGTTATCCCTTGTTTTTCTGCATAATCCTACGCTGGTTAGTTACCCGATTCGATAGAAATTGCAGTCGTGTTGCTGGCGAGGTTCATGGCGGCGCCCATGGCGAGCACGCCCATGACAACAAATCCCAGGCTCCCAGCGAGGTGAAGGAGCGGATGCCATTCATGCGTGAACACGCTTGAGTAGAGGGAGTAAGGGACGGCGTAGCATGCTGGCACCTGCAGCCGGATTGCTCCAGCAGAACGTTGTTGCGGGCGTTTGCGGGATATTGTGGGCTTCTGCGGGAGATTGCGACGCCGCTGCGATGTCCAGCGGGATGAGCGACGGCTGCCCGCTTGAACCGCCAGCGAAGATGCGGGCCGTCGCTACCGCCGCTAGCATGTTTTTAGTGGGGCGGGCTAAGCGGGCTTGCGGACAAGCCCGCACCACTTACAGACTGATCTTTACGCATCATTTCAAAGACACGCGGAACCTGAAATGTCATCATTATTCGCGCGTCAACACCGAAATGCACGCGGACCCCTTCTGGTGCCAAGCCGCTGCTGGAGCCCAAACGCGAGCGCGGGGCTGCTGTGATGTCGCGACCAATCGTGTGTGGCGCCGTGCTCCAGTCCCAACTGTGGAACTGCCCCGTTGCTCGCACCACCCAGGGCAAGGATGCAGCGCGTCGCTTCGGGAGTGCCCGTGCAAGCTGCGCGCACACGGCACACGCTGACGCGCCGACGCCGATCGAGTGTCTGATCTGCCGCACACCGCGGGCGCTAGGGACACCATGGATGTGCAGCACCAACACGATGACGTCCACCATGCGCGCGCTGCTGCTGGAAGAACGGCAGTGGGAACTCGCCGTTGCCGTGCCATTAGCAGGCGACCTTGCCACTATTGAACGCTACTGCAGACATCGCTGGGAAAAAGAAAATGTTAAAGTGTTACCTACCTCTTTACATGGCTACGATAATATTTGGGAAATATCCAAATCAGAAGGGTAAACCGTCTTCTCACTCTATAAAAGCACAAGTGTGGCAAAGCGAGGCATTTCTATATTTTTTTTCTCTCTTATTTTCTCTCTCCAACCTTATGTCTTTTCTTTCATGCTCGTCATCTCCCCAAACAATAAACAACAAGTGTTCAGAAAATATTTTCCAAGTAGGAAATTATGGGTTCAAACTGTTGAAATCAAGATCTTAAGTAATGCTTGATTGAGGTTTCTCAAATTTTCCCGTGAGTTATCATGTAGCGAGTTAAACTTGTTTTGCTTGATTGGTTATAATGTATACATCCTTATGTTGTATAAAACAAGTTGTACAAAAATTACTTGCTTCTATGGACCTTTAGCTTTTGTTTTCTAAAAATTATTATGTAATGACTCCACAAGCCACTATATGAACAATGATCGAAACACGTTAAGAAAAAATGTATAAAGAATGATACCATAACCCCAGTCTATTTTCCTGCGGCCATCGGTGGGCGGGCGGGCGCGACTGTTGACTTCGTCAGCACTAGGCAGCCGACAGCGCCGTCTTCCTCCCCTGCGCCTGGGACAGGGTGGTCGACCGCTACGGCCTCTCTCGACAGTGTGACCGAGTCTACGAAGGGGTCTGGATCGGCTACCTCGACGTGGACTCGCGGGGGGCTCTCGACGGACCGAGATTGGATCAAGTGCTGCTACATGAGGTACAGGGCGCCCCGGTGGTGGTGATGGCAGTGGCGTTTGACCTCCCGACGGTGGTGGCGTTAGACCTCCCGACGGTGGTGGTTGTGGCGGGCCTCACGGTGGTGGCGCCGGTGGACATGCTCCGCACCTTCTACCCTTACCAATGTGCCACATGTGCGATGGATATGCTGACATGTACAGCCCTAGATGCCAGGTGATAGGTTGTTATGCATGTCCTTGTGGGTGTGATTTGCCTGATGATGTGAGGGTGTTCCTTCCAGTGTCGCATACCCATGGCAATGTCTCGGTTCCATTTCAATACCACGTTCCTTTCTTTCCTGAGCCACCATACATCTTCGTAGCAGGTTATCAGAGTAGTAATGGATGGGTGAGTCATTACCACTTTGTAGATGTGGCTCTTATCTATGAGCAGTTACTCTTGTTACCGGTCTTTATCTTTTATTTTGATAGGTCTTGTAGGGTATACTAGACGTACGGCTTAGTGCCACGTGGTATTCTTTTGCCTTATTTCTAGTTTTTTAGATGCTGTCTATGAAAACTCTCCCTTACGTGGGAATTTCCCAACTTTTGCAGTTGCTACTGTTATAATCAATGTATATGTGTACTCATGTTCTCATACATTCACTATGAGTTTTGATGAAGGAGCTACTATTATTGTAAGAGCAAATGATTGTTGACTCTTTTTTTTTCAGTAGTACTTTGCATTGATATTACTTCTTTTCAGACAAGGTCGTTTGTTTTTTGGATTGATCATTATTAACAGAATGTCATGCGTTGCCACAAGCGATGAAAATGTAGTAGCAAAGGCAAGCCATACCTGAACCAATCCTCCACATCCTTATATCCACCTTCCACCTCTGGCATTCCTTATTCTTAGCTTCTCCGCATTTTACTTCTACTGCCTTGCTATCTACCTTGTCATACATTTTGTTTTCTTTACTCATAGGCCAATCAACAAGGAGAATAGATAGATCATGTGTTTAAGATTTAATAATTGTGTATGTAATTGTGTCAACAGTTGCATCCCCGAGATACCGTAACATGAACAATGAATTTCAAATGATCATTTGGTGGCGGAAATCAGCGAGAAAATGGCCATCCATTGTGCACTTCACACGTAAAGGGCTCGTGCTTTGTCTCGACCATGATTTAACAAAGTCCTTAATGACACTAGTACAAATGCACGTGCGCCACGCACGTGTCTAAATAATGACATCACTTGACAGGATTATTTACATTATGATACACTTAGAGTATACTTATATTTCGTAGCATAGATTTCAAAAAAAAATATTCTAATTACAATATATTATAATGCGGGAACATAATGTTCATAATACCACATCCAAGTTTTGCACTGAAGTTATTTGATAGAAAATGGCACGATTTTAAATTCACCTTTAATTGGAGTGATTTCTCACTCACGATGGAGATTTGAAGCTCGCATCAAGGAGCAGGGATCATATAGATGCTTTTAGTACAATCCAATAGATGCAACCAGCGCATCCCTCAAAATTCAGTAATATGCGTTAGGAATAAATATAACAAAAGAAAGTTTTTGAAACTATGAATACTGCGGTAAGAATCATGTAAATTTCTGACAGCAGTCATTTGACAGATTGCCAACTTTTGCCTCACAATATGAAAAATGATCAGAGATGAGCAATATAAAATGACTTGAATAGGATAATCCATTTTAATCCAATAACACAAACAAGAACAATATAAGGATTCTTGAGCACAAATTACCACATCCTATAGCCCTCCCAAAGTTACCTACTGTTCCCTGCCTAGAAGTGATATTTGGGGTTGCTTTCAGTCATAGTATATAGTAGTTCATAATATTATAAATTTGTATTTTCAGAATCTAGTGGCCAGAGTATTTTTTATTGAAGGGAGTGTTTACATTGAAAATATTGCTTGTACAGGGAACAAGGAAAACTCCATATTTTCTGATACTTACGCCCCCAACATTACTATATTGTAAAGGCTACTACAAAAGTAACTCATAAGGAAATCAACTACTGATGTGTCAGATATGTTCATGACAGTTTAACGTCGCCAATAATCAATAAACTTAGATATCATTAGTGATATGTCACTCGTAAAACAGCGTTAAAAATGAGCCCACCCTTCGGAAGCCATCATCACTTCTAGAGTACAAGACATCACTCGTCTAATCAGCAAGGTGACAAATTACACCAGCCTGCTATGAAAACCAAAAAGAGTGGAATAAGATTTTAGAAACAAAACTAATCAACAGCAAAGAAACTTTCTAGCCAAATGTTGAAATCTACATTTGAAGACATGTCTCGCTTTCGGTGGTGATAGCATGCTAAGAAATCATTTGTGTTCTTGTTACAAATCGTGCAATGCACCACTCTAACAAGATCTGCTAATTTTTTTCCCTTTGATGTGAAGCTGATGATCGATGGTCCTAGTTCGTATAATATGCAAAAAAACAATATTAAACACGAAGACTTTAAATGGAACAAGACCAGAGCATTGACACAAACCAATCTGAACAACATAATATCATGCGACAGCCCCAAATAAATTTCTGTTAGTAACATTCTGTATATCTTTGTATTTTCAAAGTATTATTTACAAAGGAAAAAACAACAAAACATGGCAAGTGCTATAGGCTTGTACCAAATAGCTTGAACCATGTTTGGGAATCGAAAACAAGCATCTCCACTGCATTGCATATAGTATATGAGTAAGAAATAAAATCATGTAAACATGACATCTATACGACACTATATATAATTATCTAGAAAACAAAAAATGTAATCAAAATACATGAAGTGTGCATGGCATTATAAAATGACATGAACAAACTGTCGTCAATTTCACCCTTGTACCCAAGGTTAAGTATATGACTGGTTGTAGTCGCGATGCATGTCCGAACAAAATAAAAAGAAAAAAGAATCAGGTATGAACCAATACATACAGCAGTGGTAAAGCAATTGGCGTCAGATTCAGCAACGCATGCTCAGGTCAGCTGGAGGTGTCGTCTACCCGTGCAACATGTAAAAACAAAACAAGGCTGGTTCACAAGGATGAGAAGAAAACCGGGTGGGGAACTCGATACATAACTTCCGAATTAACGCACCTTGACTGGAAACCACACGGGTGAGGTCGTCAGAGGCGCCTAGAAACAAGGTCGTCAGTCGTTGCCGTTCAGGCTGCCGATGGCGACGAGAATTCGTTCGCTCCTTCCGCCATCGATCGTCTGCTACCTCCTATCCAAGGTTGCCGGAGACTGCGATATATGGCGACATCCTTCCTTAATCGCAGATCTCGGAGGAGGCAGTCAGTGCGCGATCTTCGGCGGTGGCGGCACTTGCCGCTCTCCACCTCCGATCCAGCCCTCTCCTGCTATCGTCGGTGGTCGTAGATCTGGAGAAACAATCAATTAAAAACCACCTGTATGAGAAACAAATGAGAAGAGCATTCGAGGTCTCAACTACTTCAGGGAAACAGAATCCACGCCAGAATCCAATGAACGAACCCTAGAACAGAATCCACATCCGACGTCACATAGATCGCCATCGGGGAAGCCACGATCACTGGGAGCCACGTGAGACGTCCCCGACTCCGACGTGCCCCACAACGGCTCTGGCAACGACGCCGCGAGACGACCACTGTCTGTGCCCGACGATGACGACAATGGGAAGAAAAACTGGAAGAGTTCCCGATTAGAAGAAACCTTCCTAATCAGTCTATTGGGTTGGGATGGAATTGTATTCAAATTTCACGTATAAAGGGAAAGAAATTTATTGCCGGAATAATGGGAGCTGGGTTGGAGGCCGCGGGTGGTGGGATTGCGTGGGTAACAAAAATATTTCGATCGTCATCGCAATTGTACTAAGCATGATGCAATGTCCCATGGTTTGTTCCTCCTTCCGCGGACCCGGGTCTATTATGGTAGGATCTGATGGTAGATCAAAAGACTTTAGTTTTGATCAACGGTTAATATACAGGTGGGGTAGATTCTGGCAGGTCAAAACTATTTTTGTCCAACTAGTTCTTTAAGAGTTTAGATTAGACTAAAAGTTTAGCACAGACTTATGGAACACACCTTCATTAATGTGAAATCAATATATTTCAAGTTCTCTATAACGAAGAACAACAATTCGTTAGTTTCTCGTCAAGGTCGGCAATCAGAAGTATTTTCCTTTCGTGATTAGGAGGCCCAAGCCATATCAGGCTGCCTAACCTGGTCCATGCACCGTGTCCGAGCCCAATCAAAACTTCTGGTTCGAGGTTCGAGCCCAATCAACACCGACTTGGGCTCGAATCCTCCTCCGTTACCAAATCGGTTGATCTAAAAAAAAAATCGGTTGGCCTTTGTCCCCCGGTACAGAGGAAGAAGATCGGAGACGAGCTGCGGCGGCGGAGCAGTCGAGTCCCCGAGTCAGGCAGGGCGCCACCGCGGGTAAGGATATGGCGGCGGCGCTGTCGCAGCTGGACGACGAGACCGTCCGCGGGATGGCCATCGGCGCCGTCTTCACGGACTACGTGAGTTCCATTGCTGAAATTCCTAAACAGCCGGCTCCCTCGTTGGATTCGCCACGCATTAATCGCCGTGAGGTCTCCTGCAGGTCGGGAAGATAAACTGCCTCGACTTCCACCGCAAGGAGGATCTTCTCGTCACTTCCAGCGAGGACGACTCCATACGCCTCTACAACATCACCAGCGCGACGTGAGTATGCTGTGACAGTTTGTGCCTGGTGTATGCGATTTTTGTGCTCTGTCGACTGTGATGTGTAAAATTATAGCTAGATGGGGTTGTGGGAAGAGTACCGGGCGAGCTGAAACTAGTGCCATCATTGAGTGATGTTAGTTCCCCTAGTGATTTGATGCAGCATGCTATCTAGTTCCATTTGTCAGACCAACCTATAGAAGGAAATAAGTGGCTTTTTAGTAAGAAGAAATAGGCACCAATTTCGTGTCAAAGAGGACTCAGAACTTGGATGATCTACCCGGGCATTCACTCCCTCAACTAAGTGAGCTCAGTTCCAGTCATTTTTGACACTTACACATGGTAGCGCCTTATTATTGCTCCTCTGTTACATTATCCTGTCTGCTAGAGTTGTGAGGTACTTGTGCTAGGAGCATTGCCTCTTTCTTAATGTTTAGTGAAAATCCTATGCTCATGCAGTAGTTCAGTTTCATGGCCATGTTTTCCCTACTTCTTGTATACAGTCTGTTTGGTTGCCAGAAATTTGATTTGTTTCATAGCTTTGTTGAAGTAATCACTTTTAAATTTCCTGTATTGACAGTAATCAGTGCTTGTTTCTGACCATTCTTATAGGTTGCTGAAGACTACATATCACAAGAAACATGGTGCTGACCGCATCTGTTTTACTCATCACCCAAGTTCCATCTTATGCTCATCAAGATACAATCTAGAGTCAGCAGAGTCACTTCGGTATCTGTCATTGTATGATAACCGTTGCTTAAGATACTTCAAAGGACACAAAGACAGGTTTGCAATTTTGTTTGTGGCCTTGTTTGTAGCAACAATTTTCAAGTAGAGATGCTGATAGGCGTGCTCTTTTTCCCCTCAGGGTTACTTCACTTTGTATGTCACCTGTCAATGATAGCTTCATGTCAGGATCACTTGATCACAGTGTCAGAATATGGGATCTCCGTGTCAATGCTTGTCAGGTGACTAGCAGTCCTCACCTAGATTCAGTTTATGACATCTTGAGAGCAGCCATATTTTCTTTGTTTATTCCTTTAGCAAATGAAATGTGCCTTGGAGTTCCTTTCATGCTTACTCATTCATTTCAGGGCATACTACAACTGCGTGGAAGGCCTTCTGTTGCATATGATCAGCAGGGACTTGTTTTTGCCGTAGCAATGGAGGGAGGCGCCATTAAGCTGTTTGACTCCCGATCATACGACAAGGTATACAGTGAAGATAATATAGAACCATAGTATTTCTGAACGATGTGTGTGAAATATTGATCTTGGGAATCTAATTTAATTTCAGGGTCCCTTTGACACTTTCTTGGTCGGTGGAGATACAGCTGAAGTTTCTGACATCAAGTTTAGCAATGATGGCAAGTCTATGCTTTTGACAACAACTAACAACCACATATATGTTCTGGATGCTTATGGAGGGGATAAGGTCAGTTTGATCATCATAACAAATTTTCTTCAGATATTTGATGTGGGAAATGTATTGATACCCTCACATCCTTTTGTTAATATTTAGCTAATCTACAATGTTATTTGCAGAGATGTGGCTTTAGTTTAGAGCCATCTCCCAATGTAATAAATGAAGCTGCTTTCACTCCAGATGGTCAATATGTAATTTCAGGTGAGACTGCTTTTCTGATAAACATAACTATTCACAAAAAAAATTGCCCACTAGTTATCCTGCAGTTAAGACCTGAGATTGTGATTTTGCCACAATTTTAAACGTATCTGTAACTTCTGCCTTTGTTAGTTGTGGTTTGTACTTTTGTGAAAAGATCTGACAAGTAGCAAATGTTATTTGCTGTCAACTTCACTTTCCATTGACAAACCATTCGAATAAAATTGCAGTAAATGATCATTATTCCTTTTCACCGTTCTGGCGCATTACTGCTGAAAGTTGGAACTTCTATAGTATTGTAGAAAGTTTGCTGCATGGTGAAGCTATTGTTGATAAGAAATATGCTTGATTTGCAGGATCTGGTGACGGTACCTTGCATGCTTGGAACATCAATACAGTACAAGAGGTGCTTTTCTGAAATTAGCCTTATATGATTATGTTTTTCTTTTAGTCTTCATATTGAATTTCTTTTGCAGATTGCTTGTTGGAACAGTCATATTGGTCCTATCACAGCTTTGAGGTGGGCCCCTCGTCGAGCAATGTTTGCAACTGCATCAACAGCCCTAACTTTCTGGATTCCTAGCCAACCAAACTCGAATTAGGTGCCCGGAAAAAGGGCTGGAACTAATGTATGCTAAGCTAACAGAATTCGCTGTTCTTCCAGCAGAAGACATTCACTTGCTTTATAACCATCCGCGGAAACAATGACATGATTCCAGGCAGATTCTTGTTGTATTCCTTATGTACAATATTGTACACTTGCCCTCATACTATGGTTATAGTCACATAAAGTTGACTGTCATTGGATCTAAATCTCTTATGCATAATCTGAATTGAAAAGAAAAAGTCAGGCTCGGATGCCGGATTCTTTTGCCCTTCCTTGTAACCCTTTACATGAGATGGACACGTTGGAGAATCATTCTAGTGCTTACAACTCAGTAAAAGAGGGGGGGGACTAGTACGCTTATTGCCCAAGCTCCTGGATTTCAGTTCTCGTTATGTTCTTTACGTTGTAACAGTGGCACTTTTAAGCCCAGAAGATATTATTCTGTAAGTCATACAGATGGGAACATTTCTATTTTCCGCTCCTTTGCTTCTTTTGATATTGCACAACGGATTATTCTCGCTAGTACTTTAGCAGGCAAATGAAACCATTAGCTTCATTGATCACGTCTGTGTGGTCAAGGTTACGTCCACCCATTCCACCTGATCCTATATATTCCAGTCACTCCGAATGACCTGGACAATAATACTGTGGAATTTTGATAGCCCTTAACTAGCATGCTAGAGGTTTACACTGGAAGTACTCAAATACACGTGAAATTCACCTTAACGCAGCTGGGTGAGAAAAACAAAAAGAAGCAAAGAACTTGATAAGATGCAAATAACAAAACAACCAATGTTTACAGCAGGCGGTCCAAACCGAAATAGCACCTTGCCTTGTTATTATTGAGAGCAGCAAGGTGCATCATCCTACATCATTTTTCTTTAACTAGAAGCACCAACTCATGGATCAAGCACATCAGTTATCTATCTAGGGAACAGCTCGCTCTATCCAAAAGCGCCTACTTCTGTCTCTTGTAAATCTTGTGCAAGAAGGACTTCAAAACGTTCTGAACAGGGACGCTCGGCTGGGCTTCAATTTCCGCAATCAGCTTCTTGTAGCTCTCGCTCTCATACTCCAGATATACCGCCTAGAATAAAATAAGAAACACGTCAGACTTGGTCATGGACTTCTGTCATGTTTTCTTGTCAGACTATGAGAAGAAATAAAATGTGTAGCCATTTACGGGCGGTCCTTGTTGAGCAAGCGATTACAACACACAGGAAAATACAACAAGGATCAAGGACTCAAGGCAAACCTCTAGGTTAAGTTCTTTGTAGAGATTCTTCACTTTCATCACACAGGCTGGATCTTTCTTGCCATAATTTTCCTGCAGGACCAGCAAGCATTTAGACAATATCCTTTTAGATCATTGAAAAGGGTCTGGAAGTGACTTACAAATAGAATTTTCTTTTGGCTCTCATCAGAACGCTTAAGAGCTTGCACTACTAGCCAGGAGCACTTGTAATCTTCAATATCAGTTCCGATCTATATACAGAAACATCGATCAACTCACAAGAGGTAAAGGAAATTTATCAACATGAAAAGATGTTCACTGAAATTAGAACTATAGGAAAATACACAAACCTTGCCAATGAATTCAGGAGCACCATAACAATCTAGGTAATCATCCTGTAAGGAAACAATTGAACTAATGCTAAGCAGGCTGATCCTTGTGTTGAAAAATGGTCTGTATTGCTATATGTAGATAACATGGGAGTTACCTGGACTTGGAAGTATATGCCCATTTCAACAAGAATGTTTTCTACAGCACCATAGTTGTTTAAATCCTCACCAGATAACAGCAGTGCGCATGCAACCTGTGATAAAGTCACATACAAGTCATATGCATTTAAGTATCAGAAAGAAATTATATGATAAAAAAAACATGTCTAAAATATAATGTTTTGCTTACTGGCAGGTAGAATGAGTAGTAGGCAGTCTTGTATTGGACAATACGTCGGTGACTGCAAAAGCATCAGCAGTTTGAAATCAACAGCAAATAAATTACATGCGACAGAAGAATGCGAGATACTTATGCTCCTGAGAATAGAAATGATAAACAAGACAAAAAGAATGTCCGTAACTGTTACAATATTAACTTACACTGTAATGTTATATTTTGTAAGGTCCTTTTCTCCCTCGTGGGTTGTGATAAGGTCCAGCAGCTGACCTGAAGCTGTCTTGAACTCAACCTAGAAAAATAAAACAACATAATAAGTATACGAAATGATCCGAAAGCTTGGTTTAGACATACATGTGCAGAAGAATATAGAGCTACCTCATTAAATAAATCAAGGAGATCCGCGTAATAAGGCTTCCCCTTAAAGTGACGCCGAAGGATCCGTGAAATATGGTTGCGAAGAATGATCCCATCATTACAAGCAATCATGCCAACCTATTGCATAACAGAATGCATCCTTATATATTTCATAACAAAAGGAACTGAAAAGTGCTCTGCCCAAAAATTACTTAAAAGTTCTAGATAAGTGGACAAACGCTGTAGTATTCAGAGTGGACAAATTCTGGTTCACTAACCTGAGGCACTCTGAACCAACAAGGCTGGCCACGCCGAGTGTGGGAGTCATCCATGATATCGTCAAGCACAAGAAAGAAAGCTTGAAGCTGTACGAACAGATAAAGATCTTAGAGAAACAAGTTTGGTTTGTTTACTGCATTGTTCATAGCAACACTCGAGGAGAAGATGAATTACCCATTCGATGCACCAGCCCAGTGTGCAAGCAAGAAACATCTCGTCCTCAGGCAGAACATCGGCACCCTTCAACAGCTTGTAGCTGTCGACCACAGAGAGCCCACGGTTACACTTGCCTGTCATTTAACAACAACAGTGGATCAGAAGTGTTGCTAGTTTTCCCTATAAAATGTAAGATAGGTGAATCGGAATTGTCTCCTCACCTCCAAGAACAGTGTAGTCGACCATCTGCACCAAACCAGATAAAAAGAGAAAGTTTAGAATGGCAATGCAGATCAAACAATCAAAGGTACCAGCAGAGTGGACTAACAACAGGCAGCTTAGCTTAATGATCTAAGAATCTAAGATCCATTTAATTGAGATCAATTAACAACTGGCACAATGATTTCCATTCAATTGCGTAGATCAAATAATCATAAGCACTGCTCTGTTTTTAACTGCAGTCGAAGCTCATTTTGCCAAACGGGAAGGCAGTCAACGGAGCTGAAACAAACAGGAGTTTGAGTCTGTACTTGTTGATCCGTTCTGGCGTACGTAAAATGCAATAACCTCTGCCCGGCGATTGGGCCTTTAAATGAGACCGGACGAGTACTAAATTTAGAAAAAATTAATTGAACTTCCATCGAGAACAAGGACGAACGCGGAGAGCCAGCTGATTCGGCCTCGAATCTAACGAAAGACCACAGTAAGAGCCCCCCGCAGCCACGAGGAAAGGCGGGGAGAAGCGCCTACTGAAGGATCAAACCGGGAAACATCATCGACAGAAAAGGAAAGCGAGTAGGGAGGGAGGTGATTACGCGATCGATCCACTGGTGCGACTCCGGGGTAAACTCGAAGGCGGGGTCGGCGAGCAGCTCCTCCTTGAGCTTGTAGTAGATCTGCGCGAACACCGCCTTGGTGTCGCCGCCGGCCGCCGCGCTGCCATTCCCGGCCGCCGCCATTCCGCTGCCGCTCGTGGCGAAGCAGGGGTGGGAGACGATGCGAGTTGCGACGCGAGGAGGAGACCCGAGGAGGAGACAGCGACTGAGTTGCGGGAGCCGAGTGGGACGATGATGCCCTGTGCAGGTATGGGCGAGTGGGGGAGGAGGATGCTTTTTTTAGGACGTGGGATCGCGACGGCAGCAGCGGCACGCACGACGACGGGCAACACTGGCAGTGTGGCGTGTCTGGTGTCCCTGGCTAGTGCTTGCTGTGCGAGTGAGTTCGTTTTATTTCTTTTTCTTCGGAGGAGGACGGCAGGATCGCCGATCCCGCGGGCAAGGTGGGAGGAGATCGCGACACGGTGGACGGAAGAGGGAAGAAACCGGAAGTACAAGCTGGCACGGCGCGTCCTGTGGATCCAGATCTGCAGTTCAGTCTCCCGCTTATTTATTTTCCAGCACGTTTGGCGCTGGGTGGGTTGGTGGGATGCTTGTCCGCCTGCCTGGAATCAGATTTGGGTCCGTTTGGCTGCTGGCCACACCCAGCCACGCCGCTGCTGCGGCGCCGCCGAAGATACGGCGGCAAGAAATGACGCTGCAGATTTGGCTGGAGATTGTGAAAATCAAGCTGTTGTTGGGCGGCGCTGAAGATACGCGACAAGAAATGACGCCGCGGGTTTGGTTGGAGATTGTGAAAAAGACTGTAGCGTCGCCGTTGTTTTCTCCTGTGGCGAGTGTGGCGCACGCAACAAGTGCTGCCTGAAATGTGCGGTATCGCCCAAGATTAGTTGTGGCTTTTTTTGGCTGCGAATCAAATGTTCTCTTGAGTCCACGGTACAACGGTATGGTGCTTCAGAATAACTCGCTAGACCATCACGTCACTGATTGATCCGATACAATTTGTTCTAGCAAGACTATCCGCACCGGGGAACGGTACCGCTATCTCCAGGTCGCTTTAGCGTAAAAAGAGCTGCAGCGGGGGACGCTAAAGCGACCTGGATGGTAGCGGTCGCTCCCGGGACCGCTACCGATGGCGGGGTAGCGATCCCCCGCTACCCATCAGCGCGGGCCCCACCAACCGCTTCGCGCCCTTCTCGCGCATGACGCCGACGAGCAGGGGCCCCGACCCGACTAGGGTTCCGCCGCCTCTGACCTCGCCGGCGCCTCTCCCGGCGCCGTCACACCCCACCGCGCCATGTACAACGGCATCGGCCAGAGAATAAAGCTCAAATCAAAAAGAAAAAACAGATTCAGTGCAGCGGCCGGCCGGGAATCGGCAAGGAAAAGAAGAACGGCAAGAAATCAAAACCAAAGAATCGGCAAGGAAAAGAAGGACGGCGGAGTCGCGTGGCCTCCAAGCTCCAACTAGCACAGCGGCAGCCCGGACTTCTTCAACTACCCCGCCGGGCGCCGCCAAGTCCTCGCCAGACCACGCGCCGACGCGCCCTTGCCGAGGCCGCGCGCTCGCCGCGTCCGCGCTTGCCGAGGCCGCGTGCTCGCCGCGTGCCGAGGCCGCGCACTCGCCGCCAAGTCCTCGCTAGACCGCGCGCCGACGCGCGCTTGCCGAGGCCGCGCGCTCGCCGCGTCTGCGCGTGCTGAGGCTGCGCACTCGCCGCGTTCTCGCCGCTGCGGGGGCGCTTGGAGCGCGGCTCAGAGAAGGAGGGCACAGAGCGGCGCGGCGGGTCCATGGGACGGGAGCTGAGAGGCTTGTTGGCGGCCGCATCGGCGCGGGACGAGCGCGGGGGCGGGAGCGGCGAGCGCGGCTTGGGGCTCCTCCTGGCGGCCCTGCGCGGCGGCGAAGCGGCCGGCTTCGGTGGCGAGGAGCGGTGTTCCGCGTCGGAGTCGTAGGCGGTGGTCCACGTCCGAGCCGCTCCGGCGCCGGCGCCGGCAGCAAAGCGACCACCTCCAGAGGCCCAGCAGGTTCCGCCCCAGCCGGAACCCAGGACCAGCTCCCCCGCGCGGGCCTCGGCGACGTGGCCGCGGGCGCAGAAGGCGTGGAGCAGCGCGTTGAGCTCGGTGGTAGAGGGAGAGCGCGGGGAGCGGCGGCGAGTGCGAGAGGACAAGATGGGAGAGCGGGCCGCGAGGGGAGGGAGGGGGAAGGGCCGGCGGCGCCGGCGCGAGAGACGAGAGACCGAGAGAGACGGAGAGTGTTCTAGATAGGAGAGAGGAGGCGCACGGGTTGAATAAAATATAGATTAGTTAGTATAGAGGTTGACGGGTGCGGGAAAAGTTGATATAGAGATGAGAATCTTGCTGATTAGGACAGAATATTCCTTTTAGAGGTTGGAAATAGAGCTTCACCAGTGCAGATAGTCTAATGCCCCATGATCGCTTTAAGCTCCCGTGTTCATTAGAATAAATTTGGTGATGGGTATGCAAGAGGAAACACCATACAAAATAGGTACGGATACCATTTTTGTTGCACCACACGAGAGATGCATCGCGATGGTGGATGCCAGAGGTTTGTTAGCTCAGCTCTACAATATCACATTAGTTGTCTTTGATGGTGTTTGTGAAAACAAAAACGTGAAGACAAAAATAACTCATTCACACAAGTGCACAATACACGTGTAGAGAGGAACCATATATTTCATTAAATCATTTGATTTACAAAATACATAGTATAGAGAGCTTTGTCTTCTCTTGTCTTCCGCATCGATGCTTAAGGAAGATCTAACTTGAGAGATTGCGTAGTTCGCCGATTCCCGGAGATTAACATGTTTGCCCGGTTAATTACATCTATAGAGCGAGTGTTACTCGTCCATAAATGATGTGATGTGGATGGAATGTGTATGATGAGGATGGCTTTTATATTGCCGAAACCCAGTCATAACAACACCATTGCCACGTCGGATGTAAACGGAAGATGTCGATGAAGAGGATGACTTTTGCCTCGTCGGTACCCAGTCATGTATACGCCGGTCTTCATCAATTCGAACAGAAGTGTTGCCTTTGCCTCGTCGGTACCCAGCAACAGTGTATGTTCGATCCCGTCATGTGGGACGTGTCGGTGGAGTATTGACTTTAGCTTCGCCATTACTCGGCCAATATTTCGTCTAGCCTCGTCGGTACCTAGACGGAACGGAATGAGAGTTGATCATAGGAGTGCTGCAGTTAGCAGCGTGTTCATGCTTGTTTGGACAACGCTTTACAAGAAAGCTTGATCAATTATTTTACTGGATGGACGCACATAATGGCAGTTCAGTCATCCGGAGTTTTCATTTGAATGCTGCCTAAAGCAAGGTAGCACAGCAGCTTGACAACTTGCTGATAACATAACGAAGCTAACGCCGCAGCCACGTAGCATAATTATCTTGTATAGCATCATTAGGCCAGAGTATCAGTAGTAATGAATCATACTTTCATTATAACACAAGCTCTTGCATTAAACTATACTTGCATTGTCTCTTCAATATCTCAATCACGCTTGTATGTAAGCATCACGGCTTTAGAGATAATTTCAGTGAACTGATGAACTGCACATGCTTGCATTTATCAAATCATCTCTCGTATGGAGCTTTGCTTGAGTGCTATTCAGAACAAAGTTCATGCAGTAGCTAGCTTATAATTAACTCTGTAATGTATTGGAGTGTCAGGTCGTAGTGATTTTGGTGTAGCTTGATATTATTTCAATGGACAGATGAACTGCACATGACAGCAGTCTCTAGTCGTGAAGGTTTGCTTGAATACTGCTCGGAGCAAAAGAACATGCAGCTTAATGGCAGCTAGCTGGTGATGAATATATTGCAGCTCAGTATTATTTCAATACTCATGCTTTCTTGTATTTAAACAGCACTTTTACTCCCCCGCGAGGATCAAAGAGTAAATTGTCGAGCCTTCCGGCTTCATGGAACTTTTCATTATATCTCTTGGGACAGTCTACCACGATCAGGTTCGTAGCGATCTTGCTGCCATGTTGGGGGCAAGAATAATATTTCGAGCTTCTTTCATTGTCATATGGCATCATGCTTGTGTCCAACACTGCCAGAGTGTCAGCAATAATATTTGCAATGCTAACACACGCCATGCATGCATCCTACATTGGATGATGTTTGTCTTCAATATTTCGATTCTCCTTGCACAAGCATTATAATCCGAAGATTATTTACATGCTCCATACTATTGTTGTGACAGGAAGACGATGGCTCTCCTAGATAGGAGATTACCCGTCTTACTCCGTCGTGTGAAGTGAGAAAGTAGACTGATCGGCCTTCCCCAATAGGATGGTTCCCGCCTTACTTCTCTGATAGTAAATTAACAGGCAGACCGTCGGCCCTCCTCAATAGGAGGTTACCCGTCTGACGCTGTCATGTGAAGGTGAGAAGTAGACTGATTGCCCTTTGCCAATGAGAGGATGCATGCCCGCCTTACTTCTTTGTTAAGAAGTAGACTGTTCGGCCCTCTTCAATGGGAGGTGCTTGTATCACTTCTCTTGATTAGAATGGACGCTTCGCCTAGATGAGCGAGCAGACCAGGCCGCCGAGGAGATTAGATGACGACAAGCTTGGTGGAGCTCGTACGTCGTGGTGGTAGGAACTTGTCGTAGACTTGGACGGCGAGTTGCAGCGCATGGCCGTAACTCCCGTGTTGGCGTGGATGCCTCTGCAGTTCCGGCCAGGAGGACGACCTGGCCGCATCGTCGAGCATGTTGTAGGCGTGTTTCTCTAGCGGCTGCCTCGCCGCGGCATCATCTCCTGGGGCTTGGCGTTGATCTTCGCGACGGCGGCCGTAGGGGCGCCTCCTGGCAGCGCGTGGGCGTGGGTATTATGGCGGCGGCACTCCGTCCTGGCGTAGCGACGCCCCTGGCGGCGCGCGTCCGTCCTCGATCCAGAAGGGATCGGTTTGTTTATATAGGCAGGGTTACGTCGGTTGAAGGAAATCGTTCAAACCGATCAGGATCCAATCTCTAATCAACGTGCATGATCTTATCTTCAACAAACCGGCCAGCACGAACAGAATTATCCCATCGCCAGCTGCCTGTTTCACGTATTATGCGAGCTAGCCAAGCCAATGTCAGGTGGGCCAACTAGTCCGTACCCATTACGTAACTCAAATAACCACTAGAAGATACTTTTATACTTGTAACTGCATGCAAATCATGCGTTTGAATGGAAATGCGTAGCCGGGCAAGTCTGTTTGGATCCCGTTCAGAGTTACATATCCTGCAAACGTGCATGTTAAGTTTTATCTTTAGCCAGGCCGGCCGGTGTACGTATTCAGCGCTAGCTAATTATCAGAGCAATGCTTTGTGGGCCACAGCTAGGTACATATTTGATTCGATATGCGTTGTAAGCTAGCTATCTTGAGGAACTTCACATAATCACGTCCTTGCTGCCGTAACCAGGCGTGCATGTTTAGAAGAACTGTAGCCATCAGAAGCATCTTGTTTAAATCACATTCGAACAGTATCTCCAGCTAGCACAGCATTTGTATGAGCGAACCAGCCGGGATGCCAATACGTATTGATCCATCATGCAGTTAAGCAATTTCGAACCATTTTGTATCCTTTATATTTTGCTCTCATAAAATTAGGTATAAAAATCCATCAAACAGATGGATCCACGTCATATATTTTGTTAGTAAAGGGAAGAGAGATGCACAAAGCGCATATCAGGTGGAAACCACTCAAATGTTGGAAACTTGCAAACTTCAATGTGAGCTTTCCGATTGTGTTCCAACGCACAAGATGCAGGCGAAACTCACTCCCACCTCATAAGTCATGATGGACATTTTTTGAAAACCCTGTGTTCATTAGAATAAATTTAGCGATGCGTATGCAACATGAAACACCACACGAAATAGGTACGGAGGTGGTTGTCATCAGAGTCGAAGGTTTAGCAATTAGCAAGCTATACGTGTATCTAATAACTCGGTGGATCCACATCACCTTTTGTCGTGACGAGAAAAGGTGAGAGAGTATTCACATGAGTTGTCATAGTTGGCATCAACTTGTAAATGTCGAACCATTTTTGCTGCACCACACGAGAACTATTTTTGTTGCACCACACGATGGTGGATGCCAGAGGTTTGTTAGCTCAGCTCTACAATGTCACGTTAATTAGTTGGCTTTGATGGATCCACGTCATATATTTTGTCAGTAAGGGGAAGAGAGATGCACAAAGCACATATCAGGTGGAAACCACTCAAATGTTGGAAACTTGCAAACTTCAATGTGAGCTTTCCGATTGTGTTCCAACGCACAAGATGCAGGCGAAACTCACTCCCACCTCATAAGTCATGATGGGCATTTTTTGAACCCCCCCCCCCCCCCCCCTCCCAAATGTCTGCTACATTTTCTGAAAAACCTTTAGAACGTGTATTACCTTTTCAATCGGACCCTTTTCTTTGTCAACCTGGGACCCTGGCCTCTGCCCTATCTGCATCTCTTGTCAACTGTGAGATTGTTCATTGAGCATGGAGCTCTCTCCGTAGGTTGGTGGGATGCGTATTTGTCGCATGGTTGCGTCAGAACCAGATTTGGTTCTACGATACAACAACAAAATTATGTGGAATAACACGCTGGATCATCGCTTCACTGAACATCGTTGGATATCATGATTGATCCGATCCATACAATTTGCTACAGTAATGCCTCCATGATCTCATTAAGGTTTGTTCACCAAGGTGGAATAAGTTAGGCCACGTGTATGCAACGGAAAACACCGCATTGAGATAGGCAAAGAAGTTGTGGCCATCAAAGTCGACGGTTACTTAGATGAACACTATAGTGAGATGTAAGTGTATGAAGTAACTTTAGTGGATCCGCGCCATTTTTCGATGTCGAGAAGAAAATGTGGAGAGTATATAGAGTTATGTTGAGTTATTCGTATCGCGCCACACGAGATAGTCGTGGAGCTGCTGGGTGCAAGAGGTTTGTTACCTCAACTACACAAAGCCACATTTGTTGGCTTCCACGTCATATTTGTCGGAGAGAGAGAGAAAGAGAGATGCCAAAAAATAATGAATTAATCGATAATGTTTGAGAAGTTTAGGTAGTATGTAAAACGTATATGCCGTTGGAGATGTGATAATTCATGCTTACCCTAAGTGAATGCAGAAGTGATATGTAGGCACCCTAGTTGATGCCAAGCATTATCATTGAACATGCACTTAGGCTCTGCTAGGTTTGCACTTTGACAAAGTTGTGGCCTCATATTTTGAACCCATGGGGCTGCGATCACCACCCAAGCTAGGGCCCAAAGCAAGCACGCCCTTACCGCAAGCACAAAGTGCCGTAATGGTAAACACAAAGATGTAACAAGAGATCCTCACACACACACACACACACACACACAAAGAGGTTGTAGCCAACACACAGCTAGAGATATGTGACCCTGACATGATAGATTCTAACATACCGTCCGCGTGCGTGCATGCGTGCGTGCGTGCGTGCATGTGTGTGTGTTGAATCATACCAAACGTGTTAGTCCATGTACAACACAAACTGGCCTCTCTTACTATATGCCATGCCATGGTGGCCCCGAGTTATGTGGCCAGTGGGCTAAATTCTGTTGGGCCTGGCTATAACCTTTTTCATTGTGATTGGACCTTGATGACTACTTGTTGGTTCCTGTTGGAAAATGTTGGGCCTCGCCAAGAACCGGGCTAATGATCTCAGTCACGAGACTTTGAAGCCTTTTTGTCAGTCGAAAAGCCGCCACCGGTAATGTACATGTCACGGGGTTCGAAACGTAGCGTATGCTTGGCTTCACGACAGGATAATCGACAAGTCCCGGCACGATCATCCATCCCAGGTGAGAATCCGATCAGAAAACCCTGACACATTTGCTGCGCTGCGCATCGCCGCCCCGGAAGGCAGCAGCCGGCGGTGTCGCCCTCCGAACGCAAGCGTCACCTAACCAGCACCATGCACGCACGCACGTCGCCGTTCCCGTGAAGCTACTCCACGCGCGGGGATAGCTCACGGCAGTTCGCAACAACCTTTTGTTTTACGCCGGACGTGTGCCGATCTCTTTTCCACATATATCGCCCGTCCTCCGATTCGGCCCTACGTACGTGCACCCCCGCCCTGGCGCACACGGCGCCGGCTCGAAAGCTCCTTTTTTCCGAGCAACGAGAAACACGCGACAAGGAAGAGAGAGGACCCTGCTAGCTGTAAGACTCAAGGAAAGGCACCGAGAACAATCTGCCGTCCACAGGAGCGGTTGGCGTCGCCGGCCGGCTTTACTCCCGTGACAGAAACCATACATTGGCGAGAGGGCGATCAGGCGTTGCCGTGGGCAGAGCGGTGGCAGCGGTGGGGAGCACAGGTGTTTGCCCGTCGGAACTGCGAAAAGGAGGGGACGGAGCCGGTCGTTTTCTTCAAGAACGTCAAGCTAAAACGATGCCATTGACGTCGAACGGCAAGGAAAAAAGATTGTGGGGTGGGGAGGAGGAAAAGGAAAAGGGAGGCAGCATCTTTTTCTCACTGCGATATGCAGGGACAAGGGGACATCCCTTGCCTCTCTGGGCCCGGCCGGGTACTGTGCCTCGACAAGGGCACAGAGATTAGTACTAGTATCCGATATGTATACATCGAAAATGTGAGCACGATGATATAGTACTGTATCAGGTTAGTACTATTTGTCTGCATGTTCGCACGCTGGATGAATTTCGCGATGCTTGTTCTTTCAGTGGTTTCTGAACCTTGCACACCATCGAAGACGATTGGGCAGCAGTGTCGTCAGTTCTTGCAGGGGCGAAGCCAGGATTAGGACATAGGGGGGGCCGAGGACCACGAGGTCTGATGTCGGCAAAAACTGGAAAAAAATATATGACCTATTGAAGCACCGATCACAAAAATGACAATCAAAACAAGTTTATGGAAAATAAATTCACATATCTATTAACTTCAGTTTAGCTTTACAGTTACTTGCTTGATCATCATAGGTTATTATTGCAGCCAATTCCTTTAAATATGAACCTACTAGGTAATCCCGCATGTTTTAATGCTGGATTATGCTTAACTCTTTATATGGCCAAACCCGTGAGTTAATAATGATCAGTTCATAACATCAGCTACCAAAGTGTTAAGTGTAGATCGAATTCGAATATAAATGAAAAATGCAGATTGGAACGGGACTTGTGACTGGGTAGATCACAAATTGGGGCTGGAAGATGTACCTTTGCTGGTAGGATTTTAGTCAGCATGGCCAGCAGGCAGCAGTAGCTCGGCTTTACGCGACGCCGACGCGAAAAAGTGGGAGAGTCGAAGACGAACCGAGTGAATGGCGGCGATCTGACGCAAATAGCATTGATGGATTCCTGAACAAGACAGGTTGCAAGGCTAGCGGCAGTAGCGGGCTTGATTCTGGGGGTGTTCCTTGCTTTATCATTTAGCATTTAGACCTGTCACATCAAAGAGAATTTTATTATTTAAGAGTACTAAATAAAATTTAATGACAAAACCTTTTTACAGATAGGTACATCTTTACGAGACAAATCTAACGAGCCTAATTAATCTATATTTTGTTACAGTGATGCTACAGTAACCAGCGTCTAATCACGGCTTACCTACCCTCGTTAGATTCGTCTCGCGATTTAGACCAGGAGTTCTGCAGTTAGTTTTGTAATTAAATTTTATTTAATACTCTTAAATGACAAGATTCTTCCCTCTAAATTTTAGACCCCATGCAACGAACACCCTCTCGGTTTGCTGACGGGCTACAGTCACATGGCCCAATTTTTTAATCAAGATAATTAGCAGGCTAATTATGATGGGTTCTTTCTGAGACAGCGCCGACGTTGGGGGGGTGCCAGGCCCCCCATCGCACCCCCCTGTCTTCGCCACTGAGTTCTTGGTCATCGATTACCTCTTCTAGTCTCTAGAGACGAGAGTGTGAGCAATGCTTGGATTGAGTCGGATACTTGAACTTCCATGCCCTCATTGTGGTTGATGCAGGCCGTACGTACCATGACAAGATGCATCATAAACTCTGTCACTGGGAGAGAGGAAAAAAATCAAGTCGTCAATTAGTTGCGTCAGTGTGTTCCGTACCATGGCCATGGTCCTTAAGCGCCGAATTATCAACGCTAATAATCATACTTAGCGTGCCACTTAAGTCTTGGCGACGCTCACCGCCGGTCCTGACCACGATTTGCAAACCGACGCATGCATACGGATGATTCATCTAGAGCATGCAATGGGCCCTCCTATTTTTCTTTCCTCGCAGTCCATCAAGAATCGATTGATCGGAGCACGCAGCGACGACGTCTTCTGAAACAAGCGGCCGTGCACCGAAACCTGGAGCAGTCCATCGTGCCCGACCTGGGGAAGAACCGTCCAAACAGACCACTCAATTTGCTGTTCTCCGATTCTCTCAGCACAGAACGCCGGCCAGGTTACCTCCCCCATGCACGCCCTATGGCATCTTGACATGCATGCGTTCGTGGTATACTGACATATGTCCATGAACATTCCCTCTGCATGCTTCTAATTATTGGCGAGTTTTTGCCGATCCAACGCGACAAGCTGTCGACTGAACAGCGAGCAAAATCGGCGGCAAGAGTTACATGCTTACAGCTGACGAGCATAATATCGCAAAGCAAAAGCAGCAGCAGCCCATGATTTCCACGCCTTTTGCCCCGTCACTTTTCGTTCACCCATGCAAAAGTTTCAACCCTTTCGCTAGGGGGCAAGCATATCTGCATGTTCTCAATTGCGTTCGAGTGGTTTGACAAAACCAGGTCCTCGCGCGACCGACGATCCTCTGCGCGCGGTGTTCGCACACGCCGGCGACCTCAGATCCTGCGCACCGGAAGCACGAGACCAACGCGATCCACACAAGATCGCGGTACATAGGCAGAGGAGGACGGTGAAAAAGGTGGCGAGAACTGAAGCAGCACTGCTGTGCCCTGCTCGTGCCGACACTTCACTGGTCAACCTCCCGAATGCGCCGCGTGGGGCCCGCCACAGCGCCGCACCACGTCAAAAGAGCAGGGGCGAACCTTCCGGCTTGACGTCCGCGGGTAGCGTATCGATCGATCATCCCATGTAGGAAAGCAAGGTGCGATCATTCTCTGAACATTTCTCTCACTGTGCTTACCTCATCAGAATCCGTGTGTGCATACACGAAAACATCAAGTTGGCATCGGCGTCTGACCCCGACAGAGCGCAACACGATCGACAACGCACACCCTTGTCCATGCACGCCGGCAGAGCACGAGAGCAGCAGGAACACGAACTCATGAAGGGCAGACAAATGGATGTCTGTGCCACGGTCTCTGGCCTTCTCTGCGGCAGAGTCTATCCGATTTGCAGGATAAATTCTGCAGTGCTACGCCATGGCAATGATCCCATCCTTTGGCAACAAGTGCCGGCTGCACCGGGTCCATTCCTCCCAACTCCTGTGCCCGACACCACCAGCAACTGCAGCTGAGTGACGCATTGCCACTTTCTTGGTTTCTGCACTGCTGAGTCACCCACTGCACTTGTTAATTGTCATTTGCATCGATCTCTGAACATAACAGGGACAGCAACGGCTTAATTCGGAGGTCGGAGAGGTTCCCACCACGATGGATCGACCGAAGCGGCCGTCCACATCAGGGAAAGATTTCATGGGAAGCAACTGACATGCACGCAGCATCTCCATGCACCTCGCAGCGTTTAGAATATGATATTGGGTTTTTGTGTGTGTTGTGTGTGGCTGATGGGGTTACCTGATAGTATGATAAGATTATTTAAGGTGGCTGCGAGCGACGGCTTAAGCTGCCACTGCGCCTTTTCTTCACTGGAGTAATAATGCCCCCGAGCTCGACGTGATGGGAACTCGGGTTTGAGGTGGCATCTTGCCATCGCCACAAGGAAAATATCGTTTGCGGGAAGAACAGTGACCAAAGGACACGGGCGTGCGCATGGGCTGCAGCACAACACATGGAGGGACGTAATAAGCTGGGTTCATCAACGCTTGACAAACGACAACGTATACTCTGAAGAAACGCACATGCTGCAATGCTGCAATTATGCTACCATGTTGCGCTGATCTTCTTTTTCTTTTCTTTTTGAATGGAGTTGTGTTTCTTCTTAGAAAAAAAATCATCCTGCGATTGCTTGGAGCTTACACTATAGCTAGGTTTGTACTAAGTTATAGCTAGATGTTCCGTCAGTGAACTAGTGGCGCAGTATCATAATCTGCTTCATTACTTTGTAGCACTACCTATATTTGCAAATAATCATCAAGATTCTGAGAACTGGGACTTAAACCGTTGGAAAATCAACCGCCTGAATTATTTGTCGGTAAGCTTCATCACCCCGAATTTATTCCCCTTCTAGAATGGTTATCGAATAAATATTGTGGTCTAATAGTCTATCCTAACAAGTGTAAGGTGGCTAGTGTCCCTAGAAAAGAGAAGTGAGCAAGCCAAACTGAAAATTTGAACAAAAATATCGTCTGTGCAGATAGTATGGAACCATGGATATACAAACCGTCCCTCGCAACAACAAAAAAAAAATGGATATACAAACCGTGAATCATTGGGTATAAATTCAATATTTTCTCAAATAAATCCGAGAAAAATTAATAAATGTGTATAAGGAAGCTAAAAAATTGAAATAAGAAAATGAATGAACTACCTTGACCGAAACTGTCCTAGGCTCCTAGCTATATACTAGGAAAAGGGCAGCCTAAATTAATTAGGTGAGCGCTTACTTAGTGCACAGTTTGGTTTGCATGGCCTGAATAAACGCGCGCGACCTCTCCGGCCAGGCCATTGTACCGAACAACTTAATCATGCAGGTTACTCATGCAAGGCAAGTGCACATCACGCTATCTGTTGTGATAGTAACGGCACAGCACGGCACACCAACCTCTCCCAGTCCCAGGGGCAACGTTGCCATGGATGTATTTCATAAACAACGAACATGTGGCCACTCACATTTACTAATTTTATATGATTGTGAGTCTGATATATGTGATGCAAGTTTATGGTGTTCAGCTTAGCTAGCTTTGGGTTTGCATAACTTCAAAGAGGAGCCAACATGATGCAGGCACACCCCTTTTCCTTGTTTCTGTTTGCACTTTCCCTTTCCTTTCTAGAGGAGGCAAGTCAAGATCAGAGCTCAAGAAAAGATTCTTGCAGGATCTTTTCATTTGTCCACAACAGGGACATGCACTTGTAGTCGTAGATAGAGGTTGGTTAATCATTGCTACGTGTTACGTGGACTCGGCATACGACGTAGCCTACTGATTATTATAACCTTATCATACTCATGGTTGTTGCTCTTTATCCACTTTTGTTGTCTGCAAGAATGTCGATATATAACTGCTACACAACGTACTATGTATACAGCTGGTCGATGATACCAAACATGGAGTTCCCTTGAAGAAATGAATAGAGAACAAAAGGTGTGTACATTCACACATAGAGTCGGTCAACAGATTATACGGCACCTTTAAAGATGTAACAACATTTTGCCTAAAAAAAAAAAGATGTAACAACATGTATTCGCAGACAAGAAAAAAATCTGTTAAAATGACCAAAAAAAAAATTCGTTTGTTGATGCATGGTACAGTTGATTCGTGGGGAAAAAAAGGTTCAATTGGGCACGGAGACGTAGCTGACAAACTCGATCGATCCTATGCATGGATTAATTATAGGTCCTGATGAATGATGCGCAGGCTACATCTGAAACTGAAATTAGGTCGTGCACTAAGAGCGAGAGAGTGACGAGTCATTTGTACATGAGTAGAAGCACTCACCGGTCAGTAACCGACAACTTACACATTTGGACTGATATGGTTATGAAATGTTTTTATTATTAGCCTTGTCCCGTTCGTGCCGTACCTTTTTGTTTGGTTTGAAAGTGGCACGCACACTGCATATTTTTGTAACCGCTGTGCAACTCGATGGGAAAACGAAAGCCCGCCTACCTTGGTGTGAAGTAGCTTCAAACTTTGCCAAAGGAACAGGACAAGCTACAAGGGGCCTACAGAGTACAGAACCCCCGGTCCCCAAAGGTACTGGATGGGCAATGGTGTAGTACTACTGTCCTAACTCCTAGTCCCCCAGAAAAAGACAGTTGCCTCTCTGTTCGCTCATGCGTATCCTGCCAAAAAAATTCAGGTGAAGTTTGTCGCAAAATAAACCACAACTCATAAACTGCATGCATACAAACGAAAAGAAACCAAAAGTACGTTGATGATCCCGTCGGCAATTCCCGTGATCATCTAGAAGAGTAGCTACTAGTTCGAGCTGATCCGATTATGTGGAGCGGCAGCGACGCTGCTGCATGCGCGTTTCCTCGTAAAACAAACAGAGATCCCGTGAGGAGCGATCGATGAGGTTGGTTGCCCGATCCGTCACATGGACGTCGGTTTCGCACGAACATGCAAACGAGTAGCGCGAACGCGAGCAACGCTGCTGGCGAAGGAAACCGGCGGTGCGTGTACGGCTACGTAAACGGGCGCCTCACCAGCCACGCAGCACCAGGTGTCAGCTCAGCCAGCAGCAATATGCAGGCAGCTGATGGATAACTAACCAACCCCAGGTTGCAGGAGAAAGAGTAGTACCTCGTACGTACTCGTTCGTCCATGTCTTGGACCAGGCTCGAAGCGACCGCACGCCCAGCCGGCCGGCCGTCTCGCGCAACCACCACCGGCGCACGAGTGATCGAGCGGCCATCGCCGGCCAGAGCGCGCGTGAGGCGTGACCGTGACCGGCCACCGAACGCCCAATCTGTAACACCCCAAAATTTCAAAGCGTTCAAAAGGAATAAAAATCGCTAAAAATTTAAATTTTTGTCCAACTCTTACCTTTCCATGAATTTTCAAAACAAAAAGCACTAAATAAATTAAAACCTAGCTAGAATATGAAATTTACAAATATTAAAATGGTGCTCAAGTGTTTGTCTTCATTTAAAATTTACTAAAAGTTGAACTTTTGGTTTTTACAACAAATTAAATAATTGTTTGATTTATGATCTCTAGGAAATTTCACCTTGAATTTAAAACACTTAAATTTAAAACATGCACAAATTTCACCATATGCATTTTTTGTTTTACTTATTTAATTTTATGTGTTTGATCTGTCCAACCCCTTGTTCGAATTTGAATTCTCCATTCAAATTTGAGTTCATGCTTAAATCCCTTTTTCAAATTTGAATTTGCAATTCAAATTTGAGTTCCTGCATAAACTCCAGGGAAAAAGAAAATGTTTTCCTTTTCTTAACCCTCTCGGGCCGAAACTTCCTTCTCTGGCCCAACAACCAGCCCAGCTGGTTTCCCCCTCCTTCCTCTCTTTTCATTTCCAGGCCGCAGCCCACTCCGGCCCACCTCAGCCCAGCCGGCCCGTCACGCGCGTCGTCTCCCTCCTCCTTCCTCCAGTCAAGGTCGCCGCCGCGCCCATGCTGCCACTCTCACCGTGACGCCGCTCCACGCCATCCCGCAGCGTCGCGTCGCGTCCGAGTGGCAGAAGAGCCGCGTGAAGGCCACATGCCGCGCCCAGAGCTCAGTGTCCCGTCCCGTCGCAGGCAGAGCTCCCATCCGACGACCGCGCAAGACCCGGCGCCTCCCCCACCTCGACGTCACCCCCACGCGAGCTTCTTCCTCGCTCCGTCCCATCCTTCGCCCTGTGGCCATCTCCTCGCTCTCGTCACCGCCCAGGCGCCCATCCCCATCGTCGCGTCCCGTCACCATTACTCGCGGCGACCGGAGCTGACGCCTTGACCGCCGCGACGCGCCCGTGCCGCTCTCCTCCCTCTCCCTCTCATCCACCTATAAATTCGAGTGCGCAGCACTCCTCTCTTCCTTCCCCCACTCTCCTCTTCCCTCCCCGAGCTCCCTAGCTCGGCAATTTCTTCTTTTCCCCTTTTCTTCTTCACCACCGGCCACCGTCCGATTCGTCGGCGTGAAGCTCGTCCTCACCCTCCTCGCTCGCGCGCTGGCTTCGCGTGCACACCGTGCCTCGCCTGCGACCCTCAGCGCAGCTCGGGAAGAACGGGAGCGCGGTCCCCGCTTAGCGCCGCCGCACACCATTGCGCGCGCTCGACGCCGGTGACCCTCCCGGCCTCGCCTCATCCGCCTTGCGCACGCACTGCCTTCACCGCGTCTCCGCGCCCGTCCCCAGCCCACGCAAAGACAACTCGGTGCTCTTCTTCACCGTAGCCACCGAGCGCAGCCGCCAAGCTCCACGGCCCGACATCGCCGACGCTTCTCCGCCCACGCGCGACGTCGACAAGTCCCCGCGGTGAGCTCGCCGTTCTCCTCTCTCTCTCCCAGTCCGACTCCCATCCCCTTTGGCCCACCGGAGCGCCGGAGCGGCCAACTCCGGCGAGTCCAGTCATGGCGCCGCCGCGCCCGACGCCGCCGGCCGCCGTGCCCAGCCATGCGCCGCCCCTGGCCGTCCATTCCTAACCCAACGGCCAGGATTAGAAGTAGGATACCCTTTCGATTTCATAAAATCGTGGCCGTCCGTCTCAGATCCAACGTCCCAGATGGATCTGGCCCATCATGAACCCGAGCCATGGACCCGGTCCACAGACCTGTGGACTCGGTCCATGCCTTTTCCAATAGGAAAATAAATCAGGAAAATCCAGAAAATCCCCAGCCCCTGTACTTTTACAGATAAGTCCCTGAACTTGTGGATAATTCTGTTTAGGTCCTGTCTTTTTACAGAAACGACCTTATACTTTTCTGTAATTATATTTTAGCCCCTGTCTTTTTACACAAAAGCCCCTAAACTTTTCCGTATTTACAGATTGGTCCCCAAAACTTTCTGTAATTACATTTCAGTCCTTAAATCCTTTTGGTAATTACAGATATGCCCTCGGTATGTTTCTGTAATTGCATGTAAGCCCCTAGAACCTTTATTTACTCATATCTTTTCAACCGTAACTCCGTTTTGAGCCATTCTTGCGCTCACGCGTTCGTAGAAACGCATAGTACCCTTTGGTACTACTCTTGGAGCTATAGAATGGACCAGTAAGCCGTCAATACCATATAATCTTCCATCTTTCGATGTTCTTCCGTATCGCCACTTTATGCAACGTCAATCTTGCATGTTGTAGCTACTCGCTCCATCGTGTAGCGTTGAACCTAACCAATCATGCAAATATCTTTCACCTTAAAACCTAGTACCTTTCTTATCTCAACACATCTCACTTCAATCTTGTATGTCGCGCGTACACCCTGACTCGCTAGCTTTGAACCTACCCAATATTTCATGTTGTATCGCCATAAAACCTAACACCCTAAATCCCATGTCGATAAATCATGTGATGTCGAGCTCGCACATCAATACTCGTTTATCTTTTGACGACGAGCTTATCCAATCTTGTCGTACCGCTCTATATCATAACTTAGCAACCTCTTTCATCGCAACTCTTTTACAACCCAAACCTATCTCAACTATCGCTTCATCAACCTTGACCTATTGATTACCGCAAACCCTTACCAAGCAGGTTGTTTACTATTTTCGTATTTATATGGTCCTTTCATTGAAGGTTATTGGATTTATTGTTCATTGTTATTTAAATTGCTAGTTGATCTTATCGATTGATCCTTGTCTTTTATTCGCAACCATGCATCCATGCCATGCATAATCACGCGCACGTACCACTGTCATGCGCTTAGCTCATGACAAATAATTAGTGGAATAACCTTAGTAATTAATCAATTTAGTAAGTAATTAATAGCTAATCACCATTAGTTAATACCCTAAAATAAGTAGGAAATTAAAGTGGCACACTTTGCACTTGTACGTTGTTGCATGAACCTTTATATAGGTTACGACCTATATGAAGCCGTAATGCTGCCAATGTACAACTAACACGTACACACGCTGTTTCTACTTACACATACCCGCGTGCACTTATCATGGTTTAGCATCCCACCTTTACATCAAAAGCCCTAGTGCTCGATGCATCACCCCTACTAGCCTCTATTAAGATAATTAGATCTTCCTAAAGTAAAACCTAATGCATCATACATGATCTGTGCCTTTGGCTTATATCGGTGTTCTATTGGTTCTTATTGGAGTTAATCGGATCTTGTGTGGTCCTTCTCGATCTTATTTCCTTTGCGGTAGTTTGTTTATACGGTATCTTTTTATACGCTAGCCTACGCGGGATTCGAGGAAGAATTAAAGGAAGATCCAGAAGATACAAGCTTCTAGAAAGAGCCTGGGGACCCGGATTACGAGGACGTGAAGAAGAAGACTAATTAGTGAAGACAAGCTCTACATCTCTTTGATCATGATTGAACCCACTGTTTTTGCAATGCACCTACAGAGCCTACTCTAGTATTATGCATTACTTGCTATTTTACTGATTGTGTAGCTATGGTCCTACTTGCTTAATGATATTGATGTCTGTTACTTAGGCGTTAATATCTGAATCCTTGTTTACCCCTTTGCTTACCTGTCACCTTGATAACCCTAAGATAGTTCCATCATTTCTATGATGGCACCTTTACCTTGCTACTAGAATGCTTAGGACCCCTGCAATGTTTCTACATTGCTACACTTTACACACATATATGTTTTATAACTGTGTTAAACGAGTTTGGTGGTGTGCGTGATATAATGGGTTTGGGAGTAGCACAACTGTGTTAGGTGATGATGTTGATGGTGGCGGTGATGATGGGAGGGGTTGGATTGCGGGCAAGGCCACTAGTGAATGGATGTTGGTGTTATAGGCCCCTAGTGTGGGATATGGTGCTTGCCCGGCCATATAAGGACCGGTTCTGACGCCCGTTAACATAATGATTCTCGTACAACCACGGAACCCGTATGGGAGGGACCTACCCTATCTCCCTGGTATTCTTGCAAATGCCATCTGGAGGCCAGTCGAGGCGACGAAAGCTCAGGAAAAGGACATAGGAAACGTACCTATGCTCCGGCTCGCGGAACCCGCTATAGGTTACGGGGGTGCCGCCAGTCCTGGTATATGTTACAGGATCCTGCTATTTGTTACAGGAGCATGACGTACCCCTTTTTACAGGCGTACAGTGCCAGTGTGTGACCTTTCATGTCACAAGCCCCTGGGTGTGATTTCGTGGTGGAATTGTGAGACTACTCGGAAGATATGGACTAGGCGTTATGTTACTCTCCGTACAAGAGTGCATAGCCCGTGGGAAAAGATGTACAACCTCTGCAGAGTGTAAAATTCATCCGGATGGACGTTGTCACGGCATATGACACATTATTGTTGCGCACGTATGGATTAGCCACTTCTCTCTTTCCTTGGCGTGTGAGTGGGTTGTAGTCAGCCCGTGTTTTGGAAGTGATGGCAAATGTGCCGGGTCGGTATGATCCTTGAGGTCAGAAGGCCCAACTAAAACTTGGGAACTGGCGGGAAGGCTCCATACTCCCCCAGGGCCAACCAACTAAAATATTGACAATTAATTTCCCTGTTTTCATCTATGAATCCTTGTCTTGCTTTAGTGAACCCTGCATAAAGCTGCTTTGCTGCAAATAAACCATATAGCCTCCTCCTTGCTAAGACCAAGTATGCATGTATATATACCCTTGTGTAGTGTAGGGCTTGCTGAGTACCTTATGTACTCACGCGTTTGCGATTGTTGGTTTAGTAGGAGAAGACTTCGTAGAAGACGACGACGTTTGGGTTTTCGGTTCTGCCTCTCAAGTGTGCTTGTGGCTTTGGGCCAAGGTTTCCGCTGTCTGCTTCACCGTTAGCTGGTTGGTTGGACTTGGATATTTCCTTGTCGTACCGCCGCTAAAGGTCCTATATCAGGTATTATGCTTATTTACCAATTCGAAGTATGCTTTTGATTATCATATCTGTGTTTTTGTGCGTATCAGTTACTGATCCAGGGACTGATACAGGATGCACAATATATTCCAGAAATGGGGTATGACACAATCACAACGCGCCCGTCTGGTGCGCTCTCTCCCGGAGCGGACGACGCGAGGCTGGCTTTCTCCAACGCACGCTTGCCCGCCCTTGCGGTTGTGGCGTTTGCAAGTCACCTCGACTCGCCCGGCGTCTCTCATCTCTCGGCTAGTGCTATCCAGTAGACGCTATCATTTGCCATTACTCCGCAAGCTACGTACGTACTACGAGGGAGCGGGCACCATGGCATGGCATGGCGGCATCGTTTTAGCTAGCTAGTAGTGGTAGCAGCCTGTACTACTTGCTAAGTTGCTAGCGAGTGAGCACCAAATTAAGCAAGTTGTACAACCGCAACACCGGTTGCATGATGCATTATATCATTCGTGAGACGCACTGTCAGTTTCTGATTCGATTAATTGCAAGTTGTACAAGTGCAACACCGGGCTGCATGCCTGCATGCATCAAGCGATCATCAATGCCGATCGAAGATCGACTCATTGCTAGCTGTGGATGTGTGTGCGTGTGCGTGTGGGTACGACCACGCACAATGGTGCTTAAATTTCCCTCTGAATTTCGATTGCTCCAACGCAAGGGAGATTTAATTCCCAATGAATTTTGCGTGCTCCCGCATGGACAATGTCTCTCTGAATGCCGATTGTACTTGTGTGTACGACCACGCACGATGGTGCTTAAATTTCTCTCCGAATTTTGATTGCACGAACGCGAGGGTGTGATTTAATTTTTCAATGAAATTTGCGTGCTCCCACATGGACAATCGGTCCTACCGCCAAGAAAAAACTGCAAAACATGTGTTAACCAACCGCTCGTGCAAAAACTTCAACGATGCGTTTGATGCGAGGGCAGCTTTTGGACCTGCTTTTTTCTGGCTGGATGATTGGAGAATCGATCGCTCAATATTTGGGGCAACGACCACATAATACATGGCAGTGTCCTACAGCCGACGACTCATGTGGCAATGGCGCTACTTTTTTTTTTTGTCCTTGTTACGTTATTTATTTTGCTGTTGTGGTTGTATTGTGTCATCCATCCACTCCTGCATATTAGGTTAGGGCTCGTGCAACATCTGAATAATAAGCTGCCCTTTTCCCTTCAAGTACAAGGATCGGATGCTTGTTCTTTTTTCAGCCCTGGCATGGGCCCTCCAGTGACCCTACTGGTCCTGTTGTGTAGTGCCGTTTTGCGCAACGTAACCATAATGTAATATCTAGATTACAAAGTAACCATAATGTATTGTTCACTTTTCAGCAGTAACCTTCAGGCTTAAGCTTTTTCGTTCCTCCATTTTCTCTAGAATATATTACAAGTTGACAGTAAAAAAGACCACTGTTGACCTTTTCTTGCGACAGTATGAAATGGTGTTTTACTTGTATGATGGACACGATTTACACGGTGCTGTACGCTAAGGTCAAAAGTGTGATGTACGTGATATGTAGTGATTAACGACTGGCCAGGTAAAAAAAGGTTGAACACGTTCCTAAATACTGTCGTCGACTCTGCTTCTTTTCAACCCGGTAATGATTGTGCAATTTTACAGATGTTTTTCAGTAGTTACCTGACGGCTGATGCACCTTTCTCATACGAAAAATTGGATTGGATTTTTCCGTTCTTTTTTTTCTGCAGTGCCTCGACGTGACATGAGCGTCCCTCTCTACATCTCTACAACACTAAATTTGTATTTCGCATTCGCTCTCACCGACGGTACATAAGTTGGTTGTCTCTGCTGCACACAAACATGACCTTTGACAGCAAACTGAGGTCAGGGCGTTTGAGTTCAGCGATGGTTTTCAGAACAGAAATCTCAGTTAGTTTGGCGGTTGGTTTCTCAGTCGCAACTGCGAGAAGGCAGGATGTAAAATCTGTCTGTCTCGAGGCACCCGGGGTCAGTGCCTCCACGATGCAATCCGAAAACGATGGATACTACTTACACTGTACAGTGAAGTGAGGTAGCTGTAGTGATTACTGATGAGTGCGTTCTTAATTTCTCCTCGAACGACAGCGCAACCCTAACCGTCGGCGGAAGGTAGCCTCTGTCCAGCGCTGGACACGCAGGACGACGACCGTGATTATCATCCGGGTTCTTACCACATTTGATCAGCGAGCGAAATCTCGTATTTGCACGCGCAGACGACGTCGGAGACCGTATGATCATACAGGACCTGTGTCTGCCTGTTTTTGGACGAGCGAGCGAGGAGGATTAACCGGTAGATTCTTGCTGTTGATGTACGAATCGGATGGGACGCGGAGGTCGGCAGGCCAGTAATTTACGCGACGTGATCGGTGTGACTGGACAGGCGCAACAGTGGTTTATGCTCCGACTGTACGCGGTGATCAAGTTGGACAAGTAAAAGAAAAAAAGAAAAAAACGTGACGCGATGTTTAAGTGAGCCGTCGTACCACTGGCGAGACCGATTTGCAAGTCTTTGAGCACATTAATAGATACAGTGTTGCCATAAGCAGTGTTTAGTCACTCTTGACACCGGGGAAAGAAAGAAAGAAAGAAAGAGGAAATGAAATGGAAAGTCTTGTCGCCAACTAACACCGTAAGAGAGTGAGAGAGAGAGAGAGAGAGAGAGGTTTCTCTCTCCTTTCCCTCCATTTTCGTTGTGAGGCAGAAAAGGTCTCTCTCCCCCTCTCGCCGGAACACTATTTTTAGCCCACCATCTCTCAAGAAACGGGAGGTATCTTAAGCTCCAATCCACTGCGCTCCCTCCCGCGCGCACTGCACCTTGCTTAGAACCCACTTGATCGCTGCCTCACCTTACTAACCTTAGCTAGCTCTGCCTCCTCTGCCCAGAGTGTGCGTGCACTTCTTGGTACGCACGCTTCCCCATATATACCCGCCCATACATATAGCAGGGAGCCATCGATCAATCGAGAGGAAGCGTCCAAGACGATCGATCGATCGCCATTGTTGCAGAAACTATCCTTCTCTGTCCCGGCCCGTCGTCGTCGGAGAAGTAGCTAGGGAGGAAATGGGACGGCTCTCCTGCAGCGGCGGCGGCGGCGGCGTGCAGCCGAAGCTCCGCAAGGGGCTCTGGTCTCCCGAGGAAGACGAGAAGCTGTACAATCACATCATCCGACATGGCGTCGGCTGCTGGAGCTCTGTCCCCAAGCTCGCAGGCAAGCACCTAGCTCACTCGCACACTTGTCGATCAGCACCCTGGCTGCTCCACTGTTCTATCGCTCCCACGCACACAGCTAGTAGCCTTGTGGCTGATTCGCAGCGGTGCGTGTGCAGGGTTGCAGCGGTGCGGCAAGAGCTGCCGGCTGCGGTGGATCAACTACCTCCGGCCGGACCTGAAGCGCGGCAGCTTCTCGCAGCAGGAGGAGGACCTCATCCTCGCGCTCCACGAGATCCTCGGCAACAGGTCGGTCACTAGATCGGTGCAATCACATTTCTTCGCAATGCCATCGATCAGCGAGCGAGCGTACGTGTTCTTTAATTCTTCAACAAGAGCTAACCAATGAAAGGATTTCCGCGCTGCAGGTGGTCGCAGATCGCGTCGCACTTGCCGGGGCGGACGGACAACGAGATTAAGAACTTCTGGAACAGCTGCCTCAAGAAGAAGCTCCGGCAGCGCGGCATCGACCCCACCACGCACAAGCCCATCGCCGGCGCCGGCGCCGAGACATTGGCGCCGGACGACGACGCCGCCGCTCGAGACGAGGTGGACCACAAGCCCGCGGCGGTCGACGGCGCCGCCGCAGCCCAGAAGCAGCAGCCGGCGGCGGTGTTCGACCCGTTCCCGGTGACCGACTTCGGCGGCGGCTTCGACCTCGCCGCCGGCGTCGGCGTGGCGGCATTGTACGGCGGGCAGTACGACGCCGGCAAGGCCGCCGCCGGGTTCGTGGCCGACTACAGCAGCGTGCTTGATGTGTCGGAGAACCTGGGCTACGGGGAGAGCTCCAGCAACAGCAGCAACTGGAACTGCGCCGCCGAGATGGGCAATGTGCTCGACAGCGACGTGCTGGACTGGGCATCGAACGGCGGCGCTGCCAAGGCGGAGCCCTTCACGGAGATGGAGCAGCACGGCGGCGGATACGGAGACGACGACGACGCGTTGGAGCACAAGTTCGCGCTGCCCTGCCACGAACAGAGCCTCGCGCATTTCGACTTCAGCTTGGAGTACTTCATTTGATTTTTTTTCCCCCTTCTTCTTTCTCCCCTCCCCTCTTCGCTTTTGCCATCCGAATTATCTATTCCCGTATATGCTTTACACACACAAAGAGGAAGAACCATGGCAAGACTAATTAGGGATTGTACGTAGTAACCGGGTTGATAATTTTCTCTAGCCCACAGCACACTTTTCACCCATTTTCTGTATACTGTTTCTGCTTGGTCAGAACAACCGACAGTACATATATATATACGAGAATGTTGTGTACTCCAAAGATTTTTTGTACTAAAGAATAAACCTGCAGTTACACTTTGTGACACTAACTTCCTTCTACCACAGAAAGCATCTGTTTCTGTACACTTTCCTGATTTTTTTTTTATCAGACTCTCCGATTTTTTGTATACTGTTTCTGCTTGGTCAGAACAACAGACAGTACATATATACGAGCATATTGTGTACTACAAAGATTTTTTGTAAAGAATAAATCTGCAGATACACTTTGTCACGCTAAAACTTCGTTCTACCACGGAAAGCATGTGTACACTTTTCCTGATTTTTTTTTATCAGACTCTCCGATTTTTTTTTTTTTTGCCCCCTCCATCTCGTACTGGAGGAGTTAACGAATCCCTACGGTTCTCGCTTACGTACGTTACACCGGTTGCTGTCATGCTTTAGCTTTTTCCTAATTTGTGTTTCACGGAAGCCGAGTGGAAGGTGGTAGTAGTAGGGTACTCCTAGCACACGTCGCCAGAAAAAACTAGTACCGGCCATACTGTGCGTGTTCGTTTCGTTTAGGATTAAAATTTAGTTTAAAGTTTTTACTATTTGAAGGTATTAAATAAAGTGTAATTACAAAACTTTTTACAGAAACCTGAGCTACTCTGCAAGACGAATCTAATGACGGTAATTAAGCCGTGATTAGACGATGGTTACTGTAGTATCACTATAGCAAAATATAGCTTAATTAGGCTCGTTAGATTCGTCTCGTAAATTAACACCCATCTGTAAAAAGGTTTTGTAATTAGACTTTATTTAATACTCTTAAATAGCAAGATTCTCTGGACTAAACTTTAGGACTAAAGGAAACGAACACGCACATGCAGCTAAGCTACAGTACTACTAATCATTTAAGCCGCTTTGGCGTCTCGCTGAATCCTCCCGGCAAGGTCCTTTTCGACGAGGTCACCCACGTCCTAGGAGGACTCCTTCAAGGCGAGCCAGCGTCCGATCTTCGGAGAGAGGGACAAATTGAAAGAGTCCACTGTTGTTGACAAACGGCCACAGTTACGCGGCACTTGTATGTTGTACTAGTTCTGTTTCCGTAGGCTAATAAGCATGCAAGGTGCACTGTGCCATTGCAACGACAGCACAAAAATGGTTAATTGGAAATTTGGATTGAACGTGATGGGAATCAAGCACGTCAATTTTGTCGGGACCAGGGCGCTGGACAGGAACGACGACGTTCGCCGAGACCACGTCTCACTCCAGGAGAAGAAAGACCAGAAGGGACATGAGCGACGAAACACTGACGGCATGATGGCCTCGCCATTGCACCACCACGTTGTGGCCGGCTCCTCGTCGGCGACGTAGGAGACGCCGAGGCCAAGCGATCGCGTCGAAACCCAACCTCGGATCGGACCAGGCCTACTTTTGCGGGCATCATTTTTGGACCAGCTCACAGCGAGAGAGGCGCCTTCATGTGCGCAATTTAAGCAGCTGCTCGATATATAACTCAAAACAAACACCTCATGTGCGCGCTAACAACGGGTATTTATTGGATGAGGAGCCACAAAGAATGGGTATGATGAAGCTGGGCTGGGGTGTGAGCAGCTAAGCACTGCACGTAATGTCGCCAGCTTGGCACCGAGTGATGATCTGATCAGATCAGATCAGATCAGCTCAGCTCGCGCGAAGGCGATAGTTGCTGTTGTACGAAGATGAAAGGAGCCCTGAAAATGACACGTGTTGCATTGCACGACCTCAAGGTACAACCCCAGCGCGCATAGGGCCAGCTGCTCCTGAGCAGAAAACGCCGAAATTGCAAACCATTTCATTTTCACAGCCCAACACGCAGGGGGACAATCTGTGTGCAAAAACCTCGTAGAGATAACTCAACCAAGCAACAACAATGCTGTCCTTCAAGAAGAAAAGCTATTCATAACGCTACATCAATCACATGTTGAGTAGTTCGCAAGAATGCTTCATGTTCCATACTGACATTTGTACAGAAAATACAAACGAAAACAAATACAGAACAGCTTAACAAACAGAGGCGAAAACCGTCAGAACAAAGGTAAACAAGCCCCGTGTTACAGACGGTATCTTCGATCAGGCATCAGTGCGATGGCGTCGCTTCTTGATTTGTGTTGGTCTCCACACGCAGGCTGTTTTCACGATGGTACAGAGACTTCGCACCCTGAATTTAACACATGAATGAAATCTGTTAAGTAGCCAACTCACTGCAGACAAGGTAACATAAAAGAAGAATTGAATGCAAGCAAAAGGATCATCTTAGTACACCTAGAAGATAGACATCAAAACTCAAACACCAATAATGTGCTACAAACATCAATCTGGGGCCATTTAATGATTTTTGTTTTAAGTATTATTTCCATTAGAACTGCCACGGGAAAATTTTCAATTAAATTAGGAAAGGTTCATCGATTCCCATGTCTGATTCATCAAAAGACTTTCCATGTATGGCCTAGATTCTGAAAAAATAGCACCCAACCAACATCAGAGGTCCACTTCAGCTTCCCAGTGTAATACAAAATATTGTCTATCAATATCACAATGCAGACTACCAATAAATGATCAAGTTTGAAATAGTACACGGTCAGGAAACAGACGTAAACGGATGTCTGTGAAATCTGTCATGGCCAGTGTTCTTTTATACTCCTATTTTTTCGTAAATTGAACACGGCTCCGTGTCAGAAAGGAGCATCAGGAAGTAATCTGTTGGAAGTCTTCCAACTATGATGCATGCTAAGATTTATTCAAGGATCAACGAATTACTTCATTTGGTTTCAATGCATAAGTAGTAGACTGTAGGCGTGTCTGAATATTCCAGAAATCATGATAATGAAGAAGGCAAGAAACATATCCAGAGAAGGGCACTTTTTTAAACAGAAAACAGATCCAGAGCATTTTTCTAGACGTCCCACAATATAGATGAAGCAGCAGAAGATTCAAATAAAACCTACTTGGAATATTGTGCCGAGCTTTTTCAACGCTTTTGCTCGCAACTTGAGACCATCTTTTGAGACAGTGTTATCTTTCAGAACCTGAAACACCAAATAAATCAAGCATGAGGCTTGGAGCATATTTCATGTGTCTTTGTAATTCGATATGCATCATGACATGTCACATGCAACTGGGAAGTTGTCAGACTTACAGCCTGGCAGACATGTGAAAGAGTTGACTCAATATCAACCACATTAATTTTCCATAGTGAATTAAGCATGGCATCTTTTTTCTCCTCAAAGCTCTTCATAAGCAGTTCTTCCTTGTTTTCACTTCCCTCCATCTTCTTCATTCCTTCTTGAAGTTGTATCAGTGAGATTGCACCTACAACAGGAACTCATTACCAGTGATGATCTAACTCAGAGTAAACAAAGCATTAAAAGATGTCTTTGAATGTACCTGAAGCAGCATTAACCTGTGACTTAATGTGGTGGCCTTTGTCTCTTACCCACTCAGCTATAAATGGTACACCCATATACAATCTACTCTTTCCAATTTCTCTTGCTGCTTGCCGTACATAAATGTAACCTATAGTGTGAAGCATAGCTTCACCGAAAGCTGAAAATCCATTTGAAGCAAGTTAACAACTTGGAAAGCCAAAAGTGAAATGTCAAACGTTCAAGAAATAAAATAAAATCATAAGAGGATAGCCATTACAACATTGGAGCAATACATGGTCCTAAAGAGGTTTAAGAACCCGCGAAAATACAATCTATGTGAGTAAAAACCAAATGTACTCCATTCTTATCTTGGTGCTAAAACCTACTGATGTACAGAAATAAATTGAAATGAAGTATCTGAAAGAAGCAGATGGACCACTTTAATAGTTCACATAGGCACACATGCACAACAAACACATTCACATGATATACCTGCTTGTGATAAACGCCGAGCTTCTGCACTTGCCCAGCTCACAAATTCATCCTTTTTCCCATCTACATATGGTTGGAGTCGATCCTTTAGGCTCTGAATAAGCTTTTGTTCTCTCTCCTTTTGTAAATCCTGTGCCACAAAAAAGTCAATTAGGTTCAACTTCATCAGTAAGCTGGACCCTAAAAACATCAATGTAATGGTTCTCAACAAAAAATAGCCCCGATTCAATTGATTCTGAAAGACGGTAACTTGGAGGGAACATACTTTTATCTTTTCTTGAACCTTTGCTCTGGCCTCTTGACTGTTTGAGTTTTCCTCAATCTCCACTGAAGCTATGGATGCTAGAGCAAGCTGACCGACATAATCTTCAAAATAGTCGCTTCCAAAAAGCATCCCAAAGACAGCAGCTGGATCGACCATGTTATCTCTGAGTGAAGGTTTAAGAAACAACCTTAGAAAACAACTTACAGCACAATGCATAACTAATTTATATGATATTTCTACATAAAAATACGAGTAGCATGGATTATGTTTCGAAAAAGAGTGTTAAGGTTTCAGTTGGGTTTCCAAAGATCCCTAGAAGATATCTTTTTTCTCTCTCCATAGCTTGCAAATTATGGATTTGTGATACCAGTTCTATCTATCCACCCTTAGTCTCACCTAGTCACCACACTTATGAGTCAAAACAGCTAGATCACTTCTGCGTGAACAATCCTAGACGAATTTCATGACTTACTGGGGAATACCCTCCTTTCCATGCTTATCATATGCCTCCTTTTTTGCTGGGTCGCTTAGGACTTGATAGGCCTCCCCAAGTTCCTGTTAAGATCAATCAATTTAATTCAATAGTCTGTAGCAGCAAAACATTGAGCGAGGTGGCCCAATGGAAGATTTATTCATTGATTATTTATGCAGTAGTACAGTCAAGAAATTCAGTGCTTTCCATACAGTCAAGAAATTCAGTGCTATCCATGTATATCATGTACAGTCAATACCTACTTCTGAGAATGACCAAACAAGTAAGACGCGAATCATATCCACACATGACCAGTAATGCTCTTAGGTCTTATATAACAACCTTTGAGAAGCTAACGACCAAAATTTGCCCCATGAAGGCAAAGAATATACGCTTCACCGCAAGAGTCTGCTATTCCCAAGAAACATCCAAACAAACCTCATATTTAGCTCTATTCAGCTACCCTCCACGCGTAAGAACAAGCAGAACATTTTGCCGGTCCACTTCTAGCAACTTTTTCCTTTTGAGGTACACATCATGCTAACTGTGGACAATCAACCCCATAACGGATCAAACATAAAACCTACCTGAAATTTCTGTGCCGCGTCAGGGTTCCCAGGATTCTTGTCCGGATGCACCAGCTTCGCCTGAAACGAAAGAGGCACTCAACAAATTCATGAAAGTGAGCCCAGAAACCTATCAGTCTGCATCACTGCATCGAAATGACGAAGCTACCAAAAGGAAAAAGCGAGGGGAGCGCGACGGAATCAGTCACCTTGAGGTAGTACGCCTTCTTGATCTCGGCGGGGGAGGCGTCCACGCTGACCCCCAATACGTCGTAGTAAGCGCTGTCCTTCACCATGGCAGGCGCCTCCTGGATCTCGCCTGCCGACGACAACGAAGCTACGTAGTGTGAGCAGCGGCAGGGAGGATTCGATGCTACCGGCGACGAAGAAATTGACAGAGACTAACCGGCGAGGAGGATTCGATGCCAAGAAGTTGGAGGCTGGAATTGAACAGAGCCGAATCAGAAAATTTGGGGAAATTTTCTAATGCGAGAGAGATGCTTCGATTCGAACCTCCCCACCACAGGCCCACGCGCAGGCCAGCAGGGCGCGCCAGGTGCGGCGTCGTGGGTGGCTGGGGCTCGGCCCCAGATGGCGCCGTCGGGTCAAAGGCTAAACTGCCCGGACACGAATTGGGCTTGGGCTCTGCTATCATTCTACTCGACGCCGGGCCGATCTCTGAATGGATCTTTTTTGTCGTTTCTGTGTTGGATTTCTTATTTTTCTTCCTTGTCATTTTGTGTCGACCCGGCCGTATCTGATGCTAGACCTATCTCCCAATGAAAAAATGGATGTGATCGATAGTATTACAACGTCTGTACCTGATGGGCTCAGCTGGCCAAGTGGTGGGTTTTTTTTTTCCTTTTTCACAAATATTTCCTTTTTTTCTGCGATATTTGTGTCATTGATGACGAAGAAGAACCCCAAGACTTCACCAAACAGAAACTGAACGCTTGGCTTCGTCTTGCGTCAGGGTCCTCAGGGATGCAGATTCTGCTCGTTGAGAAAACCTCCAGGAAGATCAGCCAAATGAGGCTTTTCGGACAGAAATGATTTGACGGGAAGCTGCCCCGTAGCGGAACAAAATGCAACATTTCATGGCCTCAGATCTTACTGAAAACAAGAACAAGAACCGGACCATGATAAGTGCCAAGAGACTTCAACAAGTGGCAGAGGATGGCAAAGCACAATCCACTCTGCCTGAGGATCGATGGAGACACGAGTCGATGAGCCATGAATGACCTAGCTGCTAGTACTATAGTATCTGGTCGTGCCTTCGTGGTTAGTATTCACATCAGTAACTCTATCGTAAACCACATATGGTCGACTTGCTGCTGTGCCTTAACGGCGCCTTGCTACGCACATATAGTGATGCATGCGTTGATCATTTTGCTACCTCGATGGTCATTTTGCTCCCAACGTGTACTGCTCTTCTGTACAGGCATGTAATGTAAGGCCGTCGTAACTTAATGGAAGAAAGAAATTATACAAGTATTGAATGTCTTCAACTAAAATTCATTTGTGGATTAAAAAGTTTTTTTCTTATTCTTGCCTCATTATCTAAACTACGTAGATAGTATCACAACATCAGCTGACCGACAAACTCGATGCTATACTAATTCGCGATTCGAGCCGGAACCAAGAACAAGAGCCAATAATTATACTAAATGACGTTCTTAGTGGCAGAGGATTGCAGCATTGGAAAAGTGTAGGGCGGACTTCTGGCAGCGGTGAAGGTTGCAATCAATCTATGCGCACATATATGAGCAGAGCATATGGTGCTTGTTCAATGCTCACGTATCGTAGTATCATGTTGCAAATTTTACAATGGGCACAAGGCACGCTCAGAAAGGAGGCAAATTAAAAGGTTTGTAGCTGAGTGCTTCGAGGTGTGCAAGAGGAAAGGACCATCGAGTTGGGTCCCAATGCACTCTCTCCATGTACTGATCTCGTTGCCGTCGTGTCCAGCCCCTACTTGAACAAAGGTCTTCACGTTGCGCATAGCACGTTTCCTCGGTGCCTCCAACTCCTAGCTAGCTAGCGCGCGCACTAAAAAGCACAAGAAATAATCTAGTCTCAACTCTGGTATGGGTGCCAATGCAATCCCAGGAAGGGTGCCCTGCTGCATCTATATAAACAGACGGAGAGGTGTCCCCCATTAATTAAGAAGAAGGAACTATATATGTAGTACTAGTATATCTGCTAGCTCTTGGTTCTTATCGATAACACCACCAACTCTACTCTACCGTAAAAAACATACCTTCTGCTATGCCTTAACGGACCGTACTGCGTTGATGAGCGTGTGTTGATGCCAGCACAGCAACGTTCCAGTTTTAATTTCGATCCCAGGGTGAGATGTCACGCAAGAAGGGACACATGCATGCTTGTTCGTGAAAACCATGGACGAGGAGAGGGTGGTACGTACGGACGCCGCGCACCGGCCGGTCCGGTACCGATCGATCGAGCGTTCAAAACGCCATGCATGCACGGTCCCGGCCGGTGATCGCTGGCTCGCTGCGTACGCTAGCTGTGTCGCAACCAAGAATGCCATGTTTAATTTCGACCGGGATACATTGTTCTCTCTGAACCTTTATTTCCTGGCCACGTCGCTTAATTTTGTTGAGATCAGATGATGCCCTCGTGCGTGCCGGTGTCATCCGTCCCTGCCTCAACCGTACAGTAGTTGATCTCTATTTGGTTCAGGCGTGCACAGTGTATAGTCTTATAGTACAGCGTAGGCACATGCTAAGCACACGTAGACGTACGTTCGATACAAGGCGACACAACCCCAGCAGGCTGCAAAAAGCATGCAGATGCCACGCAACTGCTCGGCCTCTTTCTCTGTTCTCGCTAGAGTCTGTTCTTTCTCCCTGCACTGCACCACGACACGGCGAATGCAATCGGTGAGGGAGGATTCGATGCCACGAAGTTCGAGGATAGAATTGAACAGAGTCGAAGCAGAAGATTTCGGGAAATTTTCTAATGCGAGAGAGATGCTTCGATTCGAACCTCTGCCCTGCACTGCCACCGGATCGGCCGTCGACATCTCTCGGCTCCAGTGAGGTACGAAGGGAAGGACTGGTGCTGCTCTTCAGGCAACGAAAATATATTTCCTTTGTTCTAGGAAGCAAGACGAAACTAAAATTTTACGACAAAGATCCTTGCCTGACATCTGAGATGCAAACAGAAACAGAATGAGGTAATGCTCCAGTCCTTCAGAGTCCAGATATGCTTTACCTGAGGATCCTATCACCAAGGATATACACGGTCATGAGGAAAAGAGATCGTAATGGACTAAAGCTGCAGTTTTTTTTTTTTTTTTGAACTGCTGCAGATTGTAATTGATTTCCTTACGTGATGGTCTTCTTTTGGGGGAAAAGGGGAACTTTATTATCTTTTTCTAATAGGTAAATTTATTTCCATTCGCCCCAAGTTGAACTGCGTTTTACATTCAGATTATTATATCCTCTACATAGCTTCATTACTACCGCAGGCAACACTGCTTTAGAAATTTTGAGCATCCTTAATGGGACGCTTTTTTGTTTCAAGATTCATATTCAGTAGTCATTGTGAGTAGCTATCCATACCTTTCAATAAGTTTTTCCTAAGTTCAATCCTCCATGACACTGAACATCAGATTTCTCTATCTCTGTGTGTATGTTTTCTGCAACAATGGAAAATCTTATGCCCCATTGGGCATCTGGAAGATGGGTGTAGCAAGAAGGGACCAGAGAGTCTGTTTGTGATCAGGAAGACGATGGACGAGCATGAAGGCTTGTGCAGTCAATGCAGACACAGAAGAAACAATGGACTTGCCGGATGCGTGAGTTGTAGTAGTGTCAATGTACCTGACAGCTGTCTCAGAACTGGAGTGCCAGTTAACAAGTGCTCTAAAAAAACAGGGGGGGGGGGGGGGGAGAGACTAATGTATGTTTCGATAGAATTAAAATAAGCTCTAACAGTTTTACATATGTGCATCTTACCTTCATAAAAAAGGCACTTGAGATTTGACAAAATGTCTTTAAAGTATTACTGTGCTTTCGAGTATTGCATGAATCTCCTAACCAACATATATATATTTTAACAACTCATTGCCATCATGACTGCTGCCTGAATTGGTGAGGACCTATTACTTGACTTGATGTTTGTCAGGGGAAATTAATATAAGATTGCACTTCTAGAGAGCATTGGCAGATATTTAATGAGAGAAACACAATACTAAATGGAGACGCCTGAGGGATTTTATTTTTCGAATGAGATGGATGATTTTCATTCAGATCGACTGGTCATTAGTCTCGTTTTGAGCACATTTCACCACCATGACCTTGCTTGGGAAGCAAATTCAAATTTCAGATAGCTACCATGTAGGCATATATTCTTAAGGGCGGTTATAATTATTTATTATGTACAAGGGTGGTTCAGTATTTAGAACATTTTGTGTATGATTGAGAGCATAGACGGAGATGCTCATCTGGATGTATGCATGGTATGAGAATATCCTATATCATTCCACTTCGCACGCACCACATCATTACAATAGTAGTAGCACTCGGTGACAAGAGCTAACTTCTATCAGTCGAGGACATGCAAATCTCTGGCCATGGCATATAATGTGACGGAAAGCAGATTCAAAATACAAGAACCTTGACAAACAGTTAATTTTTTCTTCTGTCTGGCATTTTTTTTTTTGCGGATGTCTGGGAAATGTTATCCTTCACATTCATTCGTTGTAACTATGTACAATAGTATTCACACCGTTCAAAACATGGACAAAGTAAACTGTTGCAGCATAACTCTATATCTGGGACTTTCTCAAAATTTCTGAATTCATGAATTGCATGAAAGTTCCTTACTCAGTTTAACTTAACTTCATATTCGAATTTTCATTCTTAAAATTCCAAGTCAACCATAAATTTGAGAAGTTAGCAAACCTACAAATTGTGCAGCATTTTTTTTCGCAGGTTGTTTGTGACTGTGCTGATCATTCTCTTTGTAACCCTGGGGAGACACTCCTGGGTTGAGATGGTTAGCACAATAGGTGGCGGCAGACTCCTCGCTTCTATAAATAATTTGAAGGGACGTCTCTTCCTTCAAACAACCGTATTTTTTAACCTTTGCACACTAATATGTTAGATATCTCCTAAGCAATTTATTTCAAATCGATGTAGTTGGTTGTTTCTCTGCAAAAATTCAGGGCTTGGTCTTCGCGCTTTTCTTTTGCCCTTTTTTGTGGTTATGGTGGTCTGCACATGTACACGATACTGGTAGCATCTGCAAGTTTACATCAGATGGGTAAAAGTTCAAATATCTAACAGAATGTGTTCAGGCAGGAGCTTAATGTTTGCCTTATAGCCAGCAAGCATTTTGATTTTTTTTTTTTGTTGTTGTTACCGTTTACCTTATGAAAAATGATATAAGAAAGTATACGAGGGATGAACAGTTGGTTAAAAAATGAAAATCACACTCCTTGTTCTGATCATCTTTCTAGTATAATTTGTGGGCCAGCTCCATCGAACCTTGGTACAACAATAAGCATTATCTGACAATAACACGGTCAGAAATAATTATATAATAAAAGAAATAAGCTACTAAAGTGTTGGAACAAATGAGCATGCATGCCATACCGACAGACTAGAGGGCCACAAAGTGTGCTAGTTGCGCGCAAATTTTCTAGTGCTCATCGAACCATGTCGCTAAAACTCTGATGGGAACAAGGCACAATCAGAAAGAAGGCAAAAGGTCTGCATGCCATTCGTCGTAAAGAAGCCCGGCTGACCTGAAAGGAAGGTTAGTTCGACCTCAAGCCTTCACCGCGTCGGAGAAGGCCCTGCCCGCCGTGCATCTGAGGTGGATAGCCGTGCCTCGCGTCGTCGTCCCCACCAAGGGAGGCGCTTCCCCAGCTGCTCTGGTCATTCGCGTCCAAGAGGAAAGCACCAATTCGAGATGGGTCCCAATGCACTCTCTTCATGTACTGACCTCGTGGCCGTCGTTCAGCCTCTACTTGAACAAACTTGTTCACCGTCCGCATAGCACGTTTCCTCGGTGCCTCCAACTCCTAGCTAGCTAGCTAGCGCGCGCACTCGAAAGCACAAGAAGTAATCTAGTCTCAGCTCTGATGTGTACGTTGGTGCCAATGCAATCCCAGGAAGGGTGCCCTGCTGCATATATATAAACAGACGGAGAGGTATCCCAGTACTAGTATATCTGTTCTTATCGATAACACCAACTCTACTCTACCGTAAGGGGCGGAGCTATATTGTAAGCTGCAGCAAAATACAACTTCAGTGGTTTTTATCTTTTCTCCACCCCCTAGAGTAGCTAATTCCGCACCCACAACGCCAAAAACACAAGCTTGAGAAGCCTCAAGAGAGGTTTCGCACCACCCTTCATTGAGCTCTAGCTCCGCCCCTGACCGTAAAAGGACATACCTGCTGCTATGCCTTAACGGCGCCATGATACATACTACTGCGTTGATGAGCGTACTGTACTGATGCCAGCACAGCAACGTTCCAGTTTTAATCTCGATCGCAGGGTGAGATGTCACGCACGAAGGGACACATGCATGCTTGCATAGTTGCATGCATGTTCGTGAAAACCATGGATGAGGAGAGGGTGGTACGTACGCCGCGCAAGCGCGAGCCCCAACACGTACGGCGCGTGCGTTCAAAACGCCATGCACGGTCCCGGCCGGCGATCGTTACGTACGTGTGTCGCAAGCAAGAACGCCATGCATGTTTCCGACCGGGATACATTGTTCTCTCTGAAAACTTTCCTGGCCACACGTCGCTTAATTTGGTTGGATCAGATGATGCCCTCGTGCGTGCCGGCGTCATCCGTCCCTGCCTCAACCATCGGCAGTGAAGCACAGACCGTACAGTAGTTGATCTATTTGGCTCAGGCGTACACAATGTATAGTACTATACTACGGCGTAGGCACATGCTAAGCACACGTAGACGTATGTGCGATACAAGGCGACACAACATCAGCAGGCTGCAAAACGGCCCCAGTTGGCGCGTCGGGTCAAACGCTAAACGGCCCGGACACGAATTGGGCTTGGGCTCTGCTATCATTCTACTCGACGCCGGGCCCATCTGTGAGTGTTATCCCTTTGTCGTTTCTGTGTTGGATCTCTAATTGTCTTCCTTGTCATTTTGTGTCGACCCGCACAAGCTGTCAGTTTTGGCAGCTTGAGTTGCCTGTCCTCCATTAAGCTTCTTTATGCTGCCGTCCCGAGTGTTAACGTCAAAGAGCTACGAGTCATGTCTCTCTGGTTGGCAACAACTGGAGTCAAACACTCAAACATCGACATTTGCAGTTCGTATGCTGTATTTTCGCTAGCTCCGTCCTTCCAGCTGCTTTCCAGTACTTCAGAAAAGCTTGAGCACCATCATTTCTTTTTTCCCCCAAGAAATAAATGCATTAAGCAGCAACTGCTCGTATAGGGACACCCTAACTGCCTCAAGCTAACGGTAGCCAAAAATTGTGTTTAGTGTTTAACTTGAGGCCATTATCTTATAAGTAGTGGTATCTGTATGTACGCCCACTAGGGCTGCAGGTGTTATTCTGTATGCACCAACCATTCCTAGAAAATGGCCACGGACTTCTTGTCCTCTGCATCTTTGCATGGATCACAAGCAGGTGGATTGTTTATTCATCTGAAAATTCTTTGCTTGGAACTGGTCGGGTTTCTAATCATGTCCCTTTCTTGCTTGAACGAAACTAAGATTTTGCTAGCGACTGTTGGATACGAGTAAGCGCCTTGTGTTCTGATCAAAAGAGGAACATAATTATTGTTAGCATTATGTTGCTTTGCAGTATTCTGCGCTGTAAAAGTCCTGTAACATCCTGTATGCCACGCAACTACTTTGGCAAGTTTTGTAAATCAGAACTTACCACGTCCACATCGCAATGAAAACGAGATTGGAACGTCCAACCAATTATACCTTTCTTGTCTCCATCATCAGTAAAACCACGAGATCACTCAACCGATACTGATGGGGAATTCGTCACAGCGTTTTCCCAACTTGCTCTTTCTCTATCGCAATATTTTGGACTATTATCGCAAGGAAAGGGAGCTTTACGTAGACAAAATCAGTCGGTGGACAAATTCCACCATGTTTGGTCATATACCACAAAGCATATGTTTCTTGCTTGCTCCAATATAAAGTATAATATAGTATTTTACCAATTCTGATCCTTTTTGTGCTTTATGCTTTTGTCCGATTACAGTACAAACTTGTTCAGTTGCCACCAACCATGTTCCCGGGTGATGCCATGACAGCCGAAAATGCTTTAACATGGTTCACGGATGATTGCAATTAGTGCAACAACTAAAGATGGACAAGCAGGTGGCCAATTGTTCAATGGAACAAGCGCATAGACAAGGACAAAAAGTTGCCTCGATGCTGACTCCGTTGATATGGCCATTTGTTTGGTCACTGTACTGGATTGTCGTGAACAGGAAGCACGGGACAAGGAGCACTCAAATGAGAAGCCTACTAGTATGGGTTTAGGGAAGAGAGCGCAATGGGAAGCTAATGCTGGTAGCAGTACTCCACTTTCTACTAGTATATGCATCGTAACAAGAAACTACCGCTATCCTAACAGTAAATTCATTTCGGGTTCAAGCTGTGGTGCCTGATTGAGACATATATTGGCTATTGCCATGGTGTCAGCACCGAGGGAAACACTTCGAAGTGTATATCCAAGGCGGCTGCATTTTTCACTGCGTTCAAGAGCAGATCTGTATTGTCCCGAAATTAACTATTGCTGTCCATTTCAGTAAAAAACCACATGGAAAACAGGTGCAACCAATCCAAAAGGAACACAAACTACCTAGGTAACCCCACATCAGACCATCAGAAAAATAACATATTTGATTCAATGTTTTATAAACAGAAACTGCAGGTACTCCAATGATAGACAAAAAGGAATATAGAGGAACATTTAGATCACAGTAGCATTTTATATATAAATCGGATGTACGATAAATTCCATTACCTAAATATGATTATGGAACAATCAGCATCTGGAGAGCAGAGGAGTTGTCCAACGCCTCCAGCTAATCAAAGTCTGACCTGGCCAAATACTTCTCCACGCGTCACATCACCGCACATATGTTCCTTGAACTCGGTCTATGGTTCACCTGCACTGCGCGTGGGCCCCGTGAAACCGTGCCGCTCCAAGCTTCCTATCCTACCAGACGGCTAGATAAATGGGTGCACCTAGTGCATGGACCAAAACGCTTGCACATTGTACAGATCAACCATTCGACGGTTCTGAACCTATGGACCGGGTCTACCTGAGATATGTTTGGAGCCCTTCTTCTCCGGTCTTCTCCCTCCCGGCCCGAGGCTCCACCCATTAAAACGCACGAGCTTCATCTTCTCAACCTCTTGGCCGAAATCAGCTCCCAAAGTCCAAATTTAGGAGGTAAATGAACCCATGAGATTATCTCAAACTGCTTTGGCTTATTGCGTGCACCGCTCTCGGAAGCGTATTCATTGGGAGATTTCCCCCTTTCTTGTCATTCAGTTAATGAGTTATGGTGCGCTCTTGACCTTTTCTTTTTTGCTGGAATTTTTTCAGTTGATTTCGAGCTTGGAGATTGCCCGGAGAATCGATTTCGGAACCGACGGAAGGGATGTCAGGCCCGCTTGATCGATTTGCCAGGCCATGTGAGTATGAAGTGTTTCTTTTCTGTGGGACATAATCATTTGATTTCCTACGAATTAGTAAATGTTACTCTTGTTCGTCCTTGTATATGTTCAGTTTCTTGGGTGTTGTAGGATAAAAAGATGCGTGTTTAGATGTTCATGCTTTTCGATTCATTTCTCGTTTTTAGAGGAAACTTCTGGATTCAATTCTTAATGGTCGACATAATGATGAATTGTCGTGGGAGGTTTATAGGTTTTGGGACAGCTACAATCATCTTATTCACAAATACAACACCTAAGAAAATCCCAACGATTTTTTTATTCAGAAAATCTCAATGCAGAAGTCGATTCTTTAACCAATTGTTTTAGGTTTTACCCGGTCTCATTAGAGAGCATAATAGGTCATGCTTGGATTTTTGTCATCTACTCATCTCTGTGGATAATAACCACAAGAAGGAAACAAGTGGTTTAATGCAGATAATCTACAGGCAGTGATGTTGATGTAACATGTACAAACCAACAATTTTCATAAATCATTTGTCCAATCCATGTCCCAATTATTATTGCTTTGCACTGTTATGTCTATCAAGATTTGTTAATACTTTTTGGTTGAACATTAATGTCATTGAACAAGTTGCAGTTTTAGTTTCCTTTAAACATCATTTTCTTTTTAGTCTAACCCACCTCTAAGTAACTGCTCCTATGGGCAACTAGCTTTCTTTGCTTTGATTAAAAAGATGGAAAATTGAGACTACTGTCTGTGAAGGTTTTGAAGGTTTCATACATAATGATGAAAGGAAAGAGAGCAAATCCGATGCAGACAACTCAGAAGGAGATAAGAAGACTAAAATTGGCTCTTTCAAGAAAAAGGCGATTAATGCTGGAAATAAATTCAGGCATTCCCTAAGAAGGAGAAGCAAGAAGAAGAGCGAAAACCGTCCGGTTTCCATCGAGGACATAAGGGATATTAAAGAGCTTGAAGATGTTGAGACATTTCGACAATGCTTAGTTGATGAGGATTTGCTGCCTCAGCAGCATGATGATTATCACATGATGTTGAGGTACAGCACCTGCAGTTCTCAGGCTTTTTATTTGAATTTATTCTGTATTGTCTGGGGTTTGTTACTAGAAGAAAGTGGTAATGATTTAGTTGGCTGACCTTTTCATTTGATCTCGTTCACGTAAAGGTTCCTGAAAGCGCGGAAATTTGATGTGGAGAAAGCCAAGAGTATGTGGTCAGACATGCTTAGATGGAGGAAGGAATTTGGGACTGACAAAATAGAGGTAAATCTGAAGTTTAAATATCATATCGATCTTTCTTGGAGTAATTTCAGTGTTTTGACCCTTCCCGGCTCTGTCCCTCAGGAATTTGATTACTCTGAATTAGATGAAGTCACGAAGTATTACCCACAGTTTTATCATGGTGTGGATAAAGAGGGAAGGCCTGTCTATATAGAGCTTATAGGAAAAGTTGATGCCAACAAGCTAGTGCAAGTAACAAGTATAGATCGGTACGTGAGATACCATGTCAAGGAGTTTGAGACTTGTTTTAAGATGAGATTTCCGGCCTGCTCTATTGCTGCGAAAAGGCACATCGACTCATGCACTACTATTCTGGATGTGCAAGGCGTGGTATGTCACATTATGTCGTAGTTAATTATTGTTCTTAACATCTATCGCCACTTTCCTAAGAGTTAATACTTTTATCTATGTAATCAAGGGATTAAAAAACTTCTCAAAATCTGCAAGGGAACTAATCACACGGTTGCAGAAGATTGACAGTGACAACTACCCTGAGGTAGGTAGTTTGGCCATGTATCTTGGATGTCAAATGAGAAATATACTATATTTACCTTGGCCCAACTATACGATCCCTTATGCACTCTGGATTCTGCTGCAGACTTTGTGCCGGATGTACATAATTAATGCTGGGCAAGGTTTTAAGATGTTATGGAGCACAATAAAATCCTTCCTTGATCCAAAAACTGCTTCCAAGATTCATGTAAGTAATGCTCTTTTAAGTATTGATTTGATTGTATTATTCTTTTGAGTGATCCGGTATACAAATATTAATTAACCTTTCCCATTTCTCTTGAAGGTTCTTGGGAACAAGTACCAGCATAAGTTGCTTGAAATTATTGATGAGTGGTTAGTATCCATAATCTCGTCCATATATCTACATTGTTGGCTTCATTCTAATTTCTGTTTAATACATGCATGCAGTGAACTGCCAGAATTTTTTGGTGGCAAATGCAAGTGTGATGAACATGGAGGTTGCCAAAGATCTGACAAAGGCCCTTGGAAGGATCCTAACATAATAAAGGTTGTCCATATACAGCCACAACGACCCCTAAATCCCGCAAAAGAGAAAAGAAGTGTATTCCCCTGTACACTTTATTGATATAGGATGTTTTCTATTGCTAATGTTCTGCCTCTTCATTTCGCGCAGAGGGTACTGAATGGTGAGGCAAACTATGGAAGGCAAATTGTGACCATATCGAGCACAGATGGAATCTCAAAGATAATTGGTTATGCAAGGCCACAGTATCCAACTGTAAGTCTAAGAATTCCTGGGTATTCAAATTTGCAGAGAAAGCATGTTTGTCCCTGGTGAGTACTTACTCCATTATATTGTTGAAGCAGAAAAAAGGCAGTGACGCATCTGCTGAGTCTGGGTCTGAAGTGGAAGATGTTACATCTCCTACTGCATCAAGGAACCTGATTACCAACCCTAATTTGACCCCTGTTCACGAGGAGGCAAGTGGCTAACCCTGTTCTCTTCAGTGTGTATAATCAAAAAGCTGATGCTACTGGCATAATCTAAATGAATAAAATATCAGTTGACAGACGTAAGTTCAAGGACTGAAATATTTTAATGGCAGATAAAAAATCATTTTTTGTTGAACATTTGAATGGCACCGCACCTGTTTTTTTTTTTTCAGTTGCATTTTAAAATGATGGGTATTTATCTGTATGCTTACCCAAACAACCATGTAATGTATCATTCAGCTAAACCGTTTTCCAATGCTCTTTCACTTTTTTATTGCACACATATTATTAACTGGTAACATCTATTGCTATTTCCAGTCAAAATTGTCAGCACAAGCTTCCACTTCTGTTTCTCATGCTGCTGTTGAAGAAAACATTCCTGTTATCGACAAGGTTGTGGACGACGGATGGGGAAGTCCCAGAGCTAGTCTAACAGCTTCTTCCTCAGGTATCCTAAATTGTTGTGTTATTCATTTTTACTTAAAATATTTCTCATAAAGCTACCATGATTGTTTTTACATCTATTTAAAAACTGAGTTTTTATTCAGTCTTCAATGATTCATGAAGCGCTAATAAAATTACCAGAAGTACCTACTAGTGTCCTCATCAAATACATAAATATTCTTACAAAAAATACTAATGTGCCTTATATTCATTTATATGAATGTTCTGTTGAGATACATCGTTGATCAATCAGTGTTCAGTGTTTACGTAAGCTCGAAAGTTTATTTTTAGGATGCATTTCTCAAAACTACACCAACTTGTGCATGCAAGCATGCTGTTTTGGATTTTTTAGCTGAACTCTGACATTTTTATATGGTTCACGCCAGGATCATTGTCCTTGAGAAATATGCCTGCCACGTTTGAAGGACTTCGTGCTCAAATTATCACATGGCTGACAGTCTTGATCATGAGCCTTTTTGCCATGCTTTGCTACATCCCGAGCAGAATGGCGAAAAGGATCTCAAACCAATCTGTTAAGCATGATGACTATCACGTGGAGTATCCTCAAGAACACGAGTACAAAGAGGAATTCAGACCTCCATCTCCTGCTCCATCTTATACAGAAAAGGATGTACTTTCATCTATGCTAAGACGGCTAGGTGAGTTGGAGGACAAGGTGCAGGTGCTGGAAACAAAGCCATCTGAGATGCCATTTGAAAAGGAAGAATTACTCAATGCAGCTGTCCGCCGTGTGGATGCATTGGAAGCTGAATTGATTTCTACCAAGAAGGTAGGCTTCTTCTGTCGATACTTCCAGACTTTACATCTTTGTTATCGGTCAGCAGAAATTATCTATGTTTTTTATTCTGAGCGCAGTGATATATGTAGTCCATGTGAAAAGATTTGTAGCCTCTTCTTAAAATAAAGTAGCAGGGTGATGAACTAACCACTGCAATTTCCATAAACAGGCCCTATATGATGCTTTGATGCGACAAGATGAGCTCCTTGCGTACATTGACAACAAAGAGCTGATCAAATTTCGTGTATGTAACTATTCTCTCACATTTTTTTTTCTTTCCTCCTTTCTTCATATTAGCATTGTTTTGATAATTCCACCCTGCAGTAGCTTGGTGTCTGATCATTATTGTTATATTTTGCCTTTTGCAGAAAAAGAAGTTCTGTTTCTAAGCTGAACACGGAGCGGCTGTTCGTCACATGCAGAGCGGTTATGTATATTGTTGGATCGCCCAAATGTATATTTTTTTTAGATAATGGAGAAAAAATAAGTCCCGGCTTGACCCCCCGTTATGGGGGCTACAGCCCAAATGTATATGTATTTTGCTTAGTTGTAAAAGTATGTATTTTGTAGAAAGATAGGTGTGTCTCCACGCGTGTTCTCTTTCCTACGTTTTTCTTGTCACTGGTTCTTAAGGCCTACTGGAATTTGATGAGGACCCGAAGCACCACATATGAGGTCGAGATGTTTGTATTTGTATGTTCACCCAAGCGAGGAATCTGGCGTCCGCCGGCCTGAGTTGCAGTCTTGCAAGTTGTTGAGAGCCGGTTTGTGCGCTAATTGTTGTAAATGATCAATAGTTTTAGAACATGTGGCATGTGTGCAGTGGTAGTATGAGACCTGTATCAGTTTCCATTCAGAGGTCTCCCAGGCCCCAGCTTTCAGTTGCCTCAGATAACACTGAAACTCGGCAAACGCGTGGTATGCTTGTTGCACAAAACCGGTTGAAAGAAACTCTCTCAACCAAAGAAACGAGAGAACTGAAATGAAAATTGAAGTTTATCCGATCGCATTCCTTTGACTCGATTGGGTTTAATACAAAAAAGAATAAAAAGTAAAGAAAACAAGAGCTTGTTTGATACGAGCTGTATTAATCAGTTCAGTTCTGGTTGCTGCATTTATCAAAAGGGGGAAAAAAAAAAGACACGAGGACCAAAAAGGCTGCCCCCTGCATAGACAGATCCCTATTCTGCTCATCAGTTAGAATCGCATCATTCATAGTATCATGGTTATTTGCTTAAGGGAGACCCGGGAGAGTGGGATGGCGCCTGAGCCATGGGGATAAGTTGGATATATTACACCAGAGGAGTTTTGAGTTATAAACTGCGTACCAGTCGCAGGCGCCAGAGCGGAACTATTGCATATATTGATATGTTTATTGCTTATCCGACGCTTTCCTGTCCATCTTTCTTCATATTAACATGGTTTTGAAATTTCCATCCTGCAGTCCCTTGGTGTCACTGTCTGATCATTACAATGTTCACATATTCTGTTGGTTAGTCCAGTGTCTGATCATCTATTATCTTAGTATTTGAAGAGAAAAAGAAGTCACCACGTTCGCTCTCAAGGTCACGAAATTACCATATTAATTAGAGAAAAAACAAAGATGTGAACCGTTGGATTTTATGAAGATTGAACGGCCAAGATCAACAAAAGAGTCCGAGTCAAATAAACCTATGAATACCATACCATAATTCGGAATAAATAAAATAATTGAAAATTGGAAGTTGGATTCTCTTAGGAATTCACCTTACTGATGAGTCCGAATCAAATACAACTGAACACAATTTTTGAGTCCATCATACGTATACGTCCATCATTTTGAGTCTATCAGATTATTAAACAACACATGAGACGCATCTTGATCTCCAGTTGTATCGTCCCTACGGCATGGCATCAATCCCTGACGACGGAGCTGCGGGAGAACCAATGCGTTTGCCGGTGTACTGTTTGAGGTCGTCCTCCTCCTCTAAATCCAGCAGGAATGTAATTGTGGTCGCCGGTGTATTGTTTGCCGGTGTACTGTTTGGTTCAATAGTAGCATTCTCTCCGCGCACGCTTGGCCGCAATGTCCTCTGCCAAGAGCCTGCGGAAACGAGATCGCACGGAAAGCTGTGCAAGTGTTTCCTCCGGCCCAAAGATCCGCTTTGTTCACAGTGGCTGACAGCACCGTAGATGTTGTGGCTCCGTGGAGGACCGCTTAACGAGCGGCCAGATCGGCGTGGTGCGGAAGACTTGGTATTGTCGACGTCATCGGCGAGGCGTTGTTAGTGGGCGCAGGCGAGGCTCATCGCCGTTTATAGGTTTGTAATAGACGCTTGCAGTTCGAGTCCATCCTCAGAGGCTTGCCCGGGCTAGCAGTGAAGAGATTGACTCGCTTCATGGGTGATGAGTGTCACGTCTTCCCAACAACACAAGAGTGCAAGAATTGCCGTTGGTAATTCCACTGGCCGTAAGATGGAGACCCTTCTTCGGCTAGAGCATTAGCATGAATCGGTGGCCCAAAACGCAAATTCACCGAGTCCACAAAACGAGTCCTCGAGATGACCTCGAAATTACTCTCCATAGCGTATTACCACTGCGCGGCAATGCCGTCCAGGCGGAGCGACGTGAGACAAGGTGTGTGTGCCATAGAAGAAAACTTGCAGTTGTTCAACCATGTCATCGGTGTTAGATTGATCTCCTTGCCCCCCCAAGGCCCAACGGCCTTTGGGCTTGATCGCGCCCTGATCGGGGGCGTCCAGCACATTTACTGGCTGGTGGGCCCCTGTCGCGCTGCGCGTATAAAGAGAGAGGTGGGGGCCGGGGCGCACGGTACGAGGTTCACCGCGCCGCCAGTCGCCCCACCTACACACCCTACCGATCTAGGGTTTGCGCAGTGAGCGATGGGAAGCCGCCACCGCCGCCGCACTTCTTCCCCGACACCGACGGCGACAGGCCCGTCGTCGCCATGGCCACCGCATCGGCGCCAGCTGCACACGAAGGTGACTAACGCTCTCCCCTTTCTCCCAGATCCGAACCCATGTTCATCCTAGAATAGATTACAGGACCCGCTATTTTCTACTGCTAACGATTGACAGTTTTAACAATGGTAATCAGAGCTAGGTTAGCTAGTGGATCTAGATCGGGTCATAGAGTTCTAGAAGGAGAAAGCATCGATTTGTTCTTCTTTCGATTCAATAGCGTAACCCTAACCCTAACACGAAGAGATGGATCGAAGGGGAGAGGCACCTACCTGGTTTCCCCATCGCCATCACAGACCGCCGCCGGCGGACAGATCACCGGAGCCGAAGCGAGACCGCTCGACGGCGGCGCGCTCACCCTCGGGCGAGCGCGCGCGCCGGCGAGGGGGCCCGCGACGGCTCCACCTCCGCGTCCGCACTCCGGACTGCGAGGACACAGACACGGCGGCTCACCGCCGTCCCGCGTCGCTTCGCGTGCAAGCGCGCGCCGCGCCATCGCCGGCTCGTCGCCGCTCTCTCTCGCGTGACCGGGGAAGAGAAGGAAAGAATGTTTTAGGGTTTTGGGTGGTCTCCGATTTTTCCGCCGTTATATCTCGGTTCAGAAGCGCTGCTGGCCGTCCATCCCAGCGGACGGCTGAGATGGAGGCGGGGCTGAGACAACCCGCCGCTGGGCTGGGCCGGCCCAATTGGCGCCGCTTTCACGCGGGCCAGGTCGCGCGGGATTTTTTCTTCAGATTTTCGCGTCGATGGGCTGGGCCGCAGAGAGGCTTTAGCGCGGTATGGGACGCGCGGACTGGGCCAGGCCGCATTCGGATTTTTCCGTTTTCGGGCCGAAAGAGTTTTTTTCTACAGAACAGTTTCAGAATTGTTTTAAACTTTTCCAGAAGCATTTTTTGAATGAAATTTGATAGAATTCGTCTCTGTTTAAATTTGAACCAACGGGATAATTTTTCCAGAGACTAGATAATTGTGTTTATGCTTCTGTTTAAGTTTTTACTACAGAGATTTAATGCTTCCGCTGCATAGATAATATAGACTTAAATTTGAATTGCCTTGTTTTTTAAATTCGAACCAACGGGAGAATTTAAATTTCAACTTAAAGATTTATTTCAGATTCAGTTGCAGTGTTGTTATTTTCTGACCAACGTTGATTATAGCAATATTGTGACTTTATAGAGGTTTTTCATGCATTATTTCTTTTTCTGCCCAACGGTGATGAAGATTTTAATGCAAAAAGTACTACATGTTATCATATTTAAATGTTCTCACTCGTTTTGGACTATTTTCAGGAGGGCTATCTATGATGATGACCATCAATGATATCTCAGTGCTTAAAGGAGATAATTATGGAGAATGGAACAAGAAGCTAGACCTCTTCTTCACTCTTGCTGGCCTTGACTGGGTGCTGTCTGCACCAGTTCCTGCAGCTCCTGAGCAGCCAGAAAGAGGAGAGAATGAGACAGATGCTGCTTGGTCAGCTAGAGAGCTTGCCTACAAGGCTAGCAAAGACAGCTATGATGTTGAGTATGCTGCTTGGTTCCCTGCCAACAAGAAGTGTTTGGCAGTGGTAAATAACACTATAGAGGCCTCCATCATGGGGTCAATTACAGATTGTCCTACTGTTGTTGAGTACCTTGCAAAGATAAAGAGTCAGTACACTGGCTCTTCAAAGACATATGCTACCTAGTTGATAAAACAGCTGGTCACAGAGAGGTACACAGGTGGTGGGATAAGAGAGCACATACATCGCATGGTCAATATAAACAACAAGCTTAAACCAATGGGCCTTGCTTTCAAGGATGATCACATCGTCCATTTGGTTTTTGCTTCGTTGCCAAAGACTTTCGATACCTTCATTGTTGGGTACAACATGTTCCCAGAGAAATGGGACATAGAGAAGGCCATTGCAATGTGTGTGCAAGAAGAGGAAAGATTGCCCCCGAATTCCATTAACTATGTAAAGAACAAGAATGGGAATCCTTCCTCCTCCTCCTCTAAGGGAAAAGGTCCTCAGCAGTTTCAGGCAAAAGGTCCTCAGCAGTCTCAGGCAAGAGGTCCTCAGCCTTTCCAGCAGCATAGACCCAAAGAAGGACAATTTACTGTGGGAAAAGACCAATGCATGCATTGCTTGGGCATGGGACACTACAAGAAAGATTGTCCCAAGTACTTAAAGATGATCATGGAAAAGAGAGGTGAGAACATTATTTCATTTGTAAATGAATCCCTGTATATAGATTATTCGAAATCTACTTGGTGGATTGACTCAGGAGCAACTATTCATGTTGCTAACTCTTTACAGGGATTCCGTTCGACGAGAACCACTCAAAGAAGCGAAAGACAAATTAAAGTCGCCAACGGAGTCGAGGCAGATGTCGAAGCAGTTGGAGATCTTCTCTTAGAGCTTGACACCGGCTTTGCTTTATTTCTTAGAGATGTCTTTTATGTACCGACTTTGCAGAGAAACTTAATAAGTGTGTCTCGTCTAGATGATGATGGATTTGATTGTCATTTTGGTAATTCTAGATGTGTAATAGAGATCAATAATAGAGTTGCTACTATTGCTTTTAAGAGAAATGATCTTTATTTGTTATCGCTGTGTGAAAATGTGAATTCCGTATGTGATGTGAATGCAACCATATCCTCATCAACAGATAATAATAGAAAGCGAAAGAGAAAAGATAACGAATCGTCGAAATTGTGGCATTGTCGCTTGGGCCACATTTCGAGGGGGAGAATAGAAAGACTCGTTAAAAATGACATTCTTCCCGCGCTAGAATTTTCAGACTTAGAACAATGCATTGATTGCATAAAAGGAAAATATGTAAAGAAAATAAAGAAAGGAGCTGTTAGGAGCACGGGTGTTTTAGACATAATTCACACCGACATCTGTGGTCCATTTTCAGTAAAGAGTATAGATGGCTATGATTCATTCATAACCTTCACAGATGATTATTCCCGCTATGGATATATTTATCCTATCAAAGAAAGATCAGAAGCGCTAGATAAATTCAAGATATTTAAGGCTGAAGTCGAAAATCAGCACAGTTTAAAGATAAAAATAGTCAGATCCGATCGTGGTGGGGAATACTACGGTCGGCATACCCCATATGGCCAAGTTCCAGGACCTTTTGCAAGGTTCCTACAGGAACACGGTATAGTAGCCCAGTATTCAATGCCGGGCGAGCCTCAGCAAAATGGAGTGGCAGAAAGACGCAACCGTACCTTAATGGATATGGTGCGCATTATGATCAGTTATTCTACACTGCCAGTGAGTTTGTAGATGGAGGCGTTGAAAACCGCCATTCATATTCTCAACAGAGTACCCAGTAAATCGGTGCCCAAAACACCATATGAGTTGTGGACAGGAAGAGTGCCCTCATTAGCACACCTACGCTTCTGGGGGAGTCCTGCTGAGGCGAAAATATTCAACCCGAATATTGGAAAGTTAGATCCCAAAACAGAGACTTGCCATTTTATTGGCTATCCAGAAAAATCAAAAGGATATCGATTTTACTGTCCAGATAGATATACAAAGTTTATAGAAACAAGACACGCTGCCTTCCTAGAAGAACAAATGGTTCGGGGGAGCGTGGCAGTTCGAGAGATTGATCTTGAGGAGAAGCGGGTGTATGCACCTAATCCAGTGATTCAAGAACATTTCTTCTCACTGCCCGTTGTGGCTGCACCGACAGTGCAAGACACTGTGATGTCAGCCCCCGTGGTGGTTCCTCCTGTGGCAACAACGAATGAAAATGTGGAACCTGTCACTCAGGATCCTATAGAGCCCGTTGCTGCAGAACAAGGGGAGCCGCTACAACCTCCAATAGAAAATGCTCCAGATATAGAGGTACAACCTCCGATAGAAAATGAGCAAAATGTAGAGGCCCCTAGAAGGTCTCAAAGAGCAAGGAGGTCGGCTATTTCCAGTGATTATGAAGTATATAACACTCAGAGTTGTGAAGAATATCAAATGGAGGATGACCCTACCTCATTTGAAGAAGCCATGAGAAGCGAGCATTCGTCTAAGTGGTTGGCAGCCATGGAAGATGAAATGAGATCGATGAGTACCAACGATGTTTGGGACTTAGTGGAAATTCCTAAAGGAGTCAAACCAGTGGGCTGTAAATGGGTCTACAAAACCAAATATGACTCACAAGGGAATATATAAAAGTTCAAAGCGCGACTTGTGGCAAAAGGCTATACGCAAAAAGAGGGAATTGATTATCATGAGACCTTTTCTCCAGTCTCGCGTAAAGATTCCTTTAGAGTCATTATGGCCCTTGTGGCTCATTTTGATCTAGAATTGCATCAAATGGATGTAAAGATGGCGTTTCTAAATGGGGATGTAGATAAAGAATTTTTCATGGCACAACCAAAAGGTTTTGTTGTGGAAGGAAAGGAAAAGATGGGATGCCGTCTAAAGAAATCGATTTATGGGTTAAAGCAAGCTTCAAGAATGTGGTTCTTGAAGTTCGACAGTACGATTAAAAGTTTCGGGTTTGAACAGAATGTGGAGGACGATTGCGTATATGCAAAGTTCAAGAATGGAAAGTATATCTTCCTAATCCTGTATGTGGATGATATCCTGCTTGCAAGCAGTGACGTCAGTCTACTACTAGAAACAAAGAAATTCTTGTCCTCACAATTCGAAATGAAAGATCTTGGTGAAGCAAAATTCGTTTTAGGAATTGAAATTCACCGAGACAGATCCAAGGGGGTATTGGGACTATCACAAAAGACATACATAGAAAAGGTCCTGAAGAAATACAATATGCACAAATGCAGTGCTTCACCTGCTCCCATAGTCAAGGGCGACAGATATGGGGACTTTCAATGTCCAAAGAATCAATATGAAAAAGATCAAATGAAATCGGTACCATATGCTTCAGCTGTCGGAAGCTTACAGTATGCACAAGTGTGCACACGCCCTGACATTGCTTTTGTTACCGGGTTGCTTGGTAGATTCCAGAGTAATCCAGGACCAGAACATTGGAAGTTAGTAAAGAAAGTTCTGCGCTATTTGCAAGGAACAAAAGGCCTCATGTTGACATACAGAAGAACAGATTCTCTGCAAATCACGGCATATGCAGATGCTGATTTTGCAGGAGATAACAGAAAATCGACGTCGGGATATGTGTTCACTCTCGCGGGAGGGGCCATATCATGGAAAAGTTGCAAGCAAAGTATCACTGCAGCGTCCACAATGCACGCAGAGTTTATTGCTTGTTTTGAGGCCGTAGGACAGGTGAGTTGGCTAAAGAAACTTATACCCGGTTTAAGAGTGGTTGACGACATCTCAAGACCACAAAAGATGTACTGCGACAATGAACCCGCAGTCTCGTATGCTCACAACAACAGGTCAAGTGCCGCTACCAAGCACATTGACATAAAGTATTATGTTGTGAAGGATAGAGTCCGAGATCAAACCATAAGTCTCGAGCACATACGTACAGAGAAGATGCTCGCGGATCCGCTAACGAAAGGCTTACCACCCAGCGTGTTCAAGGAACACGTAGCCGGCATGGGGTTAAGGGACAGCCTATGATCTCTGGACTAAAGAGGCCCATAAAGAATAAAGGACTGTTTCAGAATGGAGGCGTGTATTGTAGCTGTTGATTCTATCGGCAAGTATGACCGTGACGATGAGACAAGCTCTATGCATTAATCTGTGATGAGACAAGTGAAACAGAAAAGAAAAGAAAAGGTAAAAGATGAGATCAAGGGGGAGATTGTTAGATTGATCTCCTTGCCCCCCCCCCAAGGCCCAACGGCCTTTGGGCTTGATCGCGCCCTGATCGGGGGCGTCCAGCACATTTACTGGCTGGTGGTCCCCTGTCGCGCTGCGCGTATAAAGAGAGAGGTGGGGGCCGGGGCGCACGGTACGAGGTTCACCGCGCCGCCAGTCGCCCCACCTACACACCCTACCGATCTAGGGTTTGCGCAGTGAGCGACGGGAAGCCGCCACCGCCGCCGCACTTCTTCCCCGACACCGACGGCGACAGGCCCGTCGTCGCCATGGCCACCGCATCGGCGCCAGCTGCACACGAAGGTGACTAACGCTCTCCCCTTTCTCCCAGATCCGAACCCATGTTCATCCTAGAATAGATTACAGGACCCGCTATTTTTTATTGCTAACGATTGACAGTTTTAACAATCGGGTCACTCTCGCTGGCGAAGTTTTTTTTTTTTGGGAAACCTCTTGCTGTCAAAGTTGGGGAAGCTGAGCTTGGGAAGTGCGGTAAGGTGCGACGATCATCGTCCGGACCGCCCCAGCGGCCTCAACCAAACATGCCACCGTCACCACCACCGCGAGTAAATTATTAGAAAATACTTTAAAAATAAATAATTATTTGCGAATTTATTTGGTAGAGTGTTCAAGAAATGAAGGCTATATTCTTTGAGAGGGGGGGGGGGGGGGGGGGGACGGCATATACTAAAAATATCTGAAGGAAATACAAACAAAGAAATGTTCAATAATAACACAATACAATAACGAATCTAGCCGCGTGATTCGCGCGGGCCATCTTGCTAGTTACTTGTTATATTTGCCTTCTGCAGAAAAACAAGTTTCTTTCTAAGCTGAACACGGAGCAGCTGTTGGTCACACGAAGAGCGGTTATGTATATTGTTGGATCGCCACAAATGTATATGTATTTTGTTTAGTTGTAAAAGTTTCTATTGGGTCGCCCGCGCATGTTCTCTTCCCTAAGTTTTCATGTTTCCGGTTCTTAAGGCCTAAGTTTTCATGTTTCGCGCTGTGAGGTCGAGAAAACCCCCGATCGATCCGATTAGCGTATTATATCCGACGGAGGCGCAACCTGCGCCAACGATGTGGTACTAAAAACTCAGTATTATACTAGGTCACAAAAAAAACTCAGTATTATACGAGGTCACAAAAAAAAAACTCAGGCCCTGTTTGGATACAAAGTATTTTTGTAGTTTTGTAAGAATACTTCGGTTTTACAAAATACTTTGGTTTTAAGAGGTATGGAGTGTTTAGATGTAACAAGTTTTGCAGTTTTTAAAACCATAGTATTGCTAAAAGTGCAACCATTTTAAGGTTGAGAGATTTCCTTGTGTGCCCTCGAAAAAAGTTCGTTTCCCTTCTCAGCCACTGAAAAATTGTTTTTCCTTTCTATGCCCTTGCTTGAGATTTTCCTTTCCCTCTGTGCCACTCTCTCCCTTTCAAAAAAGTCTTAATGCTTTAGTGTAGTCTCAGACTTTTAAATTGAGAACGGAAAACATTTAAAACTTTGCAAACAATAAAATTTATTCTTCATGTGTATCTCTTGCCAACATAAAAAAATTCAAAAGTTTTAGTGTTTGGCAAGTAATTTTTTTCCACACAACGAATGGAAAGTGTTCTAAAAAAATTAGGCAACTATTCTTTTCCTTGCTTAAACACTCATCCTTGCTCTGTGGACCAAAACAATTACTTATTGAGCATTAAAATTTTTGAAATTTTTTGTGTTGATAGACAAACACGTGAAAAGTAAATTTTGTTATTTGCAAAGTTTCATTTTTTTTGAATTTTTAAAGTATGTAAATACACTACTGCATTAAGCTTTATTGAAGGCCACGTAGTGGCACAGAAGGAAAGAAAAATTTCAAGCAAGGGCACAAAAGGGAAAAGTATTTTTTCCAGTGGCTGAGAAGGGAATGCAGTTTCTTTCAGTGGCTCACAAGGAAATCTCTCTTTAAAGTTTTAAAAACTCCACTCATGACCTCTTTTTTCAAAACTATGGTTTTGCTTGGCTTTTGCTTCTAAAACCATGGTTTCTTAATACTTTGGTTTTAAAAGACTACAACACCCAAACAGACCCTCAGTATTATACAAGGTCAGAAAAAAAAGTCAGTATTATACACGAGCGCCGGGGGCTCGGCGGTCTCTTCTCCCACGCAACCGCCGCCTGCTGCTGACGGAGATCAGTTTAATGGAAGGGATAGGGTAGACGGGGTTTCACAAATTCTATCGGTCTAGAACGGAGTATTTTGTCGAAGGCTTTGCATGCGTCGTTAGCACACGAGTAGGATACAAACGTCGCGCCATGGAGCTAGGCAATTGTGGTGTAGCAGGACAGAGCGATGCAATGATGCACGATGAACATAGAGTAAGGTGTCAATCATGGTTGTGGCACAGGCGCGTTGGCGCCAAAGAGATTACCCTAAAACAAGAAACTAGGTTGTCTCCATCCGTTCAATTCTACTACAGCTTGTGCGTGAGATGAGTTCATGAGAGAAAGACAATGCAAAATTGTAAACACTAGCCCTTTAAAAATTGAGGATGTGAAATTGGCATAAAAAAAGTGGGATGAACTCGTCCCGTCCCCTAATATATACAACGTTGTGCTCTAAGACCACAACATAATTATAAGATTTTCATATTGAAGTTGGTGTCTGTTTCTTTGGTCAATGCCACCCATTCAATTATTCAAATTCTTTTTATTTTGCATGTGCTACCTCACCTAATATAAAGATTTACCTCCAAAAGCTCATTACCAATTTGCATTTTCTTAGCATAAATGAAAACTATTCTAGAGGGTTGATAGCTCCGAGTAATTTATAAATTTTTACAGTACTATGGATGTTTCTAGATAATACATTTATGCAAAAGATTTTTCTATCTTTTAAGCTAGTTATATGTATACATGTCATGTATTGCTTACTACTACTTATTTCTTACTGTTCATGACTTGCTCCTTACCTAACTCTTTATGCAGTTTCAAACCAAATATGCAATATTATTCGTCATTCCACAATTTGTGTTCTCCATAATCATTTGTTCAAACAACCAAAACACATGTCATAACTTTAAAGGTGATAATACATGTATAAATTTTTGTTAGTCAAAATGTGAAATTAAAAGTCCAAGTTGCCAATCATGATGAAATATAAGTATGTAGAATGTTATAAAATAAAATAATATATAGTTTAGAGCAAATGATATAAAAAAAATCAAGACCATGGGTAGTCCCCACTTGCTGTCGCACACACTAGATAACACATATAAGGTTTATTCTAACACATACGTTCAATTTTAGTTTACACCCAACAATCAAATTTTAACAACTTACAGTGGATTTACAACATTTATATAATGTCTCCATCGCACATGTATCTCCTGCCCATTTGTATAAAATTGTTAATTGAGAAAGTATGAATAGATAGCTGATTAGCATGTACTTTTATTGTAGGAACCTCTTGGAAAGCTTGTTCATCTTGCTGGATCAAGTCCTTCATTGAATTATAAAACAAATAAGAATGGTACCTCAATGTGGTCAGTCAATTAACTAAGGTTGCTACTTACTTGCAACGAATTAATTATTGGTTGACAGATTGTCTTTTGTAGCTAAGGCAGTGGACTCTACCAACTTCCTCCCAGAGCCTATCATGGAGGAAGATAGAAAACTAAATGAACAAACATTGAATATTTACCCTAGGCAAAAAAGCAAGAATTTTAAGGTCTTGCCACCCTATAAAAAATTTAAGGCCCGTGGCGAGAGAAAGGCACTTAAGGATTTGCCGCTTAATGTGGCACATTGTCAAGAATTGTATTATTGTGTGGCAAACCGTGTGTTGTGAGATACGGAGACGACATCCTCAATTAAGTTACAGGAAATGGCACAATAATTATTTTATAAGAAAAGTGAGCAGGAGCTCCCACATCCCATTAGTGTATTTTGCATCTTACAATGTTTCAAAGTTTTTCAAAACAATCATGTGTAGTACACAAGAAATTAAGTGGGTATAGGAAATTTCACCATCGAATTCATCCTAGATGTAGAGAAACAAAAAGGAAAGAATCAATCGGTCATTGTTCATCATGTGCAAACAGTGCCACTTGTAATCGCTAAATGTACTACCTCCAAGGCATAGGGACGAACGTTATTTCAACTCAAAATTAAAGCTTCCTTTCTCAAAAAAGAAAAGATGAATCTAAAATTGAATTTTTGCACGCTTATTCAGCTTTATTTGTACTTAGTACTTACGTACATATTTTAGAAGCTTTTGCAACATTAAAACATGTTGGATTATCGTATTTTTAAACCCTGGTCAACAACCAATTTTCCTAATGTTAAGCTAATGTCTTGATATAAGACTGCTAAGCACATGAGTAAATATACCTTTGCATATGCCCACGACACGAAGGCCTCAAAAGCAGTTGCTGCTGTATTTTCTGATGCAGTCATACTGTCACAGAGAACAGTTATCAATGAGGAAACACGAATTTTGGTGGGGCCTGAACCCACTTTGCGAAAGCGCCAATGGCACCGGCGTTCCCTGACGGTGCGCCTGGCTCGGGACCATTGCTGCGGATGGCAATTAGTTTGCTTTAGTTTACATTGCTGCGGATGGCAATTAGTTTGCTTTAGTTTACATTGCTGCGGGTGGTGCCATTGCGCCAGGAGCACGGGCACGTCATGGTCATGTGGTCGGTAGTTAGCAAGCGGCGGATGCCATCTGCCGACGAGTGCGTGCAAGCGGAGCATCAACGTGGGAACCGCGAAGCTTGCTGAACTGATGTTGCCGTCTCACGCTCGCCTCTGGTGGTGTGGGCAGCGCGCGGTTGGGACATGGAACACGGGCTAGGCGCCACACGCGGTTCGTCGCGCGCGACGTCACGGCGGCAGCCCTTCGCTCGCGGTTGGGCGCCGCCACCGCCAACTGTGGCCTGTCCTTGGTGACTTGGTGCATCCGCGCGCGTCTCGGCGCAGGCCGACGATGCCATCAGGATCCGCGTGTCCCTAGCAATCCACCGTCCCGCGATCCACGCGCAACCGATAGATCATCAACAAGTCATCGTCATCCGCTCTTTTTCCGTTTCAATCGATCGGGAGACTGGGAGAGGGGTGTTTTACGTAATGCGAATTGTAAATGAGACAAATGAACAGTGATTACTTTATTCCATTGAGTGTTACATATTTATAGTACAAGTGGGAACAAGAGGGCCTAAAGGCCTACTGGACTGCAGCCCAGGTTGTCTTCGGCCCATAGATCATAAACATTCTCTAACACTCCCCCTTGATCGTGGTCGATGCAAATGAACATCATCTTGATAACACTTGTGGAATAATCCTCTAAAACCCTGTAGGAAAACAGAGGCTTTTTATGTTGTTAAGATATGCTGTGAAAACTCCTTAAAACCCAGTGAGAGAAAAAGGAGAAATGGATTCAGCATATATTATGTCTTTGATATCTTCATTGAAAAACCCCGTCGGGGAAAAATCAGAAGATAGACATTTATTCTTGTACAGATATTACCTCATTAAAAACTTAATATGAGAAAGATTAATAATCAAAACTCATATAAGAAAAGAGCGTAATATGATGTTTGGACAGGAAATAATTCAAGAGGATGCTCCCCCTGATCCTAGCAAATTGCTAAGTCGTCGCATACCAATTCCATGTACACATTTCTGAAATGAGGAGTATGGCAGGGACTTAGTAAACAAATCAGCGAGATTGTCACATGATTTGGTTTGCAGGATATCTATCTCTCCGCTTACTTGAAGCTCATGAGGATAAAATAATTTTGGAGACAAATGTTTAGTGACATTAGTCTTAACATATCCTGTCTGCATCTGTGCTATACAAGCAGCATTATCCTCGTAGATAATGGTTGGTGATCCGATCGGACCGATTCCACAAGATTGCTCTATGTGGTTAATCATTCTGCGAAGCCATGCACATTCACGTGCTGCTTCATATAACGCAATTATTTCAGAATGATTTGTGGATGTGGCTACTAGAGTCTGTTTCGTAGACTTCCATGAAATAGCCGTTCCACCGTGTAGAAACACGAAACCTGTCTGTGATCTGGCTTTATGGGGATCAGAAAGATAGCCAGCATCAGTGTATCCTATTAAGCTTGGATCATGATTTTTCTGGAAGAAAAGACCAAGATCTTTAGTGCCTTGGAGATATCTGAAGATATGTTTGACACCTTCCCAATGACGTTTGGTAGGTGCTGCGCTATGTCTAGCAAGTAGATTTACTGCAAATGCGATATCAGGACTGGTGCAATTTGCAAGATACATAAGCGCTCCAATGGCACTGAGATATGGAAACTCTGGTCCCAATATCTCTTCTCCATCTTCCCTTGGTCGAAATTGGTCCTTGTCTAAATCAAGAGCACGGACGACCATGGGAGTTTTCGATGGATAAGCTTTGTCCATATTAAACTTTTCAAGTATTTTCTGGACATAGGCAGACTGGTGTACTAGAATCCCTGTGGGGAGGTGTTCTAGTTGTAATCCCAAACAGAATTTGGTTTTACCTAAGTCTTTCATTTCGAACTCCGCCTTTAGATGATTGCATGCCGCCTCAATGTCTGGTGCGTTGCCAATAATGTTGATATCATCAACATACACTGAGATTATGCAAAAACCAGAGGATGATCTTTTTATAAAGACACATGGGCAATCATCATTATTGGAGTAACCTTTGTTCAAAAGGAACTCTCTCAGCCGGTTGTACCACATTCGACCCGACTGTTTTAAGCCATACAATGACTTATTCAGTTTAACACAATACATGTTGCGTTTTGCATCCTTATTCGGTACATCGATTCCATCGGGAACACGCATGTATATATCCGAATCAAGCGACCCATAAAGGTATGCGGTCACGACATCCATCAACTGCATAGATAGATGATTTTGTACTGCCAATGATATCAAGTATCGGAAAGTGATGCCACTCATCACTGGAGAATATGTTTCATTGAAATCAATGCCGGGTCTCTGCGTGAACCCTTGTGCTACCAGCCTTGCTTTATATCTCACCACCTCATTGTTCTCATTCCGCTTACGGACGAAAACCCATTTGAATCCTACAGGAAAGATTCTTGGAGGTGTAGGTATTACAGAAGTAAATACCTCTCTTTTCTTGAGCGAGGCTAACTCTGCCTGGATTGCTTCTTTCCATAGATTCCAATCTGAGCGTTGTTTACACTCTGCCATGGTTTTTGGATCGGAATCATTGAGAAAGTTGTCTGCAACCTTAGCTGAGAAATATGAGTCGACAATGGTAGTCTTACGGTGATGTGATTCTCCACTATCAATATAATTGATAGAAATTTCATGCACCCCTTGTGATTCTTTTTCATTTCCCAATGTTAATGAATCAGGGTGTTCCGATATCCCGTGCTCAGAAATTGAGTGCACTGTTGAGCCGGGTTGTGGATCTTGATTATCCACAGGGTGTATGCAACCCTCTTGGTGTCGATCAACATGGGGTTGATCTGCATTTACTACAACGGAGGATTTATTCCTCTCTTTTCTCTGATTTTTCCGAGGACGTGTGTTCTCAGAATTTGCCGTACTTCTCCCCCTCTTATTTTGATTTGGGAGTTGAGTGGTTTTAGTTGGTACCTCCACTCTTTCGGGCACATTCCTAGCAGGAATCAGAGATTTTGTGACACCTTTGTAGTCTGTAAATGCATCTGGCAGATTGTTCGCAAGATTTTGCAAATCAATTATTTTCTGAACTTGAAGTTCAGTTTCTTTTGTACGTGGATCAGAGGAGGAGATGCTATGATCATCCCAATTGATTTCCTGGCATTCAGTATGGTACTTGAATTCTCCCCCTAATGCCGGGAAATTATCCTCATCAAAAATGCAGTCTGCGTACCGGGCTGTAAATAGATCTCCCGTGAGGGGTTCTAAATACTTAATGATCGACGAAGATTGATATCCCACATAGATCCCCAATTTCCTGTGAGGGCCCATGGCGGTACGCTGCGGTGGTGAGATCGGTACGTATACAACGCAACCGAACTTTCGCAGATGGGAAATACTTGGAGGATTTCCACGTACTAACTGCAGCGGGGAAGTGCTGTGATATGCAGTAGGACGCAATTGTATTAAGTCGGCAGCGTGTAAAACTGCGTGACCCCAACATGACGTTGGCAAATTGCAATTATGTAACATTGGTCGTGCGATGAGCTTTATTCTCTTAATAAGAGATTCCGCTAAACCATTTTGAGTATGGACATATGGAACAGAGTGCTGAACTTGAATTCCTTGCGCCATACAATAATCATTGAAGGCTTTTGAAGAAAATTCTGCAGCGTTGTCCAAACGGATTGATTGAATCCGATGTTCAGGATGGCTTGCTTTTAATCGAATGATTTGAGCAATAAATTTCGCGAAAGCATGGTTACGTGTAGACAAAAGGCACACGTGAGACCATCGTGTAGATGCGTCTATTAGAACCATGAAGTACCTGAACGGTCCAGACGTTGGTTGTATGGGGCCACATATGTCTCCTTGAATGCGTTCAAGAAACTTGAGTGGCTCAGCTCGGATCTTGAGATAAGAGGGTCTCAAAATCAATTTTCCCGTTGCACATGAGGTGCAAATAAATTCCGAAGATTGCGGGAATTTTGAATCATTAAGATCATGACCAATGGAATTGCTGATAATTTTCCGCATCATCCCGACGCCGGGGTGACCAAGGCGATCATGCCAAATTTGGAATGAATTAACATTCTGGAAAATTACCTTGTATGCAACATGTGGTACGGGCTTAATGTATGTGTAATACAATCCGGAAGGGAATGCAGGAACTCTTTCTAGAGTTTGTTTGCCATATCCGATGTCTTTAGTAATGAGAAGAAATTCCTCATTATTTTCATCATAGGTTTCAACATGATACCCATTTTTGCGTATGTCTCTAAAACTTAATAGGGTACGAGTTGAATCAGGATATAAAAGAGCATCCTCGATTGTAATCTGTGTACCCATGGGAAGCGTTACAGTAGCTCGACCAGAGCCAACTATAGTCGCATCGCGTCCAGCGATTGTCAAAACATTTCCTGATTTCTTTTTCAAAGTATGGAAATATTTAGTTTCCCGTAATATAGTATTAGAGGTGCAACTATCGACAAGACATATTTCCTCTTCCATCAGATTGTAATCTATGTAAATGAATAATTAAAAAGCAATCAGATACATATAACACATACTTTATTAAGAATCAAAGTGCTGATTCATTATTACAATATCCATAGTACTACAATACGTAGGTCTGATCCATACTACTTATTACAACTTTATTTGATAGTCATAGACATATAGAATAAACTAAGGAGATTGATGGATTCTATTCAAAGTCTCCATAGATGTCGGCCGATTTGTATTCGACGACAGTGTTCTCCGTGTCCATGAATTCTTCGGTCGTCAGGGAGGCTTTGTTGTTACTTGGTTCCACTGGAACTTGATGCGAACAACCGGCTTCCATGTTGTCGGTGGAGTGCAGGTTGAAGTGAGTTTCATAACCCGATCCATTTGCCTTATGGCCATTCCCGAGGGATTTCTGGTAGAGATCAATCAAGTGTCGAGGGGTGCGGCACTTTTTAGTGGGATGCTTGAAGCAACCACACTTCCTACAAGCATTTGCTTTATCGTAGGTCTTAGGAGTGCCCTTCCCTTTACCTTGTGCATTCTGCTTAGTTTTCTTGAAGTTGCGTTTCTGCTTGGATTTACCTTTGTTGTTTTTCTGATTGTTCTTCGAACCATCAAATCTACAACTATTCTTCTCATTGTGATGAACTTCAGGGAGAGGAGCTGCACCAATTGGACGTTGGTTCAGATTTTTGAGATTAATCTCATCATGCTTCTCAGCCTGAAGTAAATCTTGTATGAGTGCAGAATAAGTTTGGTAACTCCGAGCACGGTATTGGTGCTGTAAGACACGATCAGAAGGAATCATAGTAGAGATAGTCTTCTCTATTTTTTCTTCCTCAGAAAGTGCTTTCTCACAGAACCGCAACTTAGAACAAATTTTGTGAACAGCATGATTATACTCCCCAACGGTTTTAAAATCCATGAGGCGTAAATGAGCCCATGCATAATTGGCCTCAGGCAAGATGATTGCCTTCTGCTGTTCATATCTGTTCTTGAGACTAAGCCATAAGACACTAGGCTCTTCCTCCAATAGATACTCAGACTTGAGATCAACGTGGAGATGATTCCTTATGATGTATAAGGCTGAATACTTGACTTGATCGAGTAGTGCGACTTCCCTCTGTTCGGGAGGAGTAAGTGCAGCTACGATCCCACGGGATGCCAAAGCAATTTTGACGTCCATAGCCCATGTTGGGTAATTGTGGCCATCGTGCGCAAGTTCAGTGAACTCACGACCAGCCGATGCCGTCCATGCGCCGGGCTCGCGGCCAGGACGTCGTGGCGGCGTCCTCTGCAAGCCAAGGAAGCGACTGAGGAGGCGGCCCCCCATCGGCGAGCGTGGGGAAGATGAAGGTGGCGTCGCCGCTGCTCCCGGTGCCACGGTCGCTGATGCGTGGCCGTTGACTGCCGTCCCCGTCGCGGCCCCCTCAGATCCGGTGATAACCGTGAATGAGGAAGGGCTGCGTGGTGGAGTGGAGGGCGCGGCCGCCGCTGTCGTGGAGGAGGGCCCAGCCGCCGGCGAGGAGGAGGGCCCAACCACCGGTCCAGATGCGGCGGTTGGCGAGAGACGGCGCGGGGCGAGGCGCTCGGTTGGGCGTCCGCGTCCGCCGACGCGGATCCGCGCGTTCCGGCGAGCCCGAGGCGTGCGGCGCGGAGGCGATGGCGATGAGGACGACGTCGTCGCGGCCTCGACCTCCAACTGCTCCTCGTCGTCGTGGGCGGCTGCAGCGCCGCCGTCCTCAGGGGCAGGCAAGGCGATGTAGTCGTCGGCGCGTGACGGAGGAGCGGTTGTCGAGGTGTGCGCGGCCGCCGTGAAGGACGAGATCGTCGACGGGCCGGCCTCGGTGGTGAAATCCCCCATGCGCGTTCCGTCCACTCCGAAGATGGCGGTTGGTGCAGGCGGGGAAGTCGTGGCCGGCGTTGGCGTCGGCAACCGCTGTGCCACGGGGAGCGGCATCCCGTGCAGGAAGTGATGTGCACGGTGGAGACGTTCCGCCAGCGGTGTGCGTTGGTGTTCCTGCAGGAACCGCTCGGCGTTGAGGCGTGCCGCCAGTTGCCGCCGGCGACGACGACGATCGATGGCGGCGCTCATGCGACGGTACCGGTCGAGGTCGAGGCGCGTCTGGCGGGCGTCGCGGAGGCCGCCATGCCCCTGTCTGCCACCAACTCGGCCGCGTCCGCGACGGCCGGTGAGGCCGCTGCGTCGACTCCGACGACGAGGGTGGAAGAACGGCTGCCTGAAGCGGTTGCGGAAGAACACGCCATGGCGGTTACGGATGATGCGGCGGCCGCGGTGAGTGCGGCGACCTTGCAGGGAGGCGTGAAGGAAGGCGAAGAAGAAAGCAACGGTGAGTGCGACTTCAGGCATCTTGACTCACCAGAGGCTCCGGCAACTTCTTCTCCGGTGAGTTTCACTCAGGAGTGGTTAGTGAAGAGCGTGCGTGCTGATGACGTGTTTTACGTAATGCGAATTGTAAATGAGACAAATGAACAGTGATTACTTTATTCCATTGAGTGTTACATATTTATAGTACAAGTGGGAACAAGAGGGCCTAAAGGCCTACTGGACTGCAGCCCAGGTTGTCTTCGGCCCATAGATCATAAACATTCTCTAACAAGGGGGGTCGCCTACTTCTCCTGCCCTGCAATTCTCCCAGCTCGCCCTAAAGGCTAAAGATCGCCGCCGCGCCGCCGCAATGGCCCCGCCATGGGTCTTGCTGGATCGCGTCGTGTGGTTCCAGTCCGTGAGTGCGGCAAAACCCGACGATCACCGGCCGAAGAAGAGAGCCAAGACGTACGAAGAGTGGGAGGCGGCTTTCCCGGACGACATGGAGGCCGTGAAGCCCGAAGCCCTTGCTCCCCCCGAAATAACCCGACTGTCCATGCTGAATATCAGGGACCAACTGCTCCATACTCCGATCCACATTGGCCGTATCTCCAGCACCGACAAATCCCTCGTCGCCCTCTACACCGGCAACTACCAACCCGGCAACCCCTCTTCGCGTGGGTATTATCTCGTCTACGACGCCTCCGACGGTTCGCTCTCCGAGATCCCCCCGCTCCCTGGTCATCAGTGCTCGTTCTCCGGCCTTGGCCGCGGAGCTGCCATCCTGAGCCTCGGTGGCAATAAGGGATCGTACGTGCTGGCCGAGCTCGTCGCATCAAGATCCGAGCTTCCCAAGGCCGATCTCTTCCTCTGGCGGTCGTCTGCCAGCCCGAACCAACAAGCAAGGGGATGGGTCAGGAGATCTTTGCGTCTCCCTTATCATGTGCTCGACTGGGACAAGTACCCCGCCTTCAGGATCGACAGGACGTTCTCGTACGCGGGCTCTTCCGTCTGCTGGGTCGATCTCTTCTCAGGCGCCATCTTCTGCGACCTGCTGGCACCAGAGCCCAGACTCACATTCGTCGCGTTGCCCGCGGGCTGTTCCGTCGATTTCCCCATCCGAATGCGGCCGGCGCGGCCGCACGAGTTCCGGACTATGGGCTGCGTCCGCGGCGCCATCAGGTTCGCCATCCTGGACGGCTTCTACGAGAGCACTCCCGAGAACGAAGGCGACATCGTGCTGCGGACCTGGACGCTCTCGCCGGACCTCAAAGAGTGGCGCGAGGACGGCGCAGCGCTGCGCGTCAGAGACCTCTGGGAGAGCGAGAGCTTCCATGACGCCGGCCTGCCGCGGCTGGCGCCGATGACCCCCGTCCTCAGCGTCGACGAAGACGACGTCGTCTGTTTTGCTATGGCCGACTGCGAACGTGTGCAAAAATCTGATGACTGGGGGCGAGTTTGGTCGGAGCTCGTGCACAAAGCCTGTTACATGCTTCGTGTCGACACGGCGCGGAACAAAGTCTTGTCCTCCACCATGAGCACTTGCAAGACATCATTTTGGCGCCAACCGCTTGCAAGTGAATTCAGTGCGGCTCAAAGGACCATCAGGTACTACTCCATGTGCGACCACTTGTATATGTCCACTGTTTCTTATAGCGTAGTGCAGTCAACTTCTTATGTTCAAATTACTTTTATTCATAAGTAGAATGCAAAATCGTGTAGGATCAAACAACAAACCATATTCTCACATAATCCTTTTCTTGTCCTTCTCGGAGGAACAACAGAAGACCGACACTGAAGGAAGCAAGCATGCTCGGTGTAGTCCAGGACTCAAGACCAAGCTGAAGAAGCAGAGGCTGATTATCAAGAGGGCTCATAAGGTTTCGCTCAGAAATGTTGTTCCCTGGGGAATGAAGAGACCCTGGAGGTATTGGCACTGGATCAATACCTTGACACGATCAAGAAGAGGAAAAAGAGCAACAATGTAGCTCACGATATGGCAAAATCAAAGCTCCACCTTGCCGCCTAGTATCCTCCGAGCACTTCCAGCCAATAGCTAATTCAACCATGGTAGTGATTCGAACTCATTTTGCACAGAGCTGTCGGACCCTCTGTCTTAATTTGGAGGCTTTTGCTCTCTTCATTTTTATTAAGTTTTTGTGCGTGCCGTGAGGATGTAATTTGCTCTTCTATCTTAATGAATGTCAGTGATTTTACCCTTTTTCAAAGGAAAAAAATGCAGAATAGCTTTAATTTAGCATGCCCGCCACAACTGTTTTTATGGAAGCCTATTGGATTAACTTGAACTATTTTTCTTGTACCTTAACTGGTGTCCTGGGCGGAGGAGTTCGTTACTTGTGACATGCCATTCAGAATCTCATGCCGCAAAATTTCTGCGAAGATTAGACATTGTGGATCTCCCACGAGCAAACTACACGCATGGTTATGACGAACCAGCGTTAGTGAAGCCAGTGGCGGAGAAGGAAAAAAAAAACAGACATATAAGCTCAAGCTCCCCTAAAGATTTTGCTCTGCATCCACCACTGAACGAAGCATGTTTCACCGTGCTACTTTTAGGGGAGGTTCTATAATTTATCATTATTATTCTAGATTTTTCTCTGCATCCACCACTGAACGAATTCATCACACTGCTACTACTTTTATATACTGATCCTAGTTCCGTGGACATTGGTAGCCTCACTTTTCAGTACTTGTCAACTTCTGCTTCTGTGATGTAAATTAACGTCCCGCAAAGTGAGTGTTATATGTCAAATTTGAAGAGAGGTCTTCAGAGCTGCCATTTCAGCGTACTCGCAAAAAGGCCTCCAAAACCAGAACAAGTGAATATACCTCGCGACACCCTGCAATTTCCCAAAGATCGATCGACTGCTGTAGAGGGACCATGAAACATTCAGTTTCGTGTTTGTATATGCGCATGTCAAAAAAGAGACATTTTGAAAACACGGCTATGCATTCGTGTGAAACGTCATGCTAGCCTCGTAGCTGCAATTGCGGCGTGTGTGTGTTGGATCCTGTACTCTTTTTCCTTGAACGGAATGGAGAGTAAAGGAGTAAACTGCATGGTAGTCTTTCAGCATGTTCCCAGAAATACTACCGCGTTACATGGGCGCATGAATCTTTCAAGCTTATCCCATCCTGTGGCAGTGAAGCGCATGGGACGAAGCTCGTCGACAGCAAGTAAGTGTTGTTCGCCGGCGAGGCCTGGAGCGGATGACGCTGGCTGAACCTCGAGGTCGAAAAAGATTACAAGCTGAGGGCGGTACACATGAACAAAATTCATGAAATAGTTTGAGAGTGGAAAAATGCGCAAAAATTCATTTACACGCGGAAGGACTCAACAACCGAGCATACGAAATTTGAGAATCTGAGTCATTCCTCGAAGGAAGGAACAAAAAAGACAAGTTTCCGCGGGGGTGGTCGCTATTACCACCCCCTGGCCCCCAACTGCACACGGCGCCGTCCCGTCACGCGCGCACCCTGCCTAGCTTTTAGTCACAACGCACACACCTGCGTCCGGATTGAGATCGTCTGCCATCGGCTCCTCTGCCATCGGCTGTGCAGTCGACGCTGGCGACCGTCCGATCTAAAACAAATACGCGAGATCTATCGCTACAGTAACCGCAAACAGTGATTTTGCTACAGAAGTTTCGATGCACAGTTACTTTTGCTACAGTACCGACTGCACCACCACTGTTTCGCATTGTAGCTCGTCTCACATTTCACTGTGCAGCCGATGGCAGAGGAGCCGACGGCAGACGATCCGGTTCCCCTGCGTTCGGATCAGTGGCGAAGCTAGAGTTCTTAACACCTGAGTGCACACCTTGCTTGACAGGTTTGTACAACAGCTTAGAGGTGCACATTTTTTGTTTAAGGTTGTGCTCATAAGGTAGAAATCGGATGATTATAACTGAAATTAGTTTGGGCCCCTGGTGCCAGTGCACCACGGTAGCTTCACCTGGCTTCGCGAGTGGTCCGGATTCCTCGAGCGCGGCAGGCGAGCAGGGGTGCAGGACTGCTCCTTGCCGGCGCCTGGCGCATCGACGCCTCCGCCTCCCCAGCGCACGCGGCAGGCCACGAGATGCATCATGGCGCCCTCTGACCCCTGGCGCCGTGAGAGCGAACGGCTTTACGGTCTTTGGGCTTTTGTTGTCCAGAATAAAATACCGTCAATCTGATCCTTCCATGCTGACTCAGAACTGCATTCCGTTTTGTAAATCCACGCTTCAGGAACAGTCAAGCAAGTTCGTTCAACCTTCACCGTTGCATCACTCACTCCGTGGCGGCTCATCCGATCCGTGCTACTAGATTTTTACCTGCCGAGAATGACTTAGAAAGTTCTGAAACCAGAGGAGACTGACCCGGAAAGCAGCCAAAGGAGGCCACGGACACGGGAAAGGAACGCGACCTGCGGCTTCAGTCAGCCAGCGGATTCTCGCGTCGTCACGGCCATCGTCAACAACGGGCACGCTAGTTGAGCGCTGACGCATGGCACAGCGCAGCTTCGTGCTCTGCCCCGATGGATAAGGGGGTGTTCGTTGCTTTAGCATTTAGCATTTAGACATATCACATTAAAGAGAATTTTATTATTTAAAAATATTAAATAAAATTTAATGATAAAACCTTTTTACAGATAAGTATATTTTTACGAGACGAATCTAACGAGTCTAATTAATCTATATTTTGTTACAGTGATGCTACAGTGATGCTACAGTAACCAACGTCTAATCACGTCTTACCTACCCTCGTTAGATTCGTCTCGCGATTTAAACCGGGGTTCTGCAGTTAGTTTTGTAATTAAATTTTATTTAATACTTTTAAATGACAAGATTCTTCCCTTTAAATTTTAGACCCTATGCAACGAATACCCCCAAGAAAAACCATGTTGTTCGAAGAACTCTCGGCGCTGACCTGAAACGTGTTGACTTCGACGGGTGACGCTACGCGTGACGCAGGCTTACGAATGATTTGTTGTTGTGTCTTCGTTCAGATTCCGGGCACTCAACTAACTTCTCTGGAAGTCAAATTTAGGCGTGGGCCTTCGTCAAACAGAAGATCGTGTTCAACTGCAGCCGGATGCCTATCTGGATGACGGGTGAAGCTGCAACCTGTGCACTCACACTGTTAGGTGGCTCTGCACTTGTACACCTGGACAGGTTTCCAGATGCAGCAAACGGCGCCACTGCTACCTCCAATCTCCCTTGCTCCTCAAGAAACTTGGAGGTTGTTCTTTTCAACAAGGCACTAACTTGGGGTGCGTTCGGTGCACCGGTTTAGAGGCCTCTAAAGGCCAAAGTGCTAAAAACCGGCCTCTAAAGTTACCGAACGGGCCGTCTAATGTTTAGACTTTAGAGGCCTGCGGAGGCCTGCGAAACGGAGGGGGGGAGGGGCTCTAAACACTGTGCGCGTCGCGTGGGACGGCCATGCCCCTTATCCACTCGCCCGCCGCTCGCGTCCGCTCGCGTCCGCCTCCTCTCGCCCTCCTCGGTCGTCACGGCGCCGCCGCCGACCGCTGTCCTGGCTTCTAGCCGCCGTCGCCGCCTCCCTCTGCGTAGTCCGTTACTGCTCCGGCTCGGTGTGGCTTCCGCGTCGCGGCGACGCACGGGTGCTTCCCGGATCCGTCGCCGTCGGCGGCGGATATTGAGGTCCACGGTTCCCGTGCCGCAGGCGGTGGAAGCCGTCGACAGCAGCTCCTCCTCCAACATGGATGCCTTCGGCGCCGGCGGCGTGGGAGGAGACGGGACCCGGGACTTGTTCCCCAACCCGGATCCGTACTCCCAGTCGCTGTCGTCCTACTCCGCCGACGGGAACCGGCGATTCCCCTCCAACTCCGGCGTTTCCCGGCTGGATATGGGGCGCCTCGACCTCAACTCCGAAGGATTCCCACTCCCTGGCGGATTCCCTGGTCCCGGCGGGCCATATGGCTACGGGATCGGGCCGAGTTCCGGCTACGGTCCTCCTCCACCTCCCGTGTTTGGGGGTCCATCTGCTCCCGGATTTGTTCCAGGATATGGTGCATCTGGTGGGGTCGGAGGAAGTTTCCACTTTGGCGGCGATGTTAGAGGCGTTTCTGATGCTGCTGGTGCCCGCCGCGGGCTTGACCCCGTTACGGGTGGCCGTTGCCGGCGACCGCGTGCTGGTGCTGGTGTAGCTGCTCGTGCGGGGACCGGTGCTGCTCGTGGTGGCCGTGGCCGTGGTGCTGCGCTTGGTGCTGCACCAGGCCGTGGTCGTGGTTCAGCGCGTGGTGGTCGTGCTTCCCGTGCTCCAGCTGGTGGCCGTGGCATCGGTCTCAGCGAAGACGAGGAAGACGACGACGACGACGCCGAGGATGAAGCCAATGCTGACGACAATGCAGATGCCGACCACGACGTGCCAAATTGGACTGAGTCGGTATGATACTCTCCCTTCGAATTTCATTTACAACCATACAAGTGTAGTAACGTAGAGTTTGGTCAGTCAATTTGTTCACATATCGCACCATTTAGGATTGCCCTAGGAGTCAGTGGACTGATGAGAAAACAGAGGTCTTGCTAGACATCATAATTGACGCAAAGCATAGAGGTTTGTACGAGAAAGGAAGTATGAAATCCCGGGGATACAATTATGTTCTGCTTCAGTATTACCAGCGGACTGGTATTAAGCAGCATAAGACTCAGATTCGCAATCGGCTTGGCCAACTTAAATGCATGTACTCCCTCTGTGAGAGACTCCACAATCAGACTGGTGGAGGTGTCCATCGAAATGGTTGGCCAAAGGCATCCCGCAAATGGTGGAAACAACATCTACAGGTACGACAAGCCTTCCACATTGCGTCTCCCCTTTTTATTTTCAGTTGTCCATGCAGCAACTTTCTTACAAATGTCAATGTTGATTTGCAGGGGAAGACTCTTGATGAATTGAAAAACTTGCAGTACCAAGGACCCCCGTACTATGAGAAGTTGAAGGATGTGTTCCATGGTGTTGCAGTGGATGGATCAAGTGCTTTTCATGTTGACGACAACTCTGCAGAAGAAGATGAAGCAGGTGACGACGAGGAAGAAGATGCGGAGTTGCCTGAACAGACACCTCAGTTCCATTCCAATGACAGCCCCTTAACCTCAGGTAGCCGCAAGAGGGGTAGCAGCACTGGTACAACTGGAGCAAGCCCAGCCAAGAAGACGAGCAGGAGCCCTATGGTTACAGTATTCAGAACAATGGCAGATGACACTAAGTTGGTGAATGAAGCTAGGCTGAATTTCATGAGGGAACAGAATGCAGAACACAGAGCGTGGCTGAGGGAACAAGCTCAGATTGCGGCAGAGATAGAGAGGCAGAAAGTCCAAATGGCAGCTGAGCTAGAGAGGCAGAAAGTTGAAATGCTGGAAAAGCTTGACATTACAAGGGAAGAAAGAAAGGCAAGGCACAAGTCCGAAGAGAGAGCAGTTTTATCTAATATGAAGGCCATTGCAAAAGCAGATGGATGGGACACGGGCAGCATCATGACTCTGCCTATTATGTGGCGTGATGAGGCTGCCAGGGACTTCTGGTTGGACTGCGAGACACCGGAGAGCCGTCTGAGTGCTGTCCGAAACTACATGAAGCTTAATAATTTTCCTTAGTGTTGCATCATTTAGTAGCGTTGACAAGTTTTTAATTCCTGCTTGTTGTATCTTCAGTTGAGAACTTTTTCATTCCGGCTTGTTGTATGTTCAGTTGAGAACTTTTTCATTCCAGCTTGTTGTATGTTCAGTTCAGGACTATTTCCATTCCGGCTTGTTTGTATGTTCAGTTGAGCACTTAATGATCCTTATTTGTTCCTTACTAAGTCCTCACATTATGGCATTCGAATCTTGAGTCGTAGCTGTCCATTTTGTTGTCACTTGTAATCATATTTGATCTGACCTGTTACATTCATCTTATTTCAGATGTTGATGTCCAGCAACTTGATGTCCAGCAACATGCAGCAGCGGCTGATGGACCTGGATGCAGAATGGAGGACATTGCAGCAAGGGTGGATGGAAATGTTAGACGAAGACGAAGAAGATTACATTGCCCGCCGACCCATCCTTCTATATGGTATGCTCCATGACATGCACCACTTCAATAAAACACCACGACCACGTGGAACAATGAGTGGACTGGATTATGTCATGTTGATCATTTCGAGTGATTATTTATGCAAGACCAACTTTAGGATGCTGCCACATTTGTTTCATGAACTGCATACCATCTTAGTTGATTCATATCGCCTTAAGACATCCTCTAAATGTACTACCATTGAGGCATTGGGCATGTTTCTATGGATGGTAGCAACTCCTCAACCATATAGGCAAGCCATGACCATTTTTGGGAGGTCACTAGATACTATACACCGCATATTTCACAAGGTCCTTAAGAGCGTTGTGAAGCTTGCAGCTGATATCATTAAGCCTTTGTCCAACCATTTAGCAACCACTCACCCACGGCTACAAGAGCCTAGGTTCAAGGGACTGTTCAACGATTGCATAGGGGCAATTGATGGTACGCATATACACGTGACTGTTGCAGCAGACAAAGAAGTTCAGTACCGGAACCGGAAGTGCAGGACATCACAAAATGTTATGGCGGTGGTGGACTTTGACTTGAGATTCACCTTTGTACTCGCTGGATGGCCTGGTTCAGTTCACGACATGAGAGTTTTCAATGATGCAACGATGGGAACGTATGCGGCAAAATTTCATCATCCACCGACAGGTAAGGAAACAAAGTCAACAGTTTATTTGTTGATTCAGTTTATCCATGTCTAAGCATTTCATTTACTTGTGTGCAATCATTTGTTATAGTGTGCTAACCATATATTTGGTGTGCAGGCAAGTACTACCTAGTGGACTCTGGCTACCCAAACAGATCGGACTATTTGGCACCATACAAGGGAACGAAGTACCATATTACTGAATATGGGGAGGTTAGACTGCCAAGAGGTATGAAAGAAACATTCAACTATGCACATTCTTCTCTTAGGAATGCTGTAGAGAGGGCATTTGGAATTCTGAAGCAAAGGTGGAGGATGTTGAGGGACGTGCCAAGTTATGACATTAGAACACAAAGCAAAATTATTGTTGCATGCTTCGGACTTCACAATTTCCTCATCGACCACGGCTACCATGAAGTAGATGAGGACGAGGATCAAGAAGATGACGAGTCCTCAGGAGGCAATAGCAGCCAAGAAACAGGTAGTCCTGATGGAGATGAAGCAGTTGACGCGGCAGACATGAATGCATTCCGTGATCAGCTTGCACATCAACTCTACTACAGCTGATAGGTAATATGTTCCATGTGTGGTCCTCTCCTATTCAGCAAATTGTTTACTTGTCGTATGCGTGTCATGAGTATTTCGAATTGTGCTTGGTGTGTGAACAATGTTTACTGGCCGTTATCGTTGTTTGTGAACAATGGACCTAATTGTCGGTTTTCATGGAGTCATGAGTTGTTGCTGATCGTGGACAATGTGTACGTGAAATGAACTTGTTGTATTTGTTTCATGGATTCCTAATGTGTGCTGCCAAGTTTTATGCATGGTAAGAGGGGCATGGATGTCATTTCATTCATATTATTGCCTCTTTAGAGGGTGGAAACGAACACCTCCTCTAAAAGTTTAGAGGCATGACATTTTAGAGGGTACCATTTACCCCTCTAAACTATTATCCTCTAAATGCACCGAACACACCCTTGGAGTAGATGATCAAAGTGCAAAGGCAGGTGGTGAAGCTGACACGTGCATGCCAAAACTATGCGTAGTTGGCACTTGGCAACTAGAATCCCTGGTTGCACTGACTTTAGCACTAGTTTCTTTGATAGCCACTCTGTAATGGCACATGAGGAGCGCAACTGGTGTGTATGTATGCAAGACTTCGTCTGGTTGATTCTAGTCTAGTCAATTCGTTTTCTATAGTTTACTCGTCAACTCGTCTCCAGAAAATGTTTGAACTAGCAAAGGCGTCTAGATTAGCAGCACATGTTTTCAGCAGTAAACGGCCAAGTCCAAAATTTGGTGAAGGCTAATCCGTGCCAAAAAGAAAAAACAACACAGTGGCTCGATCGACACAAGGTGTCTAGAAACGAGCGCGGAACCTATGCGCACGTGTCAACGGTGAGGTCATCCAGAGCACTTGGACAAGCGTTGTCATGGCTGCCTGCATCCGAGACAAGTGCACATCATCCCCAGGCCCCAGCTTTCCTGCCAATGACCAAACAAACGTGTACGCCTGCTATGTTTCTGGGTTATCTCTCGATCGCTGCTGCTATCGCACAGGCGCATGCCACTTGGACGGCGTCGCGCGCGGACAGGTCGCGCGCCGCGTCCACAACCGCCAGTGCTTTTCTTTCTTGCCGGGAAAAATCTCTAGAAGCCAAGCTGCACAGGCAGCGACGCCATCAGCAGACGACACGATCGCGGCGGGAGCTTCATGTTTCGAGCGTGTTTCTGAGATTGGGAGTTGTGGGTGCAGTGTACACCTGTGCGAAGATGATGAAGGCCTCGCGAATAGCTTGCCACATTTGTCGGCAACTCCAAAAAAAAAAAAGTTGCCGAGAAATGGTACAACCTTTTTGCTGTTGCTTTGGGTTTGGGATATCGGGGTGGATTAGATACGGTTGGGTTGGATTTGTGACTTGTCGAGAAGGTGTTAATCAGGGTAGCAGGTGCCGTCATTTCGATGCGTTCATTGTTCTACAAGACTGATAAGTTTCGTAATATGGCAATGTCATCAGAAAATTCACAGGAAATGGTTCGATTATCAGCAGGATCTGATCAACAATCCTGCATCCAGTGGTTCCTAAAGTTTTGTTGGGAGTCAGTTAAACAAAGCAAAATTAAAACGCGAACAGGGGAGGCGGTAGAGTAACAGAGGCGAATTGACCAGGAAAATGAGCTTTTATTATTTCTTCATCAGAAACATTGAGGTGAAGTCCAATTGGATCGATAAGGAAATTCTCTAAAATATCTCGCTGTTGCTGATGCGCATAGGCATCGGCAGGTCCTGCATTGTACACAGGATCGTCGCCAGCATCCAAGTCAGCACCAAAAGGTTCATGCTCTGCTTCTGCTTCCGACTCCGATTCCGATTCATCCCCCCAAATGTTCCCACAGTGCGTCGTCTCCGCCGCCGTCGCAACCACCGGCAGGTCAGGAACTTCACCGTACTTCTGCTCGGACGACGACGCCACCGCCGTGTCGAAAATGTCACAGTGCGTCGGAAATTTGTCTTCTTGGCCGGCGGCCGCCGCGTCGGGAAATTCAGAGTGGCTGCTGCACACTTCGATCCAGCCATCGTCGTCTGATTCCCAATCCGGCAAGGCCGAGCAGTTCCCCGCCAATGCCCTGATCCTGTCGGCCGGGCTCTCCGGCAGGTCGTCATCGTCGTCCTCGTCGTCGGCGTCCGACTCCCACAATGCGGCATCCAGCGTGCTCTTGGGAGACACCCACTTGGCCTTCACAACATCCTCTGCTTTGACGGCCAATGCCAGGAACGGGTGCTCGAGCAGCTGCTCCGCCGTCCACCGCTCGCGGGCGTCACGGCACAGGCACTTGCCCAAGAAATCCTTGCCCTCCGCCGACATCCACTCCGGCGCCTCCGGCACGGCGTCCGTGTACCCGATCAGGCGCACCGCGGCGAGCACGTCGTCGACCACGCCGCTCCACGGCGCGCGTCCGGTGGCCATCTCGAGGACGGTGCAGCCCAGCGCCCAGACGTCGGCGGCGGGGCCCTGCTCCTCCCCGCGCGCCACCTCCGGCGCCATGAACGCCGGCGTGCCGCCGATCGGCTGCTGCCCCTTGCAGGAGCCGACGCGCCGCGCGCACCCGAAGTCCGCGAGCTTGGCCCGCCCGTCGCCGCCGATCACCACGTTCCGCGGCTTCACGTCGCCGTGAACCGTGGACTCGCCGTGGAGGTACGCGAGCCCGCGGGCCACGTCCGCCGCGAACGCCCGCACCGCGGCCTCCTCCAGGCGGCCCCCATTCCGCTCCGCCTCGTCGGCCAGCGAGCCGCCCGGCGCGAACTCGAGGATGAGCTGGTACTCGCTTCCTCCCCCCGCGGCCGCAGCGGCGCGGAAGCCGAGGCAGGGGAGCACGTGCGGCGAGCGGAGCGACGCCATGACCGCCGCCTCGCGCCGCAGCTGCTCGGCGCCCGCCGCCGCCGACTTCACCGCGACGAGCTCCTCGCCCGCCGCGAAGAGCGACACCACGGCGCCCGACGCGCCGCGCCCGAGCGTGCGGAGCCGCCTCATCTCCACCCCGGAGTCCATCATCATCATCGTGTAGGTTTCGTTTCTTGCGGTTTCTCTTTGGGTACTGGTCTCGGAAGTTGCTGTGTCTTCTGCGTGGCTGATCCGGCGGCCACCGCGTCGAGCGAGCCGTATTTATAAGCGTGGGAGGAACAGAGGAAGGAAGGCCAAGTTCGGTGCAAGATCTGCCGGGGCTCGGTGGCGGGTTCCGGTTCGGAGGCGGCGAAGAAAGCACGTGAGGATTGCGGGGAAGCGTGGGGGGCACGGGACTTTCCTCGCAACGAGGCTGACTTGTGGGCCGCGCGCGGCGGGACCGGAGTCCCGACCGGTCCAGATTTTTGGAACGTGGGTTTTGCGGGGCAAGGCGAGTGGAAAACGAGGGCTAAAATGCCTATTTTTTGGTAGGAAGGGGGATTACTCGTGTCGGTTTGGAAAAGAAAGGCTTATGGGCTATGCTTGTGTGGTTGGTGAGAGCAAATTGTGAGACCACTATTTTTTTGTACCTGCTAAAAACGAATATGAGCATAAGATTGATTTGTATGGATGCAACCATTAACTCGTATCCTTATATGAGTTATATCTACTTCAATGAATTCTACAACGATGAACAATAGTTGAGGGGTTACCAAGAGTTTGTCGCCGTGGAAGTTGTTGACACCATACGAAGATGAGGCACCATCAAAAGCGCATAGTGTGGCTTGCTGGATGACCGAATGGGAAAACATATTAGTATCAAGATGAGGAAGATATGAAGACGTCGATGTTGTTGTGCGAGATTTATAGCGGCGAGACTGGTGATGGCGTGCAGTCCAGTGATTGGAGTTTAGCGAGATGTCTCACTAAAAAGCGGAAACTGGCGTGAAATCTTCTAGAACAAGTCAATGAACCACATGTCTATCCTTCCGTGGACAACGAAACACCAAAACGGTAAGCCCGTTCGATAACTTGATAAGCCACACAGTCAGTTTCACAACTTTACACATTTCGCGCGTCGCCATGTGAGTCACGCTAAATACATGCTTGGATTAGGGCGACCGAGGTCGAAATTCTTTACATAAAAAGATTATAAAGAGGAGGGGGTGGCGGTGATGAGCTGGATGACGAAGAAGGAGATGAATCTCTCCTCCCACTCTGTTCTTATTCCACCACGTCTAATTAAGTGAAAATATTTACAAAATTCTAGAGCAACCGCACTTTTCTAAATATGACTCAAAATGGGGTTACACATCCAAAGTTAACACTGTCAGTCTAAATAGAACATGGCCATCACTCGTTTCATTGATGTTAGATGAGTTGAAACAACATTGGTTTAACATACACAATTAGTACACAATAAGGAAGGTAGACAGTTCGTGTTACAAAGTAAATTAAACTGCACACAATTAGTGTTGCGAAGTAAATTAAGCTAGCTCTTGTCAGGCCATGATCGCCACATATCTACTGAATGATTTAATTCAGCTAACCCAAATCCATCAATTGTTAAAAGGAGAAAATCCAGGCAGCCACATATATCAACATCTGAAAAATGAGTAGTGGTCTGCCCTCATCCAGCCACGTAATGATCTGCTCTCATCAGACTGCTTACACCTCCTGCCAGGTTTCCCATATGACGCAAACCATGCAACACCGTCGTCGTGGTTGATCCAACCCCGCTACCGCCCACACCTCAATATCTTCTCCGACGACCCGACCTGTTTCGTTACGCTTCAGCCGGGTGTGCCGCCGCACTGCCAAGTGTTCCCACAACTGGCGCGCGTGAGTTGGCAAAAAGTACAGGTTGGTAGGTTCAGTGATCGATTGCTCGAGAACCTGACAAGTGTGAAGCAGAGCCAGCGTTCGTTGCCGCTCGCTCACCTCCTTTCTCGTTGTGGAAAGGCACACTTGTCCTCCGCAGCGCCGTCGGTGGAAAACAGCACTAGAGCGGCATTGCAAACCATCCACGGCATTCATGTGTCCAGCGCGACTCGAAGTTGCTGTTACTGATCTGTATGTGAACGCGTTGCTGGAAACGAGTTCGTAGGATTACGACATTATAGTATCAGCAACGCGTAACTGCAGGCTTCAACAAGTTTGTGTAAATAACATTTGACTGATACAGCACTGATCACTAGTGGCGGTTCGTTGAGGACTAACATATTCGCAAGCGGGTACATTAAACAAACCGTCGGTGTGATATGTGATCTTATCTGGCGTCTGGTGGTGACCAGTTTATCTTTTGACGAAGAGAACGAATGAATTGATCCTCGAGTTCTGCGTGCCAATTGATGCCGCGGGCGTGCTTGATGCTTCGCTCGTCGCCTCGTCGTACAACGAATAAGCCCGGGTCGCGGATGGGGGTGAAGTCAGCACGCGTCGGTCGTTGTTTATCTCGTGCCGGCACGGCAATCCAGTCCCCAACATCCACACCAATCCAAAAACAAACACCGCTGCCATCCATGTGGCCCGCCCGCGACGGACCAAGACCAAGGCAAGCGAAGCGAACTGAAGCGGCGGTGCGGGACACGGCAAGCGACGGCAGCGTACTCGGTCCAGTTGGCACGGCGCCGGTGGCCGGACGAGGCGAGCGGATACGGCAAGCCCGCCACGCCACGAATGATGATGGTGAAAAAACAATTGCGCGGTTTGGTGGGCTGCGCATCGCAACACATGCTGCGTGCCGATTCGCCGGCTCATGATTGGGCGCTAACCTTATAGTATTTTTTTTTAACGAATGCGCTCGCCTTAAAGCGCCACCAAAGGTAGAGGCAGCACTGACTCTTCACGTCATCTAAGAGTCATCTAAGAGTCAATATAAAAGTTCATATCAACTCTAAAGTAATGACAGACCCTGCATGTCAGTCTCTCAATAAATGTTAAGAGTCTGCCTCTTGAAGAAGAGTTAGCAGTCTTCTCTCTCTTTTTTTTTTCAATAAACAATTTTAAAAGTTAACTAAGAAGTAACCCTTGGGACACTCTTAGGGCGTGTTCGGCGTTTTAGAGTCTAAAATTTAGAGGGGTTTAAACACAAAGAATCTTGTCTTAAATAAAGTTTAATTACAAAACTAACTGCAGAACCCCCCTCTAAATCGCGAGACGAATTTAACGAGGGTAGTTAAGCCGTGATTAGACGATATTTACTGTAGCATCACTGTAGCAAAACATAGATTAATTAGGCTCATTAGATTCGTCTCGTAAAGATGTACCCATCTGTAAAAAGGTTTTGTCATTAAACTTTATTTAATACTCCTAAATAATAAGATTCTCTTTAGAGTTAAATTTTAGAGGGGTCTAAACGGGGAAACGAACACACCCTTATTCTGACGCCAACCGCAGCCGGGGACGGTGAGCTGGTCAATCCCGCGCGCGCAGAATCCAAGCCGCCGCCGTCGGTAAGCGCTCCGGCACGCCATTTGCTCGTCATTAGCAGAAGCAGCGTTCTTCTAATCATTAGCTAGCTGGTGGTGGTTTGGGATCATGGGTTCTCATGATTGGCAAGCACGGGACGTTCATACATACTACGGACCTGGGGATATTTGTTTATCAGGGTCAACTGTTGTTGTAAGTGGAAGTACTACTAGAATCCTAATCATTTCTGCTTGTTAGTACTAGTATTATCTTTCGTTTGATGAGTAGAGTACACAGAAAAGATAACCTACTTTTGAACTTGTACATAAGCTCGTCGTTTGCTTGTCTTGTTAATTAATCCCACAAATATCTGCGATTCCTTGGAATACGAATCAGAAAAAGTACCTGACTGACTGCTGTTGATTAGTAGTACTCCTACTTCAAGGCGACACCGCTACAAGAAAAACACTTATATAGATACGTTTTATTTACACGGTAGATACGTTTATTTCATGTCTATTGAAATATAGAAATGTTTTCATAAAACGTGTTGGGAACGTATCCGCACGGGCCGTGTCATATGCATGTAGTGATGTATTTTAAAAACGTGTCTAGCACAAATAACGCGATTTATAGCGACGCTATATACGTATCTACAAACCTATACACGCTTTTATAGTTGCGCTCAATCACGTGTCTAGGAATTTAGCAACGCTTTAAAGTGTTGCTATTTAGAACATTGTAAAAAAAACATATTTTGTTCCCTCATGCTCTCAGCAAGTTATATTCGTGCAATTCATAGGAGTTGAACCCGTGACCTCTTCATTTCATACAAACTCCTTTAACCAACTCATCTCACGTGCAACTTTGACTAGAGTAAGGTATGTATTTTTTTTAACTCATGCTATCTAAATGCATTGACGTCTCTGGCATTCCAAATAGCGTGTCAAGAAGCGTCTTTAGATGACATTACATACGTTTAAAACCTGACTAATATCGTATCACTTTGATGCGTTATCAATATCACGTCATAAACGTGTTTACGTGTGATACCAATGGAATGAAAGCGCGTCTAGTATCATATATTTCTTAATGCGTATCAAGAAGCATCTTTACAGGGCTACTAACGTCAAAACTATATCAAAAACATGTTTATTTGGCTATTGACGATCAAAACGTATCTAATAACGTGTTAAATTGACACGATCTCAATACCGTGGCAAAAAGCGTCTTTAGGTGTTGATGTATTGACGTTTATAAAAACGTATCTATAAAAACGTTCTTAGAAGGCTTTTTTTCTTGTATTACCGCATGCTGAAGCTACAGTACGCGTATAGTATTTGTTAGCTCGCCAATCAGGTACTAGCAAGTGTACTTGGCCTTACTTGGCTCCCAAGCAGCATTTAGCCGCAGAACTTTGCAACAAAGATATCCGGATAATCATGTCATGTCACTGATTCAGGTCGGGTTACTCTTCCGCGTTCGAGAGACGGTGATTTAAGGCTCGAGAGAGATCAAGTGAGTGACAGCGATCATCAGATTCCTTCACTCGGTCTCGTTGCTTAGAAGGGAGGGGAAAGAAAAAAGACGGCGAAAGAGAGCCCCCGAAAGTTGCCGGAAAAAGGCCGCGGCCGATCGAGTCAGTCAAGTACGATAACCGAAAGAAAGCCGCGCGCGAGACGGCTCGGGTGACTAGCATCGGATGAGGATTGAGGACGAGGCTGGCGGCCGTTCCCCCGTGGACGGTGCTGGACTCGGCCATGCTCCGGTGTGCGGGTGTGGACCTGATGACCAGCTCGGTGCAGCGCCGTCCACCTGTGCGTCCATGACTGAGGACTACGTGGGTTGGTGGTGGCTTTGACGAAGTTGCTGCCGGAGAAGATACAGTAACAGCGCATGGCAGCTGAAGCTTTACAATTTTTCAGGAATTTAGGTGTTTCACTTTCATCCAAGAACGAAAGAAATTCATTTTTGTACAGTTTGAGCTAAAATCCTAAAGCAAGACACATATCTAACAGATCATTTTGCTCAGATTTTACCCAAAATATGGAACTTTTGGGTGACGCGACTGACCAAAATTCCTGTGGCTTGCTTATCCGTTCACTTCACTTGTACTACCAGCCAGGCTTTGCGGCACGTGTTATGTTTATTGGTTCGGCGGCGGTGCCCTGTGAGTCCAGTTGCGTGACGGCGGCCAACGAGTTTGGCTGGTTAGGATCAGCGGTAATTGTGAAATTGAAGGGACCACAATGTGGTGCGTTGATAGGGAGGGAGAACAAAATGAAAATTGCATTGATGAGTAGTAGATGCTAGTGGTAAGGTTTGGAGTACCAAAGGAAGCAGGAACAGAGGTTTTGAGGTGTCCGGACCCTCGGGAATTCACTTCACGCTTGCTTGAGCGATCAAACGGCTGGCGCCCGACTGTACTACGTGCCGTGTGGACCAACCGAACAGCGATAGAGATAAATCTCCACGACGCCTTTCACAGTCTGGAAACGTTGGAAAGTGCATCACACAATACAGACAGATTCACAGGCAGGCGCGGCCAGCTCCGCCTCCCGCACCGACACGCTATCCAGAATCGCACGACGAGTCCGCGGTACATTGGCGAGAGAGCAGGGAAAGAAATGGAATGGAAGCAGAGCAAGGCACGATGCGAAATGGATATCCCTCCTCCACAGATCGTCCTCCCTGGCGGATCCCCACCGGGAGAAGCAAACCGCTACGGCAAGGCGCTTACTTGTAAAAGGGGGCAGCTCAGCTCAGCTCGCCTGCGCTGCTAGCTTCCATCTGGTCCCTTTTCTTTAAAGTTTATCGCCTCGCCGGCAGGGCGGCGGCGCGCACGTTGCCTTTCCGGGACCGCGCGGCAGCAGGTTCACCGAGTCCGAAGGTTTTTGACCGCCTGAGCGGCGAATTTTACTCCGGAGTGGCCCGCAGAGAGGCCTTTCTACGTCCGCGCTGACGCTGCGCTGCGCTTTCCGCGTTGGAAGCTTCGGCGCGTGGCGTGGCGGGAAAGCTGAGCGCACCGGTAGGGGTTCCCGTGCTTTTCACCGCCCGGAGTCGCGGTCACGGCTACGCGGCCGGCGTGGCCTGATACCTCAAGCAAGCACTCGGTATCAGTAATAATCCTTTCAAATCGTTTCACCACCGTACGCAACGCGGTAAGATTTACGTGTGAACATGCCAGGAGAGCGAGTGTTTGCGTTAAAACTCCTCTGCAGTACGCAAGAAACAGAGCGCTTTTGAAAAGAAGAGGATTTTCTGAATTTAGTGCTGGGGGTGAACATTGAACAGAGCGAAATTTGGGCAAGAACGAAATTCATTGTATTGTTTGTATTATTACTCTGAACTACTACTAATTTACATGGAACTTCATCATCAAATTCACAGGCTAGTGAATTCAAATGCGGATGCCTCTGAGTCTGATGTTCAGGTGAGGCATCGGTGTCTCCTACAATGTGGGGGCTCTCGCCACTGTCAACATCAATGTCGACGAGGGGCTCCACCTCCGCGTTCCTCAATTCTTCTTCACTGTTGACACCGGCGTCGATGGCAGCAGTCTTTTCCTCCGCCAGGACGGCCGTTGCGTCTGACGATTCGCTTGGCGTTGAGGCCACATCGATCCAGTCGTCGTCGGAGTCTTCCCAGTCCGGCAGCGCCGAAACAGAGGAGGCCAACGACTTGATCCTCGCGGCCGCGCTCTGCGCCAATTCGTCGTTCTCGTCGTCGGTGTCATCAGACTCCCAGAACGCGGCGTCCAGGGTGCTCTTGGGCGACACCCATTTGCCCTTGCAGGCGACTTCGGCGCCGCGTCGCCGCCGCAGCCGGCGGAGGCGATGAACGGGTGCTCGAGCAGCTCCGCCGCCGTGGCCGGTCGCTCAGCGCGCCTCGCGAGGCACCTGGCCAGGAAGTCCTTGGCATCCGCGGACAGCCAGCTCCGGCGTCCTCCGGCACGGCGTCCGTGTACCCGATCAGGCGCACGGCGGCGAGCACGTCGTTGACGCCGCTCCATGGCGCGCGGCCGGTGGCCATCTCGAGGACGGTGCAGCCCAGCGCCCAGACGTCGGCGGCCGGGCCCTGCTCCTCCCCGCGCGCCACCTCCGGCGCCATGAACGCCGGCGTGCATCCGATCGGCTGCTGCCCCTTGAAGCCGCCGCCGACGACGCGCCTCGCGCAGCCGAAGTCGGCGAGCTTGGCGCGGCCGTCGGCGCCGACGACGACATTCCGCGGCTTGACGTCGCCGTGCACGAGCCCGGCGCCGTGGACGTACGCGAGCCCGTGGGCCACGTCCGCCGCGTACCGCGCGGCGTCGCGCTCACCGAGGCGCCCGCCGTTGTTGCGGGACGCCGCGTCGGCCAGCGTCCCGCCGGGGGCGAACTCGAGGAAGAGCTGGTACGAGCCGTCGCGGCCCGCGCGGCCGCCGGCGCAGGGGACGACGTGCGGCGAGCGGAGGCCGGCCATCGCCGCGTGCTCCCGCATCAGCGCCGCCGCGGCCGGGCCCGAAGCCGCGGACTTGACCGCGAACAGCCGGCCCGTCGCCTCGTCGGCGGCGAGGAAGACCTCGGCGCCCGACGCGCCGCGGCCCAGCGTGCGCACCCGCGTCCACCTCCCGCTCACGGAGGGTGCTTCCATCTCCATGTCCATCTCCTTTCTAGCGAATTGCTTGCGATGAGGTTGTTGTTGTGTGCTTGGTGGCGTGGTGGGTTTCCTGTTGGTCCTCGTTGTGTTGCGATTCTCCTGGAGGGAGGGAGGGAGGGAGCTTGGCGTTGGCGTGCTTTGTGTGGCGGTCGCGCTTATATAGATGGCTAAGCTAAGCCGGCTTGTACTTTGGTGGGTCGGGAGGGATTAGGGAAGATTGCAAGTTTAGAACATGGAAGGTGTTTGGCGTGTGTAAAAAGCGCGCGTATTAGGAAATAAAAAAGCGTGGGACGCAACTTCTCCGGCGCTGACGTGCCGTGGACCTGAGGACCGGAGGGACTATGTGTGGTGTGGACAAGGAGAGGCCATGGACTTTTCGCGTGGTGGTGGGAACGCGCGGCCTGGGGTCACTCCGTCCGCGCTCCGCGGTTTATCAACGAACCTTCTTCGCCTCGTTTCGTTACGCGCGTCAACTCTCCCGGTCACCGCGGGGGCGACGGTGGTGGCCTTCACCTCCCGTCCTCTCCTCTCCTCCCCGTTCCGCTTTCCGCTTCAGGTTAAACGTGCCCAAGTCTTTTCTTGGTCAGTCAGTCATGGTGGATTTGGTGGGTAGAGTTTGGTGATTTCCTTGGATGGGGCACGCGGAATGATCTTCGTTTTCTACCAGTAGCTTCGTAGTAGTGTGAACGAATCAGTGAGTGATCTAAGTCAGCGCGCGCACCAGAAAGGTGTGCGGTTTTGATGCTTCGAGAGGGGGCCAGGGAGGGTTGGTGCTTCGGCACTGTGCGTGCGTGGTATCATGCAAGTCCACCGCAAAATTATGGCGTGTCGCCACCCAGTTCTCATCGAGCGTCTAGTCCAGAGACCATTTCGACAACGATTTCAAATTAGCGGCCATGATCGTAATCACAGAGGAGGCGGCGCCGGCGGCTTGTAGGATGCAGAATGCACTTCCATCCCTCCGATTCAAGGAGGTGTTTGTTGCATAGGGTCTAAATTTTAAAAGAGTTTAAACTCTAGATAAACTATATTAAATAAAGTTTAATTACAAAACTAATTACAGAACCCTGGTCTAATTCGCGAGATGAATCTAATAAAAGTAATTAAACCATAATTAGATGATGGTTACTGTAGCATCACTGTACCAAAACATAGATTAATTAGACTCGTTAGATTCGTCTCGTAAAGATGTACCTACCTGTAAAAAAATTTTGTCATTAAATTTTATTTAACACTCTTAAATAATAAAATTCTCTTTGATGTGATGAGTCTAAAGTCTAAAGTCTAATGCAACCAACGCACCCGACTCTAGTACTACAGATCCGCCACCGCCGTTACCCGCGTCAAGTCAAACGTGTCGTTCACGAACCCACTGTAGAAACAGTCAAGTGCATGCACCCCGCTCGCTCGTTCACGCATGTGCTCAGGAGCTACTTACGGCAGATATCGGTCCTGGATCTCCCGGTTCCATTCACCGGGCGGCGGGCTTTGCCTATTGCTGTAGCAGTTGGCACGGATAAGCAGCAGCGGGGACATGACGCCGTTCCGTTCCGTCCGTTCCCACGGGGGAATATTCCCCGTGCATATGCAGCGCGCCGCGGCATCACGTTCAACCGCGACACGTACGTACATCATCAGTCGCTGCCTGCAGCAGATCCTGCGCGTATATCGCCGCATCGATCGGCGCCGGTCGTCGTCGTCGCCGTCCGGGAGGTGATTCCACGACGTGCGAGGGCGGTGACGGCCACGTCGAGCCGGGGCACAAGTGGCGCCTGCCTCTTGGCCCATGCCCCTGCGCCTGCGCCGACCGAAAGCGGCGAGGCGTGTGCGTGCGCTTTGCGGCGCGGCGGTGGGCCACGCTCAGGGGCGGGCGGTGGCTCGTACGTCGCGTGCGATTGGTTCTGATGCTTTGCGTTGCGCGCAGCGTTGCTTGCTTGGCCAGCGTGAGCTCAGCTCCACTCGCTCGCTCTTGCTCTCACCAGCAGCCGAGCCGGTGCCGCCGTCCGCCGCCCCGGTCCCGCCTCGTGCCGATCATCTCATCTCATCTCATCCATCTCATGGGTTTATTCTACGCCACTTCTCTCCACTTGTCCGTCGAGCCAAGTAAGAAGAACCCGGGCGGCCTTTTGCCGCCGGTCCGTGCAGAAATTCAAATCCATCACTTTTGAAGTGGACGGAAATGCTAATGCTTTGTTGTTGTAAACTGTAATCACGCGCGCATGAATAACAAGGATCCCGTAAAAACAAAGGCACCGCGGCACGCAGATTGTGGTCCGCACACTGAATCACTGATTATGCTGCCCGTGACGGTGGCTGCCAACCTTTGAAGGACTGTAAACGCGTCGGATCAGCAGGTCATGCCATGCGGGAAAGGGACGACGACGGCGTCTGTCAGACGGCTTGTGCACATGAAGTACTTTACTCGACCTTTTTTGAGATCCCAAAACTCGATTTTTTGCTGCGCCCAACTCAAAGTTAGGGGATGGTCGTTGCATGGGGTCTAAAATTTAGAGGGAAGAATCTTGTCATTTAAGAGTATTAAATAAAGTTTAATTACAAAACTAACTGCAGAACCCTGGTCTAAATCGTGAGACGAATCTAACGATGGTAGGTAAACCGTGATTAGACGCTGGTTACTGTAACATTACTGTAGCATCACTGTAACAAAATATAGATTAATTAGACTCGTTAGATTCGTCTCGTAAAGATGTACCTATTTGTAAAAAGGTTTTGTCATTAAATTTTATTTAGTACTCTTAAATAATAAAATTCTCTTTAATGTGACAGATCTAAATGCTAAATGCTAAAGCAACGAACACCTCCTTAGTTGACTCCTAAAGTCAAACGGCAGGGATGCAGCGCAATGTCAACCGCCAGGCTCTTAAAACGGCTCATCAGCGAAAGATTGAGTTAAATAATACTGCAAGCCGTCTATGATTGAGGCCCTGTTCGTTTCTTTTAGCGCTAAATTTTAGAGGCCTCTAAATAAAGAGAATCTAGTATTAAATAAAGTCTAATAATAAAACCTTTTTACAGATGGGTACATCTTTACGAGATGAATCTAACGAGTCTAAGTAAGCTATGTTTTGCTACAGTCATGCTACAGTAACCATCGTCTAACCACGGATTGCTTACCCTCATTAGATTCGTCTCGCGAATTAGACCAGGGGTTCTGCAGTTAGTTTTGTAATTAAACTTTATTTAATACTCTTAAATGATAAGATTCTTTTTTTTAGACCCCTCTAAATTTTAGACCCCCATGAAACGAACACCCCTAAGTGCTATTCCCATTGGACATTTCCATTGGGTAATCTTTCAGTAGTGCCTATACACTGCAAGCTGCAAGGTAAACCAATGGCCACTTTTCGTTGAACCAGCTCCAACTCTGTATGCTGTAGCAGGTCAACTGTTTTGACATCACTTAATTTGTCTTTGCCACAGAAAAGAAAGTGCAGATGTACTTGCAGCTTGCCATCAATCCAAATGCTGCTAATGTGCGAACGTGAAGACGATCGATGCAGTTGACAAGTAACGAACATGGCGATACGAGATCAGGGCTTCAGGAGTCGTGCGTCCGGTTTGATCTCGCTGGGCCGAGGAGATCTTCGAGCAGATAAGATAGTGACGGACACGAACGCTGAAAAGCGTGTGTACGGAGGCAAGGAAATGGTGTATACGAAGCCTACCCCGAAATGCAGAGTGCCACTTCAGTCGATCAATACCTGCCGCTTTGACTTCGCTTGCGAGTACTAATGGCTGCTTGCAACAGTAACAGTTCATGCATCTTCTCTCTCAAAAAAAAAAGTAACAGTTCATGCATCTGACTTTTTAAACAGGAATCAGTGAGCTTGAGCAGCACTCCAGTATTGCCAAAGGTGATGTGAACTGAACTGTTCAATTTTAGGGATGTCAAAGCTGTTGCTTGAGAATGATGCGTCGTCGACGAACATGTCTGCGTGCTTTACTTAGTGTTTCAGACAGATAACAGGGTCAGCGGCCTAATTATTTTTCCTGTAAAAAGAGGGGGTCAACGTCCTTAAAAAAGTAGCAGGAGAAGAAAAGGGGGCCTGAACTTTATGCCCAGTGGACGTTGACTCTTAAAGGCTCCACAAATGACAGTTTATCAGGAAAGGAGTTGACGAACTGAAAAGGATGGAATATCTTATTGCATTGGCCTCTTTGTATCGCCATCTAAAGGACGGAGGACAGTATCATTTGTTGAGATAGAAAAAGAGACAAAGCGAAGTACAGTCTTTTGGCCAGCTCCACCAGATCACATCCAGTCCGGAACTCTGAATTTGATTCCTGCAATTGGCAGTTTGCCACTGGCCTTTGGCGTTGGCGAACTGGTGTGTTGGATAAGGCAGTTGACTAACCACTTGGCATCTCAACTTCGAATGATCGAATAATTGACTTGTCAGATTAGGACTAAGCTCTGCAGCATCATTGGGGCAGGCAGTTATGGCCTGCATTGCCCGGTCATGATCTATAATTGAGAGCGCTCACTTGCCAAACCGATGGAGAAAAGAGGTGCTATTTCCACTGACGGAGCAGAGCTTGACGAAGAAACACATAGGAGTTGTTGAAGAAACATGTGTAATTTAATCCTTTCCTAGTATCCAAGTGGCACTAAGTGTTTTCTTTTGAATTTTGTAGAAAATGCAAGGAACATGCGTGCAAGAAACTCCATAGAATCTCTACTACATAAAGTACATTGTTTTCTTTGAGAATTGCAGAAGAAAATTAAGCCTCTTGTTTCCCCTTTTTTTTCAGAGGACATCACAAGTGTATTTTTTAAAATCCTTGCAGGTGTTATTTGAGCTGTCAACTAAGATATTTAACTACTATTTTGATTTTTTAGGAGATTCTTCCAGCTACCAAGCAATGGAGTTCGACTATGAACCGTTTCTCATTTTCTCCCATAGAAACGAACAAATAGAAAACTTATATATCTATCTTTTTCTTTAAGACAGAGGATGCTAATTTCGATCTCAAAACAGAGGCATATACTCACTTCCAGCTACCTAGCAATGGAGTTCAGACAGCGAAGGCTAGTGCAATCGGACTGTCCGAAACGACAGCATTATCAACGGGGAGATGGTATCTCCATGAGAAATGGGTCGCGTTCGTAGGCCAGTATGCTGGGCCTGTGGCGTCACCCAAGACTTGGGCCTATAGAAATACGTGGTCGGGCTACCTTTCCTTAGCTCGCTGGCCATTATTTGGGCCCATATTTTAGGATCTGTGCCGCTAAGGCGGCCCATATCTCCATCTTTCGCTGTTCGAGCTTCGAACGTTCCGCTACCGTCGTGGATGCTTGGCAAGTGATTGGTTAAGGGTCCGTTTAGATGTAGATATTGGAGGCTTTGGTATTGAATTTAGTTCAATACCAAATCAGCATAGGCATTGAAATGAGTTCAATGTCAAAGTTATTGTTTGGATGCAGATAGAATCGGAAGATTGAATTTAACACAAGGGAAAATACCAATTCATGTTTGGATGCATCTGATGTCGAATTAGTATTCACAAGACTGCTCCCCATCGCCACAGCTCGCTGATGGATGGTCGCCGGAGAGGAGGACAAGATCGCCGGAGAGGATGACGAGCTCATCCGAGAGGACGCAGCTCGCCGAATAGGAGGACAAGCTCGCCGGAGAGGAGGCCGCAGCTCGCCGGAGAGGAGACGGGAGAGGAGGATGAGCTCGCCGGAGAGGATACGGGAGAGGAGGATGAGCTCGCCGGAGAGGAGGCTGCAGCTCGCCGGAGAGGAGGCGGGAGAGGAGGACGAGCTCGCCGGAGATGAGGACGCAACTCGCCGGAGAGGAGGCCGCAGCTCGCCGGAGAGGATGCGGGAGAGGAAGACGAGCTTGTTGGAGAGAAGGTCGCAGCTCGCCGGAGAGAAGGTCGAGCTCGCCGGAGAGTTGGTCGCGGTTGCTGGTCGTGAGTTGGAGTCGGAGCGGCGCTCGTTTTTTTTTTCTTTTGGGAACGAACGATTCTATCCAAATCAGAGGTCACGAGCTTGGTATTGGAGGCAGCCTGCTTTAGTTCACCTCAAATCCGTATGGTATTGGGCTCCAATGCCAATTCCAATACCTGGTGCATCCAAACAGCTGAATTGGCTTGGCCCAATACCAATTCCCCAATTCCAGGCCCAATGTCGACATCCAAACACAGCATAAGAGAACCTTTACGGTGCACCGTAATGAATATGGGCCGTTTATTTTTTTCCATCCAACCGTCCAGATTCCTTCATACTACTTAACAGCCCCCATGGTGGTATGGTAGTATTTGAAGGTAGTATGATGAAACAAGGGGTATGATTGGAAAAAAAAGAAATGGCAGATATGTGATTTCATTCATCAAACTGGACGAAATACTAGCAATCTTACGAATCATTTTCCCTCCCTGACTCTCTGTCGTTTCCTCATTTCCCCGGATCATAGCCCGCCGCCGCCATTTCCCCTCCACGAACCCTAGCTGGAGCACACCCGCCGCTGCCATTTCTCCTAGCCGGAGCCCACCCTGTACCGAAACCCTAGCCAGATCCACCGCACCGCCATTTCCCAACCCTATAGGCGGCTGCGAGTTTGGTGTGCCCTCCTCTCTAATCCATGGCGACGCGGCGCGGGCACTGGAGGCCCGATTCATGGCGGTGCGGGATGGCCGAATCGCGGCGGCGGCTGGCGACAAAGGAGGCGACGGCGTTGGGGCGGCGGATTTTGCGGCGACGAGACGGCCAACCCTTCGTCGTCATGGCGAGGGGAGGGGGTAGCCTGGCGGCGCGGCGCGGGAGGCCCGATTCGTGGCGGCTGGCGACGTGGGAGGCCACGGCGTTGGGGCGTGGCTTTCCCGATCCGCGGTGGTTGGCGCGGCCCGGCGTTTGGCTCGTCGTCATGGCCGTTCGCGCGATGGTGCGCCGCCTCCCATCTCCTGCACGCCCCAACCAGTTTGAACTCCGGAGCATGAGGACGCCGAAGAGGACGCACACAGAGGTATCGCTTCGTGTCCGCGACCCTCCTCCTCAATCCCTTGCCAAATTCCGTAGTTGCTGCCGATCTCCTCTATTCTGTGGCGTGTTGTTCGTTTTCTTCGTTGGATTCAGAGGTAGGCGTCTGGTTTGCGCAGCGATTCGTGTGTGGTTATACTGGTACCACCTTTGAAGTTTGAATCGAGTTGGAAAGTGCGATAGGGGTGGTCGTGATCCTTGTTCGGTTTCATTTGGTAGAGTACGCGGACGGATAATGTAAGGCATGTGTCTTTTGTTGTTGAATTTTTTCGATTCTGATGTGGATTGAGGCCCCCGTTCTGCTGTTGGAAATTTGCAGCTGTTCATTAGATTTTTCGTGATGATCTATAACTGCTTTGATCTGGCTCCTTGCACATCGACCTGACAAACTTTGAGGTTTATCTAGCATCTAGGTTTATGTGGAGGATGCAAAAAGGCAGAAGTAGGTGGTGATTCATATTTCATACTGCTATTATCAAATTATATTATTTGGATGGAAATTGTCTCATTTTGTTCTTGAATTTTTGCAATCTGCGAGTTATATTTTTGAATTCAGTGTTTGAACCTCACGGGGGTATAGGTGAGAATCAGTAGTGATTAGAGCATGAATGTTTTGAGACCAATTAGGTTGTTGGATGAACTGTTAGTGAATTCTTTCGATTTCATGAACACAATAACATTGCATACTATACTGTAATTTCTATTATTAGATAACCAGCAATGGATGCATTAAATTAATAGATAGAACTGACATAATGAGATTTAGACAATATTGTCTATGATATAATGAAGTTTTGACAACATTATTCCTGGACAGCAAGGATCATAACTAGAGTACTTTAGAAATCCTCGTCCTCTGAATGGGGTCTGTCGACGTTGATAAATTTGGAATTCCCTGGACTTCCTTTTTCTCGGTTGAGCTCATTATTGACCAAATCGGCACCTAGCTTCAGCCTCAAATTAGTGATATCCTTCTGCTCGGTAGGAATGATAGTCAGTGTTATTGACATATACAAGACCGATCATAAATATAATTGTGCTGTTTCGTACCTGTGAAAAATTTGGGGATAATGTGGTTCCATTCCAACAATCGTAAAACTTGTACATGAATAGACCGCAAGAATAACTGCATTGATTTTGATAATGGTTAGAACACAGGATATGGGGGGATGTTAAATAGATCGAAAAGAAACGATCTGTATTGTACCCATCAAACTGCATTCGTCGTGGAATAGGTTTTTTAATCGGCCACTTTTTAATTTGAATGTCCTTCCACTTTTGCCCTGGGCCTATCTGAAGGAACCCTTGCTTATTGAGGCGGTTCAAATGCTTCTGCAGTCCGTCCAACTGTTTTGCACAGATACCAGCATTAGTGGCAAATTAAGGATTAAGATTAGGCAATAGTGGTTAAGAGATTGTGATAGCTCACCATACGCTCTAGATCTTTCAAACCGAATGCGTAGTTCAATGAATCAAGCACCTGTATTTCACGCTTCCGTGCGTTGAGAACGGCAACGTACCAGTGGGAGTCTGTAATATTAACAGGAAGAAAAACCTACAGGATAACACATGTAAGTTGCCGGGATAGTATATAGTATACACATGAAAATTATGCAGGAAGGGTGTAATGTGTACCATATTATGTTTTAGATATGCTAATACCCTTCGTCCAATGAAGTTTATTTGATCCTGATCTGCTTCATCTTTTTGTTCATCTTCTTCTGTCTTCTCCTTAGGGTCTGTGGGTGTGCCATCCCTCCATAGCATTTTGGAGGCATATGCTGTCTCCAGGTAAATACTTCCATCTTCTCTCTCTCTTTTGTACCACTTTTCCTTTAAAAGACGGATGGCGACATTTGCGGTCTGCATTTGATGCAATGATTAGGGTTGTATTGGCTGTTTAGGTATATGTACAAGACATCTGTTATCAAATAAGGTCATACCTCGCTGTTAATAAATTCAGTAGGATTTAGCAGACATCCTAGTTCTTTTTTGTTGCATCTGAAATTGCCGTAGTCCACTAATATATCGTCTGCCGAGGCTTGTTTCATGTATTCTATTGTTTCATAGTCGGAGGGTTTTATCATGTAATCTGCAATAACCAAAAAGGTAAGCTGCATTGGTAAATACCGTCAGAGGTTGATTGTTTCGGGTCTGGCCAGTTAGGGAAGTTATCTTTTGTTCTCCGCCGTTGTTTCTGTTTCTGTGTGGGATAAAAGTATTGCTCCGTATCCTGGTGTGGTTTGGATTGCCTTCCTGAGGGAGGCCTGACTCGCCCGGCTACTTTAGTATTTGTTTTGTCATCCTGCACATGGAGTGAGATTTGGTTGCATTAGACTCCAACGTCCAAACAACTCATCCATCCCTGATATCCAAACAAACTTGCCGTACACGCGCCGCACAACATCGTACTCGACACGGACACACGAACGCGCGCATGCCGTCAAAGTAGCTACGCTAGAGACTCCATGCACCAACAGAAGCTTGATTATATGCATAGCTGGTTGCTATACTTGAATAGAAAACAAGCATGCATGGTATACATAATGAATGTCAAAAATTGAACAGAAGTAGCAGCATGTAGCAGCCATGCTCACAATTAACGCGACCTGAGTATGCACTGTAAAATGAGGCATCTCAACCTCAAGTTTTGAATACAAGATAAAATTCATGGATTAAAGGCAGCCAGTACTTGACAAATGATATTTATTAGCAACGACATCACCAACTTACAACCATCTGATTTTTGATTTCTTGAATTTATTTCCTATCCGTCATCTTCCATGAGACTTTACTCAAAGTTCAGTACCTATCAAAACAAAGTCAGATGAGAAACAGTACAATGCATGCAACTCATACGGAAGAAGACATCATTCTGCGTCATTACAGCAGCGAAGCAACAACATGAGGGAACACCAAGAAAGGCTTAGCAATTAACCTGAATATCACTTAATTCGTCCTCCAGAATTCTGGATATGCCTTCCACCTCTTCCTCAATGATGGAGCGCCTTTTGAAATTATCTTCTTAGGATCAAGAACCCCGCTAGTAGAGGATCGATGAGCAGCAGAAAAGTGAGTTGGCAAAGGACCAAAGGATGTCGCATGTGCGCTCCCATTGTTCTCGATTTCCTTGGACATGATACCATCAAAGAACTGCATGACTCTCTCCGTCTCCGCTTCGCTCTTGGAAGCTTTGAATAGAGCACAGTTTCCCTTGTTGCGGAGAGCATGGAAACGGTCCATCTGTTCCGACCATACCTGCGTGCTGATGCCGAGCTCGGTCTGGAATGCCTTTTTTGCCTCCTTCGTCCACCTTAGCGAAATGCAAAAAGCCGGAATCTCCTCGACTACATTGTTATGCCTCAGAACACAAAAAATATGTCCGCATGCAATGGCTTCGCTCTCCATCATGCGACACTGGCACGTCGCATTGACCAACAAAGCTCCCTCAAACGTACATCTGACTTGAACCCGGCGGCTAGTATTCTCTATTGATGAAACTTCGTGCAATAAAAACCCATTGTCCAACGTCACCTCCGTGACTTTCCATTTATGTAGCCTTCGAACCTGCTCCTTAACCTTTGGAAACATATCTGGTGTGAAAATACGTGCAACCCTCTTCTCAAAAGGATCGGCGCTTCTATCAGTGAACTTGACCCCGTGTTGGGCTTGTGCATCAAGCTCTATCTGTCGCCTCCGTGTGCTCACCGTGCAAGCCTGGAAGTGCTCGACCAAGTCGATCAGGGACATCCTTCGCTCTAGATGCTTGTGCAGCCTTGCATTCAGGCTCTCACTCCGCTGATTGCTAACCATGCCCAAGAAATACCTCCCTTTCGTATACGCCGTGGACCACTTCTTTCTGAGTTCGTACAGCATCCCCATCCAAAGGTCATTTTCAGTAATTTTGTGGCGTGACCTATATTCAGCCCATTCCCTTTCAAATTGCTCAACGTCCATATGAGTATAGATGAACCTTCTGAACTCCTTGAGCTTGTTACCTCGAAGCCGTTTCACCATGTTCTGCTCGATGTGCCAGCTGCAAAGGCGGTGATCTGCCCCAGGCATCATAACCTCAATTGCCTTCGCCATAGCAAGGTCCCCATCTGTGATCACAGACCGTGGATGCCGCTGGCGCATTGCCTCCAAAAAAGCTTGTAACAGCCAAACATACGACGCCACAGTCTCATTAGATAATATACCACACCCAAACATTACCGTTTTCCGATGGTTATCAAGTCCCACAAAAGGTACGAACGGGAGGTTGTAGCGGTTCACTCGGTAGGTGCTGTCAAATACGACTACGTCACCAAAAGCTTCATAGTCTACCTGGGACTGCGAATCTGACCAGAATATGTTTTGAAGGCGCCCTTCATCATCCTTGTTGTACTTGAAGAAAAACTCAGGATCCTCTTCTTTCTTTCCATCCATAAAGTTCAGGACATACTCCGCGTCGCTTCCATGAACCTTTTCCTTCTTCTGCCTTGCAATAAAGTTGTACATGTCCTGACATAGAAATCCGGCCGCCCCAGGAGCACCACCGTGGCTCTTCTCCATGACATCCATTATCTGACATGGACGAAGCCCGGCCAACGAGAGTCGGATCGCCTCGGCTTTTTGAGCCTCCTTCATTACGCGGTGCGATCGCAATACAAATACATGCTGAGGATCCAACATCAGATGATCGTGGCTAGGGCTGGACTAGCGAGCCAGCTCGGCTCGGCTCGGCTCGGCTCGGCTCAGTCTAGCTCGTTAGGATCACGAGCTGGCTCGACTCGGCTCGTTATCTCAACGAGCTGAAATGCTGGCTCGGCTCGGCTCGTTACGAGCTCGAGCTGGCTCGCGAGCCAGCTCGTTATGCTCGCCGCTCGCCTCCAGCATCTCTGCTGCGACCTGGGGAACAAGACGATGACCACGCCGTCGGGTACATCTTCACGCCCTTAAGCACGACGACGTGCCGAGAAGGGAGGCAGAGGCTGACATTATGGAGGTCGTCGCGGACGAGAGGGGAGTAGGGGTAGGGGCGGCACTGCACGGCTTGAAGCCATCAGCCGTCACGCGTCACGTTGCCTATCCGCGGTTTAGATCTTGACTCGGTCCCCTTCTGTCGTCGCTATGGTCATGTGGGAAGAGTGGTGAGGACAACGACCTCATGCTCACCATGAGCTTTGGCGTGGATGGATACAATGTCAATGACGAAGGGGAAGGGAGAAGAGAGTGTTGCGACGGGGAAAGGAGGCGCCGACAACCTTGTGGAGCTCCTCCGAGCAAGCTCGCAAGTGAATGGCGAGGGAGCAGGGTGACGGGCCAGCGAGGCAGGCGGTGCGGGTCGCGAACGGAGCGAGGCATCCGTGCGATAGGGACTAGGGAGTAGGCAAGGTGTGATGAGAGCCCGATTCAGGCAAGGGATAAGGTGTGGAGAGGAAGGAGGGGACTGAGGGATGCTAGGCCTGTTGAGACTTTCTGGCTCGTTTGGCTCGCGAGCGGCTCACGAGCCAGCTCGAGCCAGCTCGTTAAACATAACGAGCTACAAACCTGGCTCGGCTCGTTAGAAAAAGTGAACGAGCCGAGCCGAGCCGAGCCGAGCCGAGCCAGTCACGAGCCGAGCCAAGCTAACGAGCCACGAGCTTTTCGTCCAGCCCTAATCGTGGCTGTCCACAAAGTCCCTAACATACCAACTGCCGGTTCTGTCGCTGAACTCAATGACAAGGCTCGCAGGGCATCCGCACCGGGTCAGTTTCCGTGGCTCCCTTATACGGTCTTCTCTGTCAAAATAATCATCATCCCTATAACCATGACATGAGCAGAGGTACCTCCTCCATACCACCTCATCGGTACCGGGCCTCTTCCTCACTTTATCCTTCCTGATACCAAATCCTTTCCCTTTGGCATAATAATTGTAGAACTGGTAGAATTCTTCCTTTGTCCTAAATGTCGCATTCACGGCGAAGTTATACTCCGCAATTTCCTCAAGGCTAGCCTCTTGTCTTGCACCCATGTTGCTCAACCTGCCCAGGAAATAACATTAACAATTAGCAATGACAGTCATTCAGACTGGAACAGTGATTCATTACTGACAATTTAACATTAACAATGTTTCGGACTGAACATGCCACTGAATTGCTATTCTGAATATTGCAAACACAAATGGCACTGAAGTGCTTAAATGTCATGTCAGTGCGGTCAACTAGGTTTAACACAATGCTAGTCATCCAAATATTTGATCTGAAAGTAAATCTCCTTTCAACAGATTTAAAGAATTCATATGACAGTTTTTTGTTTCCTGACTCTTACATATGAGAGTTAACTAAAAACTAACTGCTATGTCCCAAGAGCAACTTTCATGCCATTAAAGGGGGTTCGAAGATTTTTCCAATTGCTTTCAGTAGCCAAACTTAAACACTGTAAACTGAAAGATTACTGATGAACGACAATGATTAGTTACACACAACCTAAACCATGCAGCGCACAAAGACAACGCTGGTTATCTACCCCACCCAACAATGCCCTTCGTTTTGCAATACAAGAATGGCAAATGAGACAGCAGCAATGATTTCAAGTTTCAACATTCCATTTGATTTGTATGTGCAGTTTCTGAAGTGAGGCAAGTTTTAAGTGTCTCTGTGCGTGCATATATATGTTATGTGAATAAGTTTTCCACTAAAGTAGTCAATGTTTTATGAAATCCTTGAGCTCCCAAAAATAAAAGGCTGATGTGCGTAATGTGAAATATTATGGATGATCTCACATGTGCTGCATTATAATATTACCACGAAGATGCGAAGTCCAAACTCAATGTAACAGGCCACTGGGGCCCTTGTCAGTAGATATGTTCAGCCATATTTCTCACACCTGAAAAGTTAAAAGTTCATTGACAGCAAATCAGCAATCCATTGAATCCAAAAATTTGATGCTTCAGTTGTCCACTTGACAAATTCACGACTAAAAACTCCAAATGCTAATGTTGTTTTGACAGTGTATATCTCCACATTCCAGGAAAATGGACAAGAATAAACTACCATGAAACGAATGTTGCTCGACAGTGTGCAATGCGAAATAAGTTGGCGGCGGATCTGGGCGCGTCCTCCGGAGTTGGCGGCGGCGCCGTGCGTGTGTTTCGGTGGTGGTGGCGGCGGATCTGGGCGCGTCCTCCAGAGGTGGTGGCGGCGCCGTGCGTGTGTTTCGGTGGCGGCGGCAGCGGATCTGGGCGCGTCCTCCGGAGGTGGCGGCGGTGCCGTGCGTGCGTTTCGGTGGCGGCGGCGGCGGCGCTGGTGGTGTGGCCGGGCGCGGGTCGTGGCGCAGGCGGCGGTAGATGTCGCGGCGCCGGCGATGGCGGCGCTGCCGTGCGCGGGATGCAGAGCCGCCTTCTGTGTCTGTTCTTTTTTCTTCTCGTACCGATTCAATCCATTGACCATTGTACCCCGCGGTGGCAGATTCGTAATAACGTTGAGTTTTAGGAAAAATACAATTATACCCATAAGAATGGACGGTCAGATGAGACTCATACCACTTATTTTCTCCAGGTAGTATGGTGCACCGTAAAGGTTCTCTTGGTTAAGGTTTTTAACTCAAAGTCAACCCAAGACAGCTTGTTTGCTTCATTTCGACGGTACTTGGCCGACGATCCTCTGTACAAAAGCCTGATTGACCGGTTTCGATCAGCACAATCGAGGTCATTGCATAGCTATAATCTAAAACCAAGCAAGTTATTATTGATCTCAGTTCAGCAGTTGACTCGGTGACCCCATACCATGCACTCTTAGACTGCACACAGTTGTGGTCGCGTCCTTGACAAGAATTTGCTACTGATAGTTAATGGTTTCAACAACTGAGGTCATAGAAAATGGTTAGGCTTTAATTAGTTAATAAAAATGGCCAATTGTTTTCTTCAATCAAAAAGAAAAAAAAACTCGACCTGCCGGGGGTAAGACCGCTCCCGACGGCATTTGCTTAAGAAGAAGAGCCTCTCACGCAGGGCGAGAAAACCCCCGAACCCCCTCCCTGATCGAAAAGAAAAAAAAAAACAGGAAAACTAATCAGGGCGGATCCTCGATGATTGGATGGTCATGTTAGTTGCAGACGTATGTTATGATACAGCAACTAGCCAACTGTATGATAACAGTATAACAACAATTTTGTTCTTGGATTATTGGCAGTCTGAACTTAACCAGTGGAGCCTTGATCTAGGAAGGAAGAGTTGACTTGCGCTGTGCCCTCTGTCCACACACGAGCAGAGGATGAATCCCGTGTGCCTATATATGAGCGCACACGTCGCACTGCAGTCTCCAGGCAATCTTCTTCAAGCCACAGCCGCTGGAGTCTGAGAGCTATCCACCATGGAGACATTTCCTTCAAAGCTTCTTCTCGCTCTCGCTCTACTCCTGCTTGCTCCACTGCTCGAAGCGCGAAAGCTCGGTGAGTGCTCATGCACGCTGCACGCGTCCCTTTCATCCTCGATATCTTTCCTTGGTTACAGTGACGATTAACTGACGGAGTTTTCCCACAATTTGATCAGGTGGCTCGTACGGCCACGAGCATCTCTGCTTGACAAGCGACGGCGCAGCCCATTCAGAGCTCAACAAGGTGTGGCATGGCGTGAGCAGATCGGGAGGGCGCGCGCCGCCGGCGCCAAAGTCAGATTGCCCGCCGCAGCCGGGGCTGCAGGAAACCTACAAAGGCGGCGGCGTCGTCTCGACTACCGGCGTGTCGAACAGGCAGCTTCTGACGCCGCCGCCGCCCATCGGAAACACGCCGCCTCAGTATATAAGCACGGATGTCCCCAAAGCCCAGCATGCCGGCGTGGTCGAGGTGCTTCGCGCGCTGTGGGACGACGTGATTGGAGCCTGAGACGATTACATGAAAACTCAGGATGTGTTCTCACAGTAGTACTAGTACAGTAGTACATGATTTGGGTCTCTAGCCTTATCACAGGTATAGCTAGTGACCATTTGTTGCATGGATGAGGAATTTTGCCGACTTAATTGTGTACATGCATCATTTGGACTTGTGACGTAGTATTCCCAAATCTGTGACAGAATAGTTTGTACGCCAGACAAAGTTTGCTCGACAACCAGTGTTGAATGTTAATCACCCTTTGCCTTTGTTTACATAACACTCGCTGTCCTTGATTTTTTTTAATCCTAGACTGAATGCTTATCTGCTTTTGTATGCCTCAGAAAACCCTCTTCTCGGCGCTGTCAGATTACGAACGTTGCTTAGGCTTACCTTTGTGCTTACGAAGAGCATACACAGAGCATGGTTCGCAAACTTTACAGAGGATGATTTATTTGTGAGATCCAGGACTCGTTGATTTGTTTTTTTAAATGCCAGCTAATCCGTCGTACGTAATCAACAGCGAAAGTCTAACCACCAATAGTGTCAGCGAGTGAGACGGCTCCAAATCCTGATGACAAAAATTCGCTCTAGTTGACTTAGGTGCAGCGCCATCCACACATCTGAAGACGAGTGTGAGACCCTCTCATTCTCCATGCATAAACTATGCTTGACCCCCTTCACGACGACTTACGAGGTCATTATTTATAGTACGGGCGAACAAAGTTGCTGCCAAACTTGTTCTACCAGCCTGTAAACTCGTCATGCCGTGTGTAACTGACGATCGATCAAAGTTAACCAATCTTTTCCACACGCACTTGCAGATCTCATGTGTCCTTCCAGGCCTTCACAAAACAAAACTGGAACATGCCACGGAAGTTAAAAATTGTGCGAGTGTTACTTGTGGTCTGTCGGTGAAACAAGATCGCTCCTCCATGAAGGCCCCAAACGGCGGCAGAAGGTTCTCCTATTCGAAACCAAAACCTGTTCATCTCACCTCAAAAAAAAAAGGGACATTTACATATGTGGTTCACTTTGAGATGTCAATTACGGATTCGGTCCTGTTTTATGGACTTTGCAAATTCGGTCCTGTTTTTTGAACTTCAAGCTGCCCTCAAGTCCAGTTTTAAGATGCCGTTTGGTTAAGTTGATTTCTGGAATTAAAACAAATAAGAAACCCTCTGAAAAAAGAGCAAAAGACCATGGTGCCCCTGGACCAAATTCTCTTCCCCTGTGCACCCGAGTCGCACGACCCGACCTCCTCTCCGTTTCGCCAGACCCGACCTCCTCCTCCTCTCCCATGGACACGGGGCAGCAACCCTAACCCTAGGTTGACCTTGGCGGCGGCGCATCGCACATCTGGTGAGTGGGGAGGGCGCGGATAGGCGGGATTGGCGGGCACGGGAGGCTGTGGTGTGCGGGGAGGGCGCGGCAAGGCGGCGCCTCGGGCGTGCGTGGCGCTGCGCAGGCGAAGGCAGGTTGCCGCGGGCGGGGTTGACGGGCAGGCGCAGGCTGGCTGGGTTGACGGGCAGGCCAATCCGGGCGGGGTCGAAGGGGAGGCGCGGCGTTTACGGGCTAAGACGACAAGGCGCGCGGGGTTGACCGGCAGGCGCAACTGCTCACCAGTAAACTGGCTCACGCAACCGGGGCTGCTGGGACTGCCTGGATTAGTTTAGCCGCTTCTTCCTTCTTGAAGACTTAAATTTGCTCGTTAGCTCGTGACCGACCGTCGCTCCATTAATCCTTCCAGTAGAGAAGTGCTCTAGATGATGATTACGTGAGACCTAATGCAATACTGCAGTAACTGTGTACGTGATCGCCGTCCAGTTTCCGCCCGCAATTAACGTAACGACAGCATGCATGACCGTGCTCTCAAGGCAAGAAAAGGGAAATCTGATGCTGCCATCAGTTAATGGACGATGTAGACACAGATATAAACGTACAGTACTACTACATTCATGCAGATAAATATGTGATGCTTGTTTGGTGTTAAGTGATGGTTATCCAATATTATATATGATTTTTGCTTACTGACTTATAGCCAAAAAAAACAAACAAAATGCTGTTAAAAATTTTAATACAATTTTTGAAATTATTTATATTCAAATTATTTATATTCAGGCATAAACTTATTTTTGAATTTTTTTTTAAGCTCCATGATGTGCTACTGAAAACAGAACCAGATTTGCAATTCATTCTCAAAAACATGACCGATTTTGTAAAGGGTACATTGGTCTTTTGTCAAGCCATTTAACACCGTTAGCAGCTGAAAACGGAATAGGACCTCCTTCCAGCTTCAAGTTCAAAAAACAGGACCAAATTTGCAAAGTCCAGAAAACAGGACCGAATCCGTAATTGACATCCGAAAGTGGACCACATATGCAAATGCCCAAAAAAAAAAAAAAAAACTGTTCATCTTCCTCCCTAGTGTCACCTTACATCAGAGACCACGCAGACCTCCGGGGTCAAATCAAATCAAAGTTCAAACGGACCTCTTGGGTTGTCTACAGCCTTGTTTAGAGAGGCGTTAGGCGCTAGGCGGGCGGTGAACCACCGCCTAGCGCCTAAGCGAGCCTAGGCGCGCCTAGGCGTTTTTCTAAGCGTTGCAAATTTACTAATTTCATCTTAAAATTAAGGCTAAAATTGAAAAATAAAGAATGAATCATGAGATGGACTGCCATGTAATGACCCATTCAACCTTTTTGCTGACCCATCAGCCCTTCTATGAAGGTTCTCCCGACCTTATCTTCTTGTGCAACTTTCTTTTCTCGACCGCATCCTCTCCTGACCATGCCAGGAGCGGCGGCGGCGGCGGAGAAGAGATGGCAATGACCGACAGAGAAAGGGCGACGACGCCCGACACTTAGATCTTCCTCTCACGACTCTATTTTTCTGCTCTCCCGACGGTCTTCCTGTCACATCCCAAATTTTAACAACAGATCAACAAAAGCCACTCCTGGAAATTTTCTAGATTTTTTAGGATTTCATTTAGCATTTTTTTGGAAAATAAAATTCAAACTTACTAAGCACAATAATGTAGAAAATAGGAATTTCTGAAATAAATTAGAAGTGGAACTTGTCAACATGGTTGCTAGAGCTGAGATTTGAATTTACAAATTTTCTCGAATTTGTTTGAGCCAATTTGGAGTTCATTTGGTATTTGTTTGAATTTATACGAATTCGGAAATGTTTAAACCAATTTCCCTTCCCTCCCGGCCACTGGGCCGAATCCCCTCAGCCCATTTTCCCCTTTCCCTCTCCCGCTGGGCCGCGCGCCCCGCTCCCCTCTTCCTCCGGCCCAACCGCGTCAGCCCAGCTCGGCCCAGCGCCAGCCCGCGCGGACGACGCCGTCGTCGACCTCGCCGCGCCGCGCCGCGCCGCACCGTCAGAGCTCCGCCGCCGCGTGTCGCCGCACCGCGCCAGCCGTCGCCACGTCGAGCTTTCCGAGAGTGGGCCCCGCGCCGTGCCGCCACACGTGCGCTTGCAAACCCCGCGCCTGCGCCCATGCCTCCCCCGCTCCCTTTCAAAACGCACGTGGCCACGTGCCCGCACCGCCGCCCTCGGCGTTCCCGCCACCCCGTGCCGTCGTAGCCTATATAAACCCCACCTGGAGCTCCGCCACACTCCACCGCACCCTCTCGGCCAAACCCTGGTGAGAATCACTCTTCATTCCTCGCAAATCGACGAATTCCCCCCTTCTTCCCCATCTCCGGCCACCGCACGATTCGCCGCCGGCGAGCCCTCTTCCCCTCCACCCACTAGCTCTACGCGTAGCCCGTGAACCCCTCTATCACCTGCACAACACGCTTCACCGAGCCCCGGGCCACAACCATGTGTGCACCGAGTGCCGCACCGCGCCGCCGCCTCCGCTCGTCGCCGGCCACCCTCCCGGCGAGCCCCGGCATCGACACCTAGCCGAGCAGCTTCACCACGTTGATGTGCATCTTGCGCACCAACACCGGCACCAGGAAACCCACTCCCTGCGCACTTCCACCACCACGTCGGCGCACCACCAACTCCGGCGACCCCGACGCCTCACCTCCGGCCTTCCTCGCACCCGCGCGACACTCCAGCAAGCTCCGCCTCACCACGCCCTACTCGCACGGCCACTCCTTGCCCTCCTCCGAGCCTCCCAGACGCCGGCGGCGAGCACTCCGGCGAGCTCCCGCCGCGCGCCGCCGCGCGCTCCGCCTCGGCCACCCTCCGCGCGACACGTGTCCGTGGGACCCCCAGCCGCGTCAGCCCCGCTTCGATCACGCGCGCGCACTGAGCCCGTCTCACTGACACCATGACCCCACATGTCAGCCACTGTACACGCTAGAAAATGCTAAGGCCACCCAGCTCTGTGTACACAGATTGTTTATTTGGAGCCTTTCCCTTTATCAGAAAAATCCCCCAAAATACCCAAAAATAGGAAAAGACCTGTAGAACCCATTTCTACCCTTGGATTCTCAAGAAACCCCTCTGATCTCTCTCTTTAATTCATTTGCTTCTTATTTGGTTTTCTATTTGGTTTTATTGAGTTATTACGTTAGTATTTATTTGGCGTCGTTACGTGTAGACTACGAGGAGCACGAAGACGACCCAGAGAACGAGGGATACGAGGAGGATTCAGACCCAAACTTTGAAGGCAAGCTCTACTTCTCCTTGATCATGATTGATCCTACTGTTTTCGCATGCACCTATATGGCCATCTAAATTACTATGCATTTACTTGTTATTTTAAATGCTCGAGTAGTTATTACCCTACTTGCTTTACGATATTGATGCAAATTATTTAGGGCATGAATATCTAGTCCTTGATTACCCTTGATTTACCATTACCTTGTTAACCCTAGGATACACCGTCGTTTAATACTATTAATTAAATGATGGCGTAATTACCTTGCTACTAGTATGCTTAGGACTCCTTTGCAATGTTCCTACATTGCCACACCTTACTCACATGATTACTTTTATAAATGCGTTATAATGAGTTTGGTGGTGTGTGTTGACTTATACATGGGGTTGGGAATAGCATACTGGTGTTAGGTAATGGAGATGATAATGGGATGGGTTGGACTGCGAGCAAGGCCACTATTGACTTGTTGATGGTGTGATAGACCCCTAGTGTGGGACATGGTGCTTGCTCGGCCATGTAAGGACCGGTTCTTATGACTGCAAACATAATGTTTTTCCGTACAACCACAGAACCTGTCCTGGGCAGGACTTCTTCCTACCTTCTTGGTACTCCTGCAAGTAAGTTTCACCTGGTGGCTGGTAGTGGCAGCGGACTGGTCAGGGGAAACACTTCAAGTATTGAAACTCATTGCTGGCCATTTGGGAGTGAAATCCCCGCACGTTATGACCCTAGTGTCGTGCTTAATCCTTAGCCCCTGACCCTCCGTGGTGAGCTTGTGGGACTACTCGGAGAAGATGAATGAGGCGTTATGTACTCCCCGATCAAGAGTGCATAGCCTGTGGGAAAAGTGTACAACCTCTGCAGAGTGTAAAATTCAATCGATTGGACGTTGTCACGGCATATGACACTTACTGTTGCGTCACATTGATTAGCCACCCTCTGATATCCCTTGGCGTGTGAGTGGGTGTAGTAGACGCCCGTGTTTTGGAAGTGTTGGCAAGTATGCCAGGTCGATATGACAATGAGTCAGAAGGCCCAACTAAAATTTGGGAACTGGCGGGATTGAATTACTCTCCCCCAGGGCCAAATCAACTAAAATATGACAATCAAATTCTTCTGTTTTTATCTATGATCCTTGAATTGCTGAACCATGCATAAAATGCGTTTTCCGCAAATGAACCATATAGCCTACTTCCTTGCTAAAGACCAAATATGCATGTATACATACCCTTGAGTAGTGTAGGGCTTGCTGAGTACCTTATGTACTCACTCTTGCTGCTATCATTCAGAAGAAGAAGAAGACGTTGGAGACGATAATGGCGAATAAGGGTCGACGTCTGCTCAAGTTGCCTGTGGTGTTTAGTAGTGTTTTCCCTTTTAAGTTTGTTGTATCCAGGCTAGTATGCTGGCCTCTTTCTGGTTTGTAACTTAAGACCATGATCTGAACCCTATGAGATGTAATAATTATTCGTGTATGTGCAATGGAACACTTTGTTTGTGTGTACCAACTACTGATCCAGGGATTGGTACGGTAAACACGTGGATTCCAGAAATGGGGTCCGACAGAGTGGTATCAGAGCTATACTTGACTGTAGGACGTGACCCTTAGGCTTTGTTCGACTTAGGATGACCTATTTTGGCTATAAAAAAAAAACTATTTCTTACAAAACTATCATCTTATTTCTGGTCTATACTCTAGTTTTTATCAAAACCTTTTACTAACCTCCTCTGAACCCCTTGTTCAACAGATGGAGTTCGAAGAAGGCCATGTGGATGAGAATGGATGGACCCACACCCGTGCTGGACTCGAAGGCGGTTTTCCCTTGATGCTTCGCCGAATCTTTTGGCACTTCGATGTTGAGGACAAGACTCACTACCGATGGAAAGAGTACAATGAGGATGGAGTTCCACGCTGTGATGCCAGCATCCATGTACACATAGAGGATGAAGACTCACCTATTCAGCCCTTCACCAGGGAGATTACTGGAGCCAGACGTGAAGATGCCTTACAGACTATAGCCAGAGTTGCAGCTGCGATGATCTGTGGACAGCTGTTGGGGCGATCAGGAACCACGCCAATCAAGTACCTACCCCCAGATGACAATGAAGATGGAATATGGGAGCATCGCATGGATACGCTCCAAGGACCAACCCGCACTGAAAAGAATGATTGCTTGGTAGAAACAGCTTTGTTCCTACAGTCTCTCGATTGCCACCATCAGAATGTCCATGATCTATGGAAAGAAGATGTTGAGCGTTGCCAGTATTGGAGGAAGCAATGGCAGGAAACCCGCGACAAGGCTGACGTCCTTGCAAACGAGAATGATCGTTTGAAAGCACAGTTGGAAGCTTCCCATTACTACGCTGCACAGGCAGAGCGTACAAGAGGAGTCCTAGAAGATGAGATTGGGTTTCTGAAGAGGACCTTACAAGAGGAACGTGCTAAGGCAAACAATGCTGAGTTAGGATACCATGAAGTCATAGAAGGGATGGCCAAATTGATGAGTGATAGGACCAAGGCACATGTGGAACAACTAAACAGTCTCTATCAGAAGGGCAACGGTATGAGGAAGTCCAAGACCAAGATCGAGTCAACAAATGGGATCGTTCGTGTTCTCACTCTCCATGGTCAGTACGAGACAATGATGCCCATTGTTCCGGACTTACCAGCAGACACCTTCGACACCATTGCACGTGGGACACAGATGCCTGAGCCAGAGCCAGAGCCTGAGATAAGGTACTTTGGACTCAAGATCAGAAAGGTGGCAAAGAAGAGCATCTTCACCAGGACTTCCAAAGAACGCCCTGCACTGCCACTCTCTGCGCCAAGACTTGACTTGGCGACCCAAGATGCCATGAACCAAGAGCTAGCTATGCCACCCGCTGAGAGCTCCCGCACTCCTTGCGGAGGCTATCTTAGTGCTAGCGGCACAGAGACTGAGGAGGATCCTTCAGAGGATGAGCCTATGGAGGACACCCCCGACGACACAGTTGCTGCTTGACCCATCGTCTAGTGCCTCGACGACTCATAGTTGGTCTATCAATAAATAATGCAGTAGTAACCCTTAGTCGTATCAGAATCGCAGTAGCACGTTGTATTAACCCCTCTATGTACTATATCATATGATTGTAATCTAAGACTTGCTTGGTGTATTCGATGTTTATTTGGATCTTTGTATGAGTGATATTGTGTGCTCTTAAACCAAGATCACTACACTATAACTAATAATAATAATATCAATAGGATGCCTCCCAAGCGATCCACCCGTATCCGCAACCGTCAAGTTCGCCAGAACAGGGAGCAAAACAATGAAGAGCAAGAACGTCCTGCAAGAGGTAGAGGACGTGGAAGACCTCAAGCAAGAGGAAGACAGCATGCCAGACGTGAACGTACCCCTGAGGCAGAAAGAAGGAATGAAAGGGTCGAGCAAGAAGAGAGCCAACATGATGAAAATGAACTGAGTAACAACCAAGGAGAGAACAACCAAGAAGAGAACAACAACCAAGAGCAAGAATTGCCACGCGCACCTGCAACCTTAGCTGATGTCATGGCCACTCAGACTCAACTTCTGCAAGTTATTGCAGCGAACCAACATCGTGGACAGCCACCTACTAAGATGGGAGAGTTCATGAGGCTTAGGCCTCCAGCCTTTGACAGCACACTAGAAGACCCCTTGGCTGCAGATGACTGGCTGAGAAACATCAACAAGAAGTTAGACATTGTTGCAGCAAATGATCAAGAGAAAGTCACACTTGCTTCGCACCAGCTGATTGGAGCCGCTGGTGAATGGTGGGACAATTATCGTGAAGCAGTTGCTGACCCAGGTGCTATTAACTGGCAAGAATTTCAGCAAGCTTTCAGAGATTACCATATCCCTGAAGGAATTATGGAAATGAAAGCTGATGAGTTCCGTGCACTGAAGCAAGGACCTATGACTGTTAATCAGTACATCAAGAAGTTCATGAAGCTAGCACGCTATGCACCTGATGAAGTCAACACTGATAAGAAGAAGCAAGACCGCTTTAGGAAGGGACTGCACACTGAGTTGAAGACCCAGTTAGTCACTCATATCTACCCAGACTTCAACACTCTCATGAACAGAGCCATACTACTGGAAGATGCTCGCTCTGACCTGACTACCGAGCGCAAGCGCAAGTTCCAAGCCAGGAAGTTTAAGCAGCATGAAAGGTTCCAGAAACCAAGGTATGACAACTCTCAGAAATCACGCAGTCAACCAACAATGCAGTATCGTTCATCCAATGTTGGACAGCAACAGAAGCAGCCTACCCAGCCGTACCGCTCAAATAATAACTCAGCACCTCAGAGGAGTGCCAGCACTGTCAACCAGGCAGCACCACCAGTTCGAGCCTGTTTCCACTGCCGTGACCCTGGTCACATGATTGCAAGATGCCCACTCCTGCAGAACACTGGGGATCACAAGCCAATGCAGGCGCCGCAACCGCAAGGTCCGGTGCTAGCCGCAACGCACCCCAAGGCTCTGGACAACAGAGGAAGACACAGAACTATGGAAAAGGACGTGTGAACCATATAGATGCTGCTGATGCTGAAGACTCTCCAGACGTTGTGATCGGTGAGTTTTTAGTAAATGCAACACTTGCCACAGTTTTATTTGATTCTGGAGCTTCGCATTCGTTTGTTTCTTCGAAGTTTATTGCCAAGCATGGATTGCCTACTGTTTTGCTAAAAACCCCTCTTTTAACCAAATCCCCTGGAGCCATCATGAAATGCCTTCTTGGATGTGATGGAGTTAAAATTCTTTTAAGTGGGGTAGAATTTTTGGCAAACCTAGTAGTGCTGAAATCAGAAGGAATAGATGTGATTCTTGGAATGAATTGGTTAGCACGTCACAAAGGAAATATATCATGTGCTGATCAAAAGGTTACTGCTACCAACCACAAGGGAATTACTGTGGAATTCCAACCTCGCTGTTTAAAGGTTGAGCCTATGATATGCAACCTACAAGCCACATCAATAGAAGAAGTGCCTGTAGTCTGTGAATACCCAGATGTGTTTCCAGAAGAGTTACCCGGAATGCCACCTGACAGAGATGTTGAGTTCTTGATCAACCTGATTCCTGGAGCAAACCCGATAGCCAAGAGACCATATCGAATGGCTGCCAATGAACTGGCCGAACTAAAAGAACAGATTAAAGAGCTACAAGAGAAAGGCTACATTCGCCCAAGTTCCTCACCTTGGGGAGCCCCGGTTCTCTTTGTGAAAAAGAAAGATGGAAGCCTGAGAATGTGCATTGACTATCGATCACTGAATGAAGTCACTATCAAGAACAAGTACCCGCTACCCAGGATCGATGATCTCTTCGACCAGCTTAAAGGAGCCAAGTACTTCTCTAAGATTGACTTAAGATCAGGTTACTACCAACTGAAGATCAGACACTGTGACATCATGAAAACAGCATTTGTGACTCGTTATGGCCAGTATGAGTTTACGGTTATGCCATTTGGATTGACCAATGCCCCAGCTTACTTCATGAATCTGATGAACAAAATCTTCATGGAAGAGTTAGATAAGTTTGTCGTTGTCTTCATAGACGACATACTCATCTACTCAAAGAGTGCAGCTGAACATGAAGAGCACTTGAGACTAGTTTTGGGCAGATTAAGAGAGCACGAGCTCTATGCAAAGTTCAGTAAGTGTGAGTTTTGGTTACAAGAAGTTGCCTTCCTTGGACATATCATCACTGCAGAAGGAGTAGCAGTTGACCCCTCCAAAGTAGAAGCAGTTACCAATTGGAAGCAACCTACCAATGCATCAGAAGTTAGAAGTTTCCTTGGATTAGCTGGTTACTACCGGAGATTTATAGAAGGATTCTCAAAGGTAGCTAAGCCAATGACAGAACTAACCAAGAAAGAAAAGAAGTTTGAATGGACACGTTGGTGTGAAGAGAGCTTTAAGAAGCTAAAATCAAGCCTTACAACAGCCCCAGTGCTTATACTACCAGATATCCACAAAGACTTTGTGGTATACTGTGATGCATCACGACAAGGACTTGGATGTGTATTGATGCAAGATGATAGAGTTGTCGCTTATGCATCAAGACAACTGAAGGTTCATGAGGCAAACTACCCAACTCATGATTTAGAGTTAGCAGCTGTAGTACATGCTCTCAAGATATGGAGACATTACCTCATTGGTAATAAGTGTAGGATTTTCACTGACCACAAGAGCTTGAAGTATATCTTCACTCAACCAGAGTTGAATCTGAGACAAAGAAGATGGTTAGAACTGATCAAGGATTATAACTTGGATGTCCAATATCATCCAGGAAAAGCCAATGTAGTGGCAGATGCTTTGAGTCGTAAAGTTCATAACCAAACTCCAAAAGCAAGAAAGGTGAACCCAAAGCTGACACGAGAAATGGAAAAGTTGCATCTCCATATTGCTACACCAGGAAAAGTTTATGCCTTGAGTATGCAACCCACCTTGGAAGGTCGCATCAGGAAAGCTCAAGCCAATGATCCAAAATTGCAAGAGATTAAGGAACTCATGGGAGTAAATAAAGCCCCAGGATTTCGAGTAGATGAACAAGAAACTCTTTGGTATGAAGATCGGATATGTGTGCCAAGTGAGAAAGATTTGAGGAAGCTTATTTTGGATGAAGCCCACAATACTGCTTATTCAATCCACCCAGGGACAACAAAGATGTATCAGGATCTGAAGCAGAAATACTGGTGGGCAGGCATGAAAAGAGATATCGCAGAATTTGTTGCATACTGTGATACCTGCAGAAGAGTTAAGGCAGAATATAAAAGGCCAGCAGGATTACTACAACCTCTGCATATCCCAGTATGGAAATGGGATGAAATCACCATGGATTTCATCGTAGGACTGCCACGTACAAAGAAAGGAAATGATTCAATATGGGTTGTGGTTGACCGACTGACCAAAGTTGCTCACTTCATAGCCGCAAAGAATAACTATACAGGAGATAAATATGCACAACTGTATGTTGACAATATTTTGAAGTATCATGGAGTGCCTAGCAAGATCATAACTGATAGAGGTTCCCAGTTTACCTCTAAATTCTGGAAAAGCTTGCATGCCCTTCTCGGAACTAGGTTGGATTTCAGTTCTGCTTACCACCCGCAGACTGATGGACAGACTGAACGAGTGAACCAAATATTGGAGGACATGCTTAGAGCCTGTGTGTTGACATACGGAAAAGATTGGGAGAAGAGTCTCTCATTTGCTGAGTTCTCCTACAATAACAGTTATCAGGCCAGTTTACAAATGTCACCTTTTGAAGCACTCTATGGCAGAAAATGCAGAACACCGTTAATGTGGTCAGAGGTTGGAGAACGATCATTCTTTGGCCCTGCCATAATCAAAGATGCCGAAGAGCGAGTTGCAGCCATCAGAGAAACACTGAAAGTTGCTCAGAGTCGACAAAAGAGTTATGCCGACAAGCGTCGAAGGGACCTCACCTTTAATAAAGGAGATTATGTGTATCTGAAAGTATCACCCATACGTGGGACAAGACGTTTCCAGATTCGAGGCAAGTTATCCCCTCGATATGTTGGACCGTTTGAAGTACTCAAGAAGGTTGGAGCTGTAGCCTATCGTCTAAATCTGCCAGACGAGCTATCTGATGTGCACCCCGTGTTTCACGTGTCACAACTGAAGAAGTGCCTCAGAGTACCTGATCATCAAGTACCAGTGGAGACTATGGACTTACAGCCAGACCTCAGATATCAAGAACTACCAGTTAAAATTCTGGATGTCGTGACACGTCAGACGAGGAGAACAACTGTAAGGTTTTGCAGAGTACAGTGGAGCAATCATACTGAAGCAGAAGCCACTTGGGAACGTGAAGAAAATCTCAAGAAAGAGTTTCCGTACCTGTTCGACGAACCACCCGAATCTCGAGGACGAGATTCCCTTTAAGTGGGGTAGGTTTGTCACATCCCAAATTTTAACAACAGATCAACAAAAGCCACTCCTGGAAATTTTCTAGATTTTTTAGGATTTCATTTAGCATTTTTTTGGAAAATAAAATTCAAACTTACTAAGCACAATAATGTAGAAAATAGGAATTTCTGAAATAAATTAGAAGTGGAACTTGTCAACATGGTTGCTAGAGCTGAGATTTGAATTTACAAATTTTCTCGAATTTGTTTGAGCCAATTTGGAGTTCATTTGGTATTTGTTTGAATTTATACGAATTCGGAAATGTTTAAACCAATTTCCCTTCCCTCCCGGCCACTGGGCCGAATCCCCTCAGCCCATTTTCCCCTTTCCCTCTCCCGCTGGGCCGCGCGCCCCGCTCCCCTCTTCCTCCGGCCCAACCGCGTCAGCCCAGCTCGGCCCAGCGCCAGCCCGCGCGGACGACGCCGTCGTCGACCTCGCCGCGCCGCGCCGCGCCGCACCGTCAGAGCTCCGCCGCCGCGTGTCGCCGCACCGCGCCAGCCGTCGCCATGTCGAGCTTTCCGAGAGTGGGCCCCGCGCCGTGCCGCCACACGTGCGCTTGCAAACCCCGCGCCTGCGCCCATGCCTCCCCCGCTCCCTTTCAAAACGCACGTGGCCACGTGCCCGCACCGCCGCCCTCGGCGTTCCCGCCACCCCGTGCCGTCGTAGCCTATATAAACCCCACCTGGAGCTCCGCCACACTCCACCGCACCCTCTCGGCCAAACCCTGGTGAGAATCACTCTTCATTCCTCGCAAATCGACGAATTCCCCCCTTCTTCCCCATCTCCGGCCACCGCACGATTCGCCGCCGGCGAGCCCTCTTCCCCTCCACCCACTAGCTCTACGCGTAGCCCGTGAACCCCTCTATCACCTGCACAACACGCTTCACCGAGCCCCGGGCCACAACCATGTGTGCACCGAGTGCCGCACCGCGCCGCCGCCTCCGCTCGTCGCCGGCCACCCTCCCGGCGAGCCCCGGCATCGACACCTAGCCGAGCAGCTTCACCACGTTGATGTGCATCTTGCGCACCAACACCGGCACCAGGAAACCCACTCCCTGCGCACTTCCACCACCACGTCGGCGCACCACCAACTCCGGCGACCCCGACGCCTCACCTCCGGCCTTCCTCGCACCCGCGCGACACTCCAGCAAGCTCCGCCTCACCACGCCCTACTCGCACGGCCACTCCTTGCCCTCCTCCGAGCCTCCCAGACGCCGGCGGCGAGCACTCCGGCGAGCTCCCGCCGCGCGCCGCCGCGCGCTCCGCCTCGGCCACCCTCCGCGCGACACGTGTCCGTGGGACCCCCAGCCGCGTCAGCCCCGCTTCGATCACGCGCGCGCACTGAGCCCGTCTCACTGACACCATGACCCCACATGTCAGCCACTGTACACGCTAGAAAATGCTAAGGCCACCCAGCTCTGTGTACACAGATTGTTTATTTGGAGCCTTTCCCTTTATCAGAAAAATCCCCCAAAATACCCAAAAATAGGAAAAGACCTGTAGAACCCATTTCTACCCTTGGATTCTCAAGAAACCCCTCTGATCTCTCTCTTTAATTCATTTGCTTCTTATTTGGTTTTCTATTTGGTTTTATTGAGTTATTACGTTAGTATTTATTTGGCGTCGTTACGTGTAGACTACGAGGAGCACGAAGACGACCCAGAGAACGAGGGATACGAGGAGGATTCAGACCCAAACTTTGAAGGCAAGCTCTACTTCTCCTTGATCATGATTGATCCTACTGTTTTCGCATGCACCTATATGGCCATCTAAATTACTATGCATTTACTTGTTATTTTAAATGCTCGAGTAGTTATTACCCTACTTGCTTTACGATATTGATGCAAATTATTTAGGGCATGAATATCTAGTCCTTGATTACCCTTGATTTACCATTACCTTGTTAACCCTAGGATACACCGTCGTTTAATACTATTAATTAAATGATGGCGTAATTACCTTGCTACTAGTATGCTTAGGACTCCTTTGCAATGTTCCTACATTGCCACACCTTACTCACATGATTACTTTTATAAATGCGTTATAATGAGTTTGGTGGTGTGTGTTGACTTATACATGGGGTTGGGAATAGCATACTGGTGTTAGGTAATGGAGATGATAATGGGATGGGTTGGACTGCGAGCAAGGCCACTATTGACTTGTTGATGGTGTGATAGACCCCTAGTGTGGGACATGGTGCTTGCTCGGCCATGTAAGGACCGGTTCTTATGACTGCAAACATAATGTTTTTCCGTACAACCACAGAACCTGTCCTGGGCAGGACTTCTTCCTACCTTCTTGGTACTCCTGCAAGTAAGTTTCACCTGGTGGCTGGTAGTGGCAGCGGACTGGTCAGGGGAAACACTTCAAGTATTGAAACTCATTGCTGGCCATTTGGGAGTGAAATCCCCGCACGTTATGACCCTAGTGTCGTGCTTAATCCTTAGCCCCTGACCCTCCGTGGTGAGCTTGTGGGACTACTCGGAGAAGATGAATGAGGCGTTATGTACTCCCCGATCAAGAGTGCATAGCCTGTGGGAAAAGTGTACAACCTCTGCAGAGTGTAAAATTCAATCGATTGGACGTTGTCACGGCATATGACACTTACTGTTGCGTCACATTGATTAGCCACCCTCTGATATCCCTTGGCGTGTGAGTGGGTGTAGTAGACGCCCGTGTTTTGGAAGTGTTGGCAAGTATGCCAGGTCGATATGACAATGAGTCAGAAGGCCCAACTAAAATTTGGGAACTGGCGGGATTGAATTACTCTCCCCCAGGGCCAAATCAACTAAAATATGACAATCAAATTCTTCTGTTTTTATCTATGATCCTTGAATTGCTGAACCATGCATAAAATGCGTTTTCCGCAAATGAACCATATAGCCTACTTCCTTGCTAAAGACCAAATATGCATGTATACATACCCTTGAGTAGTGTAGGGCTTGCTGAGTACCTTATGTACTCACTCTTGCTGCTATCATTCAGAAGAAGAAGAAGACGTTGGAGACGATAATGGCGAATAAGGGTCGACGTCTGCTCAAGTTGCCTGTGGTGTTTAGTAGTGTTTTCCCTTTTAAGTTTGTTGTATCCAGGCTAGTATGCTGGCCTCTTTCTGGTTTGTAACTTAAGACCATGATCTGAACCCTATGAGATGTAATAATTATTCGTGTATGTGCAATGGAACACTTTGTTTGTGTGTACCAACTACTGATCCAGGGATTGGTACGGTAAACACGTGGATTCCAGAAATGGGGTCCGACAGAGTGGTATCAGAGCTATACTTGACTGTAGGACGTGACCCTTAGGCTTTGTTCGACTTAGGATGACCTATTTTGGCTATAAAAAAAAAAACTATTTCTTACAAAACTATCATCTTATTTCTGGTCTATACTCTAGTTTTTATCAAAACCTTTTACTAACCTCCTCTGAACCCCTTGTTCAACAGATGGAGTTCGAAGAAGGCCATGTGGATGAGAATGGATGGACCCACACCCGTGCTGGACTCGAAGGCGGTTTTCCCTTGATGCTTCGCCGAATCTTTTGGCACTTCGATGTTGAGGACAAGACTCACTACCGATGGAAAGAGTACAATGAGGATGGAGTTCCACGCTGTGATGCCAGCATCCATGTACACATAGAGGATGAAGACTCACCTATTCAGCCCTTCACCAGGGAGATTACTGGAGCCAGACGTGAAGATGCCTTACAGACTATAGCCAGAGTTGCAGCTGCGATGATCTGTGGACAGCTGTTGGGGCGATCAGGAACCACGCCAATCAAGTACCTACCCCCAGATGACAATGAAGATGGAATATGGGAGCATCGCATGGATACGCTCCAAGGACCAACCCGCACTGAAAAGAATGATTGCTTGGTAGAAACAGCTTTGTTCCTACAGTCTCTCGATTGCCACCATCAGAATGTCCATGATCTATGGAAAGAAGATGTTGAGCGTTGCCAGTATTGGAGGAAGCAATGGCAGGAAACCCGCGACAAGGCTGACGTCCTTGCAAACGAGAATGATCGTTTGAAAGCACAGTTGGAAGCTTCCCATTACTACGCTGCACAGGCAGAGCGTACAAGAGGAGTCCTAGAAGATGAGATTGGGTTTCTGAAGAGGACCTTACAAGAGGAACGTGCTAAGGCAAACAATGCTGAGTTAGGATACCATGAAGTCATAGAAGGGATGGCCAAATTGATGAGTGATAGGACCAAGGCACATGTGGAACAACTAAACAGTCTCTATCAGAAGGGCAACGGTATGAGGAAGTCCAAGACCAAGATCGAGTCAACAAATGGGATCGTTCGTGTTCTCACTCTCCATGGTCAGTACGAGACAATGATGCCCATTGTTCCGGACTTACCAGCAGACACCTTCGACACCATTGCACGTGGGACACAGATGCCTGAGCCAGAGCCAGAGCCTGAGATAAGGTACTTTGGACTCAAGATCAGAAAGGTGGCAAAGAAGAGCATCTTCACCAGGACTTCCAAAGAACGCCCTGCACTGCCACTCTCTGCGCCAAGACTTGACTTGGCGACCCAAGATGCCATGAACCAAGAGCTAGCTATGCCACCCGCTGAGAGCTCCCGCACTCCTTGCGGAGGCTATCTTAGTGCTAGCGGCACAGAGACTGAGGAGGATCCTTCAGAGGATGAGCCTATGGAGGACACCCCCGACGACACAGTTGCTGCTTGACCCATCGTCTAGTGCCTCGACGACTCATAGTTGGTCTATCAATAAATAATGCAGTAGTAACCCTTAGTCGTATCAGAATCGCAGTAGCACGTTGTATTAACCCCTCTATGTACTATATCATATGATTGTAATCTAAGACTTGCTTGGTGTATTCGATGTTTTATTTGGATCTTTGTATGAGTGATATTGTGTGCTCTTAAACCAAGATCACTACACTATAACTAATAATAATAATATCAATAGGATGCCTCCCAAGCGATCCACCCGTATCCGCAACCGTCAAGTTCGCCAGAACAGGGAGCAAAACAATGAAGAGCAAGAACGTCCTGCAAGAGGTAGAGGACGTGGAAGACCTCAAGCAAGAGGAAGACAGCATGCCAGACGTGAACGTACCCCTGAGGCAGAAAGAAGGAATGAAAGGGTCGAGCAAGAAGAGAGCCAACATGATGAAAATGAACTGAGTAACAACCAAGGAGAGAACAACCAAGAAGAGAACAACAACCAAGAGCAAGAATTGCCACGCGCACCTGCAACCTTAGCTGATGTCATGGCCACTCAGACTCAACTTCTGCAAGTTATTGCAGCGAACCAACATCGTGGACAGCCACCTACTAAGATGGGAGAGTTCATGAGGCTTAGGCCTCCAGCCTTTGACAGCACACTAGAAGACCCCTTGGCTGCAGATGACTGGCTGAGAAACATCAACAAGAAGTTAGACATTGTTGCAGCAAATGATCAAGAGAAAGTCACACTTGCTTCGCACCAGCTGATTGGAGCCGCTGGTGAATGGTGGGACAATTATCGTGAAGCAGTTGCTGACCCAGGTGCTATTAACTGGCAAGAATTTCAGCAAGCTTTCAGAGATTACCATATCCCTGAAGGAATTATGGAAATGAAAGCTGATGAGTTCCGTGCACTGAAGCAAGGACCTATGACTGTTAATCAGTACATCAAGAAGTTCATGAAGCTAGCACGCTATGCACCTGATGAAGTCAACACTGATAAGAAGAAGCAAGACCGCTTTAGGAAGGGACTGCACACTGAGTTGAAGACCCAGTTAGTCACTCATATCTACCCAGACTTCAACACTCTCATGAACAGAGCCATACTACTGGAAGATGCTCGCTCTGACCTGACTACCGAGCGCAAGCGCAAGTTCCAAGCCAGGAAGTTTAAGCAGCATGAAAGGTTCCAGAAACCAAGGTATGACAACTCTCAGAAATCACGCAGTCAACCAACAATGCAGTATCGTTCATCCAATGTTGGACAGCAACAGAAGCAGCCTACCCAGCCGTACCGCTCAAATAATAACTCAGCACCTCAGAGGAGTGCCAGCACTGTCAACCAGGCAGCACCACCAGTTCGAGCCTGTTTCCACTGCCGTGACCCTGGTCACATGATTGCAAGATGCCCACTCCTGCAGAACACTGGGGGATCACAAGCCAATGCAGGCGCCGCAACCGCAAGGTCCGGTGCTAGCCGCAACGCACCCCAAGGCTCTGGACAACAGAGGAAGACACAGAACTATGGAAAAGGACGTGTGAACCATATAGATGCTGCTGATGCTGAAGACTCTCCAGACGTTGTGATCGGTGAGTTTTTAGTAAATGCAACACTTGCCACAGTTTTATTTGATTCTGGAGCTTCGCATTCGTTTGTTTCTTCGAAGTTTATTGCCAAGCATGGATTGCCTACTGTTTTGCTAAAAACCCCTCTTTTAACCAAATCCCCTGGAGCCATCATGAAATGCCTTCTTGGATGTGATGGAGTTAAAATTCTTTTAAGTGGGGTAGAATTTTTGGCAAACCTAGTAGTGCTGAAATCAGAAGGAATAGATGTGATTCTTGGAATGAATTGGTTAGCACGTCACAAAGGAAATATATCATGTGCTGATCAAAAGGTTACTGCTACCAACCACAAGGGAATTACTGTGGAATTCCAACCTCGCTGTTTAAAGGTTGAGCCTATGATATGCAACCTACAAGCCACATCAATAGAAGAAGTGCCTGTAGTCTGTGAATACCCAGATGTGTTTCCAGAAGAGTTACCCGGAATGCCACCTGACAGAGATGTTGAGTTCTTGATCAACCTGATTCCTGGAGCAAACCCGATAGCCAAGAGACCATATCGAATGGCTGCCAATGAACTGGCCGAACTAAAAGAACAGATTAAAGAGCTACAAGAGAAAGGCTACATTCGCCCAAGTTCCTCACCTTGGGGAGCCCCGGTTCTCTTTGTGAAAAAGAAAGATGGAAGCCTGAGAATGTGCATTGACTATCGATCACTGAATGAAGTCACTATCAAGAACAAGTACCCGCTACCCAGGATCGATGATCTCTTCGACCAGCTTAAAGGAGCCAAGTACTTCTCTAAGATTGACTTAAGATCAGGTTACTACCAACTGAAGATCAGACACTGTGACATCATGAAAACAGCATTTGTGACTCGTTATGGCCAGTATGAGTTTACGGTTATGCCATTTGGATTGACCAATGCCCCAGCTTACTTCATGAATCTGATGAACAAAATCTTCATGGAAGAGTTAGATAAGTTTGTCGTTGTCTTCATAGACGACATACTCATCTACTCAAAGAGTGCAGCTGAACATGAAGAGCACTTGAGACTAGTTTTGGGCAGATTAAGAGAGCACGAGCTCTATGCAAAGTTCAGTAAGTGTGAGTTTTGGTTACAAGAAGTTGCCTTCCTTGGACATATCATCACTGCAGAAGGAGTAGCAGTTGACCCCTCCAAAGTAGAAGCAGTTACCAATTGGAAGCAACCTACCAATGCATCAGAAGTTAGAAGTTTCCTTGGATTAGCTGGTTACTACCGGAGATTTATAGAAGGATTCTCAAAGGTAGCTAAGCCAATGACAGAACTAACCAAGAAAGAAAAGAAGTTTGAATGGACACGTTGGTGTGAAGAGAGCTTTAAGAAGCTAAAATCAAGCCTTACAACAGCCCCAGTGCTTATACTACCAGATATCCACAAAGACTTTGTGGTATACTGTGATGCATCACGACAAGGACTTGGATGTGTATTGATGCAAGATGATAGAGTTGTCGCTTATGCATCAAGACAACTGAAGGTTCATGAGGCAAACTACCCAACTCATGATTTAGAGTTAGCAGCTGTAGTACATGCTCTCAAGATATGGAGACATTACCTCATTGGTAATAAGTGTAGGATTTTCACTGACCACAAGAGCTTGAAGTATATCTTCACTCAACCAGAGTTGAATCTGAGACAAAGAAGATGGTTAGAACTGATCAAGGATTATAACTTGGATGTCCAATATCATCCAGGAAAAGCCAATGTAGTGGCAGATGCTTTGAGTCGTAAAGTTCATAACCAAACTCCAAAAGCAAGAAAGGTGAACCCAAAGCTGACACGAGAAATGGAAAAGTTGCATCTCCATATTGCTACACCAGGAAAAGTTTATGCCTTGAGTATGCAACCCACCTTGGAAGGTCGCATCAGGAAAGCTCAAGCCAATGATCCAAAATTGCAAGAGATTAAGGAACTCATGGGAGTAAATAAAGCCCCAGGATTTCGAGTAGATGAACAAGAAACTCTTTGGTATGAAGATCGGATATGTGTGCCAAGTGAGAAAGATTTGAGGAAGCTTATTTTGGATGAAGCCCACAATACTGCTTATTCAATCCACCCAGGGACAACAAAGATGTATCAGGATCTGAAGCAGAAATACTGGTGGGCAGGCATGAAAAGAGATATCGCAGAATTTGTTGCATACTGTGATACCTGCAGAAGAGTTAAGGCAGAATATAAAAGGCCAGCAGGATTACTACAACCTCTGCATATCCCAGTATGGAAATGGGATGAAATCACCATGGATTTCATCGTAGGACTGCCACGTACAAAGAAAGGAAATGATTCAATATGGGTTGTGGTTGACCGACTGACCAAAGTTGCTCACTTCATAGCCGCAAAGAATAACTATACAGGAGATAAATATGCACAACTGTATGTTGACAATATTTTGAAGTATCATGGAGTGCCTAGCAAGATCATAACTGATAGAGGTTCCCAGTTTACCTCTAAATTCTGGAAAAGCTTGCATGCCCTTCTCGGAACTAGGTTGGATTTCAGTTCTGCTTACCACCCGCAGACTGATGGACAGACTGAACGAGTGAACCAAATATTGGAGGACATGCTTAGAGCCTGTGTGTTGACATACGGAAAAGATTGGGAGAAGAGTCTCTCATTTGCTGAGTTCTCCTACAATAACAGTTATCAGGCCAGTTTACAAATGTCACCTTTTGAAGCACTCTATGGCAGAAAATGCAGAACACCGTTAATGTGGTCAGAGGTTGGAGAACGATCATTCTTTGGCCCTGCCATAATCAAAGATGCCGAAGAGCGAGTTGCAGCCATCAGAGAAACACTGAAAGTTGCTCAGAGTCGACAAAAGAGTTATGCCGACAAGCGTCGAAGGGACCTCACCTTTAATAAAGGAGATTATGTGTATCTGAAAGTATCACCCATACGTGGGACAAGACGTTTCCAGATTCGAGGCAAGTTATCCCCTCGATATGTTGGACCGTTTGAAGTACTCAAGAAGGTTGGAGCTGTAGCCTATCGTCTAAATCTGCCAGACGAGCTATCTGATGTGCACCCCGTGTTTCACGTGTCACAACTGAAGAAGTGCCTCAGAGTACCTGATCATCAAGTACCAGTGGAGACTATGGACTTACAGCCAGACCTCAGATATCAAGAACTACCAGTTAAAATTCTGGATGTCGTGACACGTCAGACGAGGAGAACAACTGTAAGGTTTTGCAGAGTACAGTGGAGCAATCATACTGAAGCAGAAGCCACTTGGGAACGTGAAGAAAATCTCAAGAAAGAGTTTCCGTACCTGTTCGACGAACCACCCGAATCTCGAGGACGAGATTCCCTTTAAGTGGGGTAGGTTTGTCACATCCCAAATTTTAACAACAGATCAACAAAAGCCACTCCTGGAAATTTTCTAGATTTTTTAGGATTTCATTTAGCATTTTTTTGGAAAATAAAATTCAAACTTACTAAGCACAATAATGTAGAAAATAGGAATTTCTGAAATAAATTAGAAGTGGAACTTGTCAACATGGTTGCTAGAGCTGAGATTTGAATTTACAAATTTTCTCGAATTTGTTTGAGCCAATTTGGAGTTCATTTGGTATTTGTTTGAATTTATACGAATTCGGAAATGTTTAAACCAATTTCCCTTCCCTCCCGGCCACTGGGCCGAATCCCCTCAGCCCATTTTCCCCTTTCCCTCTCCCGCTGGGCCGCGCGCCCCGCTCCCCTCTTCCTCCGGCCCAACCGCGTCAGCCCAGCTCGGCCCAGCGCCAGCCCGCGCGGACGACGCCGTCGTCGACCTCGCCGCGCCGCGCCGCGCCGCACCGTCAGAGCTCCGCCGCCGCGTGTCGCCGCACCGCGCCAGCCGTCGCCACGTCGAGCTTTCCGAGAGTGGGCCCCGCGCCGTGCCGCCACACGTGCGCTTGCAAACCCCGCGCCTGCGCCCATGCCTCCCCCGCTCCCTTTCAAAACGCACGTGGCCACGTGCCCGCACCGCCGCCCTCGGCGTTCCCGCCACCCCGTGCCGTCGTAGCCTATATAAACCCCACCTGGAGCTCCGCCACACTCCACCGCACCCTCTCGGCCAAACCCTGGTGAGAATCACTCTTCATTCCTCGCAAATCGACGAATTCCCCCCTTCTTCCCCATCTCCGGCCACCGCACGATTCGCCGCCGGCGAGCCCTCTTCCCCTCCACCCACTAGCTCTACGCGTAGCCCGTGAACCCCTCTATCACCTGCACAACACGCTTCACCGAGCCCCGGGCCACAACCATGTGTGCACCGAGTGCCGCACCGCGCCGCCGCCTCCGCTCGTCGCCGGCCACCCTCCCGGCGAGCCCCGGCATCGACACCTAGCCGAGCAGCTTCACCACGTTGATGTGCATCTTGCGCACCAACACCGGCACCAGGAAACCCACTCCCTGCGCACTTCCACCACCACGTCGGCGCACCACCAACTCCGGCGACCCCGACGCCTCACCTCCGGCCTTCCTCGCACCCGCGCGACACTCCAGCAAGCTCCGCCTCACCACGCCCTACTCGCACGGCCACTCCTTGCCCTCCTCCGAGCCTCCCAGACGCCGGCGGCGAGCACTCCGGCGAGCTCCCGCCGCGCGCCGCCGCGCGCTCCGCCTCGGCCACCCTCCGCGCGACACGTGTCCGTGGGACCCCCAGCCGCGTCAGCCCCGCTTCGATCACGCGCGCGCACTGAGCCCGTCTCACTGACACCATGACCCCACATGTCAGCCACTGTACACGCTAGAAAATGCTAAGGCCACCCAGCTCTGTGTACACAGATTGTTTATTTGGAGCCTTTCCCTTTATCAGAAAAATCCCCCAAAATACCCAAAAATAGGAAAAGACCTGTAGAACCCATTTCTACCCTTGGATTCTCAAGAAACCCCTCTGATCTCTCTCTTTAATTCATTTGCTTCTTATTTGGTTTTCTATTTGGTTTTATTGAGTTATTACGTTAGTATTTATTTGGCGTCGTTACGTGTAGACTACGAGGAGCACGAAGACGACCCAGAGAACGAGGGATACGAGGAGGATTCAGACCCAAACTTTGAAGGCAAGCTCTACTTCTCCTTGATCATGATTGATCCTACTGTTTTCGCATGCACCTATATGGCCATCTAAATTACTATGCATTTACTTGTTATTTTAAATGCTCGAGTAGTTATTACCCTACTTGCTTTACGATATTGATGCAAATTATTTAGGGCATGAATATCTAGTCCTTGATTACCCTTGATTTACCATTACCTTGTTAACCCTAGGATACACCGTCGTTTAATACTATTAATTAAATGATGGCGTAATTACCTTGCTACTAGTATGCTTAGGACTCCTTTGCAATGTTCCTACATTGCCACACCTTACTCACATGATTACTTTTATAAATGCGTTATAATGAGTTTGGTGGTGTGTGTTGACTTATACATGGGGTTGGGAATAGCATACTGGTGTTAGGTAATGGAGATGATAATGGGATGGGTTGGACTGCGAGCAAGGCCACTATTGACTTGTTGATGGTGTGATAGACCCCTAGTGTGGGACATGGTGCTTGCTCGGCCATGTAAGGACCGGTTCTTATGACTGCAAACATAATGTTTTTCCGTACAACCACAGAACCTGTCCTGGGCAGGACTTCTTCCTACCTTCTTGGTACTCCTGCAAGTAAGTTTCACCTGGTGGCTGGTAGTGGCAGCGGACTGGTCAGGGGAAACACTTCAAGTATTGAAACTCATTGCTGGCCATTTGGGAGTGAAATCCCCGCACGTTATGACCCTAGTGTCGTGCTTAATCCTTAGCCCCTGACCCTCCGTGGTGAGCTTGTGGGACTACTCGGAGAAGATGAATGAGGCGTTATGTACTCCCCGATCAAGAGTGCATAGCCTGTGGGAAAAGTGTACAACCTCTGCAGAGTGTAAAATTCAATCGATTGGACGTTGTCACGGCATATGACACTTACTGTTGCGTCACATTGATTAGCCACCCTCTGATATCCCTTGGCGTGTGAGTGGGTGTAGTAGACGCCCGTGTTTTGGAAGTGTTGGCAAGTATGCCAGGTCGATATGACAATGAGTCAGAAGGCCCAACTAAAATTTGGGAACTGGCGGGATTGAATTACTCTCCCCCAGGGCCAAATCAACTAAAATATGACAATCAAATTCTTCTGTTTTTATCTATGATCCTTGAATTGCTGAACCATGCATAAAATGCGTTTTCCGCAAATGAACCATATAGCCTACTTCCTTGCTAAAGACCAAATATGCATGTATACATACCCTTGAGTAGTGTAGGGCTTGCTGAGTACCTTATGTACTCACTCTTGCTGCTATCATTCAGAAGAAGAAGAAGACGTTGGAGACGATAATGGCGAATAAGGGTCGACGTCTGCTCAAGTTGCCTGTGGTGTTTAGTAGTGTTTTCCCTTTTAAGTTTGTTGTATCCAGGCTAGTATGCTGGCCTCTTTCTGGTTTGTAACTTAAGACCATGATCTGAACCCTATGAGATGTAATAATTATTCGTGTATGTGCAATGGAACACTTTGTTTGTGTGTACCAACTACTGATCCAGGGATTGGTACGGTAAACACGTGGATTCCAGAAATGGGGTCCGACACTTCCACTCTTACTGTGCTCTAAAATTTTGCTGCTGACTGTCTAAGCGCCGCTGACTGCCTAGGGAGCGCCTACCCCCCTAGGCGAGGCGGAACGTCACTGTCTAGCGCCTAGACGCGGAGGCCTAGGCAACGCCTTTCTAAACAAGGGTCTACAGCAGGGACGTAGACGAAATTCAAAGAAAGCAGGGGCAAATCTTTCCCTATCCCTCTGGATTCGCGGCCCTTTCCCGTTTCCTGAGACACGATAAAAGCGGCAGCCGGCAGGCGGGCAGACAGAGGAGAGAGAGGAACCAAAGCGATGTCCGACGGTGCTCACAGCTCACACAGACAGGCAGACAGACAGACACCGTGCATGCATGCAGGTTTCAAAGACAAGGCAAACTGAAAAGAGGAGGTTCTTTCGCTTACATGTGGTCCTGGAATGTTGAAGAAATGGACTGAAGGGAAGGGCAGAGGATGGTGACGGTCATGCGTGTGAGCTGCTAATGACTGTCATGCATAGTTAAAACTATCTTTCCCCTGTTTTCCTTGGAAAAACAAACTCTCTCCTCTCATGGAAAACAAACTGTCAGTCAGGGAGAACTTGATGCTGAATTGTTGAGTGTGTGTCCCAACGTTGCAGGGCCCGCACCTTCAGTGACCCATCCTGGCATGCCAAATGGTGCCAACGACCAACCTTCAGTGATCCAAGAGGCAAGAGCATCCAGCACTCGCAGAAGAGGGAGAGGGTGAGGGGTAGAGACCAAAACTCCAAAAGAGCTGCCGCTAGCTGTGTGCTGTGGCATCAGTGAGCAGACTACTGTGCTGGCTGGAGAAAAAGCAGAAATAATAGCTGACAGCCATTGCTCCCTTTCTTTGATCCTTGCTTACAAGTAGGAACACCACCAGTACAACGGTACGAGCACCACCCTCCTCTCCCTCCGTCTCTCTGCTCTGTTTTCTTCCTCTACCACACATCTTCCTCTGCTACCAGGCTGCTTGCTTGCTCATTTGCTTCTTCTCGCTCGTAAGCTCTGCGTCGCAATGGAAGGAGCGACGGCAACGGCAATGGCGCAGCTGGACGCCGGACAGGAGGACGCCAAGCTGCCCCGGGACATCCATGGCCTCAGCAAGAGGAGCATCAGGTCAGTGCGCAAACATCACTTGGCGATTCCTTGTCCTTCCCTCCTCCTGCTCGAGTTGTTCTTGTTTGGTTATTTATCAATGAAATAGTGCCATGATTTGTCTGTGATGAGTTCTTTAGAACAAAGGAAAGCTTTGAATATGCGTCCAAATCCTTGCCATTTTTATTTTTCCTGCATTGTAGTGACACAATCGCAAAGGCAGGGAGTGCACTACTTTTTTCGCATTGTATGATGATTGATGACATACACTAGTAGGAGATGGGCGAGTTCATGAACAGCTAGATCCATTTTTACTTAGGAAAATGTTTAGCGAAGTAGCCAGCAGTACTTCCAAAGATCAATTAACCAAGCAAACAGAAATGGTCACGCCGAAGTCGCCAATGCACCCTTGGCCCTTGGGGATGAATTTCTTAATATGTCCAATATAAACTGTTATGGAGACGGTCTAACTGAGTCAGCGGCAAAATCTGCTGGTTCTGCATTTCTTAGTAACTTTCTCTTAGCTGAGCGCATTTGTGTTTTTGATGCAAGCTTGAAAGATTGTTGAGAGTTGTCTTGCTCATTTTCGCCTGCATTTGTGGTACATCAATGCGTCTTTCCAGTATGTTTTCTTTTCATTGGGTAACGGAGCATTTGTCCTGACATTGCACAAGAGTTGATAGCCGCTGCTATTGTCACATTGATTTCTTCCTGTACACAGTGTCCATAAGTCATTCAATTGTGTGCATGAGGTCGCAAGATTCATGTGGGCCATTTCGGCCTTCATGGCAACCAATTGCCTTTGCCTTTTGCCTGTACATGATCTGCAACTCCTATATATGGGCCTTCCTGTTTGGTCCTGTGCCCGTGCAATCAATATTTTGCAATCATATCGGTGCAAAGACGAGTGCAGCTGCACTGCTACTACCCGTCCGCTATCTTTGACCAGCTTTCGAAACATCATGTAAGCTTACTCGAGCTTAAATTTTCTGTCTGGTGCAAAGAAGAGTGCAGTAGCATGCATGCTGCCAGTTTCCATTTCGACGTTGTTTGACACTAGTAATACGCTGGTTGATCACCTGCCAGATGCTGAATTGAAGTCGAGAGGTTTTCAGTGTCGCCCCTCCTTCCAGTCCACGGTGAATTCAGAGTTGTTGTTCGTTTCTGCAAAGGCAGTTGTAAATTGTAGCTAGTGTGTTAATGCAGTTGGGTACATATATACTCGTGTCAATGCTGAAATGATGCCATAGTAGCGGATGCTACCAGAATCCAGTGTCATTTACACTGCCGTTCTCGTCCAAACAATAGAATGATCTCTGTTGCAGAAATCAGCCAACCCGTTTTGTGTGTGTCTCGTATCTCACGTTTCCTTTGTCCCCTGTAAATTCCAGGTTGCAGTTCCATGGTGATCACTGATGCCCAGGCGTCCACTCGTCGCCATGCCGCGCCGCAAGACTAGCAGTTCCGATGCAAGTTGAGGGCGTCGAGTAGAGAATATGGAGGCATGAAGGGGATGGCATCGGTGCTGGAGCAATCTCAGGGAATGAAGCCGTTCGGTCCGGGAGAGCGTATACATAAATATTGTTGTTTTTCTTGTAAAACACTGATGATAATCAATTAATTTTTTAACAACCTGGTATAAGATGCCAGGTACTATTCATTAAGATTAGCATATGGTCACTGGCGAGCGCGAGCTCTGTTCTGCTGCATGCTCATTCACTCTCGTTCGCCAACCAAAGTCCAAAGGCCAAAGCACAAACGCGTCCGCGGCGGCCGGGCATGGTCGCGCTGACTGACCACGGAAGCAAGTGAGCTGTGCACCAGCACGCGCGGCCGCAGCTCGCGGGCGGGCCGCCCCGGCGTTGGCTGCACGCGGCGTGGTGGTGGCGCCCGTGCTGCCGTATCGCCCGCGAGCTGGGCGCTGGACGCATGCGGCGTGCGCTTCGGCCTCCGATCCGAGCGATGGCTGCTGCGGCATGTGCCCTGCAGCGCGCGCGGTCGTCAGCCACAGCCAGCTCGCGTCGTGACGAAGCACGCGTGCGTGTACACGGCGGTGGCAGCGCCCGGTACCTACCCACCGTGGCGGCCGTGCTATGTAGCGCCTCGCGTACGATTGTGCGAGCAGCCGTGGTGACCGACCGGATACATCGGTGTGCAACGGAAGGCGATAAAAAAAGCTGGCATCCAAATGCGACGAATTCAAAGTTCTCCGTGAACAAAAAAAAAAAAAAGATTTTTACTGTCTCCCCCTCCCTGCAACGAGAACTGAAAGTGTTTGTCAGCATTTCAAAATAGTGCGAGGAACAGGGGAACGGTGCACGACATCCAAATCCAGTCGGTTTCAGCTGCACCAAGCGAATTCGGTCAACCGAATGCTTTGGTCATTGATTACGGCGGCGAGCACAGGAGAGGAGGGCTTCAACTTGTGCGGGCTCCCGAGGACGATGGCGTGGTTCGAGCACGCGGACGGATGATGTGGTAGAGTGTCAACCAGCGTCGCGGGGCCGCCGGCGTCCGGAGCTTTCCACTGCTTTTTGAGCCCGCTCACCCTTGAGCAAAATCGAGCACCACCAAGTGGCCGGCCGCCGGCGGATCGAGGCAGGCAGTGACGAGGGGCGAGGAGGACGGACCGGGCCGGGCCATGAATCGGCGGAGGAAGATGGGCTGGAGGGACGGGCGGGCGGCCACGAGTAGGGCGGAAAAGGCGGCCTGGATCTCCGGTTCCACCGCCAGCGAGAGATCTCCGACAAGTCCATGTCGCCGAACTCCGCGAAACGGGGGCCCGCTGCCACGCCGGAGAGGAGGCAGAGGGTGCCGGTGAAAACGAAGGGCTAAATTGCAAATAGTTGGATCGCGGAGAATAGTCGCGATCCAGGTTAGGGTGATTTATGCAAATAGTTGTATCGCGGAGAATAATCGCGATCCAAAACAAGAGGTCGGATGTAAATAGTTGGATCGCGATTAATAGTCGCGATCCAAACTGGGAGGTTTTATGTAAATATTTGGATCGCGATTATTAGTCGCGATCCAAATCAGGGGGTTTTCTGCAAAACCTGTTCACCGCCATCCCCGCAAAAGCTTTCGCCGCCGCCGCCTGACGGGAACCGCCATGAGTTTCGCCGCCGGCGGCCCATGCTCAGGGCGGAGAACCCATCCGCCGGCGAGTTTCTTGGGAATTCACCGCCGTCTTCGGAGGACACCAGCGGGGTGGCCTGCCACGCAGGACGGCCGCCGCCGCCCGGTGCTTCGCCGCGAGCTCGCCGCATCCGAGGACATTGACCACCGTTGGCCGTCATCCTAATTCCTACCTTCCGGTCGATTTGCTCCCCAGTGTTCGTCCAGCGAAGGCTAATGTTATTTGGACTGCGACGAACTGGGGGATGACTGAATTTGGTCATTACGAACGAACCCGGCTACATTCGCGGTGCAGATGAAGGCTAATATTGCAGGTTTTCACATTTTTAGAGTTCCGTTTGGTGGAACAAATAATCCATTATCCCACCAGTCCTGATTGCTCCAGTATGCTTCCATTCAAGAGGAAGAAGACGAGGGAAGACTCTCTCATCAACAGATGTCTAAGTTGCTGGTACTTGTTCCATCTTTTAGACAAATATTTCCATTGGAGTGCTGAGATCAATCGAACTGAACATGACAAGCAGTTCACAGTGAACATCACTGTCTTTTTTTAAAAAAATGCCTTTCAAAATCTGTTTCAAACTGAAGCCTAAACTCTACCACCAACCCTTCAGGAAATAAACCATGGGCGTGAATTAGGTAATGAGTTTATACATTTCTTTCGATTCAGATGCCGTGACCAAGGTTTGCACTACCGACGCAATCGAGAAAACCGACCGACGCCGATAACCTCGGTTTGACCGATTTTCGCGGTAACCGGTCGAAATTCGACGGAAAATTCAAATTTGAAATTTCGAATTGGAAATCGACGAAACCGGTCGGTTTTGACCGGTTACCGACCGGTTTGTGTCGGTAACCGGTCGGTTTTGTCGATTTTTAACGCAGAATTGAAAATTGACAAAAAATGGCTTAAAATGTTGGATTTTTTTGCATGATTTTTGGTGAAATATTCTAAGAATGATTAACTACACATTGACAACATGGAATTCATAAAAGATGGTACTAACCAACCTCATACAACATACCACAATTCATACAAAGTCCAACATAAATTGTCCGATACATAGTTCTTGACGAAATTTAACAAACAACATAGTTTTGAACATAATACACGTAGTTTTGTGCACATCAACGTACAACAATATATACAAACATACATTCAAACATGCTACATTCATTCATATACCTAAACCATATATTCATATACCTAAATCATATATTCAAACATGCTACCTTCATTCATTCATATACCTAAATCAAACATGCTACATTCAAAAAACAGAAAAAAAAAAAAAAGAGAAACCTCACCTCTGTTGCGCGCCGGGCCCCAGGAAATCAACCGGTCCATATTACCGGTTACTCTTCTTTTTTTTTTAATTCCTTTTCATCCAGAATTCTTGCGGCAATTATTTGACCCTTCAAACGATTTCGTATTCGTGTTCCGTTTGCACAAATGGCCTCCAAATGGCGTCTAGTTTTTTTACATATTTTTTGTTTCAAATTTTTTCAAATTTTCAAAAAATTTCAAATTTTAAATTCGAAAATCGGTAAACCGGACTTACCGGACCGGACCGGTAAGTCCGGTTTTCGCGAAAACCGGCCGGTTTTCAACGGTTTTGACAACCTTGGCCGTGACAGGAACTCACAAATAAATACAGGATAGACATTTGAAAGCATTATAACTTCTATTGAATGGCACAGATCACCGAGCCATACAAGCTCTCGGGGTACAATGCAGGTCTTGATCAATAGGTTGACAATAGATGGAGTGACAGTGTGTCAGCTGCAATGTAACCCAAAAAATATATTCAGATGAGGCAGTAACAGCACATCGGATCACATGGGAAGAACTAACCCATAAATCAATAATAACGTTGCTTGGATTCACAAAGATAGGATTGTATACAAACACCATGATGCCATAACTCGGGAAGAATAAATCCTTTTGGTTTCATGCAGCCAATATCTTGTCCGTCCACAATAGACACCAAATAGGCTTAGGATCATATACAACCGAAACACCATCAAAAAGTCTACCAATTTTGATAGTGTTTGATAGTCACATCAGATCATTGTTTTAATCAAACAATTCGGCACCACTTTGACTCCACCTCATCATACACTCATATAACGAACTCGCAGATTGCAGCTAATCATCGTCAAGAAGGACACTTCGACACCTCTGAATCTGTGAAGGAAATAAGATATACCAAAGTGAGATCGAAAAAGATTCAGCTGTACATGCCTTATTACTTTGTCGGCCAAATCAGTTGTCCAATACTAATCACACCATTTAGGAAAGTTTTCAGAAAGAGTCTACAACCACAGTCGGAAATAATGGTTTGGCTAATGAAATTCATTGGGCCTAAGCAAACATGCTACGTTGTATATAATCTATTAAGTTTTACATACCGTGACTTTAGTTTGCCTGCATGTCTGGTTGTTGATTTGCTCCAGCAGTGAGATTAGCCTTTCTTCAGATACCTGCAAACCAGAAACAACAACAACAAATCATTGGGTTGTTCTATCAATTTTGATGAAGCAGTACACAGCAAAAAAAGAAGAGCTTCACCAGTTATTACCTTCTCAGATATTCCACCAGTCTGAGCTCTTGCTTTGTCAGGCTTAACCAAAACATCCTCCACACCTCTTGCTTTGTCAGGCTTAACCAAGGCTACGCGGGAGACCGCAAATTACATGTAAAATAAACATTTTTCAGCAGATTTATAACTGATTGTTAGATCAGTATACTCATTGTGCAGAACATTCCGGGAGAATACTTATCAAATAACAGGATCACTCCAAAACCTACAAAGGAATATAAATTATTCAGCCGTATAAATACTTATCACAGCTATAAGCCTTGAAGCCTACAACCAATCTTCAACAAAAACGAAAACCACCGGTGCAACGCAAAAGTACTTGCCAAAAATTCTGAATGAAGATGTTCCAATGTGTTCCTGGTATAGATAAGGCAAATAAAATGGATGCCTTTAAATGTGTGCTAAGAAGTATTTTGATCAGTAATATGTACTCAGCTGTATTTTGATTGGTGCAACCCGTGGATTTGCAATGTGTTCCCTAACAGTAGCATGATTTCCATCTTAGACCATATCATTAGTAACACAAACAGTACACACAATCCCACTAAATACCATTGCCGTAATCACATTTTTTTCCACTAAATTGGCAGGGTAAATAATCTGAAACTACTTCATTGCTTAAAAAGGTATTTTGTTCTCAAGTTCAAGCCCTCAATACAATATTTATATGGTTCCAGTGTTAAAAATGAAGGCACAAATCTAATGGTTCATCAAAGAATATTGAAGATACCTAACTCCAAATACACGGACAGGGAAACTATCCTGACCTGCGTGGTGATTTCAGGAACATACCCATTGGGTCAGTACGCAAAAGCTAAAACACATACAGTTTCTGCACAATGGAGGTTGGTTGCTCAGAGTGTTTGAATATAACAAGCAGTTAAGCACAAACAACATAACTTCCAGGACTAGTATGATTATGGTGCGTTCAGCGGCGGTGACCGGATTGATCGGTGTGCTGTGGGAAGGCAACGCAAGCATGAAAATCTGGGAACGGAATAATTGTGACGAATTCAAAATTCCTCCGTGAACGAAAGATTTTTAGTACACCCGTGTGTCACACTGCAGCAAAAACTGTTTGCCAGCATTTCAAAATCGTGAGTAGTGCGCAATGCTGCAAGCACCTACAGTCTACACCTACCAACTGGACTGGATCACTTCACAGGGCACATCCAAATTCAGTCGATTTCAGTTGTTGCACCGAACTCGGCCAAATCGAATGCGTAAGGCTTTGGTCATTGATTTTGGTTACCTCGCGTTCACAGGGGAGCTGCAGGGAGGCGCGGCCCCCATACGGGATACGGCGGCGGCCCCGGGAGGCCTTGAATTTGTGCGGACTGCCGAGGACGATGGCGTGGCATGGAGCACGCGGACGGATGATGTGGCAGGGTCAACCAGCGTCGCGGCCTCCGGCGTCCGGAGTTTTCCACCAGCTTTCTGAACGCGCTCACCCTTGAGAATCGTCGAGCACCACCGAGGCGCCCGGCCGCCGGCGGATCGAGGCAGGCAACTGTGACGATGGGTGAGGAGGGAACGGGCCATGGATGGATGGACGAGTCGGCGGAGGAAGGAGGAGGGCTGGAGCGGCGTGTGGGCGGCCACGAGTTGGGGGAAAAGCGTCATGGATCTCTGATTCCACCACCAGCGAGAGATCTCCGGCAAGTCCATGTCGCCGGGCGCCGCGAAGGGCTCCAGTGGCGTAGCTAGGATTGAAACTCAGGGTGGGCCGGCCAAAAATTTTTTTTTTGCCGCACAACAAATTTGAAAGGCCAACATACAATAGAAGTTCGATAACTTAGATAAAATGTCTTACAAACATAGTAAATCAACAATAATGGTTCGTTACAAGCCTACACAATTAAAATGATGAAAATAAGATAAAAGACTAGTTCTTCTTCTTTTTATCTGACCTTCGCCTTCTAATAGACATAAAGGTATCAATAATTTCTTCTTCCGTCACATTCAAGAAAACAGCCCTCTCAATGAAAATGAGCAAACAATCGTCTAAGAGACCATCACTTATCATATTTCTCAACTTATTCTTGATAAAATTCATAGCTGAAAATGCCCTTTCAACACTTGCAGTGGCCACCGGTAGAGTCAATACCAACTTAAGAAACAAGTATACCAAATCATACACATTATGCCTATTTGTTTCAACAAGCTTAACCGAGAGCTCAACAAGATTGTTTAGGCCTTGAAAGCTATTTACTCTCCTCACATCATCAATATAGTTATCAAGTTGCATTTCAAGTCTCATAAAATCCGAACTTGTGAAGTCATTGGGGTAAAATTCAGCAAGCCTACGTACCTTCTGTCCATCTTTCTTCTTCATTTTCACCAATCTGCAATCCAATCCAAAACACCAAATGTCACTAATCTGCTCCCTAAATCGGCAAATCCTAATGTCCATTATCCAATTCGTTCAACTGAAATTGAGAAAACAATTGAAGAGCATCGACAGGGGAGAAGAACCTTGCAATGAATCAATGGAGCAGGGGCGCAGAGGAGCAGCGCGTTGCGCGCCCCGCGCAGGAGAGGAGAGGGCGTCGGGGGGCCGCCGTGCAGGGGAGGAGAGGGCTCCGGGGGCCGCCGCGCAGGGGAGGACAGCGCGCCGCCGCGCCTGCGCGCCCCGCGCAGGAGAGGAGAGGGCGTCGGGGGGCCGCCGCGCAGGGGAGGTCCGGGAGGAGACTCAGGAGAGGGCTCCGGGGGCGCCGCCGCGCCGGGGGTCGCCGACGCCGTCGCTGGCGGCCGGCACCGAGTCGCCAACCCTAGCTCCGGCTCCCGCTCTCGATTTCGCGTCGCCGTCGCTTCGTTCTTTTTTTTTTCCTTCCAGTGGCCGCTCAACCTGGATGGGAATGGGGTGGGGGTGGGTCGCGGCCCAAATCTCAGGGTGGGCCGCGGCCCACCCTGTCCACCCTCTAGCTACGCCAACGCGGGGCGGTGCCGCGCCGGAGAAGCGGCGGAGAGAATGCCGGTGGATACGAAGGGCTAAATTGCAAACAGTCGGATCGCGGTAGGGGGTCGTCTGTAAATAGTTGGACGATTCAAAATAGGAGGTCAAATGTAAATATTTAGGCCTTCTTTGGAACGCAAGAATTTCACAAAAATTACACAGGAATTTCTGTGAAATTGCACAGGAATTCAATTTCACAGAAAAAACTTAAGGAAGGGAAAAATTTCTTTCAATCCAAATGAGCCCTTAGATTATAATTAATAGTCGCGATCCAAACTGAAATGTTTAATATAAATAATCGGATGGTGATTATTAGTCGCGATCCAAATCAGAAGAGTTCCTGCAAAACCAGTTCACCGCGTTCCCTGCAAAAGCTTTCGCCTCCGGCCGGCTGCTCTCCGGCGGGAACCGCCATGAGTTTCGCCGCTGGCCGCCCATATCTGGGCGGAGAACCCGTTAGTCGGCGAGATCCTTCGGGAAGTCGCCACCTTCTTCGTAGGAAACCAGCGGGGAGGCTGGCTGCTGAACTCGCCGCCGCGCGTTCGCTGCCGAACTCACCGCCTTCGGTCGCCGCATCCGAGGACACTCACCGCCGATGTCCGTCATCCCACCTTCCGGCCGATTTGGTTCCCCGTGTTTTCTCCAGCGAAGGCTACCCTCGAATTTGGACTGCGACGACTGAATTTGGTCACTACGAACCGGCTGAATTCGCGGTGCAGATGAGCTTATGTCGCAGCTTTTCACAATTTTAGAGCTCCGTTTGGTGGAACAAGTAATCCATTATCCCACCAGTCCTGATTGCTCCAGTATGCTTCCATTCATGAGGAGGAATACTCTCATCAACAGATGTCTAAAAACATTCTTTCGAATGTTACTAGCACCTTTTGTTTGTGTTATCTTGATGTCTGAAAACACCCTGTAGTCTGTACAATGAAACTAGCTCCAGTACCTACTGCTACTTCTCTTCCCCTGATCTTCAATCTCTCGTGATGTAAACATATGAAGGATCCTTTTCGATTAACTCATAAATGGAAAAGGCACATTTCGAAAACAAATGAGTGAACAGTTTTTTTAAGAAAGAAAACCGTAACAATGAATCTTTGGACAAGTTGCTGGTATTTATCACATTTGTTCGACAAATGATTTCCATAGGAGTCCTGAGATCAATCGAACTGAACATGACAAACAACAGTTCACAATGAAGCCTAAAGTCTACTACCAACCCTTTTCAGGAAATAAACCATGAGTGCGAGTTCGGCAATGAGTTCATACACAAATTTCGATCAGATTGATTCCAAAGAAAAAAACCTTTCGATCAGATGCCATCACAGAAACTCACAAATAAATCCACATAGCCATTTCACTTCAATTGAACGGCACAGATCACCGAGCCTTACAAGCTCACGGGGTACAATTGCACAGGCCTCGATCAATAGGATGGCTGTAGATGGAGTGATAGTATTTCAGATGCAATGTAACCCAAGAATATACAGGTGAGACAGTAGCAGCACATCTGATCGCACGGGAAGAACTAACCCATAAATCATAGGGGTCATAATAACGTTGCTTGGATTCACAAAGATAGGATTGAATACAAACACCATGATGCCATAACTCATGAACAATAAATCGTTTCGGTTTTATGCAGCCAATATCTTGACCGTCCACAATGGAGACACCAATTAGGCTTAGGATCATATACAACCAAAGATCCATCAAATAGTCTACCAAGATGGTGTTCGATAGTCACATCAGATCATCGTTTTTAAGTAACAGTTCGGCATCACTTTGACTCCACATCGTACACTCATATAACAAACTTGCAGGTTGCAGCTAATCGTCGTCGTCAAGGACACTTCGGCGCCTCTGAATCTGTTAAACAAATAAGATGTACCGAAGTGAGATAAAAAAAGATTCAGTTGTTATATGCCTTACTACTTTGTCGACCAAATTAGTTGTCCTATATTAATCACAGCATTTAGGAAAGTTTACAGAAAGAGTCTACCCCCGCAGTGGGAAAGAACGGTTTTGTTAATGAAATCCACTGGGCCTTAGCAAACATAGTGTTTTGTATATAATCTATTAAGATTTACATACCGTGACTTTAGTTTGCCTGCTTGTCTGGGTGTTGATTTGCTCCAGCAGTGAGATTAGCCTTTCTTCAGACACCTGCAAACCAGAAACAACCAAAAAGAAAAATCATTAGTTTGATCTATCAAGTTTCTTGACACAGTACACAAAACAAAACAAACAAACAAACAAACAAACAAAAAAGAAGCGCTTCACCAGTTATTACCTTCTCAGATATTCCACCAGTCTGGGCAGCTCTCAACAACACATCCTCCACTCCTCTTGCTTTATCAGGCTTAACCAAAGCTATGCGGGAGACTGCACATTACATGCAAAATAAACATTTTTTAGCGAGTAAATTTCAGAAACCTATGACTATTTGCTTCGAATCATAACTGATTAGACCAGTATATTCACTATGCAAAACACTCAGGGAAATTACTTATGAAATCACAGGAACAATTCAAAATATGAAGGAATATAAATAATTCAGCCATATAAATAATTATCACAGGTACAAGCCTTTAAGCTTACAACCAATCTTCAACAAAAACGAAAACCACCAGTGCAACTCAAAAGTATTCGCCAAAAATTCTGAACGAAGATGTCCCAATGTGTTCTTGGTATAGATAAGAAAAAAAAGAGAGGGCACCTTTAAATTTGTGCTAAGAAGTATTTTGATCGGTAATATGTACTCAGCTCTATCCTGATTGGTGCAACCTATGAATTTGTACCATTTCACTATTTTGATTGGTGTTCCCTGACGGTAGCATCATTTCCATATTAGACCATATCACTAGTAACACAAACAGTATGCACAATCCCACTAAATACCATTTCCGTAATCACAAAATTTTCCACTCAATTGGCAGGGTAAATAATCTGAAACTACACCATTGCCAAAAAAAAAAAAAAAACCCTGCGTTCTCTGGCTGAACCGTCAATACAATACTTATATGTTTTCATTGTTAAAAATGAAGGCACAACTCTAATGATTCATCAAAGAATATTGAAAATATCTAGCTCCAAATACACGGACAGGGAAACTATCCTGACCTGTGTGGTGATTTCAGGAACATACCCATTGGATCAGTACACAAAAGCTGAAACACATACAATTTCTACACTACGGAGGTTGGTTGCTCAGAGTGCTTGAATGCAATAAGCAGTTAAGCACAAATAAGATAATTTCCAGGACTAGTCATAATAGTCTGAAAATGAACAGTCATAAATGACAAGAGAATAACTTACGTCTCTCTCTAGCTTCTGAAGATAATATCTGAGCAAGAATCATCTGTCGGCGTTCCTCAGCTTCCCTATAAGTTGATATAAGCAGATTCAGTTTTCCGACACAAGGTAACATGAGATAATAAGTGATAACGTTGTTTCTCATTAAGATGGAGAAGGAATGGTCCATACTGCTTTGCTTCTTCTTGAGCTTTCTGTTGCCCAGCATTATTTCCCTAATTAAATGTTTATATTAAAGTTGGTCAGTCAGCCGAGGAGCATCCAAAAATAGCTCGTCTTAGCAAAGAAAAAAAAAATTAGGCATGCAGTTCAGTAGCTTACCCCACCACGCTGTGCCATTAGCTCTTGCATTCTCCTCTGCCTGATAGCTTCCAACTCTGGGTCAGCCTGACATGAAACATGTACAATTATTTCAGGACGTATCTATTTCTATTGGTAGAAGCAAGTTGTTTGTTTCTTGCGAGGTCCAATACCATGTACATGAACCTTCAATGTGCCTTACTAACCGATAACCTATACATGTCTAATTAAAACTGATCAATGCTCCTAACAACTTTTGATGGTATAGGGCACTATGTATTCCTGTTCTGGATGATCAAACGGGAATCAAAGTAAAGGGAATCGAATATCATCAAGTGACTGAGAATTTTTTTTCTAAGGGCTACAATGCATTGAACTGCATGGTGAAATCACAAGCTAATGCATTCACGAAGGAGCATAAGGCACAATGGAACTGAAAAATGGAGCCTTCAATGTAACAAAATATAAAGGATTTTTATTGGGTGGAGCATGGTTGCAAAATAAAAGGGGTATTACAGCAAGGCGTTATCTGTAAGCTGATTTCTGAAACTGTGCAGGGCATCAATCGAGCAGCTACTTCAGCCAAATTACACGATACTGTGTCCTTCACCACATGAAGCCATGAACTCAAGGACACTAAATCGAATATCATTGGGCTAGATTGACCTAGCCAGCCAGACTCAACGAAAAACACACGGCAATGACGTTTTACAAATTTTACCCGTGACGCAAACAGCAAACAAGGTTCTCTGGACTACAACCGAAAACAGGGGTTCTGTTGAATTTCAAGTATTCAGTTTTACCAATAAGATACGGAGACTTTCTTCCCATTTGGAATTACACAAAAAAGATTTTTCATCGGAAAGAGGTCTACGAAGACTTTTGGGAAAACGTCAACGTTTGTTGGCTTATTTGGCAAAGAAAAATAGAGTACGTTATAAGAAATTAATAAGTCAGTTGGATATTCGGGAGAAGTAATTTAATCGTTCGAATTTTTTTCTTATTTTATTAGTAGTCTTATAGTAGTCTTAGATTGAACTTGAAGAAAGGAACCAGTAATACTTCATAAAGTGACACACAATTAGTATGTTGCAATGGGCAGTCAGCACAAGGCATCAACTCAGGCACAAGAACTTAGCTCAGTACCATAACAACTTGCAAGTTGCAAAACCCGGAATTTAGCTGTTCCCAGTTAATCTCTACTCGCCCCGCACAAGAACAATCATAATTGTTATACAATACTAACTCCGATTTTAAATATAGACGTTCCGACAGCAACCACAAGCTAAAATTGAACTACTTCGGTTGTCCAGACAACAACAAAAAAAAAAAAGGAGGTAATACTAAGGTAATCGTTCAGTACATAATGCTAGCAATTGGGCAAAATTCTCCACGAGCTTTCTCGACCAGCCAAAATCAGAGGCAACTGAATCCTTTGCGTGAGGAACCATTGCAAGAGATCAACATGGATTAACCACAAATACAACAGACAGGGAGATCAAAACAGACCATATATCCAGATGCATGATCTTTCCACACCTAAAAACCCTAACAAGATTTAAGCGCCCACACAAGTCAACAGATCCCCGCTACCGAATACATGGGAAGGGCAAAACCAATCTTACCATCTTGCGAGCGCGCGCGGCGGAGATCGCGAGCCTCTCTTCACTTGCGCAGCGACGGCCTCCGCGGCGAGCTGGTAGGGGAGAGAGCGCAGCGAACGCGAATCGAGCCTTTTCTTCCGCTTCCCCGTGGATATAACGCAACCCGCCTGTGTGGCTTACGCCTTTCACTAGATTGCCTCGTCTCAGCCGTCCGATCTGAATCCTTTCACCCTACGCCGTCCGATCGGAGCATTGGGAATCGCTTTTCGGGCCCCCGATATATTCGCGGAGGCCTCTCACCTTTTCGTGCTCCTTTTTCCAAATTTCCATTTCCACCCCTCCCATCCGCCGCCCCGCCGCCGCCGCCGAGGGAGAGAGAAGGGTTTCTGAGTGAGAGAGATGGACAACGGCGAGGAGACGTTCGCCTCCCCCGCCGCCGGCGCCGCCGCGGAATTCGAGTTCGACCCCTACGGCATCAACGGCGGGGCCCGCGACTCCAAGCCCCACGACGCGGACGAGATCGACGAGCTCCGCGCGGCGAAGCGGGACCTGGAGGAGAAGCTCGACGCCGTGGGCCACCAGAACCGCTTCCTCTCGTCGGAGTCCGCCCGCCTCGAGGTCCTCGTGTCCCAGGCCCGCGACGAGATCGCCGCCGCCGAGAACGCCGCCGCCGCCAACGAGGGCGAGGTCGCCACGCTCCGCGCCGAGGTCAAGCGCCTCCAGGACCTGCTCGACGCCGAGAAGTCCGGCCGCGAGGAGGAGACGCGCAAGGGCGCGGGGCTCGGGGACCAGCTGCAGAGCGCGAACCAGGAGAAGGCCGCCCTCGAGCAGGAGATCGAGGCCCTGAAGGCTTCCGCCGCCGCCGCGGAGAAGGACAAGGGGGAGGAGGAGGAGGACTCGGCTGCTCCCGCGGCCGTGACGACTAAGGAGGTGGGGGCGCCCTCTCACGGGCTGGTGGCGGCCGCGGCTGCTGGAGCCGCTGCAACGGCCGCCATCGCGGTGGTCTTGCTCAACCTCAAGAGGTAATCTGGTGGTCGGCTGCGTCCGAAGTTTTGCTCTGCTGCTATGGCCTATCTGAGACTGGAGTATCCGTTTCGTGGTGGAACTAGTATTACTGAACAAGTAGTGGTATCTTAAGTACTTCGCTGGTTAATAGATTAGAGTATCGTATGGTGTTGGGCTGCAGGTCCTTATCCCCTCTGCAGGTTTTCATGCTAATAAGAGTTCTGAACACAAGTGAGAGAGACAATGTAGATCTGGTTTGTTGTTATTAAGCTGCACCTTGTTCCAGTTAATATCACCTCCTAATTCATACTGTTGTTATATTCCTTGCATTTCTGGATGGTTGAGAAGTTCCTGTGGTTGGAACTGTGATGGCTCCGATTGAGTAAGAAGCTGCCATGTATCACACATTTTAATACCTACCAGATGGTTTTGGTTCTAATGCTGCAAGCTTGTTAGCTGCCATTTGGTCGGCTAACCCCAGCAGTCGCGTTTGATCATGCCAATTTGGTTTGTGACAATTGTTGCCATATGCTTTCTACTTGCAGATTTTGGTCAGCAAAAGCTTCCAAATGTCTTCGATTCTAGTATTTAGTTTTTTTCAAATACGTCTGATTGTTTGCATGCTTGTAGTGCCTGGTGCTACTTTAGTTTTTGATATGTTTGTTGGGTGCCTGCGTAGTGCATACTGGCTGCTTCGTTATGTCGTCAGTAAAGTGATGAGTTGAGTTTAGTTGGTTTTCGTAGAAAGATGTATACCAGTTTTTGCCTCCTATATAAGTAAATAAAATTTGTACCTTGATTTATTTTCCCAATAAGAGCCTTTTTTCATGTAATTATATTTATACACTACTATTGTCGGGGAAAGAGATTTAGATCCCAAATAAAGATGTACTTACAACTGAAGTTAGTGGCTGAATGACTAGTGTTTATTTTTTGTTCAAATACAGAAATAAAGGCTTAAAATGATATAGCGAAGTGCGTTTAAGAGGTTTACCACTCTAGCTCTTGCATGACTTAACCACATTACAATTTTAGATGTGATGATAATTCGAAGATGTGCAGATTGGCATCTTATTGTTGCTTGCTGTCATTCATCATATGAGTCTCAACTGTATCAATTTATTTCTGATACTTGCTGGTGGAATTGTGTTGTTATCACGCATCCAAACTAGCCATTGATATTTAGTTTAAGCATACTACAATTGAGATGAATTATATGCAGATTCTGGCATGCCACATATTTTAGTATGCAACTGTTTGATGCTTGTGAAGGCGTGTGTTCTGTGCATACCTGCCTGATGATATCTGTTCAACGAGCGTTTTCTTCGATCGGCAACCAGATATTTCTTCAGGAACAATTTTATTACTAGCAGTTACGGGGTATTGATGTAAGGTTATGTATCAGTGTGTTAATGTATTCCAAATTTCCCTGGCACTATTATAGCTGAATAGGCCATGTGTTGGTAGGGAAATATACAGTAGTTTATTCAGGCTGAGTTCATTGAATGATATTGATTCCATTTTTGCTTGAAATTGGCATGCATCCTTAGTTCAAATATCTTCTAGTTCTATCATAGCCTTGTAACTTTGTTAATTCCCGTTTAATCAGATGAGGGTAGTTCTCATAAAAAAAGCATGGCAGATGGAGTTAGACATGCTCTGCATCATTCTTGTAGGATTGTCTTTGTGATGTTTAGCGTTATAATTCTTAGATTACCAGTTATACTTTAACAAGTTGGTTGTCAGTTGTCACGTTGGCCAGGTTGGTTCTGACTCCTGATAGTCATGCGGTTTTGGATCGTACATAAGCGTTTGGATGGTGATAAGATGTTCTACCTCTACTGAGATAAACATGTTAAGTGTGCCGTGATCAATGCTTTTATTCTTTGTTCTGGGCACTAATGTGTTAATGTGATCTAAACATCGCTATGCTGTATAGCTTCTTCAGTGATACACATTTAAGTCAGGGAAACAAACGCATTGGCTTGTTCGCTTTCCACCTAGATTATACAATCCAGCTTATAATCTGTAAGCTGAAACAAACATATATCATATTATAGTCAGATTATGCTATCGTAATCTTATAAGCTGCTTCTATCCAGATTGTAGATTATAGCTGGATTATATAATCTAAGTGGAAAACAAACAAGGCAGTTGTCACGCTCCGGTCTTTATTTAGAAGCTTGATGGATTTGAATGTCAAGTGGATATGATTTAGTATAGAATAAAGAATCTGAAATCAAAATTAGGAGGGTGGCCTACTATGCATCACAATCCTGTGTTGATGCAGTTGTTAATTGTTCGGGTTTTAGCATTGCTGGATTGGGCAAGCGTCTGATGCTTAATTGTTTGGACAGGGAGGATTTCCCTTCCACAAAGGTCATACCGTCATACAACTTAGTTGAACCTTTTGGTGTTTCATGCTTCTAGTTGATTGTACTTATTCTCAGTTTGCGAGTTTGGTTTCTTGAAAAATTAATGAAATATAGGATAAGAATCCCCTGAGATATAACATGATTTCCTGAGTATTTTCCTATCTGGCCTTCAATGTTGTCTCACACGAGGTTTCTGATCATAATTTCAGCTGATTCGAAACGCGGGTTTATAAGTTAATGATCAAATAATTCTTCGGTATGGAAATAAAGGCCACGTTTGGCAATCAGAAACGTTCAGTTTCTTCCTTAACAATTGGAATCTCTACCAAACGTGTCAAAATGCGAAATTTTCAATTAGAAACGCCTAAAAAAATTCTTTTATTTATTTATTTCACTACCATGGAGAATCATGCGAAAATGGTGTTTTCACCCATTCTGATTCTCTTGTCGTTTGTCTTCAAGACAGAGTTCGAATCTAGAATCCGTGTCAAACGTTTTCACGAAGAGAGAGACCGAATCCGAAACGTATCTAGTGGAATCTGGAGACGTACCAAACACACCCAAAATGAACCTTTTCACGAGGGCTGCCCAAATTACAAAGCACAAATGAAAGGATGATTCTAGTTGCTTGAACTTTGCTGTTTACACATTGGCTAAAGCATACACTCCCTGGTCTGAAACCACAACATTAACCTAACGGATCGAGGGAGTACATAAACAAAAGGAAACATGCATGGCAGCTGGAAACATATATGAACGCTAAGAAACTTTGCAGTTTACACATCAGGCGAAGAGCAGGTCGGCATGCGGGCACAGTTCCCTGTACGCCTGCTTGATGGTGCCCTCGGCGACGCCGCTGGCGATGGACACCTCCCGGAAGGACTTGGCGTTTTTGTTACGCCTGTTGATGGCCAGGTACATGATGGCCGCCGCCGTGGAGTCCGGGTTGCGCCGCACGTCGAGTCGCTCGTGCAGCCTCCGCGCCGCCTCCTGCGCCGCGCGCACTTCCGGCTCCTCCATCCCGAGCGACGCGCCGAAGCGCTCCATGTAGTCGGCCGCGCGCACCACGCCGATGTCCATGGCCTGCCCGCCGGCCTCGTCGCCGAGGCGCTTCCTGATGAGCGTGATGAGCTTGCCGATGTCCTTGCGCGACGCGGCGCCGTCGCGGGTGGCCACGGCGAGCTCCTTGAACGTCCGCGGCGCGCCCTCGCTGCGGCAGGCGACGTAGAGGCACGCCGCGTACATGTTGTCGACGCTCCGGCCGCCGCCGCCCTTGCCGCCGTAGTAGTGGTGGTGCCCCTTGCCCTTGCGCTCGTCCATCTTCCTGAACACCTCCTTGGCGCGCTCCCTCGCGCCGGCCGGGATCTTGAGCCGGGCCGCCATGTCGTCGATGGCCTCGAACGCCTCAGACATGGTCGCCCTCTTCTCCACCGGCGGCGTGGCGGGGGGCACCGCCGGCAGGTCGGATTCTTCCGACATCTTACCCGGAAGAGGCACGGCCCCGCGCAACCACGGGGGTAGGGCGGCGGATCCCTCCCCCACGGCGCCGCGCATCCTCGGCGGGGCGGTTTCCTCGGCGCCGTGGGCCTCGGCCGGCGCCGCCGGGAACCCTGTGGATGTCGCCGGAGAGATGGATTCCCCCGGCGTCATCGTCCCACCCTGGAGCGCCCCGCGCATCCAGTGGGGCAAAGCGACAGATCCCCCGGCCATCTTTCCAGGGAACGGCACCGCGCCTCGCATCCTGGCGGTTTCCTCGCCGTGCTGCATCCCGATCGCCGGCGGCGCCGAGTACTCCATCGATCGATCGACAGCGCGCACGGCTTAGATCGGAGAGCGGGGAGGGGAGGGGAGGGCACTCGTCGCGGCGGCGGCGGCTTGGTGGGGAGGCGTACGTGCCGTGTCGCGCAGCAGTTTTGGCCTGGGCAGTCTGGTCTGGGCAGTGTTACGCGCGCGGGGGGTCGTGTGTTGTTGTGGGGCGACGTCGCATATAACGGGGCGCCCTTTATAAAGAGGGAGGGGTGGGTCGGTGCCGGTTTCGACTCGGCCTCCTGGTTTTGGGCTGCGGCGGTGCCCGATCCGAACTGGACGGCCGGCTGCCGGTCACCGTAACAAGGGGCCCACTGTAATATCCAAGTCGGATGCGTGTCGAAGTCGAACCCGGTTTTCCTTGTTTGGGGAACGGTTGGAGTCTTCTACTTTCGGATGACTGGATTGCTGGATCATGATGCGTAACCTGGATTTTTTTGGATCATGATGCGTAACCTGGATCAGTCTTGCAAAGTCGCGCATTAGTGTTGTTGTCTCGCTCCTGGAGGATGGAGGGTTAGGATTTGTGAACAATACATTGATTAGGGTTAGGGTTAGGGTTTGTTCGGCAGCATGGAAATGATTCCCGTGTAGGATTCACATCACCCATGGATTGAGTGATTCCATGCTTTTCACTTAATCTTACATTTTATGGGTTTGATTCCTACATCTTCTAATTCCATGACTCAAAGTATTGTTCGGTTGATTGGGATCAAAACCATTACAAAAGCTAAGCTCCCAATGTTCTCAAGGTGATCAAGCCTTGCACCTGAAAGTGTGAGTCGTTCCATAAGGTCGGACACAAGGAACGATTCCTAGCGTTTTGTTGGGCGTAATGGCTGGATTGGACTAGGTGGCAATCCAACCCAGAAATAACCGAACAACATTTCCAGCCTACTCTAGTATTCTCTCCAGACCATGAAAACCCACTGGATTTTGACTCAAATCCTAGGCATTCCATGCCAAACGAACAAGGCCTTAGGTGGGTTGGGTTGGCTTAGGGTTTATGTTGATCGGGATGGATTCCAGTGTCCTCTAGGTTTAAGGAGTTCTCGAAGTAGTACGTGTGACACAACAATAGGAGGAGGTGGCAGCGAGGTAACGATGGCGTAGCCGGCCGCGGGATGGTATAGGAGGGTGGTGGGCGAGGGGAGAACCATAGTGGTTATTAGGGAAGGGCGGAGAGGAGGTTGCGATCGCGGTAGTTGGATGGATAGCGGGGCGTCGAGTTCACCACCAGCCACTAATGGTGGAAGTGGCGAGCGACTGCGAGGCAGACATTCGCGGTGGGAAGCGGTTCACAGGGCGGAGGCGATAGAGGGGCATCGGGTTGTTGGCCGCGTGGGGAAGAAGATGACCTGTCGAACATAAAAGGCAGGAGAAAAAGACGACAAAAAAAATGTAAAGTCGGAGGCCAATAGGATGGCTTGTTTCCCAAGTCGTGTTCCCCAAGTAACTACGGCAACCCCCCCCCCCCCCCCCCCCCACCCCCTCCCCACCTCTCTTTTTCTTTGCACCCCCCTGGTTCCTTAAAATTTTATCTAAGATCCACCATTGCGTGAGAGAGAGAGAGAGAGAGAGAGAGAGAGAGAGAGAGAGCAAAGTGTCCCAAATCTCCATTGCATTTCCATTTACACGCGTAGCTACGTCTTTCTCCTGGATGATGGAGGGCTATGCCTGGGAAGAAGACGTGGATTAGGGTTAGGAGGTGGCTTAGGGTTTAGATTTGGAAGGTTTCCGAAGTCCTATGTCTTAGAGAATGTTTGAGACAATGCTTGTGACACGACAACAAGAGAAGGTGACAACGAGGCAACGATGGCCCAGCCGGCCGCAAGATGATAGGAGGGTGGTGGCCGCGAGCAAAACAACTCACAATTTGTCTTCACCAATAATAAGCAAGCTTTCTTTTTCTTCTTGAGCACGAAAGAGAACTTTGTGTTGTTGTATTAAGTGGATGTTTACACACACCACACATTGCACAAGATGCATCAAATGCATAAGGCTGACCAACCTACCCATCTTACGGTCCGAACAACACATCCAAGCCCTTTTCTCCTGCCATATATGGGTCAGAGCTTCGCTTCCTCCCTCATCATAGCCTTACGCAACTGACCACCTTGGAACACACACAGTCGTCGCCGTGTCTCCAAATGATCCATGACACAAGCGTGGCAATTGTTTTAAGGATTAAGTCCAACTTTGGTCCCTCAACTTTTGTCTCGGTTCAGTTTTGGTCCCTCATCTCTTAAACCGGTTATGTTTGGTCCCTCATCTCTCCAAACCATTCAACATTGGTCCTTAGGTGGTTTTCAAGGTGGTTTCGCACGCATGGTCCCGCTGACTAGTATTCAATGTGTCGACTTGACGTGGCATCTCTTTTATGTGCCCTCTTCTTGATCGATTTTTCTAAGCAAATGTTAAATCTTTTGAACCCTAATTAACCTGCCGCCACAAATAGCATCGCAATCACATATCAAAATCACATCGCCAGTCCGTGCAGGTTTGTTGCGATGTTTGTCCATGGGCCTTGCTTCAATTCTTTGAAAAGGTAAGTGGTTCATCGGTACTTTTGGACTTTTATATGTGTGTGATTTGTTTAGTGCAGAGAACACGGGCATGCATGTGATTAGTTTAATATTTGTGCTTCGATCTGTTTAATTGAAGGCGTATGTTTAATCGCTTCAAACATGAGCATGACGTCGCCATTCTTTTGCCGCCTGGTTTGGGAGCCAAAGGGGCACGATGATCTAATTATTTTTAGAAACGGACGATGATCTAATTGTGGGTGTGATTCAGCTGAAGGAGGACAGGTTGGGAGATTCATAGTTCGAGATCAATTATACAGAATTTGGTGGGGATTTGAATATCACATGCAGAATGAGGAAATTTTGGGTAGGGAATTGAGAAAGAAGTACAAGCTAGGAAAGAGAGAAGAGAGAGGAGATTCAGTCTGAGTCATCGTTGGATCCTAGCTATATCATGCGTGCAAAACTACTTTGAAAACCACTCAAAGGACCGATGTTGAATGGTACGAAGAGATGAAGGACCAAACATAACTGGTTTAAGAGATGAGGGACCAAAGTTGCACCGAGACAAAAGTTGAGGGACTAAAGTTGAACTTAATCCTTGTTTTAAAACCCTTCCTCTGCTCATTGCTAACGTGTATATCTCTTCCCCGTGTGATTTATAGTCCACTTTTCGTTAGGAAAAAATTATTCATGGAGTATCTCATTAATTTACAGGGTCTATAAGTACGACACTTATGAATAATTCATGTGGTGTGCATCTTCAAAAATCAAAATTCAAGAATTAACTAGTGAGGGCCACATATAACCTAAATGGATTGCACAACTTTAGAGGTACACGTGTTACATGCGCTGGATGCACAAATGAGTGACAAGTTTTTATTGTCCCACGTAATCCTCCTCAGACTTGCATTTCCTTCAAAAAGATCCTAACTTTTTACACTGAGATTGATGGGTCTAAATATCGCACCAAGATCCAAACTTTATTACTCGATAGAAACAGGAAGCATTTATGGATCATCAACTCAAGAAAACATGGATCAAACAAGAGAGCATGGGAGCACAAGAACCACATAATCAATATATCTCTTATAATACATCAAAGATCTCATATCTTATTTTATAAAGGATACAAAATGGTGCTCTCCCTCTCGCCCTAATTTTCTCTGAAAGGGCCAACAATAGGCTGAAAGCCTCACACTGTACCTTTCCGATCCTAACCATGCATTAGTCTCACACACATTGGACTAAAAATATGTTATGAAAAGTCTTTTGCTGTGATTATTGGCTTCGCTGCTTCTCTGGGTTTGGAGAGGCTTGCTGATATATGACTTCGAGCTTGCTGATGTGCCTTTTTTTTTTACCTATAATCAAGTCTCCTTATTCACATTCAACAATACTACTTCGTGGTGTCAATGTGTGTCCCTAGTGGCAACCACTGATCGTTATTTTCTTTCAGTTAGGAACACAAGAATCATGGTGTAACATGGCAGCTTATTGACACAGCATTATATATATATATATATATATATATATATATATATATATATATATATATATATAAGAAAAAACTGATTAGAGTATCTACCCTATGTCTACGCTCTAGTTTCTTTACTGGGTTTATCCCAATTTTCTTAACATGACTCCGAATAAAAGTTTCTTTTATTTTTCCCCATGGTATAGGTATAGGCTGATATCAAATGTCTTGGGCTGTTTATGGGTCGGGATCCCTTGTTCAACATGACAACACTTAATGAAGCAAAGAAAAAGGGTATAATTTACTTCGAATTCCTCTATCAATTATAATTCTAAAATCATTTTCAGAATTTTCTGAGTTCACAGCAGACTATAAACCTAGCTAGCAAATAATTGTTCACAAAATTAGCAATGTCTACTTAATTTTGAGTTTCAGATTTTGGGTCTTAAATCATATTGTTGGCCGAACTGGACACTGGTCTCAGAATTCTAGCCGAGTATCACCAGCTGCTGCCTGACCGGGTCGGCCAACCCAGCCCAGGCCATCGACAGGTCTAGCAAATACCATTCTGAATGAGTTATCAATTCATCACAGAAACTATTAAGAGAACCGCCAGACCAACAATGCAGCGGCAGACGGCCAAAGGCTGGTAAAACTAACATGGCTGAGTAACATCAGTTCAGCAACCCATGTCAGATTGTTTCAATGGACAGATACGTTCAAGTGATTCGGGTGTACTCTGCTGGAGATTTCCTTCATTCAGTACCTTGCCAAACATCTGAACATTCGTCAGACATCTCGCAGGAACGGGCATGGCGTTCCTGGCTGTACTGCCGCGAGGACATGCAACTCATGTTTCATGAACTCGATCATTCACGAATCGTGATCACTTAGCAAGCAACGAATCAAGCACGGATTCACGAATGAACAGTACTTAGAATCGAAGTCTAATCGGATCACATGTTCATGACAGTTGCTAGGAACGACGCGGACATGTCGAAGACATGCCGCAAGACTCAAGAACGCAGGACACGACGGCCGATGTACACGCCGTGAAGAACGCATGGCGGTCTTAGGCGCCGAAGAGGAGCTCGGCGTGCGGGATGAGGTCCTTGTGGGCCTCCTTGATGGTGCCCTCGGCAACGCCGGTGGCCATGGACACGTCCTTGACGGTCTTGTTGGCGCCGGCGCGCTGCACGACCATGTAGCTGATGGCGGCGGCGATGGACTCGGGGTTGCGGCGCACGTCGAGGCCGTCCTCGAGCCTCCGCGTGGCCTCCTGCGCGGCGCGCATCTCCTGGTTGCCCATCCCGAGGCGGGAGCAGAAGCGGCGCAGGTAGTCGGCGGCGCGCACGACGCCGATGTCGAGGACCTGGCCGTCCTCCTCCCCGAGCACCTTCTTGATGATGGTGGTCATCTTGCCGATGTCCTTCTTGGCGGCGACGCCGGCGGTGGTGGCGGTGGCCAGCTCCTTGTAGGTGCGCGGCTTGCCCTCGTTACGGCAGGCGACGTAGAGGCAGGCGGCGTAGAAGACGTCGCGCCTCTTGCTGCCCCTGGGGCACTGCTTGGCCTCGTCCACCTTCTTGTACACCTCCTTGGCGCGGTCCCTGATGGTGGCGACGAGGCCGAGGCGGTCGGCCATGTCGGCGATGGCGTGGAACGCCTCGACCAGCGAGTGGTCGGGGTCGGGGTCGCCTACAATCCGCATCCGCGGGAGCACGGCGGCGCCGCCGCCATCGCCGCCCTTGTGCTTGAGGGGGCCGGGGACGACGATGCGGGTGATGAGGTGGTTCTCCGGGAGGAAGGGGTCGTTGGGCCCGCCGACGCGGCTGGGGTCGCGGTCCTCGCCGCCGCCGTCGTCGGCGAAGTTGCGCCACTCGGAGCCCTCGTCGATGTAGTGCGCCTCCAGGACGAGCGCGCACTCGGTGCAGATGGTGTCGCCGGTGGCGTGGTCGAGCACCACCTCCGTCGGGCGGCGGCAGTCCGGGCAGAAGTGCTGCTCGCCGTGCATGGTGGTCGCTTGTCCGGGCTGGTCTCCTTCCTCCGCTTGGAGAAGAAGAAGAAGGCGGCGAGAGAGGAGCGTGTGTTCGATTCGATTGCGATTTTGCGGCGGCGGCGGCGCTTGGGGAGTTGGGGGAACAATCGATTCTAAGGAAGGGGGTGGGTTTATATTTATAGACGGAGTAGGTCGGTGGCCGCGAGACGCGCGTGGTGGGAACGGACAGTGGACGCGGGTCGGAGTCAGACGGGGCTCTCGTGTTTGGACTCGGGTTAACCGCAGCGCGCGCCACGCGGCGGCTTGCCGCGTGCGTTTCCTTCTGTCAAAGGCAAGGCAACGGTTTTTTTTTAATAATAACCGAATTTTTTATTCATTTAATATTAATAGCAGCCCGGTTTCAAAATTTGCAAAACTAGCATCCCTATCGCCCGATTGGTGGGTGACAAAAAAAAATCGCCCGTTCAAAGGGCGACAAGAAAAAAAAATCGCCCGCTGAACGGGCGATTATGTACTGTAGCAAATAGTCGCCCTCTGTACGGGCGACTGGGTACTGTAGCGTTGTACTGTAGCAAGGAGTCGTCCGATGTCCGGGCGACTAGGTTACTGTAGCTTTTTTTTTTTTTTTTTTACCTGTTGAGCCTCACAAAGCCTAAATTAAAAATACTTTTACATATCTACGCCGTCAGCGTCCCGCCGCCCAACGGGCTGGAGCAGTCGTACAACGGCGACATCCGCGCGAACACGTCCGGGTACCGCAACGGCTGCTCGTCATTCGCGGGCTGCTCGTCTGCGGGCACAGCACGCGAGTCTCTGCGGAGGATTCATCTCTGTTCTCCCATTCTCTGATTTTTTTTTAATGACCCATTCTCTGATTCAAGATGGTAGATGTGCAATCAGGAACTGAATAGTTCTGTTTCGATGTATCTGTGATTCGGCATGATGCAATCAGAACAAAAGCTTTACACTCTTTTCTTTTTCCACGATTCGGTATGATAAGAAACTTGTGCCGATAAATTAGCTGCTTGACATACATGACTGAACAATAGCTTTCGGTAATTGGCAAGTAGCTTTGTTATCATGAGTGTTCGTTGTACACATTAGTATTTTTGTAGAACTTTGTGATAGCAAAATCCTCGTATGTATAATTTGAATGGAGAAAATGTAATCATCATAGCAAAAATTTGTTAGTATAACTTGGATTGAGAATTTGTGATGACCTTCTTTTGTGTAGAAAAATATGAACATGGTAACCGAATTATTATTATTTGTGTCTTTTTAACTATCAAACAAGTCATAACAAACTCTAGAGGCATATCACCATTGTCTTTAGATATGTAAAAGTATTTTTAATTTAGGCTTTGTGAGGCTCAACAGGTAAAAAAAAAAAAAAAAAAAAACTACAGTAACCTAGTCGCCCGGACATCGGGCGACTCCTTGCTACAGTACAACGCTACAGTACCCAGTCGCCCGAGGGCGACTATTTGCTACAGTACATAATCGCCCGTTCAGCGGGCGATTTTTTTTCTTGTCGCCCTTTGAACGGGCGATTTTTTCTTGTCGCCCACCCATCGGGCGATAGGGATGCTAGTTTTGCAAATTTTGAAACCGGGCTGCTATTAATATTAAATGAATAAAAAATTCGGTTATTATTAAAAAAAAACCGCAAGGCAACCGTTGTCCACTGCTGGGCCACTATGGGCCTACAGAGGCCCAGTCGTCCTTCTCGTACGTTTGGGCGGCCTAGCCCACCATGGTGTGGTCTTTTATTTTATTTTTTTGCAAGGGAAAAGATGTGTTTATTAAGTCTCAAAAGGAGTACAATTTGCCAGCGCATTAGCAACAAAGTCTAGAGCATTACAGAGTCATACTTTCGAGAACGACTCGCACATGCCTTATTTGCCAAAAGATGGATTACTCTATTCTAAGACCTATTACAATACTTAATATCCACCTCCCTCAACTCACTGATGGACACTTTGACATCTCTGATTAGCAACGTTAACCGGGATCGATTCTCTGTCCTCGAGTTCATAGCGGCAATCCGACTCCAAAATGTCCGGTTGCGGGGTCCATTGCAGCGCCAAGTTTAGTCCTTTTTTACATGTCGTTAGTTCAGCTTCCTCAGCATCAACGCAATTAAACAGGATACGCTTCATGGCAATGCCACATTCACTGAAGTATTCAGAGTGAGAAAACTGTTCGGATACCTTACTTAAGATTGGTCCACATTCTACACAGGATCCAATGCAACTATTGTGTTCTTCTGCAGGTTTTCTTTGCGCTACTCATGGCAACCACAGGCGTTTCACTGACAAGCGCGCTGGGTTCAGATTCTGCCAAGGCCCAGGAATCGGCATCATCAATATTTGCGCTCATTGACCGTAAATCAAAGATCGATCCAAGCTGTGATGATGGGATGACCTTGGTTGATGTCGCGGGTGAAGTCGAATTCCGTGACATCTGTTTCTCGTATCCATCCCGCCCTGATATACAGATATTCATAGATCTGAACTTGACAATACCATCAGGAAAGGTACCAAACACGCATTGCTGTCAAATGTATCTTATTTAACCATGATCAATACAAGTAACCAACAAGCGAACGCTCATGCTTTAATTATTCTGCAGACGGTTGCCCTTGTTGGAGAGAGTGGATGTGGTAAATCCACCATTATTGCACTCCTGGAAAGATTTTACGACCCTGATTCAGGCATGATCACGTTAGATGGTGTGGACATCAAGAACCTCAACATCAGATGGCTTCGTCGGCAGATGGGGTTGGTGAGCCAAGAGCCCGTCCTGTTCAACGACACCATTCGCGCCAACATTGCCTACGGCAAGGAAGGCGAGGCAACGGAGGAGGAGATCATCGCGGCGGCTGAAGCCGCGAACGCGCACCAGCGCCGGCGAGCGGGGCGCCCAGCTGTTCGGCGGCCAGAAGCAGAGGGTGGTAAGCCGGTAAGCAAGCTACTCTCAGAAGTACAGGATGACACGAGAATGTGGATTTCGGCAGGAGCGAAGCACCTGGCAACGATTGTCCCGGCGGCCAATGACGTGACTGCTGAACAAGCCATGGATGCCTCGGTTGTACAGCACGCTAGCGAGTAGTTGCTTCCCTTTTGGCCGCGTTGTTTCCCGTCTGGAAACAGCGCGTTTGACCTGCTGTTGTTGCACTAACCGTGCAATGTAAAACTCTGCCTCCTTATCTCTACTTACTTAATAAGTCTAAAGAGGGTCGTCAGCCTTGATTTTCAGACCTCTGCCGTTTGAATCCGAATTCACCTCGAATTTGAATTTGAGTTCGATTCAAATTCATCCAGAGTTTTGTTCTTATACAGGTCAATGCGCTCTTCTGCCACAAATTCCTGCGCGCTGTAGTGGTAAGACTGTTTGCTAGCACGCAAGCAACCTGAGTTCGATTCCCACCTGTTGCACTATTCAATTTTGATTTTTTCCGTTTTCTGCTTGTGTTGAATGGGTTGTGCAGAATGAGAGGAAATGCTGAGTTGGGCCGAGCCCAATTACAAAGCAGCGCATTGGGCTAAATAAAGCCTGCTTGTTTTGCAATGGCAACCCATTAGAAGGTAACGTTTAGGTTTTTTTTTTTAACTTTGCAGATATTTATTTAATTGTAATTTTATATAGTGTCTGGTATTTTTTGTATTAGATGAAAGCACACATCTCGTGAATTAATAAATTGTATGTTCCCTAACATAAATATACAAGCATAATCAGTTTGAACATGTACCGATTCTTGCATGTTAAATTTTTTTATCGTAGGAATATGGTTTAAGGCTTCTTTTTTTTTGTATTGATGCACTCTATTACTGGAACAAATAATGTTACAATAGCCAGTGCAAGTCTTCTTCATCTTGATATGGTCAAAAACCCAAATCTCATTAATTCATTTTTCTTCTCGTTGTAATGCATAACCATACCACTATTGTTTAAACCAGTAGATATTTGCTCCTCTCTTCTTATGTTGCAAATTGACTTCCGTAGCAATGCACGGGCAAAATGCTAGTAAAAAAAAGGTGCAATTGGAGGCAAGAAAAATTTTGTTTCATTAATCTGAAAAGTAGATAATTCTCCGTAATGACTTTTGGACTGATCAAGATAATTTGAAAAGTGATCATCCGTAAGTTGTGCTTGATTCAGTCTAAAACGTAGATAATTTATCTATAACGACTTCAAGAAACATCAGGGTAAGGCTTGTTTAGTAGAACATCTCTGAGAAATGTGAGAATTCAATTGCCTGAAGGGAAGTGGTTATATGGTTGAAACAGTCATCATAATCTTTAGTTGTTTCTACTTGAACTATTTATTGTGTATAGAAAAACCAGTGTTTGGTACAGCCCTACAGCTTCACTGATTCTATCATAAAATATCTTTGTGAATTTGTATCAAACAAGCCCTAAGTTTATTGACTTACATGCCTTTGTGTCATTATGAAAACATTCCTTCAACTACTAACATCATCACTAATATTGTACATTTAGGAGAGGCATTGATGCCTAAAAATAACATGTCTGTAAGCACAGTGTCGATAGGAGATCTGACTAAAAGTCTTCTAAAACTTAACAATAACTCAGTATCAATAGGTGGCCAGATTTGAAGTGACAGTTTACCATAGAGGCAGTTAATATAGAAATCATTCTGCATCGAAAAGTATGAAATGGTGTGACTATAGAAAGCTGAAACTGGCTTCGCACTTAAGGTGCACCCTGAATGGTTCGTGCATCCACATAGAAGCAATTTGTACAGTGATCTTGACTGTGACGCACAGAAAACATTGGCTTTGCTGGACATGAAAGCAAATAAATGTCATGAATAAAAACGATCCATGTTAATGTGTTCCTTACAGTACAGGAATCAAGCTAAGATAACTAAAAAATTGAAACACAACAAGAACTAAAACATGATCATGTCACTTGTAGCATAATGAAACACTGAACTGCTGCTGATAATATATTATCTCTGATCATCATGCACATCCTAGACATGGTGTATACACAAATGAGTCCGTCACGCCATGATTCCAGTCTTTTGGCGATAATATACCTAGAAACTGAACCTTGGTGCTATTCAAGTGATAAGCCACTGCTACACCGTAGGTAGACAAGAAAATGACCTCCTTGTAAGGGTGGAAACCAAGAACGTGGAAGGTGTGAGGGTACATGTCCTCATCATCGTTCGAATTCTCATACCTATCCACAGTTTGGATAACGTCGTCGTCGCCCGAGCTCCAATCAACATCAGCTCTTGTCTTCCTCTTTTCATTCTCATCCAAGATCCAAGGCCCGTCAAGTTGAATTCGATGATAATCGTTCGCAGCCGCATACCAGTCATCGGGCTTAAGGACTCGATTATGCTTCAGTACCCATTCTGCTCGATAAGGTGATGACCCTGTGTCGAGGATCCACACTCGGAGTTGCCACTTGTAAATAGCAACAAAGTATACCCCTTTCTCTGATCTTCCCAGGAAAGATTTTACATCGCTATAGCACACGGTGCGGTCTATCGGAGATTTGATAACTCGGTACGTTGCATCTGACAAGGACATCCTGCAAAACATTGATCACCCCCATCCCATAATGTGATCATGGACAACAAAAAAAAATGTTGTATTGATAACTTGGTACTTTGCATCTGACAAGGACAATACCTTGCAACATATTCACCGTGGCAATGTACGTAGAGATTTCCTTGCCAATATGCAGAGAATCGCCATCGAGGTTCCATAGAGTATGGCAAATAATCCATGGTAAGGTTGGCAATTGTCCCTGCTGCCTCTCCTTCCCGGACGAACACCTTCTCTTGCCACCGTCCGGTCCTCGACGAGAACTCATGGCACCTCCACCTGGAAGGTGGCCACTCTGCACCGTCCACCTCCTTCTTTGGCTTTCGGGAAACCAGCAGCACCCGGTAGTGCTTCGACACGGCGGGGTGAAACACGAGGAACGCGTGTAGATGCCACCTCCACTCGTCGCCGCTGGGGCACCGCGGCAGGCACTTCCACCGCCGCGTCACGGGGTTGCACACGAAGAACGAGCCGTTGCGGAGGTCGTCGTCCGTGTAGAGGACGAGGCCGTTGTTGTGGTCCAGAACGCGGCTCCATCTCCACATTCTCTTCTGATCATCGATGAAGTCGAACTCGCCGTCGATCCGGGGGCCCGCCGCCGTCGCCGCCGCCGGGCGTGCGAAGAAGTGCGGCTTGCCGTGATCTTGGTAGTTGACGAAGATTCCGCACACGGCGTGTGGCAGGAGGATCCGGAGCCGGAGCAGCAGCTGGCCATGGCGGTCGTCGACGAGGTCGCGCCACGCCTTGCAGACGCGCCGCGACGCGGCCAGGCTGCGCGCCGGGAGACGGCCGAGCACCGCCGCGAGCGCGTCGTCGTGTAGCGCCGCCGCCAAGTCCATGGACGCGACAGATCGAGGTACGACGCCACCCGTTTGATCAGTACTTGTTAGGGCCGTTTATGATCAGTAACCAGTTTGTTGTCAAGTCCTGACTCCACATCTGGGCTGGGCTCCGCGGTGGTGCTTTGTAAGAGACCAAATCAAAAGTATCCCAATTGGACAGAAAAGCAATAGTCATTAAATTGTTCCTAAAAAAGCCATTTAATTTTGTTGCTGAATTTTTTTTGTTTAAATAATCTGAAAAGTAGATAATTTTCTCCATAATGACTCTAAGAAACATCATGGTAAAAAGCCTCTATGGTAGAACTTTGGCTTGTGCATTGTATTCCTGAAATTTTTTGTTCTGTTTCTTAGACTACAGCAATGATGATTTTATCTACTGAGGGCTGCATATTTGTTGGTTTTATAATTTGCTCCTTTTGTTCACGATAGTCCGTCTCCCACAGCCCTGGCAAGTTTCGCATGGACTACTCACGCAGACGTCCCAAATCCAGGTACTGGCCACAGGGCCCGGGATAGCAGCGGCAAACGAGTGAGCTGTGATCAGCAGATAAACGAACATGAACAACCTGCATCGCTTCAAGCACGTCTAGGCTCACGATCATCGCAGGCGCATGTCATCTACGGTCTCCTGTCTTCTGAGAGAAAAATCCAACCTGCATCACTCCAGAACATGAACAAAGACCTGCACAGGCCGACGATCTCCGTCCTCGTCTGTCTACATGCATCGCTTGGTTGTGCTAGGTATGTCAATTGAATACAGTTGTTCATTCTCGAGAGAATGATGTGGAGATGCAAAACCTGCTTGCTACCAATCGATCACAGGGCAAGCTCACCTTCTTGCCTTAGTGGAGGCTTCCATTGACATGGGCGAGAGAAAGTGATTATGGTTGCAGCTGAAAAATTTTTGATTAAGGGTTGCTTCAAACGATATATGCTCTTGCTCATTTATGTGAGGAAAAAAATAAGAGAAAAGTTGCACCCAGGAGAAAATATATAATCCTTATGTTTTTTTCTTTGTAAACTTTCTTGGTTTCATGGCACAATGCAAAATGTTAGAACAATATAGGCTCCAATGTCGTTATACCATTTTCTGAAATTAAGTCCTATCTGAATTTGGTAACCAATTTTGTGTTAGCTTTATCAAGTGTGTATTATTTTGTGAAATTTGTTTAACTCCCGTAGCAACGCACGGGAAGTTGCTAGTTAATACAAAAGCCGGAATTGTCCGGGTCGTTCTAAAAAAAAAAGAAGCAGAGGGTGGCCATCGCGAGGGCCGTCCTGAGGGACCCGAGGATCCTGCCTGCTCCTCGACGAGGCCAGGAGCGCACTGGACGCCGAGTCGGAGCGCGCCGTCCAGGAGGCGCTGGACAGCGCGGCCGCCGGCCGGACGACCATCGTGGTGGCGCACCGGCTGTCGACGATCAGGGGCGCTGACGTGATCGCCGTGCTGAGGAACGGAGAAGTGGTCGCCCAGGGGACGCACGAGCGGCTGATGGCGCGCAAGGACGGCGTGTACACTTCGCTGGTGGAGCGCGCCGGTGGTGGCGTCTCCTCGTCAGCATGAGCTTCCCACAAATTCATGGAACTGGCGCGTATGACCCTTCTATCAGCAGCTACCGTCTGTAAAATCTTTCGCTAACGTTTTTGTTGTCCATAGTTTGTAAAATACATCACAAACATGGCTGCTTACATCACATGTGTGTTCATTTTCCTCGACTCCAAGGACTGGTCAGATTCTGAGTTGTGATATATTCTTGGGGCCTCGTATATACTCCCAAATTTGTAAAAGCCTACTCCACTTATTCGAAGTGCTGACACAAAGTTGTGTTGGCAATTAGTTGAAAAGAAATGAGTGGGTTCTAACAAAGCACAAGTTGTTTATTTTATGAAAGGTGATATTTCGAGGGACATATTTTTGGGACACAATTATGGAAGTTTTCGCCAAAACTGAATGAAGCTTTAGTAATATAATCGATTTTTAATTGTACAAGAACATGATTGTTTATATAGTTAGCACGGTGAAACCTTTGTAGGTTTGCTTTGATGTAATAATGAACTACTTGAATATTTATAAGCATTTGTAGACTGAAATATTGAGATATAATATTGTATTTTCTAATTAATAAAAAATCCCAAACTGAGCGGCCCTTTTCCCTCTTTCCTTCCACGGCCCGGCCGTCCTGCCTCTATCTGCAGCCGCCCCACAGCAGCACAGCCTATCTCTAGTCTAGCCGCGTCCCATATCTTCCTCGTGACCTCCCTCCTCCTCCACAGTCCACGCCTAATACTCCATGCGACGCGAAACGGCTCCGGTCCACCGGCATCACCGCCACGGCGACGTGCTGACGCGCACACGCCTCCATCGGCCCTAGCTTGTCTGATGCTGCCGCCCAACTACGCTACGCCTCCTCGCGTGTAGACACATACGCAAGCGTTGACTGGCACGGAGCGCCTGCCTCCATCTCAGTCAGTCAGTCGCCGCTTCTTCCTTTCCTTGTCTCTGTATAGTATTAAAGACCGTAGGTAGGAGCCGAGGATGTCCTGTCAATCTGTCATCATCCTCACACTCCGATCCGTTTGAGAGCTCCTCCGCAGGCACCTCCTGGCCGGATTGCCCGTACGTTCCCTGACGAAGCCGGCAGGTCCAAATCCCGACCACCGCCTATGCCAAAGCGAAGCCGGCTGGTCGTGCTCGTGTCGTCGTCCAACATTTCCCATAGTAGGTAACCCGCCCTTTCCTTTTTTTATCTCCCTTGCGCATGCAGATTCTGGCAAACACGCGTCGTGCGTGCTCACGCCGGAACCGGCCGTTTCACGTTTGTGCCGTGCTCACCGCCGACTGGCTGCCATGCACCCGCCGGTAGGTTAGAAAGGGAATCCCCACAGAGATCTACGTCCACCTCGCCGTTCCTGTCGAACGGAGACGCCTCGATCGGTTCCATATAACTCGCTCGAGCTCGTTCGTTCGATCCGACGCCGTTCCCCCACCGCCGGCTTAAAACCCTCCGCGCGAGCGCTTCGATTCGCCACCAAAAGCTGACCCATTGTCGAGTTCTGCAACAAGAGAAACAGCGCGCCGCGCAACCGCCGGTTTTCCGCTCCTGGCCGCCGCCGCCGCCGCGAGATCAAAGATCATTTACGCCCAACCGAGCAGTTGCTTGCCTCGGCCCGGTTGGCCCCGGGCCGCTGCCTGCATCTATTGGTCCAGCCACTCTCTGTTGCCCTGCTGGGCCGGGCGGCCTTGGGCTTTTGACCAAACGCTCTCTGAAACGGAAAACTGGTTTTTTGACCAGCAGCCGGCTCAAGCTCTTCAGTTCTGGAACGGCTCTCTTCTCTAGCAGCAGGGCCATCACTGATTTATCATTCATCCCCTCAAAAAAAAAAAAAAAACTCACAATTATCAAGCGTCATGTCTATCTTATGAAAATAATTAATACTCGTTTATCATTTTCTGCCACTTCAGGTTGCTGTTTTAACTTTTCAACTACTTTTAGCCTCACCAAAAACCTCTTAAGGCAAGCCAACCTCACAACATCCTAGGAAAATCAATTTGCACTTTATATATATGGTTTCTTGTTGGCTCTGACCAGTTTTCTCGGCATAATTATTCTAGGTCGAGAAGACACTTCGGGAGGTAAATATCCAGAGTCGTCCAAGCTGATAACTGATCACCGGTCATGATCTCGCAGGTGTCACTTAATTACCATCTCCAAACGACATTGCAACTGTAGACCTACCAGTGTTACTCCTATATATAAAACTCGCGGCACGAGTGACGAGAAACGGCACGAAGGCAAAATCATGGAGAAAGATGGTAGGGTGAAATTCCATCAACTGTTCAAGCACGCAGACAGCACGGACTTGCTGCTGATGCTGGTTGGGACAGTGTCTGCTGTGGCCAACGGGGCATCACAGCCCATCATGATGATCATCTTCGGGGAGATGATCACGGCTTTTGGAGGCTCCACCAGTGAAACCGTACTTGAGAGGGTTAATAAGGTAGAACATATCCTCAAACGTATGCCTCAGGAGTAAGATGATGGCACCATTTGCATCCAAAAAATTCAGTTTTTCTTTGAACAATGGTGCTGACCTACAAAAAAGAAAAGAAAAAGAAAACCATCATTAGGTTAGTACTTTCAGTACTCTTCCAAGATTACTATTTTTCTGACACGGCTATTAACTTCTTTTAGGTAGCTCTCAAATTTGTCTACCTGGGAGTTGGAGCAGGAATAGTTTCTTTTCTTCGTAAGTATATGTGATTACTTGAATGTACAACCAACCTTGTGTGGTGACAGTTTCTTTGTTGTTTATTAAGAATATGTGATCACTTGGTTTATGCACCCGACCTGATGAGATGACAATCTTTTATATGGTTTATAAGACAGTCCTTGGTTGTGGCTTTTGACAGTTCAGAAACTAAACTAAGATAAACCTTACCAACCTTACTATTTCTCACTATTCATTTTTTTTTGAAGGTCCCTATTCATTTATTTACTTCCTAAACTTGTTCTGCCTGCTTAAAATGGTTAATGGAAACAAGTCAACATATTATTTGTAGGAGTTACAAGCGCTTGAATCTTATGCGAATTTTAAAATATGATCCATGCATGTCATGGTATAATCTAGTAATTAAAAATGGTATATAGTCCACTACTCTTAAAAGAAATATGATTAAATGATGGGCTACCATGATGGATTGAGGCTACTATGTTCTTCCATAAAATTTGAAAGAATCATGCACGACCAAAAGTTTAGTTAACTTAGTTTTGGCACATCGTAGTTGGAATAACACAAAAGGTTACTTTTATTATTTATTGATAAGTAAATTGTTGCAATGCATCTTCACTCCAGAGGTATCATGCTGGGCAGCGACTGGAGAAAGACAGGCTACTCGTATCCGAACTTTGTTCCTCAAATCTGTATTGAGACAAGACATTGCATTCTTTGATTTAGAAATGACAACGGGACAAGTGATCTCTTGTGCATCTTCTGATACTGTCCTAATTCAGGGAGCCATTGGGGAGAAGGTAACTGCATCATAGAAAACTTGTAGTACTCCTACTTATCTGCTTCCGATTTCCTATATTAACATAACATCCAATTAAAACTTGCTTCCCTTAAAACTGTTTGTTTCGGTAAACAATAATAGGTGCATTTTTAGTGACTTCAAATATTTTCCAAGAACCTAATTAATTAAATCTTCTATTTTAAACTTACTGTCACATTACTTCCCTTCAGGTAGGGAAGCTTACACAGCTTATTACCACTTTCCTTGGTGGAATCGCGGTTGCATTTATGAAAGGTTGGCTTCTAACACTTGTCATGATTTCAACTGTACCCCTATTTATCGTAGCTGGTGCAATTGTCTCGAGGATGCTATCCCAAATCTCTGGTAAGGGCCAAAAATCATACAGTGATGCAGGTGACATTGTTGAGCAAACAATTGGCTCCATAAGAACGGTAGGCTCCTTGCAGTTGTAAACCATGGCATCAAGATGGCAAGTCATTCGTCTAATTCAGGTCTTGTATCTGCATAATAGGTGGTTTCATTCAATGGTGAGAAAGAAGCTATTTGCCGATACAATAATCAAATAAAGAAGGCATACAAAGCCACAGTTACAGAAGGAGCTACCCAGGGCTTAGGATATGGATCCCTTTCCTTCATTTATTTCTCTACCTTTGGGTTAATCATTTGGTATGGCACTAAGTTAACCCTGAATAGAGGATATGTTGGAGGAGATATCATAAGTATTCTGTTCGCTATCATGGTTGGTGGAAGGTGAGTATGATACTAAAATATGTTATGCACTCATAGCTAGGCTAAATGACAACCAGATTTTCAGAGCTTCTAGATGGAAAAATTGTTCTAATACTTCAATAAAACTATCTTATTGTCATCATGCACCAAATAATTTTTTTAATCCATGCTAACTTCCCTATTTTTCCCTACTTATGTCCGGCTTCTTAACTGAATGCAATAGAGCTCTAGGTGACGCAACTCATTGCCTTGCTGACTTCGCGGATGGAAGAACTGCCGCTCACAGACTGTTTAAAACAATTCAGAGGAAACCAGAGATTGATTCCGATGATGCTGTCGCGATAATATTAGAAGACATCAAGGGTGATGTGGAGCTGAAGGATGTATACTTCAGTTACCCAAGTAGGCCTGAGCAATCAATATTTGATGGACTTTCACTGTACGTGTCTAGTGGTAAAACAATGGCCCTAGTTGGGGAGAGTGGTAGTGGAAAATCAACTGTTATCAGTTTAGTGGAGAGATTTTATGATCCACATGCTGGTGAAGTCTGCATAGATGGAATTAACATCAAGAATTTCAAGCTAGATTGGATCAGACAAAAGATTGGTCTTGTTAGTCAAGAACCGCTGCTGTTTACAACCTCTATCAAGGAGAATATATCCTATGGGAGAGAAGATGCAACGCTTGAAGAAATCAAGGGAGCAGCTGAGCTTGCTAAAGCAGCAACTTTCATCGAAAAATTGCCCAATGTACTTAAATGAACACAATGCATAGATTAAGTCAACGATTTATAAACATAATGTTAACCATTTCTCTATATGATATTAGGGTTATGACTCAACAGTTGGTCAGCATGGTACACAACTCTCAGGGGGACAGAAGCAAAGGATAGCGATTGCACGAGCAATCCTAAAAAACCCAAGAATTCTTTTGCTTGATGAAGCTACAAGTGCGTTGGATTTGGAGTCTGAGAGGATAGTCCAAAATGCACTGAATAGGATCATGGTGAACAGAACCACATTAATCGTGGCACATCGACTGAGTACCGTGGCAAATGCCGATTCCATCTCAGTTGTTCAACAAGGGAAAATAATTGAACAAGGTTAATTATATTCACTAAGATAACTTTCAACTTATGCCAAAAAGGATGCTGAAAATTTTGAATGATATATTTCTGACATAGATCCACTCATCTACAGGTCATCACAATGAATTGGTGAAAGATCCAGATGGAGCTTACTCGCAGCTTATTCGTCTACAAGAGGCAAACCAAGAAGATGGCTATCAGTTAGATGCTGGAATATCACTCTCAAGATCTACTAGGAGTCTGTCACTCCAACGATCAACAAGTAATCCTGCTGGGGGTGTCAGTCGACCTATTATGACACCTATTGCTAGCTTGACCGTGTTGAAGGAATCAACTAAGCAAAATGGCACAAATAGTGAGAGGAAAAATGAAAACAATGATGGCAAAATCCCCAAGAAGGCACCCATTGGACGTCTTCTTACACTAAGTAAACCAGAAACATCAGTACTTGTGTTTGGTTCTATAGCAGCAGCAATTCATGGAGCGCTCATCCCAATGATTGGTTTCTTACTGGCTACTGCCGCAAAAATTCTTTATGAACCACTTGAAAAACGAGGAAAAGATTCTATATTTTGGAGTTTGGTTTGTGTTGGGCTTGGTATAATTAGTATGGTATCAAGGTTCGCAAATTGCTTTCTGTTTGGAATAGCTGGTGGAAAGCTCATCGAACGTATCCGTGCTTTAGCATTTCAAAGCATAGTGCACCAGGAAATTCCTTGGTTTGATGATTCTGTAAACTCCAGGTCAGTTACACATGTTATAATGCTTTTTTTCCCAACAATCTATTACCGATTACAGTCTGTTGTTTTCATCCCTTTCAGTGGAGCACTAGGTGGAAGACTTTGCATTGATGCCCTTAATTTGCGACGTCTAGTAGGGGACAACTTGGCTATAACTATCCAATGTACTGCATCACTCCTTTCTGGGATAGTCATTGCAATGATTTCAGATTGGAAGCTCTCATTGGTCATCATGTTTGTGATACCTCTCATTGGTCTCCAAGGCTATGCTCAAGTGAAGTTCCTCAAGGGTTTCAGTCAAGATGCCAAGGTCAACCATGAAGACGCCTTTTGAGCTTTTTTTATGTTATATCGTTTGAAAAAAAAATCTAGAGCACGGGTTTGACAAAATATTTCATTAAGTAATTTTGTCTTAAACTTGCCCTTCACCCTTTTATCAACTCCTGTATGAACGACCTGCATTTTTAATATTTCAATGCAGTGTTCAGGTCTGTTCCTTGCTGTAGTTTCCTTGATTTTTGTTTAAAAAAAATCAGTTGTTCAGATTTCCAGTAAGCTTCATAGTCGTGATCCTCTTTTCTTTATTTCAGATAGCGATTTGAGAAGTAGATTTGATTTATACATGCCCCCTGATAATGTAAGTATGGCAAGACAAACTGTGCTTAGCTAGTCAAATTCATGAAAAATAAATAATTATTCAGATTTTAATCCAAATGTATCTTTTTCCAATGACCTGGCCTAAATTATCATCTAAAAGGTGGAAACTTGGTTTATCAGGTCAATGTTTATATATCAATTATTTAGTCTTAATATATTTTGAAAAATAATCGGTCTTGATATTTGAATGCAGATGACATATGAAGAAGCAAGTCAAGTTGCAGCTGATGCAGTGGTTAGTATCAAAACCATAGCATCTTTCTGTGCTCAGAACAGAGTGGTGACAGTATACAATAATAAATGCCAAGCTTCAAGAATTCAGGGAATTCGAACTGGAATAGTTGGAGGCCTTGGTTTCGGTTTCTCAAATTTGATGGTGTATTCATCTTCTGCTCTTTGTTACTTCATTGGAGCACAATTTATGAGTCATGGACAGTCTACTTTTTCCAGTGTCCTCAAGGTAATTGACATGCATTGATGTTTGCTATCCTCTCAAGTCTAATTTTGTGGAGCCTCCTAGGGTTTAGTTGGCTAGCACCATGTGTTTGGTTAGCCAACTGGGTTCAACTGCTCCCTTCTACAAAAGTATCGGAAGGGATGTCTGTCCCTTAAAATTGCATTTTTCTTATTAAATTCAGATTATTGATCTCTTGTGACACTGCGATGCAGGCTTACCTAGCTTTAGTTTTGGCAATGATTGGCTTGTCAGAAGCTAGTGCCTTGGCCACCAATACAAAGAAGGCAAAGGATTCTGCTATGTCCATATTTTCTATCATAGATAAGAAATCTAAAATTGATTCAAGCAATGGAGATGGTTTGACCTTAGACCTTGTCAAGGGTGATATTGATTTTAACCACATCAGCTTCAAGTATCCATGCCGCCCGGATGTTCAAATTTTCGCCGATTTCACCTTGAACATTCCCTCTGGAAAGGTCCTAACTAACTTGTCCCTTTTTGAATAGCAAGCTCCTCAAGAAACTAAATGCATAATATATTCAATATTTTTTTTGAATATTGTGAGGTTTATAGTAGCACGTACAAACTCATTTCACTCCCTTTCAATTTATCCCTTTTGCAGAATATTGCACTTGTTGGACAGAGTGGTAGTGGCAAATCTACAGTAATTGCTTTGCTAGAGCGATTCTACGATCCTGATTCTGGTACAATTTCACTGGACGGAGTGGATATAAAGAACCTCAGGATCAGTTGGCTACGGGAGCAAATGGGACTGGTAAGCCAAGAGCCGGTTCTTTTCAATGACACAATTCGCGCCAACATAGCATATGCCAAACCTGAGGTAACCGAGGAGGAGATCATCAAGGTCGCCAGGGGAGCTAATGCCCATGACTTCATATCAAGCATGCCCCAGGGATACGACACGGTGGTCGGTGAGAGAGGAACTCAGCTATCAGGTGGGCAGAAGCAGCGGGTTGCTATAGCAAGGGCCATCCTGAAGGATCCAAGGATACTGCTCCTAGATGAGGCGACGAGCGCACTAGATGCTGAATCAGAGCGTGTTGTCCAGGATGCACTGAACAAGGTGATGGTCGGCAGAACCACCATCACCGTGGCGCACCGCTTCTCCACGATTCAAGGGGCTGATATGATTGCAGTTCTCAAGGATGGCATGATTGTGGAGAAGGGGGCACATGACTTGTTGATAGGCATCAAAGGTGGAGCTTATGCTTCACTTGTGGAACTTTGCTCTGGTATAGCATGATACAGAAATTAGGGGAAACAGAAAAATCCTCTACAGACTGAAGAAATTTCAGAAAACTGCTGGTAGTTGTTATATGACTCCAGGAAGAGTAGCATGGTGAAGAATTCAGGTAACTGAAAGTGCCAGCACTCATACAGTGTATGTGTTTAACTGTTTATCCTAGGCGTGAAAACTATAATCAAACCCGCTTGATTGACATGGTGAACAATTCAAGCAATGAACTTAATCTAGTCCTGAACTCCATAATCATCAGAAGGGCGGGCAAAATCGTCTGATTGACAAATGAACTAGCATGTTGAGGGTGCAGAGTAACATTAAGAAATGTCGGCGAGGAATTAATATTGGGTAGCAGTACCTTGTGAGGGATGCGAGTGATGCGTCTCCGCCGCCGCAATCCTCCCGGCCGCACATCCGTAGCCATGGCGGGGCAGGGGCAATGCCGGGTGGTTGTAACGCGCCTCCTCTGCACGCTGCTGCGGCGCCGGACCACTGACCTCAACTCGGGCCATGGCAAATCGGGTCCCCCACGGATGTCACCAGAGGAACGCGCACCGCACCGCACCGGCGGCACCGCGAACTAGCAGGGATGGAGGCCAGCCGCCGTCGGCGAAGGGCTCGTCGGCGGCAATGCCGCTGCGGAGGCGCAGATGGGCCAGAACCATGGCATAAATGCGTATGGGCATGTCACGAATAAGTTGTAGCCCATTGAAGGACGTGTGGTTTCAGGCCCACTCCGTTATGAGATACAAGTATATCTTCCGTGTGACCAAAAAAAAAAAGTATATCTCCCGTGTGGCAAAAATGATTTCTAGCAAAATAGAATAATACAACCTAAAATCATCGAGGACACAGTGTAGATCACTAGTTTGCTGATAGGTGAAAAAGAAGTGGAAGCAGTTGCCCCTTTAGAACTGTTATATTTCTCAAGAATGCATTTTCTCTTCTCGAGTTCTTGTCGAGACCTTCGCAGTGCTTCCTTGAGCGGCATGTTCTTTAGATGGCTGAGGACTATCATGTCCATTCTCGTTGGGTGTGGTGCCAGGTAGAAGAGCCCAAACTTGAGTCGACGATCTCTATACCTTTCAAGTTTTTGTGTAAGAAATATTATTGTGTTGTTTATGCTCTCTCTATTCTCCTTGTAAGCATCCCACTTTCTCATCCCAAATCTCTGGACATATTCCGACATTATTCGCATTTCCACGTTTAATGACACCTCGCGCTCCAGTGATGTGGTTTTTAGCATAATGCCCATATGGCCCCATTTCAAGGCATCCTGTTCACCCTTCCTGAAATCAAAGACTCGAGTTCCATGCTCGTTACGTACACCAAGCCTACATTTCTTCTTCCCAACCTTGAATCTATCCTTTGCTCCTTCCTACGGAAGAAAATTGTGGCACATGCGAAATGTTAAAATAAAATGGAAAACGAGAGAAAAGCTGAAAGCTTCCCTAGCCTTTTAGTGCTTGAAAGCTAAAGCGTTGAGACAATACGTTGAGAAAAACATCGCCATAATAGTAATCAAAACAAATAGTTCTTTGAGGACAAACTATTTTTTGGTATACTCTGAGCTAAATTCCCCTTACACATTTTCAAGGAACTGCTAAATCTCACTTCAGTATATGTTTCCACGCCATGTTTGCTTACGACCATTTTTATACCAGATCCCATGGGAGTATAGTATTTAAAATTAGGGATAACTGCATAAAAATTAAAATGATGAATTTCGTCTGGAGGATTAATTTCCCCCTGGCTAACCCTCTAGATGACCCTCGCAGTTTTTTATTTTTTTTTTTGCGAGGAAAAAAATTCGCTAGATGAAGAAGTTCAAAACTTAGTTGATCTGAAGAAGATTCAAACAACAAATAAACGACTTTATTTTTGCCCAAAAAAAAAGAAGATAACTGCTAGAACGAACTATGCATGGCCTCGATGTGATATGATGGATATGTACATCGTACCGTACCATGACCGACAAGCCAAAATTTAATCACAGCTCTAGTTGTTGATGGGAAAAATATAAAGCAGCGAATAACTAGATGTCGATGGCTGGGATGAACTGGACTCACCTGACCACAGCCGGGCTGTTCTCCGGTGCCATGGGTTTTGATCACCAAGCTGACAGAGGCACAGAGCTTGCGCTTTTGTACGCAAGGCCTGATAGGTCTTGATGGTTGAGCGTCTGGGGTCTGGCGTATAATAATAAGTATAAATACGCGGTGTTGATGGGATAGCGTCGGAGCTCCAGTTAGAGATGCTCTCTTACGTGATTACGTCAGCCTCCATCCCATGAATCCCTTCCCAGTACAACAATGTCAACAAACTCCAATGTGTATGGTAGTATTTGGTTCAGAACTGCAAACGCAAACGGAATTGTAATTGCAATACGGCCGTATCGCAAATGGATTCAGCAAATGCGTGATTTGTTTGGTTCAACATTGCATTGCACAAATAGAAGCACATGTCTTCCATTCCCATACCTGTCGTGTCCTGTCCAGCTTTCAATCGTGGACATGACGATATAGGGTCTGTTTGTTTGGGCTCCGGCTGTGCCGGCTCCGGCTGTGTCTGTGGCTTCTCTTAAAAATAGGGACTGACTATACGTCAGTCAGCTAAAAATCTATATGCTTTCAGTCGATTTTTCTAACAAATAGGATATTGCCACGTGTTCAGTCAGTTTGAGTGGGACACAGAAAAACTGAGTGAATTCAGTTTGAAAATCAGTCAGATTGAGTTGTGAAAGAAATCTGAGTGAAAAGTGTATCTGTTTCAGTCGAATATTCTTTTTCAGCCCCCTCCCCCCAGCTGGAAAAACTCCCGTGCCTCACTCCACCAGGAAAAACTCCTGCCCGCGAGCCATCTTCTCAGATCCGATATGGACCCGTTAAAAACCGATCTGCCATATATCAGCAACTTGATGCTTACAAAAACAAAATATAACAGACAGTGAGGGGGGGAGGGGGAGGGGGGGAGTAACCTGACACCATGATGTTGAAGATGTATGGCAGGTGTAAGGATGTCAAGGACGTGTAGGGTACCAAAGTCAACAATGATCTGCATCAATAGAGATTATCATGAGATGCTATGATGGGAGATAATAGAGGAGGATTGTATCATGGAATTTGCATCTTGTTAATAAAGACAGCTCTTTTTAAAACTGAAAGTGAGATGTTTCCATCATCATAAAGTTACTGACACATACCAGAAATCTGCCATGAACCACAAAACAGCAAATAGCTAAATTGTAAGATATTGTGAACAACTGAATACACTAGAATAGCATGCCAACATAGCACTTGTGTGTACTTAATAATACATAAAGCACTAGGTACAACAGCTAGCTCTGTCGTACTGAGTGGATTGACTTGTCATTTAATGCTGATGTTCTACAAACATGCTTTATTTTGATTCTACATGTTAAGTGGGTCAACTCCAGAACTGAAAGGAGTACATCTCTTTAAGTGATTGCTTGACGTTCTAGGTTAGTCAACAGCATAGGGTCTAGGAAAGGAGAAAGAAATTTGCTCTTTTCAACTCTAGCTGACAAGAAATTATGTACCTCGGAATAACAAAGTAACATGATCAGAAGTAATATTTGCATCCATTTTCCCCCTAGAAAGAGTATGTACTCCACGTGTCTATGTTGACAACGGATAGGAGCAATGAGCAAATAAATGGAAAGATTTATCTTAAACTGAGTGTAGTCCATCCAGCGCAGTACGTGTGGATATTACTGCAACTCATTGTCGCTAAGATGACTCTGACAAAAATGAACTCACAAATTTGACTAATTTTCTGAATAATATAGGGCAGAGATACACATAGTATCTAAGAAAACATGTAATACTTAACACTAACCTTACGAATTTCACTTCAGGAAAAAAAAATACTTCCTCGGTTACAAAATAGATGCTTTTATGATTTTAGAAGGCACTGTGGAACGGTTTTCAATGGAAGTGAATTTGGTGTACCTAAGCAGCAATAAATGGATTTGGTCTACAGAAATGGAAAACAGTCACTACCTCATCCTGAGGTGACTTCACAACATGTGAAAACAGGCTCTCAATATGACTTTCTTTGATACTTGTATTGGATACAGTGTTCTGTAAAAACCATAAAATAAATTATTATTTTTTCCAGGCAGAATAACCAACCTTTGCAAATAATCTTTTTCCCTAAAATGTGCGTAAAATTTATCCAAATAAACAAGCAAAGTACAAGCGATAAGCAATAAAAGTTACAGAAAACGTGTAGGGTGTCAACAAGAAAATTGACAGTTTTTGTTAAAAAAAAACGTGAATAAGTCAAGCATTTGTGATTTGTATCCAATCCAAGACTGAAACTCGCCTAAAAAAAATCCAAGAATGAAACTCTCGTAATGATAAAGTGGAAACAACACAAATACTGACATACACGAGTACGACCTCTGAAATCTTGGACACAAAACACATATAGACAAGTGCTCAGATCAGGCCACATAACATACAGTCACCAACACTGATGCGATGGACTCATGAACACCGAAATACCCATAAACTGGAAAAATCACCCCCGCGATGCATACGGGTTTTTTTTGGCGCCTTCCTTACTTCTGGGAGTACACATATATCTTGAAATGCTCTTAATGTACAGAGAACAAAAAAAAAAACAGACGATATTAAAAAAGCTTAATAACTCAAAAGGCACAATATACCAAGCCTCCAAGGTACACACTACTGATGAAGCATATGGCCCCTACGACTAGGAGCACCTGATCAGTACAGCTGGGAGCATGGCTGACTCCCTTGACCCTTTATTGACTGACTCCAACTCAAACTTAAAAATAGCAGACTTTCACATCTATGGATCATACTTGTCTCCAATCACTATCTCACTCTACCATCTATATACAGAAAGTTCCAACTTCCAACTCATACAACATGACTCAACTGTAGAAACAACGACAAGCTCCTGTTACCCGCCCCGCTCTAACACAATATGCAGCCTTCTCTGACACACTCAGAATTCAGCTCCCTCGCTAATCAGAAGCAATGCCATAAGAAGCACACGCACAACAACTCACTAATCAATGGAGACCAAATCCCATAATTTTTTATCCTACTAATTCGCTTGAAAAAGATGCCTGTATTATACAAGATCGCTCACTAGCTATCAGTCTATCTACTGAATTCCAACTGATCCTGCTCCTTGTCCAAAAATGTAAATCTGACAGGCGGAATAATGTGAAAATTAATAATTGACAAATGAACTATCAGTGCTACTCTGCCACTACTCATCTAAAACTATGAAAATGAGGGAAGTGGGAGAAAAATACACGCCGTTACTTCACTGACCAAGTAGCATGTGTTATGCTAACTCAAAAAAAAAAGGATGTGTAAGGAACACTGAAATGGAAAGCAAATGAACACTGAAAAAAAAAGGATGTGAAAATAAAGATGACAGCAAATGAATACTGAAATGGAAACTAAAAAAGGGACTGAGTTAAAAAAACATTAAACTGAACACTGATGAGGTGGACTCATGAACAACGAAATACCCATTAAATGAAAAAAAAACATAAACTGAACACTAAAATGTTTGGGGAAAGTTTAAGTTTCTCTGTAGGAAGATGTTTGCTTCTTCCAGTTGCTATTTGTTATTCCAGCTGGTAACTTGCAGAGTCTATTGCAGAGTCAACTGGGAACGGAAATGTGTTAGGCTCAAATTTCAAAGCGTTAATATGTTTATTGAAGTAAAATTCACAGATCGTGTTGGTTTGATGCTCCAACCTAACTGCAATGGTTGAGTTTTTATGCCTTGCGTTAGGCAAATTGTTCTAGGGGCACAAGGATGCCCGTTCAACTAATAATAATCGTCTTGATCACCTATTCTATGCTTCGGAGGAACTGGCAGTAGCTCATCATGTGTTTTGTGGCTATGCTTTGTCAGCTCTAACGAAGGGAGTGGATCATTGAGGTGGGTGTTCTCACTGACGGAGCTTCGATCAGCGACAAACAACTTTAATTACGGTAACAAGATTGGAGAACGGCTGATTGGAAGTGTGTATTGGGGACAAGTCTGGGACGGTTCTCAGGTTTCTTTCTAGCTAGCAAGCACACGGCAATACTCATACAAGAAAAAAAAAAGAATCAAAACAGGACGAACCCTTCATGGGAACTCCTGTACCAATCCACACCAATTCGTTGAGCAGACTGATTCATAGAAAAGGCAAACAACACATCGATCACTAATCCACCCTAATCATCCAGAAACACTGGTAACACGAACAAATCAGATGCTCCCAGCACCCACCACCTCTACATCTTACATCGAACAATACAGATGCCAGCACAAAAACAGGACCACGGGAATCATATATCGAAACAAACGAGCAATGGAAATACTGATGGGTTTCAGAGCTTATCAATGCTTAACAGGGCCACGAATCATACCTTAGGAACCAGGGAAAAACACAGGAAGAACCATGGATTTCAGAGTTTCCCTAACCACATTTCAATGAGATGGAAGAACGGGGAAAAACACAGGAAGAACCATGGATACCGAACTCGTAGGTGGAAGATGCGGCGGCGCGTCGATTGAATCCGCAGGAGTAGTCCAAGCCTGTTGACGGAGTACGCGGCGGCGCGTCGCCTCCGGCGGAGTCGCCGTCGACGAGCTCGACAAGCCTCCTTGGAGCAACGCTCCAACCGAAGCTCGTATATGGAGTACGCGGCGGCGCATCGATTGATGCCGCAGCAGTATGGCCCCAAAGGCGGTAGACGGTGTGCGCGGCGGCGCGTCGCCTCCGGCGCCGACGGGCCGTCGCCGTCGAGGAGCTCGACAAGCCTCCTCGGCAACGCTCCAAATTCCTACCAGGTGTCGTTAACGGGTACGTAGAAACAAACCCGATTAGCTGCTGAAGCCCGCACCAACCCAATCAAACTGGGCCGCACAACATAGAACAAATAAGAATTAGGCCCAAAACAACACAGAAAATAACTTGAGAAAGCAGACAGCTGTCGACACGCTATTGGACAAAAAATCGACTGAAAGAGAAAATGTTTTTAGCTAACCAACGTTTAGAAGTTCCGTAAAAATAGCTGTGTTGGCTATGTCTGTGGTTGTGTCGGAAAACGTTTGGTAGAACGGCTTCTTCGGCAGCTTCTCCTGATTTGTAGGAATAGATGAAAATGAGAATTGTCCATAATACCCCTGGACATAGAATTTTGATTTTATCCGTGTAATATATGTTTGATCTCTGATTTATGTGATTCCAAAAAAATATTAAAATGAGAGATTATATTTTAACCCATAAGAAGGGGTTTCTAATAACATGGCCTTTTTTTGGGCCTGATTAGTGTACGTGGGCTGTATCTTGGCCCATCACGTGGCCCAACTGAAGCGCACCTGAATAGATCGATCGAATAAAAACAAAGGGGTGTTCGTTCTCCTCTGTACCGTCCGCCATGGGCGAGCTCAAAAGCTCAAATCAGAATGCGGAGAGGGGGTGATGGCGGAAAAAGAGTGGTGGAATCGAATCGTAAAAGTAGCATGGTTTAATTTTAGTCATCAATTTAGGCTGTAGCCACTGAAATTAGCACCACGATGGGAAAGAGAAGAGGTGTTGCCGCCTCCGTGTTGGAGTCGCTGGAGGAGACGAGCGAATGAGCCTTCAAAGGATCTTTTTGGCATTCTCCACCGAATGAGCCTACGTGGACTAGAGGGGACGGGGAAGAAGCGGGCGAAGCCACCCTTGTGCCGCTCCCTGCTTGGCACGATTTTGGCTGTCGGCTCCCTCCGTAATTTACGGAGGAGCTGCTGAGGGAGCCGCCCCTTTGGTGGCGATTGACGAGGAGCCGCTCCCGGAGCTGTCCAGGGAGCCGAAACAAACAGCCCCATAGTATACGCGCGAGTTTACAGTATTAATTGGAACAGTCACTTCTTACATCACATGCCCGCAGCTCATATTGATAGCACCAGACTCTGCATATATGAGGCGTGTAATCAAAATTTCAGATTGTGTAAGGCCTCACCGCAGCGTGGGTACGCCTAAGCGTGGGTGCTACGGGCGGAGGAGACTGCAGTGTATGCGCTTTACTGAACCGGAGGCGGAAATAAGGTTTCCGCCATTCCCTGTCGTGCCCAATGCCGGGTATCTCTGCGACACGGCGCCGCCGCCGGCCACCGAAGAAGCTTCCCAGCAAGGCGAGGCCCCCACCCGAGCCACACCCTTTCCTCGTCCACCTCAAGTCCCTCCCATCCCCCGTCGCCGCCGCGGCCGCGTTCCTCTCCGCGCCGCGCCACCTCCACGACCACCCATTCGCCTCGTGCGTGCTCTACCGCCTCGCGCGCGCGCGCCTCTTCCCGCTCGTGCTCCCTCTCCTCTCCGCGCTGCGCGCCCTCCGCGTCCCGCTGCAGCCCACCGCCTTCGCCGCGCTCATCGACCACCTCGGCGCCGCGGCGCGCCCGGACGCCGCGGGCCTCGTCTTCCGCGCCGTCCCGGCCTTCTGCTCCCACTCCAACGCCACCTTCCACGCCCTCCTCCACTCGCTCGTCTGCAACGGCCGCGTCGACGCCGCGCGGGAGATGCTTCCGGAGGCCCCCAAGCTCGGCGTCCGGACCAACGCCGTCTCCTACAACATCATCCTCAAGGGCGTCTGCCACCGGGACGGGTTCTCGGGCGCCCGCGCCGTGCTCGACGAAATGCTCGGCCGCGGCGTGCGGCCGACGGCGGTGACGTTCAACACGCTGGTGGGAGCGGCGTGCCGGGAAGGCCAGCTCGACGCGGCGGAGCGCCTCAGGGACGAGATGGCGCGCCGGGGCGTGGCGCCGAACGCCGTCACGTACGCGCTGCTGATGCGGGGCCTCTGCGACGCCGGGCGGTACGACGACGCCAGGAAACTCATGTTCGACATGGAGTACCGGGGATGCCAGCCCGAGGCGGCCAACTACGGCGTGCTGATGAGCGCGTGCGCGGCGCGCGGGGACGCCGACGGCGTCAGGGCGCTGCTCTCCGACATGCGCAAGCGGAAGCTGCAGCCCGATGACGCCGGGTACAACGTCCTCGTCAAGTGCCTGTGCGACGGCGGCAAGGTTGGCGAGGCGCACAAGGCGCTGGTGGAGATGCAGCTCAAGGGCACCGCGCCGAGCGCCGCTACCTACCGCGTGCTCCTCGACGGGTGCTGCGACGCGCGCGACTTCGAGCTGGGTATGCGGGTCTTCAACGCGATGCTGGCGAGCGGCCATTGCCCGCTGGCTCGCACGTTCCGGCGCCTGGTGAAAGGCCTCGGCGAGGACGGCAAGGCGGAGGAGGCCTGCTTCGTCTTGGAGCAGATGGCGAAGAGGGGGATGCGTTTGGATGCCGAAGGGTGGCAGTCAGTTGCTGCATGCGTTTGCAGCAGCAGTAGTGCAAGTGAGATGGATCTTATCGACAACTTGGCATTATCATCTTAATATACTCGGTTCATGTTACGGCATTTGAGTTTCTGATGTTGTATATGTTACTCCTATATCAATCTTGGAGATTAGCTTTCGGGCATATCAAACATACGGCTTCTTAAATGCTACTTCACAGGAATCAGATATATCAAAAATTATTAGTTTTTCTCTCTTATAAATGTTTTGTTTAGATATCTCATACTGCTTGATTCACAATAGAAAGTCATATCCCAGCATTCTGCCTACCCATCCGATGCACCTTTCTGTTCCAATGGCAGAGAAATAACTAAATGTCTACCATCAGAAACTTGGAACTGCAAAAACCATAACCACTTTCTATTTGTGCCTGCAAGCACAAGATCCTAATAGTGTCTAAAGTCTTGTGCGGTAGTGCGATGTGTCAGATGTCTTGCGAGCTATAGAACAAACTAAGAACAACAGACGCAAGCGACTCAAGAAAGACATTTTCCATGCATACTGATGTATAAAAGAGTTCATTATATCAAATGATACAACTCTGCACGTAAGGCAATCACCAAATATCTTATACAGTTTTTCCTATTACATAGGTGACAGCGCAACCAACAATTGCTCCTGCAAAAACCTACGGCAACAGAAACAATGCAGTGAGATAAGTTATGAGTATCAAGCAACCACATAAACAAAATCATGATGGATGGTAAATTACTGATAACTGAAAAATCATTTTCAGATACACATTCGTGTAAAACTGCCATAGATTAAGGATCCAAATTTTATCTTTAGCTCAGCATAAGATGTACCAAATTAGCTCATAGCAGTCACTAGATTTAGAAAACACAATTGATGTAAGCAGGATGGCAGCTTTCATCATTTATTGTTCAAATGTTACAACAAAACTTGGAAATGGTTCGAAACTACAGTTGGGAATCATCTAAGAACAACTCAACTTTGTGCACATGTATGGAATAGAAGATAATTGATAGACCTACCTGAAGTGGGCTATGTCCAAGAGGTTCCCGTAGTGGCCTAAAGGTCGAAATAATTGGATGTTCTGGTGGGAAATCACAAACTATTTGATTTAACAACTGCAGTCAAAGTTCAAAGATAGCATTAGAATACAGGAATTGCTAACTCAATGATATCTTAAAATACAAAAGAAAGTGACAACACCATGAAAAACAGGCAGCCTGAAGGTCAAGGTACACACATAAATCCCTAACGTACCGCAGCTTGACGACCGGTGTGAAACCTAATTCCTGATGCATCATACATCACCTGTAAGGAAAAATATTAGGTTAAAATATATTACTACATAAAGAAACAGTGCTTGCAGTTAAGTACTCATGAATATAACCGCAGCACAATCCAACTCGCTTACATTTACTTTTAAAAACTAGATATCTAACCAAAAAAAGAAAGAGGAAGTAAAATCCAAAGGCAAGTGTATATTAGTGCATGCTAGCATGTCAAGTCCCTGCATGGCATGTTTCAAAAAAATAAAAAGAAAAAAACAAGGGTCTCTGCGTGGTTCATGAGGGAGTAGTGGCATAGCGGAACCAGTAAATATAAGCTAACAACTACCAAGCTCCCAACTGCAGAAGCCCTTGCCAATGCAATATAAAAGAACTTTGTGAAATTGACAGCAAAGGCCTCAACATGGAAGCGACAGGTAGTGGCATTACTTTAGCACAAGTGACATTAAAGATGTCCACCTTCATCACAAATTGAATTGAAAAAAAAAATGTCCACTATGCTAAGGGGTAGGACAATAATTCCTCAATGAGGAGGTGCATGCCCATCCCCAGCTAGAAAAAAAAAAACAGAAGAAACAATTCATTGAATGGGTACTGAAAACCCTTCTTTCAATAGAAACAGAAGTTAAAAGGCTACTCAGTACCAATATTAACAATCACAACAAGTAAGGCTATCAGTCAAAGCAAAAAATAAACTTGTATCCAGAAAAAAAATGCATGGGATCTGATTGATTTAGGTACATACAACAGCAGCAAAGACCAGTGCAAGGGCAAACGCAGAACTATCAGCGCCTTCTTGTTGACCAACCGCCACAGCCAAACTCCCCACTGTTGCGGAAAGAGATGACAAAACTCCAGCTGAACTAAGAAACTTTCTTGCGTCCCATTTCTTCTCTTTTAACCTGCATGTCTAGGATGAATAAATTACAGATTAATAGAACAGCGCGGAAAGATCACACACACAAAGATTCTGAATATAGAGTAATAGCCACCCTGAATGCCATTTATGGTGGGCAGTCAAATACCGGTAATGTCAATACCTATCAAAGGGGTGCCAAAGCAATTGTACCACGAAAGCAGTATTACCAACTTTTTGTCTTTTGCTCTGAAATCCAGTATTATCTGAATTCAGGCTGGGTGATTACATTACTGTCATGCTATATGTGATCTTCCTCAAATATCAAAGTTTCTAATTGGATGTACAAAGGCATGTAATCACAACAATAACTTTCTAACAAACAACATCAGGTTACAAAGTTGCAATACTAATTTGTAGTTTAGACTTCTAACAATCGTTGCCCCAATAGGGCATAGCGTTCTCCACATCCTTCCTACCAAAAGTCAGAGTTCATTTCCAGCACAGAACTGATGTCCGCGAAAGCAAAGATCGTTCCTTGCTTCCTCTTCACACGAGAGGAAACCCTGAGTCTAAGCCTTGCGCGAAAATTTCAACCTTTTTGCTAACCAACCCAAACCCGATCGCAACAACCACCTAAAACGCGCACCGACACCGAGACACGGGGGCAATCGCGGAGGGAGATTTAGATCTACGGGGGAGAAGAAGGGGGGATGGGCGCACCAGATAGCGACGAGGTTGATGAAGTTGGCGAAGGCGAAGGCGAGGAGCGCGACGGCGAGGGGGAAGTTGCCGCCGCCCACGCCGATGGCGCCGGGGCCGCCCGCTCTGGCGAGCTCCGCCGCGGCCTCGGACGCCGCGGAGGAGGTCGCGGTGGACGCAGGCGTGCCGGCGCCCCGAAGCCCGGTCAACATCTCGCCGCCCCTCATGGCCGCGGCTTTGGCTCACTGGCTTCTCTGAGTCCTCTCGACTCGTCCGTCCGTCGCCTTGGTCGGGGACTCGGGCTTGCTGGCGTCGCGTCGCGTCGCGTCTCGCGTATTCTGCGTGTTGCGCTAGGGGGTGCTGCTTTGGCCTTTGCCGTCAAAGTGGCTGTGTATCGGGAGGCTCATTTGTTCAACGTGTCAAGGACTAGTGGCAATAATCTGGCGTAACGGTAATCTATTAGCGACCGACATCTTGGTTAGTACTAAAATGTTGGAAACAAAAAGATTCTCAAGTTCTCTCTCTCTCTCTCTCTCTTTCTTTTTTTTTTGCCGTCAAAGTTGTCTCTACTTGCCACATACAGAAAAATCTCTGATAGTATCAGATATTCTGGGTCGTCTCATATGCTTCCCCCAGGTTTATTTTGTGGTCATTTGTACTGGAAACCAGTTTCAGCGGAAGTAAGATTTTACTGGGGCGATAACGCCGATAAGCCTTGAACAACTCTGAGTATACGACCATTTAGTTTCGGATCTAAGAGCATCTCTAAAAGAGTTTAATAAGGTTTTTTTAAATCAAAATATTAGGATTCAATTAAAAAAAATCATCTTCAACAAAACTCTAAAATCACCCCAGTTTATTCATAGCCCTTAAACTTATTTCATTTGTAGCTACAAACACAGGAAAAATTAGGCTCATATTCCTTCTTTTTTCAATAGAATTAATGTTTTTTTTTTCCTCAAGTTCTGATGTGGGTCAATCAAAAGTGTTTTGATCCATTTTTAGAGGGCGATTGTTGAAAAAGGAAGAAAAATTGCTTCTCATAATTTTTTAGTTGTTTCCAAAAACAAATTTAAAGAACCAATTTAATAGGATATCTTAAAGATGCTCTAAATAAGTTGGGAAGGTAATCTAGGAGGGGACGGGACGGTAGTAGTTAATGGTGCCACGTGAATGCGTGATTGCCAACAAGATGCAATGGCCACCGACCCCAGAAACTGGCCTATGCCGACGTCACAGGATTCCATCGTTCTTGTGTCTTTCCAGATGCACGGTTTTATGTTTGTTCAGAAACAGCAAATGACGATGCAGTATCCGAAGAAGCAAGAATCCCAATCTAAACAGGAATAGTAATAGCAGAACCAAATATACTTTGGCTTTTCGAAAACAAAAGCAACCATACTTTCATGTATACAACGGAGCAGAGCACATCTGAATGAACCACCCCAGATGGACATGGGTCTGACAAGAATCTCACTAGGGACAGACAGCTCGCGCGTCACATCACATGGTCTAAAACGAACGTACACGTTCTGCTAATCTGGGTGCACGGGTTTACCTAACTGAAACACAACAAATCTACGTAGCCACAACAGCACAACAGCGCCGATCTTTTATTCTGAACACCCTCTGCTTCCAGGCCGAATCGCTGATGTAGAAACAGAGGCACAACAACACAACACAGCACCCGTTCTTACTCAGAAGACAGCTCCTGCTGCTTCCGGGATCACTTGGTCGCGATGAACAGCCCCCACCTCTGCTCACCGGCAGAGCTCCGTTTCAGCTTAGAGTTCCAGCCGTTCACGATGTCGTCATAGTCCTCCTGTGTTAAGTGGAATGAAAAAAACTACATTAAAAGGTGTTACCAAACGTAGAAGCACAATTCAGGCTCCTGGGATGTCATTTCACGGTTGAAATAATAATCATTTCTCTGTGTCTTAATTTGTTACCTGGCTAAAGTCTGCCAAGAAAGCATCTTTGTTCTTTTCAACCTCAGCTAGCTCCCTCCGCAGAACACTCAGGAACTGAAACATATTTGATGGAAGTGAGTCAAGTCTTTATGGAAGCATGGAACTACATTTGTCCATTGTGGACATCAATATGGCATAGTGGTAAACCATAAGGCTGCGATGATAGGAGATTCAGAGAGGGAGATAACCTGTTCAGTGCGATCTTCGGCAATGACATCATGAAAACCAGCATTCTCCAGCATCTGTGTTACCATGTAGACATTGGTTAGAGCTTAGAAGAGCTAGCCTTTCCGATTCAAACCCACCAAAGCAACTAGAGTGGCTATAATATGCGGCTATAACTGTCGAAACAAACCTGTCCATAAGCCTTCACGTCATGAAGGTCATAACCTCTCTGCTTAATGTATGCAGCAAACTCTTCAGATGGTTTCCCAGGATTCTTGCAATAGTCACTGATTAGGACCTTGCCTCCGGGTTTTAGCCACTTGTAGAAGCTTTTAAACAAAGCTGGTTTGTCCTAAAAACGCAAAAGCAACATCTGTCAATTGAGACTTTGATATGAAAATGCTATGAGATCAGCATCTCAAATATATCCCGAATCCCACTTGAGGTATATTTATCAATTTGATCGACATGTAAGGATTAAAAAGAGTTTCTCAAAATAAATATTTTCATCGTGGCATGCATTCACTCGTATTCCATGATCTATCTGTGCTAGCTAAAGCGCTACTGATAATATGATTGTGCAGATAAGTAACAGATTCTGATAAAGAATATCATCAAATTCTACATAAGGTGAAACATACTTGTATGTGAAGGATGGTGTCGCGGCTGTAGATGACGTCAAAGCTATTTTCCGGGTAATCCTTTGTGGTGCAGTCAGCAACTTCAAACTCAACAGAGCACTTGCGTCCAATGGCACGTTCGATGGCAAATGAAACCATGTTAATGGAAAGATCAATACCGAGAACATGGACATCATAGTTTTCAGCCATATAGAAGTCGCCTCCTCCAATTCCACATCCGACATCAAGTACTTTCTGGCCAGGTTTAAGATTCAGCATGTCCACAAATTCCTTTGTAGTCTCTGTTTGCCAAAGAAGCATGTTGTGTGATTTATGTAGAGAAAGTGATTACAGTTGAAAAGTTAATAGTAGGGCGAGAAAATTAGCGAGCTTACCGATTCCACCGGTGCTCACAAAACCCTCACCAAAGACACGTTCATAACGTAAGATTCCACTTGTTTTGTATTGCACGTTGTCCAGGAATCTCTGAAACCCTCTGTCTTCTGTTGATATTACCTTTTCCCACAACCAGCATAACTGTTGACATTATGTAGTCGTTTATGTCAGTAACTTTGATTTAACTGCTCCAGTGCAAGTATTAACAAGATGTGCGTTCGAAAATGCGTACCTGGTTTTGATTTTTCTTATTTTTCACATAAGCCCCGATACACTTACTAGTGACAAGAGAAAGTTCATAAGAATTTCCATCTTGATCATAGGAATGGCATTCTTTAAAGACCTGTGCATGTAAACAAAAAAGGTTAGCTACTTGGAAGCAGTAAAACTGTATGTTTTATTGGCGACCATGGACATGAAATTAACACCAAGGCATTCCTATGATCAAGATGTGGCAATCACAAATAATAGTATACATAAAAGCAGTGATTGATCAGCCCTAAGCAATAGTATCTGTATCTCATTTATTCTGACATACAATATTGAAAGTAATTGTTTGCAGAGAGATGTAACAGCAAAGGTGGTGACCCAGGTTTTAGTCAATAAGACAGGACACAAAAGACTAACAGGTAATACTGAAAGGTGTGTCGTAGAAAAATTTCCACTATTGGAACTGAAGAAAGATTGGAACGAAGGGACTTGTAACATTACCTTGGTGTAAAACCTCGGTTCTCGATAGTGTGTTGGGTTCACTTTCCTTTTGGAGTCTCCGGATTGGTGAAAACATGATTCTCTGAAGAAGATATGGCCACCAACCTTTACCCATTTCACCATTCTTGCTACCAGCTTCTCAACCTATAGTATGAGACATCACAGTTATAGGAGCAGGAAAATTTTATAAAACAGGCGGTTCTGAAGAAAATTTAGACCATGTTTTATTGAATGGATGTCATTTATGGAAGTGATCCCAGATGAAAGATGGGAGAGGTTGCTAAATATACATCTTTTCTTCCTTTTATGAAGAGAAACAGGCACACGGATATCAGTGACCCATGAGTATTGATTGATCTTACCTCCTTATCCGAGAGGTACATCAATAGCCAGTTTGAAAATATAAGATCAATGGAGTTATTTTCAATCTTCAGATCCGGAGATGTTACATCAGCACACATAAAGGTTATGTTCTTGAAATGCCCATTTATGCTTTCATTCTACAAAAATAAAATAAAAATTGAACAGATTAGTTTGCACACGTCAGTTATCATACGTAAGCTGCCACACATGAATGTTACACAAACACAATAAAGGCACACCTTCTTAATCACACTTTCAATGAAATCCAGTGCTAGAACATGCTCAGCTTCTTTGGCCAGTTCCCCTGTAAAGCGTCCTATTCCAGCACCAAGCTCCAGTACCGTTTTCCCTTTGTAAGATGGAAGTATAGATAGGACCTGCAGATCGGTGAAAAAATAGTCCTCTGTGAAAAATATGATTACCCAGTTTTCTTTCTTTACCATGCCAGATCTGAGTAAACAGTGGTGAAACAGTACGGGTGGTTGAAAAAAAAAAAGAGCAGTAAAGATATTATTATCATGATAATATACGGTCACAAAAAATCTAAGTAACTATCATGAGGTACATGATTAGAAAATCACGATGCTCAGTAAAATAAGAGGGCAGTTAGAGGCTCAGAGCACTAGAGGACTGAGATGGGGAAGGTAGGGGAAGCTAGATATTTTGTAAGCGTAGTAGGCCCCTTTCTTTCACTAGGTCCAAATTACAGTTTCAAAAGATACATTATCTAGTTCCCTACCCATTTTTGCTGAGCCCATTTTTGGGGAAATAAAAAGGGTGAGTCATATCCAAATTACAGTTTCAAAAGATAAGTTTCATGCCCATCTCTGTGAAGCCCATTTTATTGGGGAGAAATAAAAAAAGGTAGTCATGTGTATGCAAGTTGACCTCCTATACAAGTCCTTGTCAGTGCTGAAATCAGCAAATTTTTGTTGATCAATTGGTGTATGGCCACAATTGGCTGCAACAGAAACCAGACCACGAGAGCGTGCCAGTTGCCGCTCACGGACAGGCCGTGATCGCTCATGTAAACTTCAGCACCAACCGGCATGTTACACCATGAAAATGTATGCACCATTTATGGAACGAAAAGGAGGTGATTCTCCCGATTATACTACTCGTAGCAAGCGTCGGCATCAGCCTCTCTCTCTGCCTCAGCTCTAGTGCATTTCTTTTACGTTTTTTTTTTCCAAATGATTAATAGAGACATGACTGTCCTGAAATGAATTACTACGTCCCTGTCAAACAGTTGCTATCATCTTTTTTCAGGGGCAAAAGGGGCGTGCCAGATGGCCACTGACGAGCACCGGCCAATCGTTTTTTCTGCATCAAGATATCGCAGGATTCAGAGTATCAACAGCATCCAAGAGGAGGGGAGATAATAGAAATGTGAGATCGATCGGGGAGGTTCAGAGAGAGGAGCATGGAACGTTTGGTGGCATCACCTCGGGGCGCTCCTCCTTGTCGAGGTCGGCGGCGCGGGAGTCTAGCATCATGGACTCGACGGTGAGGTCCTTGGAGTGCTCCTCCCAGTAGCTCTTCTGCACCTTGCGCTCCACCTCGCCGACCCCTGCAGCACCACGCAAACCAGCCATGAACAAACGCACACGACCACCACCCAGAACCCAATCAAAACCCTCGTCAGATCGCCGTCGCCGGCACACCAACTGCTCGACGCATTCCCCCGCCCAACAAAAAAACACAACAGGCGGAGCAGATCCGCGATCCGCTTACCATTCAGGACGGCCACCACGGGCGCGGCGCCGGCGTCCATGTCTCGTACTCTGTTTTTTCTTTTTCGTTCGAAATGTCTATGCGTTGCGCCGCGAGACTACAGGCCGGCGGAACGGAAGAAGAAGAGGAGGAAAAAGTTTGTTCAGGTGCGCGTGGTGTTGTGTGGTGGACTCGTGCGTTTAGGCGCCCTCGACGGCGAGACGGGAGCGGGAGAAGCCGCGGGAGCGGCGGTTGTGGGCGAGGCCCCTCTGCTGCATCAACCAACCGCCCGCGCGGACGACGGAGGCAGCGCGACCGGAGCCGCGCGCGATTTGCTTGGAGAGTGTGGAGTGGTGCTTGGTGAGGAGTGGAGTGGCGAGCGGGTCGGGCGGCGGAGGCGGGGGGCTTTATAGCTGCGTGGCGGCGAGGCGAGGTGAATCCCCGTGGAGATCTGGGCGGGCCAGGCCCGCGCCTCGGATCGGCTGCTCCCCGCCCAACAGCGTGTGGCCTCGGATCGCGGGCCGCGGCGAGCCGTTCCGTTCGGTCCCTCCTCCGGCGCGTCGCGTTGCGGTGAAGGTAGTATCACCGGACCGGGCGATGTTGCAACGTTGCCGTACTGCTACAGTTTCTAGTGTGTGCCCGTCGCTGTGGACCATCATCTCTCTCAGCGGATTCCACATGTATGGTGCTCGTGTCTTAATGAACGCTAATTTCTTTTCCTTTTTTTTTCCTCTCGAGCTTGCAATCATTTCTGGCACAACAACTACAACAACAATCATTGCTGGAAGGGAGTATGTGTTGCAACAAAATAATTCCGTACTGACAAAGTTTCTGGATTGAAAACAATGTTGTCTTTAACATTTCCATGGAGACTTTTAATTGTTTCTTTGTTTTTCAGGTTATGACGACTCCATTGATTTGACATCTAGCTAGTCATCTAGGAAAAATTGAACGAAAAACCCCAATGGTAATGATAAAAAGGCTGAGTTGTAGAAATAGTGAAGTGTGTCTTTTTTGTTATACACATATCTTTCCCGTTTTAGGCCCCCTTTGGAACGCGGGAGTTTTTCCTATTCCTGCGTTTTTCCAGTGAACAGTCAATTGATTCCCGTGAAATTCCTGTACAATTCCTGTGAAAATCCTGCATTCCAAATGGGCCCTTAGTGGAGCACAAAGAACATCAAATCGCATTACTGAATAATATTATGTACTCCATCTCAAAATATTAATATTTCTAAATATGATCAAAGTAAAGCTTGGGTGTATTATGCTAAATTGTTATGATGACTCCACTGATTTGACATCTAGCTAGCCATCCAGACTTATTAAACCAAAAATCATGACAGTAAGGATAAGAAGGCTGAGTTGTCAAAACAACCATGTGTGTCTTTTTTGTTATACACATATATACCTTTCCTGTTCTGATGGACCATAAGGAACATGCCATCGCGTAATAGTGCGGATAATTAGTTACTCTCTCCATCTCAGCATATATTTTATCAAAGTAAAACCTCCATATATTATGCTAAACTCTCAGGAAACTGTGAAATTATCTGCAGCTCATGTGAAGCAATCAGAACATCGCATTTTCTTTCCTTCTCAAAGGGGAAAAAACAACCAGAACCATGGTCCTGATGAAACGTGGTGTGAATCTAGCGGATTAGATTGGTGTTTGGTAGGATGGGGGATATTGTGCGGGTGTCGCACTACGTGGAGGTAAACAATTGGGCCGGTGGATACCCCGGTGGTACCCTGGGTCCCAGCTGATTGATACTTTCGTCCTGTTGCATGATGCCGCACTGACAAATTGCAAACTTTGTAGTAATCCACAAGAAATATGTTTATATATTTCTATGAAAAATCATAAGTACATTCATCAGGGTCTAAAAATCGCGTACGCGGAAGACCGTCTGAGCAAGTGCAGTACTGCGCTGAGCCAAAGGGCATCAATGAGCATGACGTTTTATTCAGAAAAGAAAAAAGTTCATGACGTTTTTCGAAAGCCACATATCAATGTGCATGATGGTGACAATTTCAGCAGCATGTTTACACTGTCGAGTAGTGTTCTGACACTCAAGAGTATCTTCGCTGCAAGAGGAGCTTTAATATGGTTACATACACGAAAAAAGATGCATCTACGATGCAGGTACGTTTTCTTATCCGTTTGTTAACGTGCTATGCACTCGATACGGGCCAGTGGAATCCGATTATCAATTCACCGAAATTCTCAGTTTTGCATCCACCATTTTGCTGAAGATTCCAGCCTACCCTACATGACAAGAAAAATTAAGACGATGGGTCTGGGGCTAGGTATCATGGCTGAACCGAAGGCCTTTCACGGGGCGAAAAGCCGGGTCACTGATTGAGATTCTGCTGTTGAGTACTTTTCTTCGGCTCAAAGAGACGACAATCATGTTCAGGACACTGGGCACTGCTGAGACGTTGCCATTTGCGATGCAACATGGGCTTTGATTGAGCCAAGGGGTAAAGAGGAACAGGTGAAGAATAGCAACCGCACAATAATCCTGATGCATTATTGGCACAAAAGGTTAGATCCACCAAAGGTAAATTGCCATCAGTTAATAAAAAGAAACTTCTTACCAGCTGAAGTAGAACACTCAAATCAGGTGAAAAACATTTGTAAAAAAGCCGTTGAGAAAGTATAGTATGCAAAACTCACAAGTTATATAGGCCTCCTCAATTGAAGGACAGATACAATAAAACATCCTCTTTTATATAAACAAAAAAGGGAAGAAAAAAAATGATACTCCGATTTGAGACCTGGGGGGCAGGTAGCATTCAAAAGAATTATTCAACAGAGCACAAAATCCTCAATCACATGACATGTAACAGAGATGCAATCAAACAGCAATGAAATAAACAACATACGAAACTGTCCTAAATTATGTTGCTGTTTTGTTTGTTATAACCATGTCCTACTATTTATTGACATATATTGGTGTTACAAGTCACTAATTTCTTTACAACAAGGGTCACTCGCAACCCCGTGTGTTGAAGCCAATACACAATACGCATGCCATAAAATACAAGAATGGACAGGTACAGGCACAACACATGATATAATCACACAAAAATCGCATTTGCTTGCTCTTTCTCCTATGTAGCCTACAGAAGTTGAGCACCACCGAATGGGTTTTGTTGCTGATGTCCGTTGTTTGCCACGGGGAAAGCCCCAAAGCCAGTGTCCAAAAATGGGTTTGGTGCAGAGCCCATTCCCGGTGGTTGCGGTTGCATCGGTGATCCAAAAGGATTAGGCTGCATCATGGTTGGTATCTGCGGATGCTGCTGAGACATGGCGGCCATTTGAACTGATGGTGGAGGAGCGACTTGGTTTGACATGGCGAAAGGATCATTCGTCATGAATGGATTAGGAGCTGCCGAACCATATAACTGCTGTTGCTGTCTCTGCCTATAGGCCCCCTCATCATAAAGGCTATCCAAGATGAGTTTATCAAATCCACCTCCCTGTAATCAGTGAGTCGACGAGTTAATTTAATTGAAGGCAGGTGGACACACAACTAACCCAATTAACAATCCCAGGTACTATATGCATTTAAGTAAAAGAATCTTATTTTCTGAAGAACAAGTATGCAAAGTGAAACATCCTGTAAGGCACTGCCATGAACAGGTACAGCCTAACTAAACACCATCCCTTCTCAGCCTGGCTGATCAGATGCATTCAACCAAATAAACTGACTTGCATGCCCACAGCCTGACTCCAGTGAGCCTGACTCAGTAGATACGAGCCAGGCTGGGTCATGCAGATAACCAATCACCCCCAATATGAAGCTCAAACACGCCTGCATAGTGCTGTTTAGCGCATCAGGTATCCTAAACTAAACCACATATGACCAGTACTAGTTCATTTTTCATATGATATTGATCGTTCAAAATTAATTTCTCTCATCAGATGCTGCTGTTAATATGATTCAGCACATAGCCATCCAAACTGAGAGCTACTAGATTGCATTCTAACATTGCATCATTTGGATTCTCACAGATCCTGGAAGCTGCACATTATAAGGAGTACAACATTGGGAGATCAACTATGAAGCACACCACATGTACAAGGAATGTTGTTTACCACGTAAGAACGCTCTTATTTACACCAGATATCAACAATACCTTTTCATTTCACATAACACAGATCGTTCAAAGTTTGTTTCTTGTATTAAATGCTGTTAATGTGGTTTAGACACCTAACTCAGAAGAGGTTAATAAATTGCATTTTAGCGGGACCATCAAAAGGTATATTTTTTCCCTCACAATGTTCTTTTTCTTTTTGTATTCACTGGCTCAATGTTAATGACAAGGTATGCATGGTTAATATACCTAGAGCAATTTCTTCCACTCGATTGTGCACTGTAAGAGCATTCTGATTGGCCAGAGCTACATCTCTCTGCCCATAATTTATTGGTGCAGGACGGTAGGGCATTGTAGAACTTATGCATGTTCATGTTCAGTTATACAATTTGCCAACTTGTCCTACACCGCAGTAATTTCTACCATTTACCATTACAGCGCAGAACCATCGAAACACATACATGTTCTCCAAAGAACTAAAGTACCAGTGATGAACTGATGGTCATGTAAGCCATATTTAGACTTGAACAGACTCCTATTTGCCTATTTTTCTAAGTATATCCCTATTGCTCTAACGGAGCAGGTTTGGCACCCAACAGTTGCGTTTAGTAACAGGAAGCTGTGAATTGCTATACTAAATAGTACGGATAACGTGAGTACCACTTCCCACTTCAAAGAATTGATATTTCAGAAAGAAAAAGATTCGAGAAACAAACCAATTGAGTATCTGCAGCCGCAGTAGTGTTGCTTGGAGTGGTAACAAGGGCGAGCTCCCATCCTGTTGGATCAAATCCCTTATCTTGCAATGCAGTAGTGCCAGTTGTTGAAGCACTAGCATCTAACAGATGTAAATCATTTATCATGAATCATAAGTGGATGACCCTTTGCAGATCCTTAACAGACAAGATGGATTCAGTGATAAGAAATTACCTGTTGGAACGATGGCCAAGGCACGAGCATTGCTTTCCTCCATTGCTGATACACTAGGGTTTGGATCATATAGTCCCTATGAAGCGAATAATAATGAGTATGTTGAGGTACTGAATATAGGTACTCCCTCCACTCTTTTTCCTTGACGTTTAGACAACGCAATTAGTGCCAATTTGCTAAGTTTCTTGTCTTAGCGTCATGAAAGAGAAATCGGAAGGGAGTATCTAGATTAAGCAATTTAGGTACCGAATACACGCATTCTTTTACCCACCAGTAAATCACCAGTATCTGCCATTTCGGTCTTGGGAGGAGCTGTAACAACTTCAGGAACAGGTGGTTCGGGAATAGGTTCTTCTGCTGGTGCTGTTTCCTCTTCAACAGGTGCAGGCTCAGGAATTTCCTCTGATTCTTCAGGCTTGTATGTAAGGAGAAGCCTCTCAGAAAATTCCTAATAACAGAACAATAGGAGATTGATGAATACCCAATCCGGACAATAAACCACAAAATAACCCAGACTGATCCATACAAAGATGAGCGTTAAATTTAAGCTCAGAAATGATCACAGAAGCAGTTATAGGAGAATCAGTTCGATAGTGGGTAAATTTACTGTCTAAACAACATATAAAATGGAATTTATGCCGTATACTATGCAAATGATATGCCCTGACAAAGAAAACTCCTATCTGGCGGAGAAATCAATTACAGAAGTGGAATCCTAATGTTACATAACTTCAATAAAGCCCTTATTAAGTCGTTATTGAAAAACATAAATAAAACAACGGTTGTGTAAAATCACAGCTAAATTCTAAATGTTCCATTAAAGCGCACTAATACGATACGAACTTTCTTCCATAGGCCGATATGCTCATACTAAGTGTTGTAATCTCTCATTCATGCGCATTAAGGAAATTGTAAAGAAGAAAGTCAAACGCTCTAACTTCAGTAAAGCAACCTTGTAAAACCATTATTCAAAGATACATATAAAAGAACAGCTATGTGATTTTTTAGATAGCCAACAAATGGAAACAATATATCATTATCAGCCAAGAACTAACCAGGGGTTCTCGAACTGGAACCATACGCGGAGCCTCCCTCACATACTCCTCCATAGTTGCAAGAAATGTTTGTGGTGGCTGAGGAAAATTTATTACATGAGACATAAATTTAATCCAGTGTAAATACTGAAACAATCATCAGCCAAAAAAAAAAAACTAACCTCCCTCAGAGTGGGAAACTGAAAGTTCCTCGCCAGTTCTAAACCCCGGCAATTCTCGTAGAAGTCGGATAGATTTCCAGCCTGAAATACAAACACCATAATAACCAGATAAGAATCAGAACACGTGGCGTGTTGATATTCTCAGAATATAGACAAATAAATATACTCCCACCGGTTTTTAATTGATGATGTTAGGACAATATTTTTAGTTTATCTTTGAACTAAAAAAAGATTCTCCTAACGGCATCTAGAAACCAGAGGGAGTACTTCGCAGTATCATTTTCAGGACTCCGAAGTTACCTGTTGACCAGCCCTTCTGTAGATATCAAGAGCCTTAAGTGCTTCATGTCTTGGCATCTCGAAAAACTAGAAAAACAGAAACTAACGTAAGTGTCACTGTCAGCCATATATGGGAATGTGTTTCAATTAAAACCAGCAGTATTACCTTATCAACAAGGTTGATAATTCCATCATTTATCGCACAATAAATTTTGAAGCTTTCTTTTAGCACCTGTATTCAGATCGCAGTCTGAGCTCAATTCAACAAATGAGACATGGTACTCACTACTCAGGTTGAGCAGAAGATACAAGGGCATACTGATGTATACTTGTATAGGTGGAGCTTACATTCAACACAGCAACGAATAAACGGTATATAATACATATATTTGTGTATATATTTCAGCAGCAATCAGACATGACAACAGTAACAAATATAGATTAGGAAATTTTCTATTGTCCGAGACATGCATTACATAAGAATCAAGATTCTGCAATTGTGTTTGGATGGTATCTAGCAGGACTTTCGAATCTATAGCACAAACAAAGTGAACCAGCAAAGAACAGAGCTTACCAAAGCTAGAGCATACTGCACCAAGTAGTTATTATTTGCAGCTCCTTCAGGCTGTGATAACATAGAAAACAATGTTAGGTGACACATGGAAAAGAAAATCAAAGATATCATATAGAACTTGTAGACGTTTTAAGCCAAAGGTTAGAGAGGTAATCACCCGGCATCCAACAAGTCGGTATAACAATTGCTGCAAAGCTGGAAGTTGATCCAACAGATCCTGTGAATCCAATTCTCTAGTTCTACTATGCCCCTGATGGAAAATGAATCAATTGAAGAATTAACAAGGGAGTTGGCACCAGTACTGCGATTTAACACAGTGGAAATCCTAGAGAGTAATCAGCTACAGAACCATAATGATGTTAGCAAACCTTATCAGGACCTTGACCTTGCTTGGACAAACGCTCGGCTTCAACATCATACTGGAGAACTCTGAAGCACTCCAATCTTTCCTCCAAAAACAAGCCATATGTGCGGACCCAAGCAGAACAATCCCAAGCTGCACAGCAGTGGCTATAAGAAAATAGGGAAACCAATAGGTAATAAGCAGTAAATGTCCTATCTTAAGAAGAAATACTAACCAATTGGGCTGGAGTCATCCTTAAAGTTTGAGAGTTGCAGAATCCTTCCCCTTTGTGTAAAATTGAGAAGCTCCTCACGAAATGTAGGGTCGCCCTCGCGGAGAAGTCTATGGATTACTACAAGTGTTTTCAATGCAACCTGCACGTCACAAGTGAAGATACAAAGGAAATTAACTGCCAGCACAAATTCAAATTTCTGTAATGGCAAGGGGGGACATTCATCAAACAACACCAACAGATATACCAATATACGGCACGAATAAAAAACCTTGAGCAATGGTAAAACTTACAATCCAGTTGCGTGTCTTGGCAAGACGGCGGGCAAGCGCGTGGATGCAGTAGGCGATATCTGCTCGTGGCCTGGCGATGGAGGTCGCCGCGACAATCTCTGCAACACCGCCATATACAAATTATCCCCATGAAACATTGAACCCAATGGAAAAACTCATTCCCATGACGCTTCGGCCTCCCACTTAGAGGCACGATCTATTTCCGAACCCCCTAAGCACTAAATTAGGCGGAAACTTTAATACGCCGGAATACAGGGTATAAGAATGAATCAACGCACTCCGCAGGTGGCGCTCCTTGGGCGGGCACTCCACGTGGTTAGTCGCCTTCACGATCGCCACATCCAGATCCTACAAAAGCGAGCGGACACCAATCAGAACCCCACAGATCCGAAGCCGCTCCCATGCCCAGGCACAGCACAGCCCACTCCAGCACACCAATAGGCTAGGGTTTGGATGAACTTGACAAAACTTGGAGGCACGAAAAATCAGAGCGGAACGGAAGGGGATTCCTGGATCGGCGGGCACCTTGAAGTCGGAGTTGAGGTTGGCGAGGCTGACGGTGGTGGTGTCCTTGATGGCGCCGTAGGCCTTGCGCCAACTATGCATCGCCGCCATTTCCTGCGGCGGCCGCTTCGCCCTCCTCGCCGCTCGCTTATTTGCTTTTGCTCTCGCTCTTCTCTTTGGTTTTGGTGGAGGAGGGCGTTTGATTCGGTTATTTTTTCTGGGGTGGTTTCTGCGTTGCGTGCGAAATTTCGCCGACGCGGGGAGTGAAATCGAACAAATGGAGGCTGCTTTTCGCGAAGTGGCGTACGCGCGGGCGCGTCTCGAATGATGGACGGCGTCTCCCTTGTGATTTACGAGCGGAAGGTTCGAGACTTGAACGAATGCTCTGGCCGAAATTTGCCGTGATTTTGCACGTAAACCCCTCTAAGTTGGATAAATTGTGCAAAGAATTTAGGATTGTCCACGCCGCGCCAGAATAATATTGTGCTTTCTTTGACTGACTTTAGGAAGAGGTCAATTAACTCATGAGAAAGGTCAACGGAGGCGTCTATGTTGGAGAAAAAAAAAACTGACGAAGGATTCAAACAGTTGTTTTTTTTTTTTTTGGTGCACTAGCTAATGTCTTTCCTAGGTGTGCCACTGCTCGTTAGATGAAAATCACACGGTTGACACAAGAATTGAGATGGAATGGTGCATCGTCCTTATACACTTGCGTGTCCGATCAGTGCCTAACCGTCATCTGCTTTTACACAACGTACTATTTGTCTGTGACTTTTGGCATGACATCTTTGAGGACGAAAAACACATGCATGAATTCATAGAAGTCAAGGGTGCAAGGTGGATGCTAAATTGCTAATAAACGGTACTATTGTCTCTCATGAATTCGCTGTCCAGAAACTGTTTTCTTCGTCACGTAGGGTCACCTGAAGAAACTAAACAAACAGACCCGTGCGTCATGCTTCTCCTGCTTTCGGTTGCGCTTCGGTGTCGAGCACTCTGATCAGGCGCCGTCAAGCGTCGGCCAACGAAAGGACGTTGTTCGGCTAGTCCGACCACACAGCTCAAAAGAGGATGAACAGTCAGCGATGCTTCCCTTACAGCTTGCATCATTCAGTCCAATGCAGAATGGCGAAGTATGGTCGGAGCATTCCAATGAATGGCCAATTCAGTCCAATTCAGTCCAATTCAGGCCATGACCATGCCAGCCTTCCAATGTGATCATTGAACTATGTATGCTAAATAAAGGCGAAGTATGGTCGGAGCATTTGACTCCAATGAATGGCATTATTGTTTTTTTGTTGTATCCAATCATTGTTCGGACTTGGGCTTAAGCAACCATGAATCTAATAGGGGCATTTGCAATGGCATGGGAAAAATTATGCCAATCTATTATATGGAGGTTGTTAACTTTACATCTTTGGTTGTACTTCCGCCGCAATTATCGTACTACCTAAACTCCTGTTTTAGAGTCAATCGGTTGATACCAGTTAGGGCTTTATTTTATTTTGATAATATCTTTTTTAACAATAATATCCTATTCTGATCTTGAAAAGTACATAAGATTTCATGGGATGGCCTGATGCTGGATGCTAACGACTAACAATATACCCCGTGACTCTACCTACGTTGTACTGCAGCACTTCAGTGGTCCTTTCTCAAATACAGGCAGGCAAAGTAGTCTTCAATGTGATCTACCGGTAAACTACTAACCAGATACGGTCGCAGGACTCAGATAAATGTAAGTTCCCAGTCATACGACCGAGTACCGACTAGTAGTTGGAACCTTGCAAAATGATCAGGAAGAGGACTATGCATGGTCCACGGAGGACCACTTGGACAAACGCAACAAGAGAGAAGAGCCAAAATGGCAGAACAGCAGAGTCATAGGCAACACTCATCAGCTCATCAGTTGGTCATCACGAGGTGCACTCAGAATGTGGAGTTTCATGGCTACACAGTTAAAAAACTTGCGGTGCCAATCATGGTACCACACGGCACAAGTGACCTGTCATGGAATCTTGTACGACATGAAAAAGAGATACGTCCAGGGCAGCAAAGCTTCCAGAACACCAACCACAGGTTGATGAAGCACAGCTGCATGCTTAGGATCTAAAGACAAGGATTACATATTTTTTTTTTTTTGAATGCATATGCAAGATATTTACATCTATACAGTGTGTTACTGCAGTCTTGCAGACAAATTTTACTCACCAGTCACCAGCCGGTAGGATATATACTATACCATTTACCAATGCTAAGGATAGCCGAGATTTTTTTACAGAAGCAGCGAACGTAAAACGCGTGCATACTACTCATCCCTTGGTATCCACCGGCTCCACCAAATGCTTTTGCCCTGGCTGGCGAGCTCATTCATGCTCTCATTGATCGTTCGCACGATCTTCCTCTGCACGCGCAGCAACGATGCAAGCGGGTTCCGCTGGGCGCTACCCTTCTTCGGTTTTATTTCCTGCAAGAGAAAGATCAAGGGTGGTGAGTGGACAGTAAATGTTCTCCGGACAGATCTTTTGTTTATCACATTGGTCAGGACTCTGATTTTTTTTTTCCAGCAAACTGCTGCAACCAGTCAAACAGCTCCAATATTTCAAAATTCAAATATCTGTGAGTTGTACCAAGCAACGACGCTGTCAATCTGAGCACAAGAAAAAGAACAAGTCTGCCTTACGTACCCTGAGCTCCTGAAGCTGTGCTTCAGTAAAGCCTCCCCCTGATTCAGTTCCTGACCTTGCCATGAGGCCGACAACCCACCGGGCTGTTTCACTGTAGTCCTGTTGGGTTGCCCGGAATAGTTGCAGGCTTAAGTTTTGCATAACAGAGAGCCCAAGAAGCCCTTCACGGATGAAATATGGATGTGCCAATGCAGCCTTAGCACTGGTCCTTTGCCGCGCTTTGTACCGGACCATCGATGTGAGTAGTTTCCATCCAATGCCATTATCTAAATCCAAGATGTCGAAGCCCCTCCGAAGCTCTGCGGTAGCGCGTGGTTCTACCAAATTTCTCCAAGCTTCTAGGTCATAATCACATCTCTTCAGTTGGCGGTTAAATTGTATAAGGCTGCTATCAGTTCGTAGTGAAGGAAATGCCTACAAAAAAAAGCAAACATCGAGATTAAAGAGATTAACAAGTACATTCTAAAATCCTCCCAGATAACTTTTGTGCTGCATTGTCTTCAAAAAAGTTGTACCATGAAACATGGCGACGGAAAAACAATCCTGTACTGAAAATGACAATGAAAAATATGCAATGTCGGTGTCCCTGGATATATGGATAGCACTGGCTGAAGCAGAGTGTGGAGATGCTGCTAAGTGCTACTACAGAACATGTTCCAAAAGCAGACAGACATGGGCAGAATTTACATGCTGGGCTAGTTGCATGCAATATGGCATATTTTCAAGATCTTAAGTTATGTGGCAACACAAATAGACTATGATTTCATATGTTGATACTACATATGAGCTAAGCTAGTCATGATGATCAAGTGTGCACAACTACTGCAATAGTCAGTGGAAGCAAATAGCTTGAAACAAGTAATTACAGAGTAGACGAGTCTGTCCAAGCAGCAGTATAGTGCAAAGGCCTATTTGACGAGCAATATTTTAACATGGAAACCGATGGACAAGAAAATTCTGTGAACATTGGAACACACTTTGAGAACTTGGCATGCAATTAAACATTTGAAATTTCTTTGTATTGTGCTCCAGGAATGTACCTGCACCTCGCAGACAATATTCTACAGGTACATCCATTTTAAGGCATTTCTGGTTTACTATGAGGCCTTTCTTATGAAGATATGTTGTTTTCTGTAATAACTTACCATCTGTAAGAATATCAGGCCCAAGCTATATATGTCAAATCTGTCTGGAAGGTTCAGCTGTCAATGAAAATGATTATTTCATTAGTTCAAAAACTATCTTGATCAATTGCCAAAAAACAATTATCTTAACCAGAATAATTATCTCAGAGAGGAGTGACTGAAAAAAGTTAGATGCTTTTAAGGAATACCTGCCACAGGACCGGAGACAAAGTTGTTGCGACTGGAACAGAAGGAGCAGATGGTGTTTGTGTGCTCATGATATATTGTTCTGGTGCCGCATACCTACAACGCATTGGTAAATTTGTGACTGGTGCTTTGATTTTAGTATTGTTACAATTCATGAACACGAAGGCGTCTGTGAGTACCTTGGATCCAAAAGGAACTCATTTGGAATATAGTTGATGCCTACTCGTAAGTCGGCTGCTGCTCCAAGGTCAATAATTTTGAAGGTTTTTGATCCTATAAGAAACAAATTATGAAAATTAAGCTCAAATGACTGTGACATTGGATTTTAATCAAACTAAGAGTAAAGAGTGCCATACCCTCTGAAAATATAATATTTTGGGGTTTTATGTCTCTGTGAACAATTCCTGTTGAATGAAGTCCATCAAGAGCAAATAAGAGTTGTCTCATCACTGTTTGAATGATCTTATTCTCTCTAGTTATTCCTTTTGACAAGTCCTGAACATCACCAAGAATTTTGGTCTCCACCTGATCCAACACAAACAAAATTTGAATTATAATTATTAAGTAAAGAGCAACTGCATCATGGCAAAGTAAAATTGGTGCAAATATAATGGAAACCGACTCAACTGAAATTTATGCATGAAAAGTGACGTTGACTGAACTAAAACTATGTCCCAAGCCTGAAGTAGCACTTACGTTGTAAGGGAACTCCTTGCTTTGCATGAGATCGTAGAGCGTATCTTCGCCTTCAAAACGCCAAATAAGCCAATAATCATCAGCTCCTTTACCTTTAGCTTTTTTCTAAAATGCAAGATGCAATGCAAATTTCAGGAATCAATCAAATTTGAATGGAGAGAGCTAAGTCCATCTATGGACTTAATCCTTTGTTAATAAAAACAAGGGCACAACACAAGCACCTTATTGAGAGTATACCTCACGAAATCCATACAGAAAATCAGCACAGCTGCTGGCGCATGCCCTCCTGACACGCTCATTCATCCATATCTCCACCGCGCCATACTCTGTTGCCTTCTTCACGACCACAGCCCCTTCCTTCGAGATGAACAAAAGAAGTCATAGCCATTAGTAAGACTAACCTTGTTTAGCACATTTAACAGGGTTTCGCCTGTCATGAAACCATCAACTACAATGTCGTCAATAAACTAAGCCATTGATTAAACATATAAAGGACGGCAGTGAACTGTGTGCTCTCATGAGTCGAGATCGAAGCATCCAATGTAACACTTTCTTCACTTCCTTAAGGAACACAATTCATCTTTTTACACCCAAGTGCAATGCACTCCAATTTACCCAGCTACTAGCAATCAGATTTCTACATAATAGAAGCCTTGACATGCAGATGCAGCACCATTACCTTCTTAGCCGCTTCGGGGTTCGCCAGCGAAGCCTTGTACACGACGCCGAACGCGCCCTCCCCAAGCTTCTTCCCGAGCACGAAGTCGTCCTGCCCAAGAAACCAAGTCAGCACGAATCCACGAATCGAGGAGGCAGAAGAATCGGACGGGTTCAGGATCAAGGCACGTGCTGCGCACCTTGCGGAAGGTGGGGCGGTATAGCCGCTCGGCGAAGGAGAGGACGAACATGTCGAAGAAGCCCGGCGCGACGCCGGGGGTGGCCCAGAGGTAGGACACGGCGGCGAGCGCCAGCGTGACGCCGGGGGCGGTGATGGTGAGCCCGTCGTTCCGGGGCAGCGTGCTGCGGTAGATGACGTCGCCGCACGACATCACGGTGCAGGGAAGGCCCACGCCCACCGCCTCCACCAGCTGCCGCCCCATCTCCGTCGCCGCATGGCCGAGCTCCGCGGTCACCGGCCGGAACGACGCGGCGGCGCTCCCCGGCCGCCGGGGCCGGCGCCGGCGCCGGAGGAGGGTGTCGTGGCCGGGGAGGAAGGAGGTGGAGAGCTCGAGGCCACTAGTGGCCATTTTGGATTTTTCCCTTGTTTTTTGGTTCGAAAATGTGGCTCACGCCATTTATTCTTCTGTGAGTTTTTTGGTTTCGAGTTAGTATAACGTCCGCGAGATAATTCAAACCTGTGGGATCGGATATTCGGATGTGCTTGACGCGTGGCCTTGTGGAGTGGCGCGAGAGCGTGTGGCCGGGCGCGCGGGCACCAAGCTTGCACGTAAATTTTCGTCATTTGTGTTGTTAAATATTGACGATCTGTTTTTTATGGATCCACAAGTTGTGGTTGAATCACGTTCTAGATTCTTTTTTTTTTTTGCAGGTCACGTTCTAGATTCTTTAAAAGGAAAAGGATGATAATTTTTTGGGGCTTGTTTTCTGCATTTTGAGTTAGGCTAATTTTGTTCTTGGGTTAAAAGATCTCAGGATTTTCACAGGTAGTACTGATAACAGCGCAAGTTTGAGTAGACTATGGAAGTCGATTAGAAACAGCTCGGAATGTCAAGAACAAAAAATTGTTTAGCTTATATGTGTGTCCAAAGATGCATAAACGAGAAGGCCATTATTTGTGGCTAGGAAAGGAGGACGGAGAGTGAAGAATCGCCTCACTGAGCGAGCTAGTGGCCACAATCAGCTCTTAGTCCCAGGTGCGACAAGCAGGTCAATTCTTGGACTGCTGGTCGAGTTTGAGAGGTGAAAGAAACTATCTTGGCAGATGAACTGCTTTCTAAAAACCTGATCATAGGAAGAACTGGGTAATTTCAGTTTTTTTAAGGAAAGCTTTTGTTTTTAGAGGAAATTTTCAGGAAAGCTAGTTGTTGCAGCAGACCCCAACTTCAAGTGATAACGGCCCATGGGCCAAGTAACCTGATCGTAATGGGCCTTCGGTAATTATCCCTTTTGAGTTTTGACTGGAGTTCGCATCGAGGCCTATCAGGCTGATAAGCCCATTACGGTGTCCAAACTCCAGAGCAAGCTTCTCTGTCCTCTCCCACTCTCTGTGTGCTTTTTTTTTTTTTTTTTTTGGCGGGTCACTCTCTGTGTGCTTGCAGGCCGGTGGAATAAAATCTCCGTGATCGGGGAACGCAAGTTACATAACATGGGCACGGCCTACCTAATCATCGTGGTCAAATGTAACAATGCTGTCCATGCAACAAGTACATATTTTGTTCATGAGTTGAGTTGGTGGCTTTGAGCCCTAAAATAATTTGTTCATGCCTCCGGTGCTTCTGAATACAAAATATTGATTTGCAGAGTCAAACTATGATAAAGCAGCCTTCATGTAAGTTCTATATTACAATTTACAACTGTCGAGGAATGAAATCTTTGATGCTGTTCTTGTTTAGAGGTCCGGAGGATTGTGTAGTTCGTCAGCCATATCGCAAGTACACCTAATTAAATTAAGCACAAATTACATAGTAGAATTCTCATGTAACATGAATGCATTATTTCCCCTGTAGCTCGATACATTGCTTTACTCTGCTACTCTTGACGTGGAAAAGTTAGTTTTGGCTCTAAACCTGAATAATGAAGATTGTCCCAAAAATGAATCACGACGTAATTGCATTCCTTTGAATATAAATAAAAAATGCAATGGCACATATAGTATTATTGCAGGTATCCAGGATATGATTTCTTGTCCCTAGGATGACTAGGATCCTTCTATACATTTAGCTTGTAGATAACATCTGTAATCATATACTTTATGCTTATCCTAGAATTATTCAAAGATATCATGCAGTTGTTAGGGCGCTAGACAAAAATATCCTCTCTGTTTTGGCTTCAGACTTCAGGAATCTTTGTGCGGGCCCATGCCATACCTGTGTTTCAGTTTCAGTTTCAGTTCACATCGAGCAGAAATCTGAGTCCTCTCCTAAAGTTACATGCTCGAAGATTTACAGTTCCCAGATACAGCATTACAAGACATATATAGGCGAGTTAACTTCCTGATTATTCATGACTGATCCTTCTCCAAACAAATAAAGATGGCAACGTCTATGAACATGAGTCGTCCTATGGCTCTAAAACAAAATGGATCGAGCTGTTCCCGCACACATAATTGGCTAGCAAGAACCGGCCTTGAGGTGGCGAAGGCTGGCTGTGTTCCGACGCGGCCTCCATGTGACACTTGTGGTTTTCGAAGATGGCCGTACGGCCACCTGTAAAAGAACGGCAATAATACGCTGTTAGTGGCCTTTCCGTCGCGCGAAAACGTAGCTTAAGCGTGGAATCCGAGCATGTGATTGTCACATGACCCGAGCTGATGGGGCTTGACTCGATTGCATCAGCAGCGTTCAGGAACGCGTGCCGAGCCAAGTGCTTATTCAGTTCCGGCTGTGTGTGATCCAGCACCTAGTTTTCCTGCGTGGTTGTTTCCGTCTAACCAAATTCCAAGTTTGCAACAGCAGTTTTAACATGAAAATTGCAAGCTAGTCTCTCACTTCTTCTGTTTAGGATCTTGGAAGGGAAATCTGCTGTTTAGATGCAGGGACCTGAACAAGGTTTTTCAGCATTTCAATCAGTTTCATGTATGGTATACATGTCAGCATTGTGCAGTAGTCCTCCATTTCCTTTTTTTTCCCCTGGTGCTCTTTCTTGTGCTGTCAGCTCATTTCTTCACAGTACAGTAGCACACATGCATCAACGCGTTCAAATAATCAGAAATTCAGTTCAGGTTAGTATGTACTACCATATCTTCCTTTCAGATGCATGCTGGTACGGTTCCATACCACTAATAGCTCGACAAAATCATTAATCCGTAAATAGAAAAGTACTCCACTAAATTTCTGTTGGAATATTATGACCTTGCATGCATATACCAAGCATACCACCATCTACCAAGTTGAGGGCTCAACAAGATCTTATGCACAGTGGGCAGCCGACCAAGACAGTTCTGCAAACAAAGCCGCCTGCCTCACCCACCCACTCCTGCTACCATCTTCCTGGAATCAATTCCTCCATTTCAATGCATGCCAAAAAGCGTAGCCAGCATATATATCATACAGGAATAATTAGCACGACATGAATCTCAGAGGGGAGCTGCTAAAAGCATCTGAAAAGAAATCCAAATTATTGAATCTGATTCGGTGTCAAGCGGGACCGTTGGTCTACAAGCTCCAGAGGCATTGTCCCCTGGACCGTCATCAAAATTCGTGCCACTTGACGCGACGCCGCATGTGCCCACGGAGTGGCAGCCGCCCGCTTCCGAGAAGGGGTATATGCCTCTTCCAAGTAGCGCTGTGTTATGATAATGCGCAAGTAGCCTGGCAGCGGCAGCAGCATGCAGCCATGGGGTGGTGTGTGGAAGAAACAAGGAAAAGATGCGAGGCTTTGCCGCCTATATAAGCGCATCAGATGCGCTCTCGCTTGACCACTCACCACAGCAGAAGCAGATCCAGGAGTTGCGGCGCAGAGCCTTCCCCAAGCCTCAGAGCCTCTGTTCATTCAGCAAGGATGAATAAGCTGAAGAGCCAGGGGAAGCAGAGGAATGGTGGAGGAGGAGGGCTCAGTAGGTTGCTGAAGGAGCAGAAGGCCCGGCTTTACATCATCCGGCGATGCGTCGTCATGCTCCTCTGCTACCATGACTGATCTGCTGCTTCTCCTGCTGTTCGTCACGGCCATTGACTCTGATTCTAGGTGTTGCTGGTTTGATTTTTTTCAGTTTGTAGGACTAACGATTCTTTGATGTACATAGGGTAGTTCAGATATGTACTGACAGTCTCCATCTTATGTATTGCGTAGTGGTTTTTACTCCTAAGCCCTACAATGGCAAGGATGTACTACTGTTAGGTGTTAGCGTCTCATCCTCTTGTGTGTTTCCTCTATATATATAAAAAAAATGAAAGATCAGAAAAAAAGTTGTCTTGGTATCTCCTTTTTGTCTTGCATTCAGTTTCTGTTTAATACATCTGTTCGAGTGATCTTGCATGTGTAACCATCTCAAAGTGTGGGTCGCACTAACATTATGCCGATTGCACTGAAATGATCTTAAGAGATGCCATAAGACCATCTTATTTGCGTTAAAAAGTCTTTCAGCACATATCCAAAGAATGCCAATACATACTTCTCTTCTGGAGATGCCATCGAAATCTTGGCAACTTGCAATGCTGCCAGTTATACTCTGAAAAAGGGCGTCACTGCATATTGTTAGTTTGATTTCGTCTGGAGCAGTTTTTCTTGTATCCTCTGGATAAACTTCTGCCAATACGAGCTCTCAGAATAGTCATGGGTTGGAAATGGCATGCTAGGCAACACTAATTATGCACATGCTACCCAATTTTTTAGGCAGAATTGTTTCTCCTTCAACTAGTAATGACTGTGATGTAGATTCCTCACATTTTGTAAAGAACAGATGCCTTCACAGATCGGTAAATAAGTCACCAAGTTGACAAGTTGCGGCTGATACTTTTAGTTTTCCAGCAGCAACCAAGTTAATTTGTACAAGAAATAAACACATTTTCAAACTTAAACTACAATTGAGCCATGAACATCTGTGCAATCATTAGATAATAGTTTGATAGTACTATCAGATGTAGTGAGCAGAAAGCACAGGCCCACAAATTTAAACAAAAGAAGCTTCAAGGTACTTGCATTTGCATATATGTAGCTAGTATGAAGCTGCAAATGACCTGCCTCTTGGTCTTGATTTTTGAGACGCACAGCTCATTGTAATCACAAGCCTGGAAGGTCACTCTAGTGGTATACTCCTACGTCCTTATCTTCTGCATTGCCCAATGACTAGATAGCTGAATGACTATAAAAGCATAACAACTAAACATGCCGATTTGTGCAGTATCGCCATAGGGGAAAAAACAACAACATAGAGTAAATACAGATAGGCATTTCTGCATTGAGCTTGCCTACTAAAACCTTAAATGCCCTGAAACAATTGACGACAGGCAACGAGAGCAGTGTTGCCTTGCATTGGACGGCCTCAGGCATCGGCACTTCAAACTGACATGAGCGTGTAAGAGGCTTTGTTTTGTTCAGAGATCAGCTTAGTTTAGTGCAAATTGGCTCAGTTCCAAACAAGCTCTGTTCCATTTTAAATTGATGTGGTCGGCAAAACCAGCGTTTTACCCGCCATCGAAGGTAGCAATGGAAAAGTGCACACTACATCCACTTGCTGTACTTGCTTCAGGAATCACGTCCAAGTTCAGGTTATTGCTGTAAACTAGAGTCTGTAACTAACATGTTACTTGCTCCTCAATGGAGCCAGCCACAGGCCATTACTCAAAAGTTTGGGTCATTGTTGCTGCAAACCAAAGATCTGAAATGAACAAAGTCGTCACGCCTTTAGAATATTTTGCTGAAATCAAAGACATTCACAAGCTAGAGTTATTGTCTTATGATTGTGACGATGTCTATTAGCCACATGCGACTTTGTTACTTTCATCAGAGACTAAATGCTGATCTGTTGGTATCCTAACCTCTGATTGACTTCCTTATGGAAAATCGCTAACCTAGTGTATTCAAACCATAAAATCAGCAGGAAATGAGTATGATGCTTTAACCGACGATAGAGGTTAGGGAGTGCTGTAAATTGTGATATGATGCGATATGGGCATGTGAGACGTGACTTCTTCGTGAGATATGGTGAAGATCGGAATCTGCAGAAGATTAAGCACCGCTCTGCATTGTTCACAATATATCCACAGTATAAAATGGTTGACATGGCTCATGGGCATTGGCGCACTGCATTAGTTCAGCATACTCAACTGCTCATTGCAGGTCAAATACTTCAAAATTCCATCGCACAACTATGCTGCATAAAAAGAACCCGAAGACAATGCAGTAAGATAAGCACAGGTCAGCCTACATGGAAGTCAAATTGCCAGGTGGTATTGTTTGCGCTGCAAGTCAAAAGGTGATGTTTGCATGAAGGTATAACGAAGCGTTTGGTGGGTCGTGCCTAGCGGCTCCTGAGCATGACCTTGCTTAGTGATGAGTCATAGGGCTTGTTCGTTTCTTTTAGCGCTAAATTTTAGAGATCTCTAAATAAAGAGAATCTAGTATTAAATAAAGTCTAATGACAAAACTTTTTTACAGATGGGTACATCTTTACGAGACGAATCTAACGAGCCTAAGTAAACTATGTTTTGCTACAGTCATGCTACAGTAATGCTACAGTAACCATCGTCTAACCACGGATTGCTTACCCTCATTAGATCCGCCTCGCGAATTAGACCAGGGGTTCTGCAGTTAATTTTGTAATTAAACTTTATTTAATACTCTTAAATGATAAGATTCTTTTTTTAGACCCCTCTAAATTTTAGACACCTATGAAACGAACACCCCCATAGTCAAAATGTTCAGAGGCTAACAATAAATACATGATATGCATGAAGCGCATGTTATATAGTACAGTACGTAGGCTCAGTTGTTCGGAAATATCTTGTGTGTATGTGTCACATACAATTGGTTTTATGTCAAACTACACCACCGTCATGTGGTTAGAATTAAAAAAAAACAACTATTTAAGAACATCAAGACTATCTACTTAACAGATGGCATGTGGAAAAGCAACTTTCTATTTTAGGGAGCCCCACGTACACATTTTCTTTGCTAACACATCAGATGAGCCAATGAACGAAATTGTTGAATCAAAATCTGTTTTAGACAATATAGAAACATTTTGACGAGGTTGGCATTTCATCTTGATGTGTGTTCCCTCTATATAAAAAAAAGAGTAAAGGGCATGGCCAGTCCTTAAACTTGTCCAGCCGTGTCACCTAGGTCCTCATACTCTCAAATTGCAATTTTGGCTCCCTAAACTTAGGTTCGGGTGTCATTTAGGTCCATATACTCTCAAAATGCAAATCTAGGTCCCGAAACTTTGCTTCGGGTGTCTTTTTGGTCCAATGCTCTCAAAATGTAGTGTTATCTTAACTAATTAAATTGGATGAGCGAATGTGAATCAGACTACCTAATGTTTGCTATAATTTGACAAAATTAGGAAGTGAGTGTGTATTCTTTATTATTCAAAAAGTTTGTATTATTTGCTAATTTTATTGTTTATGACTAGAGTTTGTAATTTTTTAAATTTTGACACAACAATGCTTAACAAAATCTGTTGTTTCATTTTTTTTTGTTCCTGCTCACTTGAAGGCACTAGAGTATCAATGCATCGTTAATACTCACATTTGAGTCAAAAAATCATGTTTATTTAACTATAATTAATTTCTATGAAAGATAATTTAGTCAATTTAACTGGAATGATAATGATGTATTTTGAGAGTATAAGGACCTAAATGGCATCCGAGGCTAAGTTTAGGGAGGCAAAACTGTAAGTTGAAAGTATAGGGATCTAAATGGCACCCGAGGCTAAGTTTAAGGAGCCAAATATGCACTTTGAGAGTCTGAGGACCTAAGTGACACAGGTGAACAAGTTTAAGGACCGGCCATGTACTTTACTCTAAAAAAAATGAAAGAGCAGAAAAAGGTTGTCTTGGTATCTTCTTTTTGTCTTGCATTCAAGTTTCAGTTTAAATACATCTGTTCGAACGATCTTGCATGTGTAACCATCTCAAAGGTGTGGGTCGCACTAACATTATGCCGATTGCACTGAAATGAACATAGATGCCATGAGGCCATCTTATTTGCGTTAAAAAGCCGCCAACGCTCGTCAGCCCGAGCGGTCAGAGCCTCTGACTCCGGGAGCTTTGCTCCTGTCGATCCGGGCTCGAGCCGCGGCACCCGCGGTATTGTAGCTTGCTACAGTGCCGTGTGTGTACGGTAGCGAATAGCCGCAGTGCACTTAAAAAAATCCCCTCACCTCTCCTTATGTCAAAGCATGGTTAAAGACTCGCGCCACAGCTCACATGATAGCCGAGTCCCTATGTATGGCTAAGGAGGGGGGATTGGGGATTTTCTCGCCCTGTGTGAGAAGGTATTCTACCTTTGACAACTGCCGCAGGGGGCTGTCCTGCCCCAGCAGGCCGAGTTTTTTTATTTGCGTTAAAAAGCCTTTTAGCACATAACCAAAGAATGCCAACACATACTTCTTTTCTGGAGATACCATCGAATTCTTAGCTACGGATGATGATCCTATTGAGATATTTTAGAGATATTCGTACTCCTCATTCCTCAAGATCGACTTGCAGAATTCATATCCTTTGATTCAGGATGCTTCTGCGTACTCTAGTCAGCATCACACAATACACTGAATTCATACCCTCTGGTTTAGGATGCTTGTACGAACCCACTGGTTTAGGATGCTTGTACGAACCCCTCTAGTTTAGGATGCTTTATAAAATACAATTTGATTCTTTCAGATCCCAATTCCTCACAAAAGTCATCTTCCCAGGTTGACTATATTAACAGCTTAAGAGGCAAATATACAAGATTGCTACAATGGATATATCAAGATGCCACACAATTTTGTTAAGCGTTCTTTGGTAGCCCCCCCCCCCCCCCCCCCCCCCGAGTGATTAATTGTACACACATGTAGTGTTTATTTTTTCATAAATTGACAACATAAATCTTTATCATGAACAACCAACAACGAAATCACTTGTGTGGCAGCAATTCACGAAATCTTGAAGATTCAATGGATTGGCTCCTTCCCGGCCGGCTTGGCTTCTGGATTGTGCTTGAACCACCTTCCTTTGCCCTTGGTGATTCAACCGATTGGTTTCTTCCTAGCCTTTGCTTCATCACCGTACTCTGGATGCCTTGTTTCCTTAAATCACAACGATTCACTCCATCTGCGAATGTTAACGAACAAAGCGTCACTTGCCATGATAAAACATCAAGTGAGATATTCACAATCATTAGAGATTTCAAATCCCTCCAAAGCAAGGTTGCAAGAAATAATACATACGGTTTCAAAGAGTTAATTTACAAACTATAGTTACTAATCCATGACTATAAAGGAACTACATGACAAGTTTCATAAATCGACAACTACTTGCACCCTAACGTCAACCCATGCTAAATCATACAACACTACACAATATCCTATAGAAAAAGCGTGCCTAACAATGGGTTGTTGTAGGACAATAAAAGGATTTACATAAATTGTAGTTTGCAGAAAATAAAATCCATTGTAGTTTCGTGAAACTCCATGCTAAATGGGCAGCTACTACAAAACGACTAACCTTTAGAAGATATGTGAGCTCAGAACTTCTATAGGTGCTTACAGTTCCCATTTGCAGGTTACGAGTGACCGTACATATTTTCACAATTTCTTGAGTACAAGAGAAGGATTTTGAGTTTCGTTTAATTAATTTGAAGCTTACAATAAATTACTAAAAATTATTCCAAACAAATTATTTGATTGATGACAAAGTCGCTCAAGGAAGGAAAAAAGTACTTCACATTATTAGGTATGAATAAAGAGACAAAAGACATATTATGATAAATATATTGTTGGGTTTGATTCATGAATCTATTTTAGAAGCATTGTTGATTGTTAATTGCTACTTGCCTAGGGAAAGAATATATGGGACGAATCATATGTTTTTATAGCCTAGTGCTCAATTGTTGGTAAATATCTAGTGTATGTGTCACATACATTATATTGTTTTAATGTTGAAACTATACCTGCACAATCATGTGGTTAAATTAAAAAAAAAGTATCTAGTTACTCCTACTCAGTATGTAGGCGTCAATTTATATTTACTTCATGTGGTGGACTCCCCCCCCCCCCCCCCCCCGCGCAAAAAAAAATGCACTATTGTTTTATAGATGAGCCCATGTGATTGTTGAACATTACAAAATATTCCTAGACAATATTCAGACATCACTCCAGCTGCATGATGCGCTCCATGCCTTGCCAGTGTACTCATCTCTGGTGGTGAATCAGTGGCAGTTCCACACTAACCCCTCGATATGATGCAGCAGCAGGATCAAGCTATTCTTGACATTGCTATAAAATAAAGAGTAATTCAAATTGGCTTTTCAAAATGGAGGGCAAGTTTCAATAACACTCGCGCACACACAAAAAGAAGGACAAACGCCCTGCTGGAAGAGATAAAGATCTCATGTACACATCTAACAATCAGATCGTAGGATAACGAACAAAGACCGTACCCATGATTCTAGGACAATCAACGCGTACGGCCTTGCTCTCTTATCATGAACACGGTTCCATGCATGCGATGCAGTGTACAACTGGAAATATTTTTTGGTGGCATGATGACCGTATTAAGTGCCCTGTCCAGAGTGCGAACAACTTCATTCACACGATTAATGTATCCATTTCACATCACGTAAGTAGGGTTTGCAAAACCAGAATAATTAACCAGAAAAAACCAAAACTGAGCGAACAGGACCGGTAGTTCAGTAAAACCGGCCATTTTTTGATTTTGCTACAGTACACAGTGTTGGTTTGGGGTTTTCGCTTTTGTTACGATACACAGTGTTGGTTTTGACAAAAACCGACCGGCTTTCGGTTTGAGTAGAGTCTTGCATGCATGCATGCATGGACACTATTGTTGGCTATGTGCTCGCAAGACACAACAAGTCAACCATATACACTTGTACAACCTCTTGAGTTCTGAGATGGATATTGAGGTTCTTACAATTAATGCAATTAATTTGAAGCTTAAATATATTGAGGTTCTCAAATACTATCTAGTGTATGTGTCACATATCGATATTGTTTTAATGTCAACAAGGGCGGATTTAACGGGGCAGTAGTGGGGTCTCAAGCCCCCCCACTTGTCGAAACTCCATTGCAGCCCCCCCCCCCCCCCCCCCCCCCCCCCCCGCCCTCCCCTGAACTTGGAGCTGCGCCCGCCGCTGAATGTCAAAACTATGCCTGCGTCATCATGTGGTTGAACTTTAGAAAGATTACTATCTAGTTACTCCTACTCAATATCAAGTTATCAGTTTGTATTTACTGCATGTTGTAAATTCTCATAAAAGCACCTTTCTACTTTGGTTATGCAGTGTTGTCTCAAAGATCAGCCTATAAAATATGTTGAGACGATATTCATACATCATTTATAAAGTATATATAATGAAGTTGTCAAGTGCAGTTAAAAAAAATGTTGAAGCATGCCAAGCTTAACATTTAGAATATGTGAATCTAGCGTTTAAAAATTGTTGACCATATATTACAGAGATGTAGGTACAATATGTAAAGATGGTTGAAAGCTTGAAGCACACCCTTTATCATTTGGTACCCTAGATGTAAGGCAGCTGATCGATACCCTTTCGTATAAGCCAAGGACTCATTGGATTATAAAACTTTCAGATGGGGGCAAAAAGAAAATTTTGGTAAATATAGATTTTGGAACTTTTGAATCAATGAAATGTATGGTTTAAGCAGCATACTTATCAAAATGTCATCCCTTTAAGGCATCAAAAACTCCTCTCGAACGAATTCTAGCTGGAATGATTTCAGAAGCTAAAATCGACGATGTCGAAGTCAGAGACTGAAAGGCTATTCGTTTCCAGTCCGGCCAAAATTTTAGGCCCAAAATTGTAGCCTCAAAACTTTAGGAGCTAAAATTTAGCCCTTTAACTTTAGCCTGGGGTGTTCGTTTCCATGGGGCTAAAGTTCATGTTTCCTCTTCAAAATGACACAAATATCCCCAAATCCATGCAACTTCATGCAAATCAAAGCAAATCAAACATTGCCGGCCACTGAACTCGTCCATCGACGGCGGCTTCGGCGAGAGGAGACCGCGGAGGTGACAATTGGTTGGAGGAGGCGGCGAATCAGGGAGGCGAGGCGGCGGCGGCGCCTCGGGTTGCAGAGGGGAGGCGGCGAATCGGTGATGGCAGGCGTCAAATCGGAGAGAGGAGGCGTCGGCGGGTCGGTTTCTACGCCGCAGCGGCGGCTCGAGGCGCCGGCGACGGCGAATTGCGCGGGTGGCAGCGGCGCTAACCCTAGCGAGCGCGGGAGCAGGGGCGCAAGGGCTCGGGACGACAGGGCGACGGAGAGGGGCAGCATACGTCAATCGCCAGTTTTAGCCCGTTTAGGGCCTCTTTCGGGCCTAAAATTTTCCTCCCAGTTTTAGCTCTTTTGCTCCTTTATGCCTAAAACTTTAGCACCCCCGTTCGGTGACCTAGGGCTAAATTTTGGCTTAAAATTTTAGCTTTTCCCATTTTAGCATGGAAACGAACAACCCCTGAAATGGTGCTGGCACATGGTACTTCTTTACATCGCTCTAGATTTGGGGCCCATGGCATCGCAGACCATATTTCCCTATTTGGATCCAGTCAAGTGATATATGAGGGTTTGCAAAACCGTCGGTAACCGGTCGGTTATCGCGGTAACCGGACTTATCGGTCCGGTTCGGTTTTCTCGGTTTACCGGTTTTCGATTTTGAATTTAAAATAAACTTGAAAATTTGATGAATTTTGTCCGGTTTTCATCGGTTTTGATCGGTTTGATCGGTTACCGACCGGTAACCGGACTTACCGGTCCGGCTTGGTTGAAACGGTTGCATCGATAAGGAAAACCTTACTATACACTCACCTTTGTTCTGCACTCTGCGGGCTGGCGCTTCAACGGAACCGAATGCCAGAGTGCGAGAGGTCTGAACTTGATCATTAGCTCAGGCCTTCCCGTGTGGACAATGCGCGCTGCCACCCTGAAATTTGGATGACGATGACACCAGGCCGCGAAAATTGGTGCGGTTCACTCAACGCGGATTACCTCGCGCTCCAGTTTGTCTCGCTTCAGCCGTTGATCTTGATTACGCCGAGACATTTGCGCATATCCACCGCTGGTATGTAGACAGGTAGTACTTGTTAACGCCGTGCTTTGGCCATTGGAATTTGGAAAGTGGAGCCATCAGAACTCTGTTTGGGCAGGACCGCGCCCTGCTGGAAGAGATAAACCCGTAGGATAACAAAGACCCATGATTCTAGGACATCCCGTATCACGGGCACGGTTGCATGCATGGATTATCACAACATTTTCCCGCGGATACCGTATTTTGTTTTGGACATGAAGACCGTATTAAGTGCTCTGTCCATAATACCAACAATTCGCGTGTTTGAATCAGAAAACGGAACTCCGGAAGTCTTTGGTTGGGAAGAGTTATACCCTTTGCGCTCCATTCACATGAGTGTGGATCATCCATCCATTTTACATCCAGTACACGCAGACAACATAGGAATAGTCGTCAACGGAGATTGACGGACACCGGCGGAAGTGCGTCGAGACGCGTGGGTTACACTACGCATGCAACTGACTACTTGGACATGCGCCGGAGAGTCTTGCATGCATGCATGGAAACCAGAATCTTCTCTCTCTTGCTTCTGTTCAAACCAACTCTGGGAATCCCCGCCCCCGCGTTAATCGCAACAAACCCGTGTTCCGGGATCGAAGCGTCATTCGTTGCCTTTATAACTCGGCAGCGTATCATATGAGAACCAAATTCGTGTGAGAACTATGAGAACTCCAATCTGAGCCATATGATCTTGATCTAAAGGGGGCGCATAGGGAGAGGTGGGAGGGGGGATTTGCAAAATCACTGTCCACTTTTGCAAATCCCCCCTCTCATCTGAATTCATGCGTCCCATTGGATCAAGATCATGTGGCCCAGATTGAAGTTCTCATAGTTCTCACACAAATCTGGTTCTCATAGGATACGTTGCCTTATAACTCGCCGGCCGCAGCAGCCATCATCGTACTCATCTGCTGCCATCGCCCAGCCTCGTCCGGAGCAAACGCGTGCGCACCATGCCGAAGGAGAGATCCCTAGCGCCCGGCGCCGATGGCTGCTCATCGGAGTTGAAGCGGAAGATCGTCGACGCATGCGACGCGAAAGGCGACGACAGCCTCCTCACGCTGTCGCTCGGCTCTATCTGCAGCGACGTCCCGGCCGCGGCCGGAGCCGGGGCGCGCCGCGACGTCTGCTTGCCCGCGACGCCGACTCCGCGCCCCGTGAACGTGGTGAGCGCGCTGTCGGTGGACAACCTGCCGCCGCCTCCGGTGTTCGCGCAGCTGGGCCTTGGCGGCTCCGTGATTCACGGCAATGGCGACAGCGGTGCCGACGTTTTCATGGCTCCCGGTGTTCTGACGGCGAATAAGCTGCTGCCGCCGTTGTCCTTGTTCCCACCGCTGCCTCATTTTCCCAGCAGCGGTGGCAATGGCGCCTTCGCTGTCCCGGTCCACGGCGACAGCAACAACAACACCAACAACGCCGCACCGCCGATGCTGGCCCGTGGCATGACGCCGGCTCGCACTCCGTTGAAGAGGATCGCGCCGGCGGCGTCGGCAACTCCTCCTCCACCAAAGAAGCGCCCGCGTGCCAAGGCGAGCGCCGCGGCCGCCGCGTCGCGCCACGCCATCACCAACAGCAACGCCGATCAGCCGCCACCACCGGCAGGCAACGGCGGCGACGTCCTCCATCACGGCGTCGGCGGCGCAGCGCCGAGCAGCGCCCTCACGGTCACGGCGGCGGGGACGACGACGAGCCAGCTGCCGCCGTTCCCGTGGGCGAAGAAGGACCGCGTGGCGGCGCACTACTCCCTCGCCGAGCTCGCGGAGCGCGGCATCCACACCGTCGAGGGCGAGGTGCAGTGCAAGCGGTGCGACGCGCGCACGCTGCTGGCCCTCGACGTCGACGCCAAGTTCAGGGAGCTGCACGAGTTCATCGCGCGCAACGTGCAGACCATGGACGACCGCGCGCCGGAGGAGTGGAAGGACCCGGCGCTGCCGGACTGCGACCGGTGCGGGCAGAAAAACAGCCTGCGCCCCGTGATCCCGCCCGAGAAGGAGAGGATCAACTGGGTGTTCCTGCTGCTGGGCCAGACGCTCGGGCTCTGCACACTGGAGCAGCTCAAGCACTTCTGCGCGCACACCAACCAGCACCGCACCGGCGCCAAGGACAGGGTGCTCTACTCCACCTACATGGAGCTCTGCAACCAGCTGCACCCCGGTGGCCCCTTCGACATGGCGTTCGAGAGGAAGAACAGGAGCCGCCCGTTTGCTTAGCTAGGTTCCATTATATTGTTGCAATATATCTGCTACTACTACCGTGTAAATCAAATATATCTATCCACCAGATATGATCCCATTTTATCTTTTACCTTCGTTTTTAACTTTATCATCACATCTGTACGCAGTATCTAAATTAAACTTTTGATGCTTCTTGAAGTAGTGCATGGTATGGTTATTACATTGCAATGATTCCCATCTTTTGATGAAGAAAATCGTAGTCCGTTCTATACATTACAAGTGGGAGAAACAAAAAACTACGAGTTTGTTTCACAAACGGATTTGATGTGTTAGAAAAATCTTGCGTACATGTGTTAGCCCTGAAAGCTCTTTTCTCATGCTTCTACATGTATATCTTCACTCTATTCTCATCAAACCTTGGTGTGTACACAATTAATCTTTTTGAACTGGTGTGTACACAATTATGCATGGCACTACTACTCCTAGTTTCTATTATTTTGTTAGAAAAGAACTTCCAATCCAATTCAAACTTGATGCAGAGTAATCAAAGTTCCACACAATCCACTTCGAGGTTGACAACATGAATCGTCACACCATGGAAAAAAATAGACGAAATAAACTTTCATTTCTTCTTAATTTGGCACTTAATCTCAACAATACAAGATGGGTCTCAAAAAGAAACATATATGTACTTATTTAGACATGTTCATAAAAATACAAAACAAGTTTGTCATATCGTGGGTTCAAATGATGCAAAACCACTGTTTTTGTTCCTCACTAACTTTAATAATGAATTTTAGGGTTCGGGGGTACCATCCCATGTTGTACTTCATCAATTGAATCAAACTTTTCGAGCGTAATGTGAGTCTTCTCTGAGCCACTTTGCCCAGAAGAAAATATGCACATCCAATATTAAATAATTAAAATTTAGCCCTCAAATGTTCTAAAAAAAGATTAGCCCCAAAACCAAAATAATTATAAATATGATATACCATATATACAATGTTCCCCTCCATTGCACTACAGATGAGAGGATAAATTTCTTTAAATACTTCAACCCGAGATGTTGTGTCAATAAATATTTTTTCATATTCATAGAAAATTAGGAAGATGTAAGCATATAGCACATATGTGTTAGTTAAGTAGTTTATTAGTACTAATCTTTGTATTTGAGAAGTACTTTTCCTTCCATAGACAATTCACAACTATACTTTCATTCTCTCAAGCAGGCCAGAGTCTACAAAATACCCTTTATATATCATTCCTTTTATGTCTTACAAAATCTCATAATTATTACTTATTAGGTATAAATACGAGTAACTTATGTTGTGGGAGCATAATAGCAAAATAGTTACCATTATATTTTCTTCGATTACATTTCTTAAACGTTTCTTGACCACATGTTGTTCTTTAGAATTTTGTAAGGATGATTGTGTTACTTCCATGTTAGTGTGCATTGTTTTACGCTCTCTGCATTATATACTACCTCCTTCCTTGAAATGATATCTGAAACAACATCAAAACTAGAACAAAGGGAGTAGTATATATGACAAGTGGAGTTTGTTCACAAATAGATTTAATGTTCAAATTTCCCATATATATGTGTTGGTCCCGCGAACAAACCCCGAACTCTTTATTTCAGTCAGCTCCACCGCTAGAGCATGGCGCAAAATCCAACCTCGCAGTGTACGCAACTAAGACATGTTAATTTTGTTTCATCTTTAGATTCCACAATCAAACTTTTAGATTGAGAAAATATGGAAAGAGAACGTAGAAGAGCTGAACTTGCAATTGTAAGCAATTGTCTGGATAGAAAATCCAAATCATAACAAGACTTATTTAATGAATGATAAAAATCCATACCACTTCCATTTTCTTATTTGATGAATGATTTCAAATACGAATAAATGCAAAAATAACGAGAAAGTATAGACATTTTTATTTTACCTACTCCCTCCGTTTTTAAATTGTTGTCGTTATTGACTTTTTTTGCTATCTTTGACCATTCATCTTATTCAAAAAAAATTTAAAAATATCATATATTTTGTGATGATTTGTTTTATCTTCAAAGTAAGTTTGAACCTAACTTATAATTTTGTATATTCGAATAATTATTTTGAATAAGACGAACGGTCAAACATAAATAAAAAAATCAATGGCGACAACAATTTAAAAACGGAGGGAGTATACAAATTATTCCCCCTCCCCCGCCCCGAAACCGTCAACCGGAATCGCGTTTGGTGGAAGCACAAGTAAACAACCCCGTGCGCGTCTTCCTCCCCGCGTGCCCGCCTCCGCCGCGTATCCTTCGATCGAGTGAACCGCAGAAGCATGCCGCCCACCGCGCCGGCTCCCACCTGTAAAGCGGTGGCCGCTGCTGCAACAGCCACGGCCGCCGCCACCGGCTCCCAGAAGCCGTGGCTCTTCGTCGGTCTCGGGAACCCCGGGAGGATGTACAAAGGCACTCGGCACAACGTAAGTTCTCGCGCACGATTCCGTCGTCTATCTGGCCCTCCGGTGTACGGGAATTGCGACGCCCTTTTCCCTTACCGCGCTCTTCTTCTGGCTGCTTGCTAGTCCCCCGTCCTAGATTTGGTTAGCTGTCCAATCGTATGCAGGCGACGTCTTCCTCTGCCTCGGCGTCGACCCTGAGGCCGTCACCGAAGAGGACGAGGGTCGTGAGGAGGATATCCTCGTCCGCTGGGACCAGGGCGACGCCCAGCTCCGGGCACCCACTCCTGTCGCTCCCCTGAACTAACTCTGTCAGGGATATATGTGGCTGTTTATTTAGTTGCGTGATTAGTTTCTTGCTTGGGAAGGGGAATGCGATCTAGATTGAGGAAGATTGAGTTAAGTGATTCACTTGTATTTTGGTATGTTTAAAATTATCGGTTTCTGCAGAAACAATAATTGGTTAATGGGGTATCAATTCAAACAGATGTTTTAGGGGGCAAAATGCATTATAATCATGCTTTGATCTTGCATAGCTCCAAATTCTTTGCTTCAAGACAGATTTTTGATGCAAACATATCAAGAGAGATTTGGACTAAATATTTTAGATTCATTACAAAGTACCAATTGAAGGCATTATCTAAAAAAAAGTACCAATTGAAGGACTTGCTGTTTTCTAAGGATCTGTGGCTTTCCTTGTCTAAGGAGTTATGTCATTTTCTCTTTTTTCTCTTTTTTTTGAACTAGAAGAACCTAGATAACATGTTAATTTGTGAGTTGGGATTAGCTGCCACTTGGATTCTGCTTACCTATACTGCGATAAAGCTACTTTTATCTTAGCTGCATGAGACATTATAGAAAGTTCAGATATTTGACAAATTAGGCTTTGCTTTCTTGCAAATTGGTTGCATTTAATCATCGTAAATTTATGCAATCATTGGGATTTGTGTGTATGTGCCTTTTTTGGTTCCTTGTGCAAAGTAACATCTTTCAGTGAGATAAAAATTGGATCTTTTATTCGTGTATCAAGTTTCAGGCACGTACTTTGTTGGGCAAAACGTTGCCCCCTTCAACTGTGCTTATGAATTGTCTTGAACTTTTCGTGTTGAGAGTAGAAGAGATCCTTAACGGTTATTTAAATTTTACCCGAGAGTACAATACCTTGCAGTTTCATATTTTAATCATATTGTATTTTTACAGATTGGATTTGAGATGATTGATGCTATAGCAGAGGCTGAGGGCATTTCTGTCAGCAATAAGCAATTCAAGGCAGTGGTTGGAAAAGGTATTTACAGCCATTGTGTGCTGATTACACGCGTATACTGTTTAGAGATAAACCTTGATATTCTCAGATTCCGCATAGCTCTGAGTAACCTTGCTCATGTTAGCGGCATAGCGCTATTTCCCCCCTTCAAGTATAATCTATTGCATAGTTGGCTGCTCTTTCCCTAATCCATGTTCCTGGATTTTAACTTTTACTAATGCTTTTGAGCACTATCTAAGATACTGATAACTTTCAGCAATCAGGTAGATGAATCTGAAGCAGTGATCTGAATTTACATCAAACACACTCTATTGATTTTCACGCACTTACTGTTTACTACCCTTGATTTTCAGTTAGTGCTTTGCAAAAAAGTATCTGCTAACCAAAAAATTTTTTTGGGTAAATTCTTTAGCATGTGTAAGCAAACACACCTGTAAATTAACACATGGCTGATTTGAATCAAATGATATGTTTAAGTTCTTATTTTTAAAAATATCCTCTCTTATTAGGCCTTATTGGTGATGTACCTGTAATGCTTGCAAAGCCACAGACTTATATGAATGCAAGTGGTGAGTCTGTAAGTACAATTGCTCTGTTGCAGCTTGACATTACCGTGGTTGCTAGTCCTTCTATCCTTACTGATAGATATTCATTTATGCAGGTTGGACAGCTGGTTTCATATTTCAAGATACCACTCGATCAGTTAGTTGTAGTAAGTGTGGTCTTTGATTTGGTACTTTTGATATGTTTACAGATTCTTTTCTTGGCTTCATAAACTGTTCTGTTCTTTTTTAGATTTATGATGATCTCGATTTACCCTTTGCGAAACTGCGTCTGCTGCCTAAGGGGGGGCATGGTGGCCATAACGGGTATTTGTTTCTTTTCCATAACTCTTTTTTGCCTTATAAGACAAAGCTTTCCATGGCAAGCATGAAATAATCTTGAACAAACACTGCAATAGAGTAGTTTCTGTTCTTATAAAATTGATTCATACATGCTTAGACAAGGAAGATGCTTACTGGCAAGCATTCCCTCCACCAAGAAAGTTTTATGTTTGCATTTCCCCAAATGGAGCTTGTAATGGACTTCTTCAGTATTTTACCAACATGATGTTTTAGTGTCTAATTCTCTCAGAAGTTATCATGCTTGTTATACCTAATCATTTGATGAACTGCAGGATGAGGAGTATTATCGACCATTTGAAACAGAGCCGTGATTTTCCGCGTCTAAGAATCGGTACGGCAACTACACACTTTTTGCATTCGTTCAAGATCCAAGTCTGAAGTATTGTTCCCCGAACGTTATGTAGGCATCGGACGGCCAGAGGAGATGGGTGTTATCAGTTTTGTTCTAGGTTCGTTCACCAAGCAAGAGCGAGAAGAGGTTTGTTACTAGATTGCATGCAAATTTTCTTTTCACTGTTGTCTCAATGTTTGTTTCCTTAAGTGGATCATAGCATCTTAAAGCTGGGATGCTGAAATGTACATTGATCTACTGAAGCAGGACATCAGTAATTCATCTCTTCCCCCTTCTTTGCAGATTGATGTGGCGTTACACAGGGGCTTGCAAGCAGTGAGGACCATGGTACAGGAAGGATTCAACAAGGGCGCACTACTTGCTAACACTCCGCAACCATCAGAAATGCTGAATAGATGATAGATGAAAACGAATTGTATTGAAACAGCAAGTAGATTCACATAGTTGCTCGCACAAGGGCCATTGCCCTGAAGATATATGTACCATTACTGATCTGTAGAGCTTTTCGTATGTTCACACTTGACATCATCACACATCAAATGTTGTACAATGGATTCACATGATTGTCATCAAGTTATGGAGATTCTTTGAATTGCTGTCTTTCTGTTTGTTCCAGACAACTTGATGCTTGAACTCATGTTGTCTAGAATCTAGATGTCCATTTGATCACACAGCAGCAAGCAAATGTTTTGCAGTGGATTCAGATGATTGTTTCCGAGCTTTTATGGATCCTTTGAATCTCTTTGAATATATCCTGTAAGTCTTCAAACCATGTCGTGCTTAGGTGCTTCACTGACAGTTTGCTTGTCTGTTTTTTATCAGAACAAACACTGTCCCCATCAAAACATCTTTTGCTACTACTGCCGACAAGCGAGAGTACGTGACCCCCTCCGGAGCCGTTCGATCGTGATCCTCCGAAACCGTCTCCATTAACCGGTTGAATCACCACCGTCCGCACATACCGCCATCTTCCCACCAACCCCACCCATCACGCGCAAACCACCTCCCTAAAACCCTCCCATCCATCCGCATCACTCTTCTTTCACTACCCCTAATTTCAGCACCCAACGCCGCCGCCGCCAGCTTTCCCCACCATGGCGGCCACTGCACACGCCTCCTCGCTCTCCTTCCTCCTCTCCCACCCCACCTCCCGCTCCGCCACCCCGAGCCCGCACCTCCCGCTCCGCCCCGCCGCCCGCCGCGCCCGCTGCGCCACCGACGCCACCGTCCCGGCACCCGCGGCCCAGCCCGCCGCCTCCGCCACCACCAAGCACCGGCGCCCGGCCGATGAGAACATCCGCGAGGAGGCGGCGCGGCACCGCGCCCCGAAGCAGGGCCTGTCCGCGTGGTACGCGCCCTTCCCTCCGGCGCCGAACGGCGACCCCGACGAGCGCTACTCCCTGGACGAGATCGTCTACCGCTCCAGCTCGGGGGGCCTCCTCGACGTGCGCCACGACATGGAGGCGCTCGCGCGCTTCCCGGGCTCCTACTGGCGCGACCTCTTCGACTCCCGCGTCGGCCGCACCAACTGGCCCTACGGCTCCGGCGTCTGGTCCAAGAAGGAGTTCGTCCTCCCGGAGATCGACCCGAGCACATCGTCTCCCTCTTCGAGGGCAACTCCAACCTCTTCTGGGCCGAGCGCCTCGGCCGCGAGCACCTCGGCGGGATGAACGACCTCTGGGTCAAGCACTGCGGCATCTCCCACACCGGCTCCTTCAAGGACCTCGGCATGACCGTGCTCGTCAGCCAGGTCAACCGCCTCCGCCGCGCGCCACTCTCGCGCCCCATCGCCGGCGTCGGATGCGCGTCCACGGGGGACACCTCCGCCGCGCTCTCCGCCTACTGCGCGGCCGCCGGGATCCCGGCCATTGTCTTCCTTCCGGCCAATCGCATCTCGCTGGAGCAGCTCATCCAGCCGATTGCCAACGGCGCCACCGTGCTCTCGCTGGACACCGACTTCGACGGCTGCATGAGGCTCATCAGAGAAGTGACTGCCGAGCTGCCTATTTACCTTGCCAATTCACTCAATTCACTTCGGCTTGAAGGACAGAAGACGGCGGCCATTGAGATTCTGCAGCAGTTTGATTGGGAGGTGCCGGATTGGGTCATCGTGCCAGGAGGCAATCTCGGTAACATTTATGCCTTCTACAAGGGATTCGAGATGTGCCGTGTTCTTGGGCTTGTTGATCGTGTGCCGCGGCTCGTCTGTGCGCAGGCTGCCAATGCCAACCCGCTGTACAGGTACTACAAGTCAGGGTGGACTGAGTTCCAGCCGCAGGTGGCTGAGCCGACATTTGCATCGGCTATTCAGATTGGTGACCCTGTTTCCGTTGATCGGGCGGTGGTGGCACTCAAAGCTACAAATGGCATTGTCGAGGAGGCCACGGAGGAAGAGCTCATGAATGCAATGTCGCTTGCTGACCGCACCGGGATGTTTGCCTGCCCGCACACTGGTGTTGCGCTCGCAGCGCTGTTCAAGCTCAGGGACCAGCGCATCATCGGTGCCAATGACCGCACAGGTGGTTGTCAGCACGGCACACGGTCTGAAGTTCTCACAGTCCAAGATCGACTACCACGATAGCAAGATCGAGGACATGGCTTGCAAGTATGCTAATCCGCCAGTGAGTGTGAAGGCTGACTTCGGTGCTGTCATGGATGTTCTGAAGAAGAGGCTCAAGGGTAAGCTCTGAGCCTGTGTTGGGCTAGCCATTGCAATTGATTGATGTATGTCAGTTGTGTTCTGTATCTGATTCGAGTGCAAGGGGTGGAGAAAATGATCCACTGGTTATTAGTGCTTTAGGTTGATGCTTTTCCAGGCTTCAATGAATGGGGTAGCCTATCTTTTTGAGGAACTTAGCCGGACTTGGGAGAGGCTATCTCTTGTATTATCTTCTGTTCTATGGATAATAAGTGATTCTGTTGCTGTTGGAATGAATAATCACAGTTCACTCGTTTGCCTCTTTTACCTGAGCTTGTGGAAGGTTTTGGCCATTACTATTGATCATTCTGTCTTGGTGATGCTTCGTGTGTATTCCAGCTGTATGTTTGAGGGGTGTATTTGTTTGATTTTCATCATGTGTTTGTTCAAATCAACATGGTCCAAAGCAGAGATTCTCAAGATGCATTTGCATAGCAAGCGACAAGCCGACAACCGTTGGTGTAGGGTACCTTTTAGGCTCAGTGGAGCAGTTCTCTTTAAGGAAAAATCAGTTATCCTTAATTTGCCAAGAAAAAGAAAAAGGAGAGAAGAAAACTCAAACTATTCGATGGCCACAAGTTTTGTAGTTATTTCGGTATCGAACTAATTGTGTGATTTGGATGCGAGCCTAATTAAGATCTCTGCCTGATCATTTTGGTGGAGGCGACTGCGAAAGATGGTGATGGATGTGGGAGGTCGGCAGGCGGTCCCTGGTACCCGTCTCACGATGTGGATAGCAAGCAAGTGATCAAGTCGCACATGACTGGACTTAGGAAGGACGTGAAGTTATCAAGTTATGCACGACGGGGGACGTCCTATCCATAGGGTGTCCGACGGGATCGACGAGGTAGGTCAGCCCACGGCCCGCGTCAGCTTCTTTAACCTCAAGCCGCCGCCGTCGTCGTCCTGCTTGCCCCCGCCGCCTCCGCCTCCCACCCGGCTCTGGCGGCGCCCCCGCCGCCACGCTAACCACTCCGACGCGTAACGCCCCCGCCCCTACACCGCCCACCGCCGGCGGCCACCACCGCGGCCGGCGGCTTCCCCGCCGCCTCGCCGCCCGCCCGCATCGCGCCGCCCACCGCCGGTCCGGCTTGCCACCCCTTTTCTATGTCCGGAGGGAGGAGGAGGAGATCTTGGGGATACAAACCCCGCGCACTAAGGGATTCTCCGGCGAGACGCCCCCGCCCCGCCCTTCTCCATCGTCTCTGGCGGCGAGCCGCCGGATCCGCGGCCGCCGCCCTCCGCCGCGCTAACCCGGCTTCGTTGGGCTCGTCGCCGTCGTCGTCACCGCGGGGAGACAGGAGGAGGAAGAAAGAAGCGTGGCCGTCGGATACCTGTGTTGCACGAATCTCAAAGTGGCCTATCGAAACGGTCCCCTCGGGCGGGCTACGTATAGGATCCACCCACGACGGGGGTAAGCTGCGAATCGGGCCGAAGTACTTCTACCTTGGGCTTGCTGCCACCACTGTTTTGATGGCAGGGGATAGCCCGTGTGAAGGCCCAACCCAAAGCGGCGGTGGCCGCGGCGAATGTTTTTCACAGGCCGAGTCCGGTGGTCTTCCGCCCGGGCTGAGCACGCATCTCAGGGGGACCCAGGCCATGTCGAGAAACCGAGGTGGACTGGGCCGTCAGAAATTCGTGTCAGTTGAAAGGATGCGAGTGCTCGGCCGGCCTGTTCTGTTCTACGAGTAGGAAGATTGTGCGGGCAGCAGGTCGTCTGACCACACAGCAGTCAGAACTCAGAAAGTCACTCACTGCACAGCGACTGCGTGAACTTCGCCGAAACACACGAGTTCATAGCTTGTAAAAGATTTGCAAGGAATTGAGCAGATTCTCCATGAATCTTCGTGGCATTGAGGACAGCAGTTACCAGTTAAAGCATCAATATTCTTGTGCTACGGCATCGTCAAGTACCGCCCAGTTTTGCTACGCTCGATGACGCGAAGGTCGGTGCTGTCTCCACGCGGTTCTTTGCGACCTTTCACGTAATACAAGTGTCAAGCTCAAGTCGCAAACCCGATCAACTGGCCGATCAAGACGATAAACAAGAAGAGATGGTCACATGGAACCGTGAAAGGATCGCACTTCACCTCAAGCTTCCAACCAGAGAGCGTTCCTTGCTTGAAACAGCCGTGATCCCTGAGCATGACGACGACCGGGCAACGCGGCATGATGCAAGCAGCCCGGCTTGCGCATATGCCTGCCTCTGCCTGCATGGGAAGATCTAGGCTACCGCCACGACCGCGTCAATGTAAGACCAACAACGGACGTCAAGTTATATGGATGCATGTGTGTGCACGAACCCCGGCAGCGATGAGCTCCGATCCAGACTTAGTAAATTGCACTTTATTACCACTATACTTGCTGCCAGTAATTGTGTAGAAATGAAGTAATATAAATGAGCTCTGCAATTTTGCATCGCCATGTGATGGAACACACGACCGGGTCTTTGCTTTGGATGCATGTGTACATGGTCGGTGTTGTGTGTACGAATGCTGGCGCATATTCTTCCGGTTCAGACGCAACACCTGATAGATCGAATCTACACCACTCCACAAAGCGCTAACTATAGTTGTCCTTTTTTTACCGCTGGAGCACCGACGACGACTCCAGCAAGCTCACGTGAACCACCAAGACTTTGGGGGCATGAAACGGTCTCTTGTTTACCACACATATGGGATATTTCTTGTAAAGACTTTTACCTTTCACAGAGCCCGAGGTCAAGATCAACGACTAGTAGTACACACAACAAGTGGGGATCACAATTTAACCCCGCATTGACCGACTCCATCATAGGAACAGCACTGCAAGTCGCTCTAAATTGTCGTCACACCGTGTGCTGATGTGCACATCTAGCCAGGGGTTATGTGGAGTTTACTCGTCGTTCGTAGGTCAATGGCTCAAATGCAGCTGCAGTGACCTGGTGTGCGTAACTGAATAACCTTATTGGTATACGTGGTCGTACGAGTGTTCTTTCCGGCATCAGATAGCTGCATGTTGCACACGCAAGTATGTGCATGCAGTTTCCTGGAAGGATCCGAACGAGGAGCGCAAGGACTACTTGCAATTGGTTTGTCGGTAGGGGCGTCAGAGCATTGGATCCAATTCAGATGGCGAGGCAGTTTTTTGCGGCGCCGCGAGGTACATACTGGACCCAATTTAACACAGGCGAGCACCTATACCTAGGTTAAGGTCCAGATGCATGATGCATCGAACACGCATGAGACAACAAATTGGCATCTCCGATACTCCTCACTTTCGATAGCTTTCGCGTGGACTGCTGTGAACCTGATACAACACTGAATATGTAAAGTGGAGTGAGCTATTTTATTTCTACAGATGAACAAGAAATGAAAATAAAATTTTCCCTGCTCACCAAGAATAATACAGTATATCTTTTATTTTCATATTGGTCTCCGGTGTACATGGCATGCATACATGTGAATCTGATCCAACAGTAAAGTACTAAAGTGACACCTTTTCTGACTGTAAAGGAGAAACAAAACATGATTCAACAGCAGTACAGTATTTCTAGTCGACTTTTCATGATTTTGCTGTGATTTTGACCTAGCGGAACTAACCATGTCCGGCTCTTGAACATGCATCGATAATGAGGATTGTTGTGCCACGACATGATACTGCACTTTATTGTAGTTTTACGGGATGAAGCCACCACAGTTAGGTACGGCTTATATTGACCACTTGCATCGGCATTATCTTACTGTGCATAAGCCACTTGTTTTAACTTTTGCTGTGGATCTAAGTGCTTCCTAGCTTACGGTAGCTCTCCAACATTTCAGTGTAACCACACGCATGTGATGACTGCGACATTTTCCAAAAATTAATATGCAATATTTTCCATGTATGCATATCAACATACTCATCCAAGGATTAGCTTGCATTTAATCTTTATCTCTTTATTTCCTGAAGATATATAACAAACACAATTTAGACTTTGCAGCCATCACATATGTGGAACTCACTCACGATTTTGAGATAACGAGTAGAAATAGAAAAAAAGAGAAGTACTTATATGTGAGAGCTATCTAGCTAGGAGTACTTTAGTGCAGATAAGTAATATTCTGTACTAAATATTCACCTTTTTCATAATTGAAAAAAAAAATCCTATTCTTAACTGATTTACGCGCGCAAAATTCTAAGGGTACCAAGTGAAAACATCACTTAGCTCACGGTTAAATCAGAGACAGACGAATCAATCATGGACAGCACAAAAATGCCCATTGGATGGATAGTCAAAAGAAGAGAGAAATACCAGTCAAGTTAAATGTGCGCCTAATGATTGCTATCTGCCGACGTTGGAAAGAGCCCCAACTCTTTTGATCTAAACACATCGATCGACCGATCGAAGCCTTTACACAACTGAAAGAGGGCGCGCGCGTACGTATGATGCCCAAAGCGCCACATCAGTTGGATAAACCCACGCCATTTAACAAACACCGGATCACGGAATCTCCAATTAGCAACGCCATTAGTGCGTAATGGCGTACGTGCGCATGTGCTCCTAGCTCACATACATTTTCGTACGTGGTCCCTGGGGGGATCGGGTGATGACATGTTAGATGTAGTAACCAGAAAAAGGATGAGTAAGCAAGCACTTAATCTCCCAATAAAACCGCTCTCTTTTGGGTGATACGACAGACACACGACGATGGGTCGCGGTTGCAGATCAGATGTGATATATATTCGCATCCACTCGTGCAGATAGCAGATAGATATGTGCGGCGTGCTTAATATGGGATTGCCCGATTGATTATTATGTATTAGTACCGGCTAGTAGGCGTGCTCGAGTCGAGGAATATATATCGCACATGAGATGATATGATATGATGACAGGGCTTAAGAGGAAAAAGGAAAAGCTGGTGACATAAACTATGTTAAACCATGGAAGAATCGCAGGAAGATATATGTGTGTGTTAGCTCGACACGCACGCATGCTGCCACGAGATAGATAAGGATGACCGCATCATCGATCGTTGGTGTAAATATTTTATGGCGGTGCCACACACCAGCCGGCCTCTTGCTTGCAAACAGTCGGCACACATATGCAAGTTGGAGATGTATACTCGTAGCATGCGAGCGAGAGAGAGAGAGAGAGAGAGAGCTTCTCTCTCATTGTTTGTTGGTGTGTGTCCTTTGTGGTAATAAAGAGCCGGGGGTTATATACACTGAGGTCGATCATGACGCGTAAACCGGATGGATAAAAAGCAACACAACACAGCACACGCGCACACTCTCACACAACGTAATCCATCGATCTCTTTGCGCCTTTTCAAGCAATGCAGACGCGAATTAGTAAACGCGGTCGTCATCGCCCACGCGCTAATATACCCTTAAAACAATTAATATAAGTAACCACTCACACAGAGCACAGAAGATGATCGTCACCATAAACTAATCCGAGCATAGATCGGCGCCGATTACAGATCACTTTCCGCAAAGCAAATATACGCTGCCGATCCTACTGCCATACCTTTCCACACAAGATCGCCAATGCAAGTAGGAGTATGCAGCAAGCTGACATAAATCGCCCGCAGCATTTTCCTATGGCGGCATGATACGAGACGAGATGCCAGTGGCAGCGTGCCGGCCCCATCCATGGAGGATGGCATGGCACACCGATGGCCGCCGCAGCCATAGGTCGCCAGGCTACGGCCGCAACTGTTGCAGGCAGCAGCAGATACAGCTGCGACCGCGAGAGGTCCATCTATCTATGGGGGGGATGCACCTGACAAAGCCGGATAGGAAGACGAACGAAGCTGGCCGGATTGGGTCGGGTCGGCTGGTCCACACTTCATGTGAACGCCACGCCGCGGCCGCGCGCGCCTGCCTCCCCGGCCGGCCTGGACCCCCCATGGCTTCCGCTTTTCCGTCTGAGCCCACGCCCGCACACATGCGCGGACGCATGGCGCATGTCGCCGACGTGGCGCGGGATGGAACGAAAGCTGGCCGCGTGAGCACGGGGCCGGGGCCCCTTCCCTGGCGAGTGGAGAATGGATACACGTCCAATCATTGGCGACGCCCTGGATGACACACCTGTTGATGCGTGATAGGCCTCCTGCTCCGTCTCCGTAATCACGCATCAATATGCAGCCATGTAGGACGATTGCAGGTGTAGATAAACATAAGGAAACATCACTAAAACAGAAAAAAAAACGCTGCAAGCAAAACCCATTGTAGTACCAGTCGGTGGAAAGGTGGAAATGGTTCTTGTAGCTTAGTGATTACAACTTACGATCTTGTAGCCTAGTGATTAAAACTTACAAGAACTTTAGTGGGAGTTTTTTCTTTTAATTTAATGGCGTTGTGCATTCAGTGGGACTCGACGTCCCGCGAGGCGCATGTGATGATTTTATGAATCTCAAGACCAGCCGGTCTAGTCTTTCGAGACAAAAAGAGGTAGGGGTTGCGTGCGTGTGTTCATAAAGGTGAGTACTTGTGCGCATTTATGAGTGTATACGTTTGTACTGTGTTTCAAAGAAAAAAAAAGTCCTTGAATGGTTTAATTCCAGAGGTGCGATGGTATTTGACATCCTATTTCATTTGTTGTTTTAAGGGGTTGTTTGGCTCCCAGTCTCACTTTGCCACGCTAAGGTGTGTCTCACCACAATGTGTGGCGTGCAAAATCTCTGCGCGACAGTCCGTAGCGAGAAAAAGTGTGACGACCACTGTTTAGTTGGCAATATCAAGCACCAGCAAAAAGACTGTGGCAGACATAGGTGTGGCTTGGCGGGCAGTGGCCGAAATCCCACACCATCTAAAGTGCTTTCGAACTCTCAAATAAACAACTCTATTCAAGGACAAGTTTTATTTTTGTGGCAGTTTCATAGAAAATCACAAAATTTCATTCCTGCAAGGTGTTCAGCAGATGACTGACTCAATGGAACATGATCACCCTAATAAGTTTTAAAGTGTTGAAAACTGTGGTGACACTAGTTTCATCTAGATGAAACTTTTTCCCTCTCCCCTCATAAAAGTGTGATATCAAAGGATGCCAACACGCAAGCCGTCACCAAATCAAATTTTGTGAGATATGCTTGGGATTTGTTTGGTGCAGCTCCAACTTTGATATCCATGATGGGTTTTGAGTTTATAAACTATAATAAAGTATATTTAGTTTGTTTTTATCCTAAAATAAGAACAAAAAACTACTCAACCAAAAACCTTTACTCCATCCACAGCTCCAGATTTATGGAGCCAATAAGTTTGAGTCGCTTACAAAATCCATGAATTTTCTGTATCTGGAGCTCTTCCAAACAAAGCAAGCCTTAATTTATCTCTTCATGCCTATTTCAAACCAGCTGGGAAACAGTTAACGCACGCAGCAATCTGAAATCCAACTTGCTCCTGAGCTATCGACTTTATGACTTGTCATTTGTCAAGTAGATCCGGATTATGTGTCGATGCATACATCCACGCTTATCTAGCCGTTGAGACGACACTTGTATATCTGTATGCGTGCCAAATTCCCGAGCCGACTTCAGATCAACTAACAATTGTAGGATGTATGATATGTCCATTTGGGTGCACCCCCATTGACCTTATTTAAGTACGGTCAGTGAGCACGATCGTCTATCGGTACTAATATACTATTAGTGATGTCTACCTAATTTCCTCGAAACATGTCTATTAGCTAGCCATATATCTATTTCAAAATAATAAATTGTAAAGATGCCAAACAATGTGCTGGAGAAAAAAAATGATAGCTAAACACCAAAGCTACCTCTGATGTCTCTTCGTTCCCAATACATGATATACATTGATTTTGACCTCGGTACAGATCGCAACAAGTACTTATATCAGCTGCGTGCTTGAGTCAGATGGTTTACCCCAAATATACTCGACTAGTTGTTGCCGTGAGCCAGTAGAAGGAATATTTTGGAGCTGTTGTCTCTTGCAGAAAACAAAGGCAATCTCTAAAAAACGAAGGGCATTTCAGGTAATGTAGCAACGCCCTGCAAATGAGCACAGTGAATAGTCAAGTAAATATCAGAATCGACAACACTGTTGACGTACGTAGATAGATGTGCATATCATTGATCTAGAAAGTCCAGAAAATTCTACCACTACACCATCACGATCGCCATTTACCCGCGCGAAGACCTGCACACAAACAAACCCGCTGAATCAGTAGCATAAACGTCAAGCTCGACTACTAGTAGGATCAATCCAGATTCCAGGCATTTTTACTCTTACTTTTCTATTTTTGAAGATTTTTTCCTTGAACACCACCACTAGCCAAGCATGACTAGCAGAATTTTTTACTTTTCCTGCTTTTTTTTTGGAAAATAGAATAGATTCTCGCCTCTGCGTTTCCGCACATAGCGTTCGGTCTTATTACAATTCTTTCCGCTCCCAAGCTGAGATTTACTTTTCCTGTTGGAATACCAAGCATGCACACAACAAAAACTGGTAATGTTAATTTTATAAAATGTAAAGATTATATCAGTAATTAATCTGACCCATGGGATGCATGTCCACTGGGGTGCAGGTACCATCACATCATCTTCACTTGAGTTGACCCACGCCACCACAAGCCCATGAGGTGCACCATGATCGAGGCCATGACACACATAATACTAATCCATCATAAAAATATCATACATTTAAAAAAAGGATACAATTAATTATAAAAACAACAAAAAAGAATATATGCCCATGTAGACTTAGTATATATGGGGGTAGTGTGGTTTAGCGTATGCTACTCTCACCTGACCAGACCTCTCCCTATATATCACACACATCCCCTTCACTTGTCCTTCCCCCACCATTTCCACAGCTTTTAATCAGCTTCTTACTAGTAAAGCTCTTCTACGCTTCCTTCTCTAATCACCTCGTCCTCGAGCGCGGGTGTGTAGCTAGCCAGTGATCAGCGGATGGACAGCTCGAGCTGCCTCGTGGACGACGCGAGCAGCGGCGCGTCCACGGGCAACAAGAAGGCGCCGGCGGCGGAGACGAGGCCGCTGCAGCGCGTGGGCAGCGGCGCCAGCGCGGTGATGGACGCGGCCGAGCCGGGCGCGGAGGCGGACTCGGGCGGCGCCGCCGGCCGCGTCGCCGGGGTCGCCGGCGGGAAGCTGCCGTCGTCCAAGTACAAGGGCGTGGTGCCGCAGCCCAACGGGCGGTGGGGCGCGCAGATCTACGAGCGCCACCAGCGCGTGTGGCTGGGCACGTTCACCGGCGAGGACGAGGCGGCGCGCGCCTACGACGTCGCCGCGCAGCGCTTCCGCGGCCGCGACGCCGTCACCAACTTCCGGCCGCTCGCCGAGTCCGACCCGGACGCCGCCGTCGAGCTCCGGTTCCTCGCGTCGCGGTCCAAGGCCGAGGTCGTCGACATGCTGCGCAAGCACACGTACCTCGAGGAGCTCGCGCAGAACCGCTGCGCCTTCGCTGCCGTGGTCTCCTCGTCGCCGCCGCCCAAGAACCCCGCCTCGTCGTTGTCGCCGGCGGCGGCGGCCTCCTTGGCCGCCGCGCGCGAGCACCTCTTCGACAAGACGGTGACGCCGAGCGACGTGGGCAAGCTGAACCGGCTGGTGATCCCGAAGCAGCACGCCGAGAAGCACTTTCCGCTGCAGCTTCCCGCCGCCGCGGCGGTGGTCTCCGGCGAGTGCAAGGGCGTGCTCCTCAACTTCGAGGACGCCGCCGGGAAGGTGTGGAGGTTCCGGTACTCGTACTGGAACAGCAGCCAGAGCTACGTGCTCACCAAGGGCTGGAGCCGCTTCGTCAAGGAGAAGGGCCTGCACGCCGGCGACGCCGTCGGCTTCTACCGCTCCGCCGGCAAGCAGCTCTTCATCGACTGCAAGGTCAGGCAGAGGACCGCCGCCGCCGCCTTCGTCAACGCATCACCGGCGCCGGTGAAGGCGGTGAGGCTTTTCGGCGTCGACTTGGTCACCGCACCGAGGCCGGCGTCGGGTGCACCGGTGCAAGAAGAGATGATGGCCATGAACAAGAGGCCCAGGGACTTCATCGCGGCGTCTACACCACACATGTTTTTCAAGAAGCAATGCATAGACTTCGCGCTGACCTAGCTGCTAACATTTTTGCTCCCTCTTGCTTGCTTCTATCCTCCTCGGATGCATTTGGTGGTAGCTATAGCTTAGCGCTCTTGAACCTCAATCTTCTTCCTCCTGGCCGGGTTGTTCATTTTGTTTCTTCTTCTACATGTTCTTTTAACTCGACGTAAATTAGACGCCTCTTTGGGTGGCAAGTGTATACTAATCAAGCCATGGAAATTACATGCCACAAGAAGCAATGTTTGGAACTTGTATCTCCCTTTGTACTCTTGTTCTTGGTTTTGGCCATGCTGCTGTGACTGTGAGAGAGATATCGATCAAAGTGTCAATTTGTGGCAACATGTTGCAATTTGACACTCCTGCTCTGGTGCTTTCATGTGGTCTAAGATGTGATGTGTGCTGCACCCAGATGCATTGCATGTAACACCTGAAGTGCGAAAAGCTGGCTCCGGGAGTTATCTGATCCCAGTGCGGAAAGGGAAGTGCCCATATAATTGCATGTATATATGCACCATGCATGCACCTGATATCTGTACAGTGATGATGTGATACGATATAATGCAACAGCTAAAATGGAAGTGGAATAATGATAGACTTTCGCAGGAGATAGCGAGATAGGGTTGCAACAGAAAAGAATCTGCAACAATATACGTACTGTTTTGGCAAAGTAAAGGATGTTTGCTCATTAACAGAAAGTGGGAAATGATCTCTATATCCATCCCTCTACACATTCAACTACGCCTATTGGTCTCCTGTCATATGCGTCACATAATCACCTTTTTTGTTTTTGCAAGTCACAATATTTGGACTTTCCCTCTGAAAATTATTTCTGAATTTTCAGCTCAGATAGTGCCAAGGTGATGTTTTCTCCGTGCGAATCTTTCTATCCTGAGAGTGGCCAAAAACCGACGGAATGTTCAGCAGTTTTTAGACTTTGATCGAGAAAAGGAACTTGCTGATAACAATGGGTGGCATCTAGGAAGCACGCCGGTTTCTAGAATGGCACTAGCTGCATTGATAAGCAACATTTGTCGTTAACTTCTCTATTCTGAATTTTTATCAACATTAATTACGCTTCGCACGCCGGGGTAGTATATATATATATGCATCTACTTTGTTAATTTTGATGCGAGGTAAATTCCAATGGGAAGAGACACCAGCAAAGTTTCAACGGTTTTTAATTAGACCAGATAAGCTTCCGGGACTGCGAGGGTAACATGCATATCCACTGCTTCACCGACTCCTGTAACAGATAAACTACGGCCGCCATATTGAACAGGGACAGACAAGGCCACACGGGTCTTCCAAGGAAAAGAGATGACCTGCATTGCATGCACAACACATGAGGACGTGCATGTACCTGATTCTCCCTCTAAGAATTCAGGAAAGAAGGATGCATAAGGCTAGGCAAGCTTTACATCATGCCACAGCAGTTTACAGACAGCAAAGTCTCAATGGCTTTTGTTCTCCAAGAAAAAATAGGTCCCGATGGCTTTAATCTGAAACCTGAACAGCTATCTGTCAGCTAAAGGAATTGATTGATTCATACTCCCATATTATTCCATCTCGTTTTGATGCATCGACCGGCGGGGGGGGGGGGGGGGGGGGGGGGGGGGGGGGCAGCTTACTTAGTAGTCTCCAGATAATCCCAAGCTGGCGTCAGAGAATTATACTACTAGTTCCCCCAGTGGACGTACTCCGTAACCGTAAGTCTTCAACACATCATAGCCTGCTGAATCTAATTAATCCTGATCTTCAACACATCATAGTCCACACATCATAGCTGCATCTAATTAATCCTGATCTCACAGAGCAACTACTCACTGTTTATGTATGGAAATTTCTCTCTGCGGCTGCGAGGATAAATACTGCAAATATATAGCTGGCCAGCGACACTTGCAGAGACATGGGACACACACGGAGAGAGACTCGCACACTAGAGTCAGAGAGACATCAGACAGCAGCACACAGGGACAGCCCGACTTCGGTGACCATTGACAAAATCCAGGGCCCTATCTGCGCGTTGAAACCACGACGAGTTCATCAGGGCTGGACACTGGCTGGTGGCTGCTGGCTGGCTACCTGCAGTGAAGGTTTTGTTTGCAACAGCACCTGCGGCTGGAAGTGGGCACGGCGGCACATCACTCGTGTCTGCAGCTGCAAGTTGCATGACTTCAGTTCAGTGAACGAGTGCAAAGGCATGTGGAGAGGCTGGTCATTTATGGCGTGTCAACGCTGCGTTTGCGACGCCCTGACAAATGATCTGCCTCGTCTGCCTCCATGGCTCAGATCTCTGCACCGGTTTAGGTCGTTTTCGTATGCTCGTCGTATGGGCGCGTTGGGTGTGTGTGTTGAGGCTCTAAAATTTAGCTTTAAAGAGAATCTTATTATTTAGAAGTATTAAATAAATTTTAATAACAAAATCTTTTTATAGATGGATACATTTTTACGAGACGAATCTAATGAGCCTAATGCCCTCTTAAGTGGGTTGTTTCATTCGTGTATGTTAATGTGATGAGAGTCTGAATCGTTGCTAAAAATGTAAGGTTCAGTAAGATTGTCACACAGCAGAGAAGGGACGAACTTAATGATTCCTTGACCTGTTCTTACTCAGTTAGCCGCATCAAGCAGCAACACAGGTTTTACTTTGCTTGTTGTTTCCATAAGGATATTATTGCTACTATATATGGTGTAGTAGCTAGTGGAGCTATGGTGCATGCAACAAGTTGGAGTAAATTTTGCTGGTTCTTGGGGAGCAAGGAATGGACGTGGTAATAAATCACATTTCACCGAGTCACTGATGATGCACTTGTAATAAGATTTAAAACGGATCGATGGATAGAGGAGGATAAGTACGTCGTTGTAAGCTAGTTGGAGGACATGTCATGCCATTGGTGGGGTTGGACAGACGTCAAACTTCAGAGCCCATGCTTAGCACATCAAAACCTGGTCAAATAGCTAGTGCGTAAACCCATTGGATAATGTGTTTGTGCTTTTTTCCTTAACTACTCAAGTTGATACAACAGAAAGTGACTGAACTTGGCTAATTTCCCGAAAGCTGATGACGAAATCCTAATCCTCTCACGTGCTTTCGGCAGGTAAAACAACAGCTCAAAAGTAACATAGCTGCGAAAGTTCAACGGTGACTCATGCATTTCGATTTGTATCACAGCACCAGCACTGTTTGTCATCTTCAGAAAACTATCTTGCACAGCACTGCAGATGCGGTGTGATATATCCCTTATCCGGTCATCCCACATGCCACGAGAGAGAATCATGAGCTATGACTTACACTAATATGACTTACACTAATTTGTCGGTAGCAGGCTGTCCTAATAACCTTAAAAAGGGAGAAACTAGAAAGGCGACCTAGTTTCGTTATGGTCTTCGGTTCAGAGTCCTAAAGAAATCAAGTGGTATCTATCTACAGTAATGCATCTTGTCTGCTGGACAATCTACTCGTCGACCTAAGCATAATTTGGGAGTGAAATGTTTAGGACTTTTCAAATTGGTGGCCATCTGGCAAATTCATTCTTCCAAAGCCATGTGCTGGCTGTTTGTCCTGTGTAGGGGCTGTGCTGCTTTGACAAGCTAGATAGCATCAGGTGCCAGTCAGAGAGTTCGGAGCACTCAAGTAATATAACGACCGATCGGAGACTGACCGGCAGGCCTCCCAGGAGCACAAATACTAATAACCATGTTTTAATGGCTCTTATGCCACTTTTATAGTGGCGAAAGATCGAAACAGAGCATTCAAAAAAAGCAGGAATTATCAAGAATCAGTAAAAGTCGTCCATCCAACGTTCCGAAACAAGTGGAGTTAAAAACCGTGAGTTCATTACGTGCGAAACAATAGACACAGCAACTTGATGTTGTCAAGACAAACCTGATGCTACAAGCAATCAATGTATGCAGCTTACGCAATCTTTTTTTTTTTTGGAAAACATGAATATCTAGCTAACTAACGAGTAAATAGCTATTTGGGATGCTAAGTCGACATTGATAACAGAGAAGTTTCATGCGAAACCACGGGTGGTGGACAGTAATGAAAACTGATCATCTCAGCACCAATTTTCCTCTGTTCAAATGGCAATCTGCAGAAGACATAAACATCTACTGGTCATTCAGACAGCCTGTGCGTCGGATGGAGGTATCTGCTGAGGTATTCTTCAGCCTTGGGGGCAAAGAAAGGTAAAAGTCTAGTCGTCGTGTCAGGTTAAGCTCGCATTTTTCTTCGTTTGCATGTGGCTGTGGGCTAGCGATCCAGTGCGAGGGAGCATCGGTCAAGTTGTGCAGAGCAGATACCAGATGGTGGATGACGGCTTCATTCAAACTTTGTCGCTCTGTTCAAACCGTTGCTACTGTTTGAACAAGGAAGAACCAAAGGACCAAGCGGGGCGGAGCTCGGGTGTTTTTTTGGTGTCACAGGACACCAAGTGTGGTAATCTCAATGGAAAGTACATGTTGATTGGTGCTTATTAGCTATGATGATACTATGAACAATTGGAGTGACACCATTGATTCTTTTACCTAGCTCCGCCACTGTCCAAGCCGAGTGTCTGCATTTCTCTCTCTATGCGGAAGGAACATTGATCCTGTTGTCAGTTTTTCGGTCGATGCCACGGTACAAAATGTGTTAAAGGGTGTATATACGTGAATTGTGCATACCTTTTAAGAGGACATATCAAGTGCATAAGAAGTATTTGGTGTACATGTGAACAAACTCATTGTGAGTCATTAGATTGCATCTACACGTATAAAATTATGGGTGAGAATTTTCATTGATGAAGCAAATGTTTTTAGAAATACAATCTGAATTTATAGTTGCTAAAATCATGGCCGAGACTTTCCAAACTTCTAACCTCCAATACTCTTTGTGCACCTGATATATTGACTAGTCTCTTAATCCACCTAAGTACCACTAACATTTATTACACAGTTAGTTCACGAAGTCATAGTACCACGTAGAGCTATTGATAATCTCATACAGATTAATAGTTGAGAGAAATAAAATCATACCTCTAATTATGAGATAAACTCACAGAAAACCGTAACCATTTCATTACGCTTGCCGGTTAATTAATCCATCTGTTCTTTTGGCTATTTGCGGGAGTTCTTTTGAATAGGTGGACCCCGTAAGTTGTCTACAATATCACTTTTTGTGGGACAAATTTTGAATGCTCGGATGCCATTTATTGTGGGACGGAGGACGTATTAACCTACATCGGAAATCAGTTGTATCAGGGTGCCCATGCCTCCCCCCCACACCGACTTTTGAATTTTTTAAATCGGCTATTCATTGGAGTTTTATCTTTTCAAAAATTTGAGCTTGCAGCGTACTCCCTCCGTTCAACAATACATGTCATTCTAGCCCTACTCATTTTTCTCAAATTACATGTCATTCTCATTTCCCAATGCACATTTTCCTCTTCCCAATACAATATTCTCTCTTTTCATTACACCTCTATCTCTCTCCTCCTCGTTTTCAGTGCACCCATCTTTTTCACTTCTTCTTAATTCCCGTGCCTAACTCCAAAACGACATCTAATAATGAACGGATGGAGTAGTTTTCATTGTTAGGAGGATGCTGTAGCATTTTGGACTGGTGTAAAATGTCCAAAATTACTATAGGAAGGTGGTTTTGGACTCAATTCCGATAGGGTATGTCGTAAGAGATGTCATCCTTAAGGTCCATCTTTGCGGTGAAGTGCACTTGAATAAGATTCTTATAAAGAACATATCCCTTATTGTCATTGGAAATTTTGCCTACTTATTTATCATAAAAAATTTGCATCCCTTGTCCGCCACTCTAGTCACTTTGTTTGTTAGATCACTGTGTTGTGCTCCCCCCTTTGTAGTATTTGTGCTATATAGTAGCAAAAAAGAGTTCATCTCAGTTTATAGTATATGGAACAAAAAAAAAGAACAAGTTTAAAAATTTCGTATGAAATTAGCTTCAAAATTACCTTGAACTTCCTTCCAAAATTTTGAACTTTTTTGCCACATAAAGGGTGTGTTTGGTTTAGCTTTTTAGGTGTTGTGGCTTTCTAAAAAAGCTAAAAGCCAACCAAACAGACCAGCTTTGTTATAGGTGCTTACAAAAAAGCTGCTTTTTTGTAGTTCATTTCTCACAGCATGTAGGGAGGTGCTTTTAGCGGCTGTGTGGATAGAAAGTTCGAGTTATTTACCCACTGCCACTGGTTATGTTGTACCGGTTCGCTTCTTTTCTTTTTCCCTTCTCCCTTCCCGACGACCCTGCCCCCGGCGACCCTCCCCGCAGCGGCCCTCCCCGGCGACACCTCCCCGCGGCGGCCCTCCCCGGCGCTCCTCTCCTCGGCTCACATCCCCGGTGGCCCTCTCCAGGATGAAGCAGCTCGTCTACGAAGCACCTTTTGTATACGATTGGGGTGGGGAACAACAACTCGCCTACGAACCAGCTCTTCCAGGACAGCGGGATGGGGAACCGGTAGAGGGAGAGGGACAACACGTTGACCCCGTCGTGCATGGCGTCGTCCATCCCAGCAAGTCGGAGCTGAACCAGCACAACAAATTGCCATGGAGTTCAAGCCGCCATGGCTGCCCCTTCTCGAAATAATCCGCATCTCCACAGTTTCAACCCAAAATTTTACATAAGACGGATGCTTGATGGCCCGGAGATTTGATTCCCCCACTTCTCAGGAATTATTCTCCCTTGTCTCAGTGTCGATTTGAGGTCCAGAGAACGTCAATGGTGGCTGGAGAGAGATGAAGGACATTGAAAGAAGCTTATGCAAACAGGCCCTCATACAAACTTGTAATTAGTCTTGGTATTTTTATGTCTTGACATTTTTATATAAAATCCCCCGAAGTTAAGATAATTTTTGGAAAGCTTTTGAAATTTAGACGATATGTTATCGTGGATGCAAACTTTAAATAAATTAAGTTTTTTAAAAAAATGATGTTTTACATGTAAACATTTGCACAACACATTGTTTTACAATCAATTTGCATATAAATTGTCTCTCGGATGTTTAGGGGCATTACAGACATTTTCACAGCTTTTTCACAGCCACGGTTATTTCAACCAAACGGCTTTCAGCTTTCTCCACAGCTCATACCTCACAGCAGCTTTTTTCACAGCCAACAGCCCACAGCAGCTTTTTTCACAGCCACAGCACAACCAAACACACCCAAAGTATACACTAAGATGAACCTATGTTATCTATTGTAGAGCGAACATTGTAGCAACGGGAGCAAAATGATCTACAAGCAAAGTGGCTAGAGTGGCAATAAGGGACAGCGAATTTTGATTCGATGGCCGATAAGGAAAGTGTAAAATTTTGATGGCAAATAAGGAATCAACTCTCTTTTAAATGTCTAGGCTTAGGGAACTATACCATACCAAAATATAGTTTGTTTTCACTAATCAAGTCGTCTTGCCGTCTAGGATCATGCTAAAGGAATGCTACTTGAGTGCTTTTATGTATGTACTGTTCTTTTATATAGTGGCTGTTCATGTAAAAAAAATTGCATTGTATACAAGTTACAACAGTTGTAATACTCGTGATGAACGCTTCTTAGACTTTAAAAATGCAAGAAGATATCTTCCCTTTGAAAATATATTGTAGTTTGTTTTTTATTTGAACTATAACCAACTTCATATAAAATAAACAGAGGTGGTATGACAACCAACGGAACTAAATTATGAGAAACATATACAGAAATTCCAGGTTCTTTACTAATTCAATCATATCTATGCGTGAGCTATATACACCCAAAACAGATTCTTTAACGCGTGTGCTTCCAGTTATGCTAATTATGTACAACGCATCGATCCATGTGACCGTCACCTCAAACACATGAACATTGTGATGAATTCATTCCCCTCTTACTTGCCTTTTCACAAGGTGCAAGTACAACAAATATCCACAAAATAAGAAGAAAATGAATCAGACAAGGTAACTGCAAAAGGTTCCCTAGTTCTTTCGGTTCTACGTAGCATTTAGTCACCGAGGTCTGTCGCCAGCTTCCATGGAATCCAAAGCTTGGCTCGTGGTAGTCATCTCCATTGCAACAGGTCTTCCAGACAGTGATTGATGGTGGTTCGAGTTGGTCGTTGATTGCACTCTGTTCTCGCCCTCGGGGCTAAGAATGTGCACTAAGTACGCGTGAGGCCACAATCCTGCAGTTCCACGCGTAGAACATCAGTGAACGTATTAGCCTCGCAAAAGATTTTTTTTCTTGCTCCTTTTGTGTTTTAAATATTTTTTAAATCTTGTTTTTCTCTGTCCCTTTTCGAGTGGATTGATCAGACAGAACTTTTGAAAATCAGCCCAGCGACAACAAAGATGGAGACACTGAGCATATTCGGCCTATTGATTCCTTCCGGACCAACTTTTGAAAATCGGCCCACTGTAGCCATCCAATGATAGAACTGGGCTAGTCCAACAAACTGGTCTTTTGTGTCCCAGCCCAAGTCACATAATTTTTTTTTGAATGGAAAGTCACATAAATGCTTATACTGGGGACAAATTACTTCCACAAAATAAAAAAAGAAAGTTTCTGTGGTACGTAACCGTTCATCATACTCCAGATGGAGTACAAAACTATCATACCTTGTTCACCAGATGGTGGTGGGAAAAACTGCAGGTAGCAGAACGAAGCAACTACCAAACCTACAGAATAAGAACAACAACAGTATGTCAGTGTGATCTTCAGAAGATTTGGTAAAAAGATGGAAGGTGAATCGACTGTCATGGGTAACCTACCAAGAATGCCACCAGCAAACACATCCTGCCAGTGGTGCCAGTAGTCATCCACCCTCGAAACGGCAACCATTGCCGCAAGAAGCAGCGGCAAGATGACGATGCAGAGCTTGGCAATATGGCCGCCTCTATCGAACGCCTTGATCTTGCCGGCCAGGTACCAGGACAGGAAACCGAGCCCAGCGAAAGACCCTGGAATGGGACAACAGGGAAGGTAGCGTGTAACTGCTGGGAACTCTACAAACTGGAAAAAAATGAATTGGCGAAAACGATTGTAGCCACTGTTTGCAGAGCGTTTCTCATGCAGCTAATGAATGGTATTCAGAGTTTCAGGATGTCGTCACTCGCATGAAGAATGGCCACTTGGGAAGCTCTTGTGCCCTTCTTTGATCACACTCGGGTCACCGTGGCAAATAACTCCTCTTGTGATGTTGTCGTAGTTCTGTAATGGAGTGAGCAAATCATTCAAATTCACTGTGGTTACAGGGAAAAAACAAGCTGGCTACTAGAGGAGCCACCGATTGGTGAATTTTCTGACAGAGAAAATCAATAGAGGTTCAGAGCGGAACTCACTCCCACTCCATCAGGAAAGCAGCGCCAGAAGAAATTCGGCCGTGGCCTTCCGACGCCGTCCTTGATAGCATCAGTCAGGACGCCAGTTATGAGCACGGAGAACAGAAGGCCTGCTCAGCCATATCGCACGTCAGGGCTTCACAATACACGAGTTCACAGCTGCATAAGAAAAAAAATTTGGCAGGGTGAACTTACCAAGAATGGCATGATGCAGGTCATACACGTTCCTCCTCTTCATGTATATTGCGATGAAGATGATAATCGGCCCGATGACAGCGTATATCTGAGCAATTCAGAACACGCAATCTTTACTCCAGTGAACGATAAAAATGCAGAGATTCTTTTTGCAGGGAAGGTGAATGACTCCGTGTACCGGCACGGCCCAGACGGGCACGGTGTTGTCCTTCATGGGGTACCGGAGGTCCGTCATCATGTCTTCTCCGACGAACCGATGGAACGGCTCGATCAGGTTGAGCCCCACCTCGATGGCGACGAGAAGGGCCAGCACGATCCAGTCGAACAGGTGCAGCCTCGCGACCTTGGTTCCATGGGTCACCAGGTAAGGATGCGGAGCTCCTAAACGAATCGTCGCCGATGGCGTCGGCATCTTCTCCTGAATGAATGAATCGGCAACGGAGGATTCAATTCGATTCAATCTGTCGAAATTCCCCAACAAGATCGTGGGCCCTGTCACCTGTGCGTGATTAGCCAGCATTAATTAACTCGATCATGGCCAAGAGCAATGATCAGATTGGGGCAGGCATGGCATGAATGAATGGAACGGGGAACGGTTTGCATGGACAGGACGGTTGCAGAAATTAAGAGAGACACTGCTTGGTGTAGTTCATGATGGCAGTTGCATCGGCCAAGAAGGAAAGGAAGCAACAACTTGTAGGTTGCAACTGCCGTGATCCGGACATCTCAAGATCGGAAGAGGGGCGACATGGAATTAACACACAGTACTCACGGGGGAAAGGGGTTGCTTCCTGCGATGGAGAAGTCAACGGCCTCGGCGTCGTGCTCCTTGATCTCTCTAATCCTTTCCTGCACGGCAACAGCGATGAGCTGAGGCACGAAACAGCGCGATCAACTGATACATATATATGTTCATTGCCGCGTTTTTTAGGAGAAATCTGGTGACCAACCGGGACAGGGGGAAATGAGGGAAGATGTTTTCTGAGCGCGGATTCTTGGAGAATGCTTCATTTCTTCGGCTTGGTTGTCGCTGAAATGCTGAATGTTGACTTGGTGCTGGCGGATACTCCTGACATGTGCCTTCAGACCTATCAGCAGGAGAAGCAACAGAACTTAACCTGACTTCGTACCTCGAGCCAACCGAAAAATTGTGCTCCTTGTTGAAGACAAATGTTTGAGTTAATTTTAATCGGATCACCTGACTCTTAGTGGTTAAGGAAATGCGACCACTGAACCGTGTTATTACATGATACGGTCTCGAAAGGTCGCCTATATGAAAACAAAATTCAGAGAATCTGGAATGACAACGCGGATTCACAAAATACAACGGATCAACTAATGTTATCTGCAGGGGTAAGAACCGGATTGGCAACAGTGTTCTAGTGCCGTGGTTCGTCGGTCGTCACCAACAACACGAAAGCGTGGCTCCGTGAAGTTCAGAGGGAAAAACAGGGCACCGAATAATCTTCAGAGACACATTTACCTGCACTTTGCCACCTCAACGCGCAGTTCTGTCGAACATTTTTGGGCCATGAACGTCAATTAAGCCCAAAGTAGCAACAAACGCACGACTACAACGTGTCCTTCAGGACCTTCACACACCAGAGGGGAGAAAATTTTCACAAATTTCTTGGGTATCCTCTAAAACTGCAGCAAACTTCACTGACATCTCGATGAAATGAACCCGATGCGTCTTTGTCGAGCCGTGCAAGTTGAAGCAACCCATCATCATTGCATCCAGAAATGAGCTCTGATTTTCCAGTGCGAGCAACAAAACAAGTTTCTTTCAGACAGATGTTTAGAATAAGACACCATTCCGGGACAGAGGTTGAGACAACAGCATTCCCATCATCCGGTTGCAGCCAATTGATGGAGCTGCCGTGTCGCAAGCATTTCAGGCTCCGCATTCCTGTGTGCCACGGATGGCCGCCGAAAACGACGCGTCTCATCCATATCGTCATCGTCTTTCCCAAGTCTCGTCCACGAGCTTATACCTCTGTCAATTAGCCATGTGATTGTTTCACAGAATAACCTGTGCTGCTTTTGGCTGCTATCCTTTTCACACTGTCCGATCGAGGACCAACCGCGCGGATCGGACGGTCGGAAGCGATCGCAGACGGTTGATGCGCGCGTTTTGTAGGCTTGCTCTCTCGTGCTCGCTCGCCCACAACTTCCCCGAACTTCTCCTAGTCCCCACCTACCGGCTGGCTACCAGAGAAGCAGAGGCGCACGAGCGCAAGCAGCAAGCGTTGAATGGCCCGCGACGGCGGCGGGCAGCCGGCGGCGGAGCCGCGGCGAGTGGCGCTGCGCGCGCTCCTCGCCGGTGGAGACGCGTCCTCGTCGTCCGCGCTGCCGCCGGTGGTGGAGGAGGCAGTCAGGCCGACGGCGACGGGCAAGGGCCTGCTGCGTGGGCTCCGGTGCACGTCGGCCGCGGCGGCCCAGGCGTTCGAGCCGGAGGCCGCGGCGCGCGCGTTGCGGCCCGCGGCGGACTGGCGCGGGCTCGGGTGCACGTCGGCGGCGGCCGCGGCCCAGGTCCACGCGCCGGTCGCTGGGGCGGACGCGGAGTGGCGCGGGAGACGGCGGCGGAGAGGGAGGGAGAGGCGGAAGGCGCGGGGCGGAGGAGGCGGCGGCGGCGGCGGCGTCGCGAGTGGCGCCGGGATGGGCGGCGGGGACGTGTGGTGCACGCCGGGGATACCGTTCGCCGCCGAGGCGTCGTCGGTGGACTGCGTGGTGGCGCCGCACCCGTCGGCGGCCGGCACGCGCCGCCGCGCCCAGGCAGAGAGGCCGCACAGAGAGGTAGTACGAAAATATTCGATTTTTATTGCTGGAATTGCTTATCAAAATTTGGTCAAATTCAGTCAATCTGTTACCAAGTCATCACTGCCGTACTCTGCTGTTTCATTGACCGCTGATCCCTCGGTGACAGCAGAGACCTGGCGCACCTGCGGCGAGGAGGGTCACCATGCGGGAGTACATGTCGTCGTCTCCCATGCACTCGCCGCCACACCATGGCATGCCGTTCATGGATGCCGACAGCGTACCTACGGGACGCAACCGACACCTGGGTGGGCGCCGGCACCCTCGCGTACGTGTGGAGGAAGAGGTACGGCGCAAAATTATGTTCAGTTTCAGTACATTGTGCCGCGTACTTGCGAATGAACCTTTTACATCTGAAACCGCACCATTTACAAGGTATAGCAATGTGATCTGGCTCGTTTGCCAGTTAGATAGTACTCACATGATAGTCATCAAACAGTGTAAACTAAACTGTACCTTTCGGTTAGACATTCAACAGCTAGCAAGAGGTTTTAGCTCGGGGAGTGTGTGGTACAGCATGCTGTCTACTTGGCACTTTGGCAGTCGATCATGTGGACGCAGTGGCTTGGGGCGGCCGGCGTGATGGCACGTGAGAGCAGGTGATAGTGGAGAATGGCTCTGGAATAGAAAAGTTTGGTGGTCAAGGGGACCTTTGAGTGTAGATGCAGAGTTCCGTTTCTTTTCTCTTCTTGTTACATGCATGAGTGCTGAATCATTTTGCTGAACTGAACAGGCCATATTGATGATGATCCTTTTGCTTAACTCCATTGTTTACGTTGCTTCTTTGAACCGGCTAGGGGCAGTTAATGATTATTCGTCCGAGCAGCAATGATTAAATTCTGTGTCCTGCTCAAGTAGGTCTCACAGTAGGTATTAAGCAACTCTAGAGAAGGTACTCTCAAGTCGTGTGAACTAACATTTTTGCGGCTCTTGCCAGTCAATGGTACCCGTCGGTGGTAGGTTTAGAATGCTGCAGTAGTGATCAAAGTAGTACTCAGTTGTTCAGGGAATTGGGTTGACATTAGAGATTGACACCTAGCCCTGCTGACTCTGAAGTTCATGTTTCTCATCCATCCATGTGCTATAGTTTCTAGAATCCTTTTCTTCAAAAGGGGAGATCCCATGTACTCTATCAATGTAGCAATCAGAGAATATGAACTCACATTTACTGTCTATCTACTCCAGTCATAACTTCTTATTTGCATCTTGCAGATAATGATGTTTCGAACAAGGCTATTGTTAGGAAGAATGGGTATGTACGATCAGTATCAAGATTGGCGTCTTGATGTTGATAACATGACATATGAGGTACCCACCCGCGACATACATCGTGTAAAGCAGAAAGTGTGCAGAGTCATGACTCCTCACTTTTTCATTTGACAGGAACTGCTCGACCTTGAGGACCGAATGGGATATGTAAGTACAGGGTTGAGCGAGGATGAGATCATTCGAAGCCTTAGGATGGTCAAATTTACGGCATTCAACACCAAGCATTTTTCAACAGAAATGGACAGGAGATGCAGCATTTGTCAAGTATATCATCTTTTTTCTTATCAGTATTCATTACTTGTCTCTTCACTTTGGTACCTGCGGCTTAGCTATCCCTTCCATTCCATGTTTCAGGAAGAGTTCGAGGTAAATGAGGAAATCGGGAAGTTGAGTTGTGGGCACAACTATCATGTGCACTGCATAAAGCAGTGGCTTTCAAGGAAGAACTCTTGCCCGGTTTGCAAGACAACCATCTCAAAGACATGAAGTCCCCACGCAATACCACGCTTAACTGGATTAACTTGTGAGGAATGTTCGGTTTTCTGTTGGTTTTCTGATTTGTTGTACAGCCTCTGCATTTGTTACTGTACACAATACCCCATGAATTTACACATGGAAATTACACACATTTTCCGATCAAGTGTTTAGTATGCACAATTGCCAGAAGGCATGAGTTCTTCAACGCGACGTCCGTTCAAAGATTTGTTGAGTCTATTGTTACTTTTAACCCTCTTATTATTGACATCAAGATCGTAGCGGACCTTTTGATTTCAGTCATGCTAAGATCAAAGTGCACGTATCATGCTATGTTGACCCTTTTATTTCTCTGGTTAATTAGACGTCATGTCCAAGTGGAGACCAACCTCTTAACCGAGGGAAAGCCAACGATGAAGTCGGAGGTGGAAGTTGTTGGGTACCTGGTAGCCTACTGGCTCAATCCACGCAGTCAGGGGTTCTTCAATGCACGGCGATCCTGTGTTGACGTGTTTGTGGTTACACTGGTTAGACAGCTCAAAACGAACGGGAGTTCTGACAATAGGCATTGCTTCTGCAGTGTGCGTCAGGACCAACTCCAAACTGACGAGTTCGTTCGTTAGCCGCACATGCTTGATCATACTCTGACTAATCTCGTGTATCGTACTCTTCAAACATGCCACAATTCAAGCGAAGGAGAAGACGAGCACTGTATGCATTAATTCCAAGCAGCTCAGTTCCGACCCAGGCATTTCCTCGCGATAAGCTTCATGCAAGTTGGCATCAACGCTTTCCTTGATCCAGGCTTCCGCGCCACCGAAGTCGACGATGACCGGTGCATCCTCTCCGAGCTCTTCTTCCTCGCCGGCGTTGCCGACGATGCCCTGCTCGCTCTCGCTGGTCCCCTCGACGGTTGCGTCTCGTGCTCTGCTGCGTCCTCGTGTCCTCCGATCTCCCTCTCGATCGCGTCGGCGCGCATCGCCATCTCCTTCTCGCCGGCTTGCAGCGCCTCGACCCACGCCTCCGCGCGGCGACCTTCTTCTCGGCGGCCGCTTTAACGACCTCGCCGTGGCCGGTGAGGTACTCGTACTCGACCCTGGGAACGGTCACGTTACCACCGGACGACCTCTCCGACGCCTCCGCCACGGCCGCCCTCGCCACCACCGCGCCGCCGTCAAGCACGGCCTTGAGCTCCGCGGCCGCCGCCGCCCGCGCTGCCTCCAGCTCCCGCACGGCCCGCCGGACCCTCCGCTCGGCCGCGGCGACCTCGGCGGCGACCCGCTCCGCGTCCTCCGCCACGCACCGGGTCTCCAGCTCCGTCAGCGCCTTCTCCTTCTCCGCCGCCTCCGTCTCCTCCTCCACCCGCCGCACCGCGACCGTCAGCTCGGCGAGCGCCGCGTCCGCGCCCTCGTCGGCCGCCGCGGCGGCGTCCAGCTTGCACCGGGCTCTGGCCAGCCGGGCGCTCAGCTGCCGCACCTGCGCGGCCGCCTTCTCCTCCTGCTCCGCGAGCCGGGTGAGCTCCTCGGCGACACGCGCCGTCTCCTTCCGCGTGCGCTCGATGGAGGTCGCGAACCGGTGGCCCTCCTCTCTGATGGACGCCAGCTCCGTCCTCGCCGAGTTCAGCTCGGCTTCCGCAGCCTGCATCGACGCGCCGTCGTCGTCGTGCTCCTCGCGTCGCGTGATCGTTATTAGCGCGGACTCGCCGTTGTTCTTCTCGACGGCGTGGTCCGGATCTGTCCTCCGTTGTCGCGAGCACCATCGCCATGACCTCGCCGTGCCGGCGCAGCACGTCGGAGCTGCTGCTCGCCGTGGCGAACGCCGTCCCATCCGTGTCGCTCGCGCGGCTCGCGCCTCCTCGACGCGTCCCCATGCCTCGCGTCCTCCGCGTGGCCTGCTGCATCTGCGTGGCCCTGTTGCCGCCGAGTCCGCCGGCCTCGGCGATCTCCACAATGCCGCGCTCCTCGGTCGCCTCGCCACCCGCCTCGCGATTCACGCTGCGGAGAACACGCGAACCGGAGGAGCTCATCGTCGCGCCCTGCTGGGCGTCGGCGTCTCCGCCGCGTCACGCTCGGCCTCGGCCCTGGCCTTGGCCTCCCTCGCCGACTTCACCTCGCGCTGCAGCTTGCGGAGCTCGCTCTTCACGCGGTCCAGCTCCTGCATCACCTCGGCGTACAGCGTGTGGCTCTCTTCGGCCGCCTGATCGGCGCCCGGTGGTGCCTCGACGTTCGTTCTGCTGCTACTGCCGCTGCCTCTTGCGCGCGTTCTTTGAAGCTCCGACCTGTGGGAATTCGCCTTGGCACTGGCCTGCTCGATCTGGCGCTCCAGCTGTTTGGCCATGGTTGTTGCCCGTGACAGCTCGAACTCCGCGCGGGCGCGCTCGCGCTCGGCAACGGCCCTGCGGTGACGCCGCCTGTCCGTGGTGGGTCTCGCCTGTTGCTCCATCCCAGGTGACAAAATCTACATGTGTTACCGTTGCATGGTAGATGTCAAACACGTTACAAAAACAGTCTTAATCGACACGAAACAGAGTAGTAGTGCATCATTCTTCTCCCCAAGAGTTCAGATGGCACCGTACCTTCTGGGTGGCTCTTCTCCTGCCCCTCCCCGGCCTCCGAACATCTACGCTCTGACCAAAGATGCTCATGGCCTCTCCTGACCTGCTCTCGACCGAGTCCAGGTCCATTGCAGTCTCCATGAATCGGTAAGATCTCTTGGGAGCTCGAAGATTAAAGTTTAAATAGGAGGGAAATTATGCAAGGAGTCTAGAGTCCTGTTGTCGGTGATGACAAGCGTTGGCATGGCAATTCCAAGCCTTTCCTGCCTGGCAAAGTTCACAGGAGCTCACTAGTACAGCGCAATGCAGCTGACCCCGCCTTATCTGCTCTGTTCCTGTCACAGCCCGCCTTCTAGAAAGCAGCGTTACCTGGCCAGCGATTGTTATTTTGTCCCTAGTTCACATTTCCTCGTTAAATCAGATCGCAGCGGGAATTCAGTACAGCTTTTGTAGGAGCACATTGGTCAGTGCAGATCGCGGAGGTAATTCAGTACAGCTTTCGTAGTGCATTGGACAGTGCAGATCGCGGCGGTAATTCAGTACAGATGGCATGCAGCTTCCATGATCATTTCGGACCTATGAAATTAGGAGCGATGTAAACTGGATTTGTCAGTGAAGCGGCCTCAGATGGCAAATCAATGTTTTGATTCAACATCAATTCAGAAAGTTGTGGTGACAGATGAGACAAACAGTCATGCTCTTCTTCCATTTTTTGGTGACTAAATGACGTTTTCAGCGATCTCATGGGCTGCAGTGTCAAGTGGAGTAACCGGTCCAACGTGTCACAGCTGCTCGCGTCACACAAGTTAACAGCACCAATAAAGCTCGCCATGGGGTGAGCTAAGATCCAATACCCTTGCTTTGGAGACTCCTTCTAACGAACTGCACGGCAGCACAGGGACAACCAGTCAATTTTCCTTTCCTTTTGGCTGCTGTGAAAACGGCAAGTTCGCTCAACACATAGGCAAGCATAACATCACTGTTGTTATGTGAGATTCTTCCTGGCAAACACTGTCACTGATCAGATCATCAGTGACGACCGCGTAGTACTTAGCGAGAGGACAAGTCACCCTGATGAAATGATGATGCAATGACAGTTGGCGGCGTCTGGCCAGCGTGTCAAAAAAATAATTGGAAATAGCCACATATAGTATCCTTCAGAACTTCCTGGACTTGCAGGTCTCGATCAACAATCATTAGGTGCAAGCTTAGCGCGGAATGTAGAAACGATCAGGCATGGATGCACGCCACAACAAGCAGTTTCCACGGCAGCAGCTAGCAGAGGCACGCCATGGCGCCCCCGCCGCCTAAAAACAGCCGTGACAAGCGGCAAGGAGGCGGAGGAGCTGAGTACGCTGGAGGCCGGCGCGGCCAGCCGCAGGTGGCCGGCGTCGGAGCGCCCGCGGCGAGGCAGGAGGCCGCGGCGGAGTGCACGGCCGCTTGCTGCGTGCTGTGCGCGTGCCTGCCCGTGGCCGCCCTCTGCTGCGCCGCGCGCGCGTGGCTCGTGGTCGCGCGGGCGTGCTGCAGGCGGCGCCGTGTTCTGGCTCCCAGCGGGTCGTCGTCGTCGTCGCTCTCCGACGAGTAGGCCTCCAAACCAACGCAGGCTACAGCCGGAGAAGCGACGACGCAGATTGCAGCAGGAGAAGCGGCAGCAAGAAACGATGCTCTTGCGTCTTGGGGAGATCAGCGCTCGATCAAGCGCAGCAACAGCTAAATGCCAGCGCGGGCGCTGGCTCCCCTCTTACCGGTGTCTGCACAGAGAGTCAGTCAGTCATTCACACGTTCAGTCAGTCAGTATCTGCCAGCTAATTTAGCTGTGTAGCAAATCTATGTCTCATTTTCCTTCGAAACGATTCAGGGCAGTTGCTCTAAAAAAACGATTCAGGGCAGTTGCTCTAAAAAAACGATTCAGTGCACTGAAGCCTGTTATTTGACAATTAGGATGAACTGAATGTCTCGGTGAATATATGGTGAGTTATGTATATCAGTGGAACCGACAACATAACAGAAGTTCAAAGGCACTGAGACTGAAGGTGACAAAAAAAAGTTTATTTCTCTTAAATATCTATTGTACAGGCACGACATAAAAATGCATCCGCTTGTGTTATGAGCTGGACCTACAACAGTCAACACTTTTCGGATGACCCAGTTAACACTTTCCAGATATACAGACAAAAACAACCACGTACAAAACTGTACAAGCAGGGTTAAAGAAAATATGGGACTGAAGTCCTTGGCCCTCGCATCTGGTTGTTTTCCTCCGTCTCTGTGAAGAACTTGACCTCCCTTTCCTGCCAACAGAACAAAAGGTGTCCAATTACCCACGTGAAAACCAGAAAGTTTAACTCTATTTGTAGAAGCCACAATTGGTTTTATTTTTTATCAGGAGTATATGTGGCTTATTCCAAATTACTTCACCATCAATTGCAAGGTGCAGTTGTATTTTCAAATACCATCGAACAAATCTTATTTGCCCACTATAAAAATGTGATGCAGCATACCCACATTTCCTTTGAATGGATGAGGGCGACCCTCATGACACCTAGACTATCTAAATCAACGCACTCCAAAACACTGCAGTGTCATTATCATCCTCACCATGTAGACAAAATCGGTTGTGTTGGTTTTCTAGAGTATCAGTACATATGGTAGCTTCAACATAAAGTTTATCATATCATCCTAAGCAATATGGGAATCAATATTAGCACCCGATAAAAAAATGTGGCTCTCAGATTTGTTACCCATTGCGAAAATACCTACGCAATGCTATGAGTTAGATAGTTCCCCGTCCAATGTTTCAGTAACTTCTGCATGAACAAACCACGTAAAACATTACATGGTTACACCATGTAGTGTTTCTTGCGGTCTGTTCATGTTAAAGTTCATGGAACATTGGAGTGAAAACCAACTATCTAAAAGCGTTACACAAGTATTTTCGCATCGGGTCGCAAACTTGTGAGCAAATGTTTCATTCTTTCTTTTTTTAATCTGGGTGTATTCATTCCGGCATTGCCCAGAATGACATGACAAATTTCAGGTAGAAGCTAGCTGCTCTTCTGGAAAGCCAACATAGACGATTTTAGTCTACATGCTGAGGATGATATTGGCACTGAAAATCTTTCAGACGGTTGGTTTAGATAGTCCAGGTGGTAATAAGCATGGGGAAACATAAGGGCTGCCAAGCGAAGCAGGCTGTTAAACTCATCCATTCAAAGGAAATAAGAGTCTATATTACATGTAATTTTTTGGTGAGTGCACAAGATATGTTAGACGGTATTTACAACTACATCTTGCCAACTGATTATGTGGATAATTTGTATTAAGCCACTGACACTCGTATTCAACAATTACAAAATTGTTCCAACTGCAAAACAATTGCATGTTGTACGAAGGGTTCAACATGTAATACTATCATAACTCAGGAGCTTCTATGGTTAATAAAACAGTGCATCAGTATTGTACAACCATCTACACTACAAAATGGCTTCATCAAACGTCAAAGATTGAGAGGGAAAGATTTCTAGACTGTTTCTAAGGTAAGTGAAACTCTCTGATAACTCTTATAGCTTGAAGTCAGCCATCCGCATTATAAACAACAGAACCAACATAACAGAGAAAGGATTTAGAATAAGCATGCAAGTCAAAGCTGAAGTAACCCACCATATTTTCACTAAAGCTTAGAATAGAAGCAACATTGCCACATCTGTAACAATAATTAGGTGCAGACCACACCTGAAGAAAATAAGAAAAAAACATTATGAGTACATGAAAGTGCTTCAGGTAAGTCTAAATCTGAACAGAGAACTCACAGTCACAAGGCCTTTATCGAACATGTATTTTAGGCCTTCCTGTACCAGTTGATGAGCCCGGCAAACTAACTCAATTTTGTTAATATGGTTGAACTGCAGTAAAAAAAGTCCCAGCTATAAGACGCTTGAACTGAAATAAACAATATGGATGTAAGAAAAAGAAAAAACAATTTGTTTTCATACCTCTTGAGTCACCCTAGATCCAAAGAGCCAGCCTGCTCCACGGGGGCTAACTGCCCATGTCTCTATCTCTTCCGGGTCACTCCACATGAGATCACAGAAAGGTCCTTCGTGTGGAATTTCGCAATTGCGATCGATTATTCTGATCTGGTGACAACAAAGATATGGAATATCATGACAAATTGAACTAGCGCAAAATTTCATTTAGACATTGTCTGCAAACATCTTTTGAATCTCATCAATCAGGCAAAGTGCGATCACAGTCAGATATTTGCTCATTAAGTGTAAAGTTCACACACAAAAGATGGTTGAACAACTGACAGCCACTTACAGTTTAATACTATAACTGGCAGTCACTTATTTCTAATGCTATACCATTTAAAGATCCATAAAGCTATTCAAAGGGGCATAAAATATCCTCAATAAATTTAATAAGGAAAAGAAGCCTTAGTATGCCATCAAAACCGTAGTTTAACAAATCTTATATGACCGTTCATCACAACATTGTAAATGGAAGGATCAATTCTTGAAATGAAGATGGAGTGAAGAGAATCACTAACCTGATCAACTGTCCGTACATCAGGTGAGAGGCCACCATGAACACAAAGGACCTAAATATTCAATATGCCGTTAAACATTGATTTGTCAGTTTACTGCTTCTTGCTAGCGACAACATACACTCACAGGTTACAAGATCTCCTCTGTTCGAGGAAAAAAAAACAGGTTACAAGATCTATACCAGTAACTTACCGTGCCATTAATGATTGCTGAAAGAGTAAGGTAGTCAAAAACATCAGTACAATATCGCCAAGCATTTGCATTTCCATACTTCCTCTGACACTCGTCATAAAAACCATACACCTAAATGCATAATATAATAGATTAGCTGCTTTTCGTGACATAAGCTGTTCAGTTGGCTATATGTGATGGGCAATAGAGATCAAACTGTCCTTGCTAAAAAAAAGGAAAGTGAACTAGTGAAGTACACTAAATGAGAGATACCACAATAGCCAAATAAACTCCTGTGTGTGAAATTTGGGAAAAGCAAAGTAAACAAAAATAAGGACAGAATTCCTACCTGTGTCAACTGTCTGCTTTCATGGTTCCCGCGCAAAAGAGTTATGTGGGCAGGGTACCTAATAACATACAGGAAATCAATGAATGATAAAAAATTTGAACAATGTTTTGCGCAGATTTTATCGTCTGAGCTTTGTGACATGACGATTTGAGCAAAATGTTGTCAACACAATCTGTTTTGATGAGAAAAGGGTGTATTTCACTTTATAGCTAAACAGTATCTAACACAGCCTAATGTTCCAAACTTCCAACTTTACGTATAACACGAATTCTTCTAGAAGCTTCCGAAATTCCAACTTTACTAAGCACGTAACAGTTACAGATAAAAAAATTCAAGAAGCTTCCATATTAAATTAATTCACCCAGCCACTAACTACAGCTTAGTAAATCACCGACAAGCAGGGTTTTAGAAAGCACTAGGTGTTAGTCGGGCTGTGGATTGGTTCTCAGGCCTATGTGGCCAATTTTTGAACCGTTTCTGACAAGAAAATAAAGAAACAAGATAAACTGATCTATATTGAAAAAGGCATTAAGAGAACAAGCATATTCTAATCGACGTGTGCATGTAATGCTCAATTGTCATAATTGTTTACTGTGTAACAAGATGATATTCTTTTGTTCGGTTATGTGACACCAAGGAGACGAAGTTGCAGTTGAATCAGCAATTAGGTACTATCTGAAATGCTCAGGACTTGATGAAATCGCATCAACCATGTGCAATACCTTGCTTTTAGAAGCAAAAGAATAGTGAAGACCTCTAGGCTGTTGAATCCGCGATCCACAAAATCGCCCTGCAAGTCAAGCCAGCCTCAGTTCAGGGATCAGGATCACCACCAAAACATAAGAAAACCGATCACAACAACAGCTAAAGCTCAAGAACACACCATAAATATGTAATTTGTATCCGGGACATGCCCTCCGGTTGCAAATAGCTTCATCAGGTCATGGAACTGACCATGGATGTCGCCGCACACCGTCACAGGGCTGTTGACTGGCTGCACATTCGACTCCTCGATGAGAATCTCCTTCACCTGAAAGGTTCACACATAGATATCGATCTCAATTACATTCAGTCACCACAAACACATAGCAAAGCTATAGAAACATCCAATCCAGCATAGAATTAGGCAAAGGCAACTATTTATCCCGTCCATGCCCCCAAATTCCCACACCAGCAAAGCTTGAGACACCAAACAAATGCGAATCGCTGGGAACCCTAGAATCTAGCCCGGCCGACAGCAATGGGCAGCGTAAAAGCCCTGGCAGAGTGAGGGAAGTGGTAATTGGCAAGTTTAAAGGGCCGTACGTATTCGCAGAGGGATTGGAGCTCGTGCTCGGCGAGGTGATGCCCCTCCTTGACCTTGGCGATCCACAGATCCAAATTCATACCGCCCAAACCGCCGAATCCCCCAAAGCCAAGCCGCAATTCGAGGTCCCCTCAGTGCAATAGCGTTTCGCGGACGGCGATGGCAGATCCCCGGGAATTCACGAATTGGTTGGAAAGTTTGGCGGTGGCGTTGAGGAGAGGAGGGAGGAGAGGGATGAACAGTTCAGTTCGTTCAGGGAGACCGAGACGAACGAGGCCTGCAATTTTGAGTTTGGAAATTTAATTGCAAAATCATACGGCCACGGGATATTTCCCACTTTACCAAAAGCTTTGGTTGCGTTTAATTGTAAACTTCCTTCTTTTTGTTTTTTTTTATTTAGATCACGCTTTAGGTTGTGTTGTACTAGTTGGCTGTTGGCGTCTTGCTCCGGAATACAGATTGATGCGAAGCTAATATTTGTTACCACTAGCATATATAATTGTCATTATACCGGTTTATGTGTGTAAATAAAAAATATACTGTCAAAGGACATCAGCTTGTACGAGAAGAAAAAACAATTTTTGTTCACTGCCTAATTTCTACCAGAGTAGGGAAATATAAAAATTGGGAAAAAATATGTCTTTGACACACCTTAACGATAACTGCTTAACATCAAACCATATGACCACATCAATGTCGAAAGAACATTTAGCACATTCTTTCAACTATTAGTTCCGTGGAATCAGCTTTACCACTAAGAATTTAGGGTTTCCTTATTAGCCATCAATGTTAACTTTTGTTCCTTAATCACCACTAACATCCATTTCATGGCTTAATGATGTTAAATAGAATAAGAAAATAATCGCAAAAAATAGAATACTGTTGCCAGGGGTCCTCGTCAGAGCTGAGCGAGTTGGATATGTGTTGACTATTCGTATGCTAGGGTAGAGCAGCTTATGGGCGATGGTGCTGATTTGGCTCTCCTTGTGCATCATTTCCGCATCCAAACCGGAAGGCTCAAACAGGGTGGTCGAATTCACGTCCAGAGATGATGTTCAGGCGTGCGATGATGTCTTTCAAGTAGATGTGACGGTTATGGTGGTCGAATGTTGTTCAGGCTAGAGATGATGTGTTTCAGTAGCTGTGACGGTTACGATGGTCTATTTTTCAAATGATTCTGGTGTTAGCTGGTGATCAATCTGCTATTTTGTATCCAGTGTGACCTTTTATTGTTTGACCAACATCATATTGTGATGACGAATAATCGCATAATATTTTAGCCTTTATCTTGTTAGGATGCATTCAGCATGTCTTGTTAGGATGCATTCAGCATTTATCTTATATTATTATTGTGCACCGCATCATGAAATGCAGTACAAGTTCCTTCTTGCTAAGCCATTCTCGAGGATGCCAGCTGATTACCGTGGATTCTTTTCCTAGTGGCTTGCATTTGCTTAAACATAAAAGAAATAATAGAAGTGACAGGATAGCCTTTCACAATGGTTTGCATTTGTTAATAGCTCAGTGCTAGTTAGATATTACTTTTATTCTTTGAAGTTTGAACACTAGAAGAAACCCAAGCAAGTCTATTTCTTTTCAGAAACATTGACTACGAAAACCAGATCATGAAAACCAAGTAGCAGACAGAGATGTTGGGAAAAAAAAACAAGAGACAATAATAGATTAATACATTGTCAAAATACATTAGAATGTATCCTTGGTGATGCTGTGGCTTCTATGATGAATAAGTTATGAACACAAACCTAAAATGACTATGTTTAGAAATATGTTATCGTTCTAAACATCTATTGTTGCCCTTGCGGGGGTAACTTGCCAGACTTTCCTCATACAACATAGGGACCAAGGGCAAAATATCAAAATGTAATGGATTTATTTCCTCCAAATACTGCATAGCACTAGAAGAATTTTTCCCAGATATATCAGGTGAAGGCTCCTTAATGATCTTGTGTTGCTTTGATGCTGGCTTGCATGTGTGGATCATCTTGACAGATTGTTTGGTGATGCCAATATATAAAACCGAATACATGAAGATTTCTTTGTGTTTTTAGCATGTAACACTTCATCAAGATCATATAAACTTTCAATAAAATGCCTTGCTGGATCATAAAGGCCTAGCTTCCTCCCTGAGTTCAGCAGGATCCTCCCATCCTTGGGATCAACAGCCAACGGCACCACAACATTTGTAGCAAGGGAATAGCCTGACCAACCTTTCAAGTAGACTTTATATGCCTGATACCAATGGCCATTCTCCAGCTTCCAAATATCTAACTCTTCTTCAACTGGATTTGCATGAACAGCACACAACATTCCCTCAAGCTCTGCCACAAAAGCTAGGTAAGGACTTTTGTTCCACATTGCAATGCATGATGGACAGGGGATGACATCAAACATTTTTGTTGCTATGTCAAATGATACAATAGCCCTCTCATAACTCTGGCCCAACCTTGGTTCACTCATCCAGTAGAGCACCCCTGCGAGATATGTTGGTGGCATGTCATTAACAGGCAGGGGCGGATGCAAGTGGCTTTGCGCACAGCCGATTCCAACGGTGGTAACTGTGCATGTTAACAAATATCCACGGGACTTGAAATCCTTCTGGTGATACAAAAATTTAACAATGACATGGTCCTGCATTAACAGATTGAACCCCAAGCCAACATTCTTACTGCCAACAGAAAAAGCATGGTTTCCTGGTATATGGCTATAGCCAGAAGCATTCCAGGAACTGTTAATGAATGGTCCTCGAGTAAGATAAACCTGACGGTAACCTATGCAAGGGTTGTACAGGTAGTCCTCTGTTTCCGTACTTATCAGATTCATACCATGACAAGGCTTGGAGCAAACCACCTTTGTGTCAAGCCATGTATCATGATCAGGAGTGTGCTGTGACAACTTATTTATAGGAGCAAAACTGAATCCTGAACTTCCTGTGCCCCTACCCACAAGCATGATCTTCGGCCTCCTGTCCATGTTCCTATGCGAATAATAAGAATGTATGAAGGTTTTATTCTCGATCAACCTATGCCACTCCTTGCAGACAAGTTTGGATTGCACAGTATAATCACCAGAGAGTCGGAGTAAAATCTCCCAAGTCGCTTTAGTCAGCGGAGTTGACAGAGTCATCTCTTCATTTGTTTGACATACTGGAACCAGACTTTCTTGAAATAAAGAGACTCTAAGAGCAGACTGCTCAGTTTGATAAGAAGAATGAGCTTCTCTGATTGCAAGAATAGTTTCCAGAGTTTCAAACACAGGATCATAGACAACCACCTTGCGTTTGGATGTAGCAATGACTACCTTCTCCACTGATCCACAAGTGCCAACAGAACCGATAACTCTAATAATATGTGGCTCAATCAAATCTCTAGCAACACACGGTAATAAATCAATGCGATGCTTCAGAGACCAGCCACCAGAACTATAACCATTCAGCTTCCATATCTCCAACATGCTACAGTCAGTGGAGACATTACGAAGGTCCCGGACCATACATAAGGGGCCAGCAAGTTCCACCAAGTGCACACCTGATACTACGAAGGGCGGTGACTTGACCCATCTAAAGCACTCATCTGTAACACAAAAGGATAGGATGGCAGCCCGTGGTCTTTTGACAAGAAAATCAGGATGTATAAGCCAATTCAGAAATCCGTTTGCAAACACTGGCAGCAACTTACCCGATGTTGCCTGAATAATAGCAACATTAGCAGCCCTGCAGAACCTGAACGGTACCCCTCCAGCAGCAGGCCTCCAGCAATCCCCCTGCTCACCACCCAGCGAGTATATCTCACACTTAATACGCTGCTTATCAAGATAATTCCCACGGAATAACCTCACCACCCTGTGCTCCTTTGTATGGGCATCAAATACGAGTCCAGCTGTTGCAGACGCCACATCTTGGAAAGGCGGCAACCGGGTAACTGCTCTTGTTGCAGCATTGAAAACATAGTAAGCAGGCGCCACAGCATCGTAAAGAAGGGTGAGGCCATGGCATGGTGCAGGCGTCATGTCCACGAAATCACCTCGTACATCCTTCAGAGTGAACAGGAGACCATCACCAGGGCCCGACGATGAGCCTAAGTACACTGCAGTGGCATCGAAACCAGCTGTTGGTGCGGTGAAAAACAGCTTAGGCGGTGCTGATGACTCCTCGGCCTTCGCCATGTGGAGGCCACAGAATTCCTCGGATGAAAGCACTGAAGCCCAGGATCGGCAAACAGCCCGAAAGCGTAGAGTGGATTTGATAGGCAGCCGCAGTAACACCTCTATCATCAACTCATCCGGCAGCATCTGCACACCAATAGATGTTACAACCGCCCTCCTCTTGTTGCTAGTCGTCATGTCACCCCAAATAGACCAGCTTAGTGAGATGGTTTACACTGAAAAAAGGGGACAAAGTTTTTGGTCATAGGGCAATGTTAGATCCCGATAAAACTAGCCAGGAGCTGTACAACATTTGTTATGCATAATGCTTTGCGGGTTTCTAGGTGAAATCGATTTGAACAGGAGGAGCAAATTCCTTTGTGACACTAAAAATTATGAAAATTAGGAGAGGAAGAGGAAGGTTTCATACCAATGGAAGGAGAAACAAGCACGCCTGAATTCGGATCTCAGACCATGGTCTCTGTCGGCGAGACGGAAATTGTCCCAAAAGATGCAAACACCTATCCTTTTTATCGACTTTTAGACAATGGGAGACGAACAGATGCCTCAGCTGGGACTCGAAACTAACACTGATGAAGAGCTTTCGACAAATTGCTTCAGGACTCCCGAAAATAAAAGACTTCCTTGACCCAGCATGTAAGCCGCAGCAGCTTCCTCAACACCGGCAATGCGCCCAGCCGCCTATGCCCGTGCACTGTAATCTCCACCCCGGAAAGGGCGCCGCGTACGCCAGACAACCACCGTGACCGCCCAGCCAGCGGTAAAACATGCGAACACGGGCGAAGGAGGCGGCCGGTTAGGCGGGCGCAGGGGGAGGCGGCGGCCGTTCGAGCAGCTGAGCAGGGGCGGAGGGGGCGTGACGGTATCGGAAGCGCCGGATGCAGCCGGGGGCGGAAGAGGAGAACGGCTGGAGAGGCTGTGGGCAGTAGCATCTTCGGCTGGCTCCGTTCGAGTGCCCAGCTAAACTTGGTTTCCACGTTCTCCAAAGAAAATTCCCATTCACTATCAAATTACAAGTTATTTGACTGTGTTCAACTTGTTCGTTCAAAAAATGTTAAATCAAAAGTGGCTATGACCTAGAAACTCTTTTAAGCGCATATGTTTTGTTTTTTTCCTTTAATCTAACAAAAAGTAACGGACAGGAAAAAGTGTAGTATTTTACAAATGCTAGTCATAAATACTGCATACATGAGATGTTGCCAGTTTAAAAATTGAAACCCTTCTTAGGCTATTTTGAAACATTGTTCGCATGATAAAATTTGGAAACCCTGTTAAAACAGTTTGTAAGTTCCTGGTTCAGGTTTATGGTACAAGTCATTTATCTGAAAATAATTGATCAAATTCAACGGTGGATTATAGATGGATAGAGATACTAGAGCATCAAATTTCATTCATTTGGCCATTTGCTTTTGCAACTACTATATTTGTCCGCTTGTTTTGATTTATGAACGAATGATTTCATATAATATATTTCGGGTACATATTTGATCTTGGAGGAGACATGTACAGTTGTATATATCATCACAAGTCAAATAAGCTAAAATAGCTTGCAACTCTCGTTTTCGTGGAAGTGTAATTCAGCGAACTTTTGTCTTGACAGGGCCACGTGGTATCTTGTTCAACACATTGGAGTCAACCTTCTTGTAGAACTTCTTGAGGTCTTCACCACCCTTGGCGATCAAATGGTCCACTTCTGCCTCGTATCTTTCATATAATGCCGGTGCAGTGAAAGCACATAAAAATCCTAGTCAAGAAGGACATAGTAAAATTTGTCATAAAGCAAGCACATATCAGTTTGAATTTTGAAGTTAAAGATTTCATGATATTTACCAATATACAATAGTGTGGTGAAGCTGCAAGTGTCGCCAACGACTGCCACTACCCACAGAGATCCAATCACCTGATATTGAAGAGAAAATAGTTAATTCACTAGAATATAACAGCAGAATACGTCATGGAGATTATATTTCATAAAATGCATATGATTAATGGATTTTCTTTAATCATATAAATGTTAGAGATTTTATCATATAAAATTCATATGATTCATGTCACTGAAGGGCATGAATCAGTTTGTATTGTTCTGTTAAGTCTTCCAGATTTTGTGTGGGCTCTCAGTCTCTGAAACTAGATGCATATCAGGCAACTGTAATGTCATATAAGATTTGGTATCATTAATAAGCACAGATCGAAAAAAAAAAATTATATACCAAGAGGAACTTCTTGAGATCCTTCCCACACGCAATGTCATATAGGATCGAGACAAAGTGAGCCAATTTGTAATGGATGGTCAGTGCAATTTCTCTGAAGGCATGTTCAGAAACGATGACTTCTGGGATCTGTGGAGGCGGCCTGGAAAAACAAGCAGTTATTTCAGATTTTCTTATTTATTATCCCTTGCACATTGAGATAAATTATGAAAATAAATTTACACAACATTTCTTAGATAATGTTTACACAGCAAGGTAATCAGGCAACAAAACCTGTCAAAGAGAGGTGCGGTATTCGACCAAATGAAGAGCAGAAGCATCCCAAGGAGTGCAATGTGGCAAAGGAGAGTTACAATGTTGTACTCAACCACATCGAACAGGAACCAGACCAATGTGGCTCCTGCGAGGATCCCTGCCGATAAATTTCTGTTCCTCCATAGCAGGATATCCGCAACTGGAACTCCGGGGGAAAAAGATTAATAGATAATAATGCGGAGCTGATTCGAAAATATATATGCCTGAAACGTTTACATGGCAGCTTTCAGTTAAGGTACCTTTCCGTCCACCGAGTTGCTTATGAACTGATCGGTTCCTGCGGAACAATGTTATCGTCGGGCGATCATCATCAGAAGACGAGTCACTGAGAGAATGAGGAACCATAGCTTCAGATTTCTGAGAAATTCTTGCGATATTTTGCAGTGCTTGGTAGTTTGGGTTAATTGAGCTGGTCACAAAAGACCTTCTCCTTATAAGCAAGCGGGTAGCAGGACAAAGGAGCCTAGTTTCAGAAGGAAAGGATAGCTTTGTGCAGGGTGTTCAGGGGAATGAACGAATACGAGGCAACATTTGCTTCAACCAGAGGTTTGCTCACAAGTCAGGGATTCCTTCTTACAGCCGTGAAGGCACATGCAGCTATTACTTTACAAAAGAAAAATGTCTCCCAAGAGTGTATGGGGATTATTGCTTCTTGTTCTTGTGAATACATATATTTGTCAAAGGACGTTTGCTTTACTTGCAAAAGAGTTCCTTATGCATGGGGTTAACCGTGGTAAAAAGCAAGGTGAGCCTGAGACCTAGTTGAATGAACTTTATAAGATTCAGGTTTATAAACCTTAGTGTGGATTTTATGCAAAGGACGATAGCTACGCCGGTCTCTGGCACCCCACGATGGTGCAGAGATTCGGATCCACGGGAGTGATTGATCGCTCTGTATGAGCTCGCACAAAGCTGATTAATTCACAGACCGAGATAAAACCATATGATCAGAACCGTGCAGTCTGGCAACTAGTCAGACCATTCCTGACACTGCAGGCCGCGCATAACATGTCGGACAATGAACTACACTAACTGAAATAAGTGCATACCGGGGGAGTTGTTGTTGCATGAGCAAACAACTGACCAAATAGCATTTTCTGGGGTCTTTCTACGTACTTGGGGCATTGACATGTTATTTACAAATTAAACGCATGGAAGCCAGGTAGACGGTGGGTACTTGGTAGCATGTTCCTTCTCCACCGACGGGGACAACGAACTCATTCTCTCATCTATGGAGGCCAGATAAACGGGGGATGCCTGGTTTGCATACAAGGTACCCTTGTCGGATTTGTAATCAACGATTATTAACCAGTAACTCGTTGCAAGGGCGCCACCGTGCCATCGTCCTGGAACTACGGCGCCGTCGAAGGTGGTGGCCGTGTCAGGCCGCTGAACCCGTTGCAACAAGTGCCGCTGTGTGGCAATCAGGGGCACAACAGGAGCACATGTGGGCGCAAATCCGGCCAGGATGGTATTGCCAACCAGTAGATCTTTTGTAGTAACAGCCTGTTCGGATGCTTGTTTTTGGCTGGGCTGGAGGCTGGCCATCCAGCCAGGGGTGAACCAGCCAGCCATGCAGCCAGCGAACCAGCCATTCGCCTCCATCTCCCGCTTGCTCTCCTCCGCATTTCTCTTGAACTCATCGAAGCTCTCCTCCACCTCCGCCTTCTGCGCCTGCACAGCAAGAGCCGCCGCCTTCGCCTCCTCCAATTGCTCCAGCAATTCACCTCTCGCTGCTTCAAGCTCATCGCTTTTCCCCTTCAGTTCGGCGACCGCGGCCTCCAGCTCGGCGACTCGCGCGGTCGCCGCCGCCGCCTCGGCCTCCGTGGCGCCGAGCCGCTGCGAGACGAGCGCGTTCTCGGTGACGGCAGCGTCGAGACGCACCACGGCGTCCGCCCGCTCCCGCTCCTCGCGGGCCGCCTCGGCCTCCGCGCGGCGAGACGTTCCCGCACCGCCTCGCGCTCCGCCTCCGCGGCGCGGAGCGGGGCGGCCAGGGAAGCCAGGAGCACGCCGCGCTCCTCCGCCGCGAGCGCCTCCGCGTCGGCGGTCACCTCGTCCAGCCGCGCCGCCAGCGCCGTTGCCCGCTCCCGCTCCTCGCTGGCGGTCCTGACGAGCCTGGCGTTGAGCTGCTTCAGCACCGCCGCGGCATCGTCACGTTCTGGGGACGCGTCCCGCCTCCCCTCGCCGGCGTCGGCCGCCGGCTCCACGCCGTTGGATGCCGGCGGCGGCGGCGGCAGAGCCTCGTCCCCGTTGGGCGCCTCGGCAGCGGCGCGAGGAGACACCTCCTCCCCTGACTCATGCTCTTCCTCCCCTCCTTCAGCCGCGGGCACGGCCGTCCGTTTCGAACGCGCGAGTCCCAACGCTGCAACTGGGCCGCGCAACGGCGTCCGCGACGGCGACGCGCGGGCGGCGACGAATGCGGCGGCAGGAGGAGTGGAGGGGCGGCGGCTAGTGGCGGCGAGGGGACGGATGCCGGATGCGGTGCGGGAGGCGTCGAGCAGCCATTTTTTTTTTTTTTGACGAACCCTGATGCTAGCTTATCGCCAGCCGTTCGTCTGGGCTGGGCAGCCGAACGGCTGGCCTCGCCAGCCAGACCAGCCCAGCCTCCAGCCCAGCCAAAAACAAGCATCCGAACAGGCCGTAAGCCGGATAGTTGATTTGTTGTGTGTTTGTTGCGTATGTTGCAACCGAATCGTTGTACCCGAACTATTGTCTGACATAAACATATGTAGTTTCTGATACACTGCTACTATTCTGCTCAAGGAGCCGTTGCTTGGCAACGGTTACATTTTTAGAGTGCCTGCTTTAGAACGCTCTCCCATGCGTTTGTTGTGAGAACCTGATGTTCTATAAAACATCAGATCCCCTTGTATAAAACAGTCGAACCATGTCGAATTCTGCAGCCTTCCGAACCTTCGCATCACAAAACCTTTGAAAATCAAATGCCTGTTTCATTAAATAACTGAGTCAATTAGCTCAAAGGGGCGATTTGTCTTGCCACCGAACTGGCAAATGATCTCTGCCTCTGGAAAAGCCTCAGGAAGCTGGTCCTCTCAACGACGGCATCCTCCCAAGGCGAGTGCCGGTGACATGCGCGGCTGCGCCCCCCTTGTTGCAGGACATGCAGATAATCAGCACCTACTCCATAGAAAAACTAGTTCCAAAGACCATCAACCGCGCATCAAGAATGGCGGCTCACCTTGCCAATCCGTGCAGGATACCGGTGCGTCTGGTTCGCTCGGCGGCGGCTCTTGAGGACGATGCTAGCCATGGGTCCTCGGATCAGCTCCAAGATTTCACACCTTGGTCGATCGAATCCGCTCGCCGCTCTGTGCAGAGGAAATGGGGGAGGTTGAGTGCCGAATATACTGGAGTGTGCGGCTATGTCCGGTGAGTACACGTCTCTGATATTTTAATTCACCGGAAATGAACAGTTCAGGCTGGGTCAAATCGTTCGGGCCTTGCCAACAAACTGTGCCGTTGCGAATGTTTGCGTCTTATTGGTCTCGATTTTGCGAATTATCTTGTGAAGGTGCAAACTATTTCAGTCGTCGCAAACGTCTCCCATACCGTGTGTATCGTTGGTCTTGAGAATTCGCGCGGCCTCCTGCCGTGCAGCTGTCAGTACGGCGCCTGTCAACTTTCATGTTTTGCCAGTTTTATCATGCCGCTGTTAGTTCTTGTTTTCTTCTGCCCAATTCATTTACTCGAATCTCAATACAACGAAATCGGCGGCATCCGAGACCTGCGCTGCTATCGTCCTTTGCACAAGGATATTTTCGATAAACCTTATCCTGAGTTCTGATATTTAGGAACATATGTTTCTAGTTTAGGACGATTTTTCTCGCAAAAAAAAGAAAGAAAAAAGATTAGGATGATTTATTGATACGTGGGACAGCTAGAGAAGTGCCATTGCCACTACAGAAAGGTTGGCTTAATGGACATGGCATTAGCATAGGGCTGCTAACTTCCTTGATGTGTCATCCTGTTAACTTGCTGTCCTCTGCATTGGATGTGTTGGTGAGAAAGAATACAGTCACTATAGTGGGTATTAGCACGTTGAAATGTTACCCCGTTTGGGCCCATCAAAACAGTTTGTTAATGGCGTATATGCTCTATGCAGGAGTTAAATGGCAGTTTTACGAAGTTAAAACTTTTTAATCTGACCAAAAAGTTCACAAGTAAAAGAGTTGTTCTGAAAATATTCAGCTACGGATGCAGTTGTCATGCCCTGACCATTCCGTGGTACTTTATCTTCCTTTTTTTTTTTTTTACTTTTACACTAAATCGATGTTTACCAGATGTTTTGTGTTCCCTTTCCTTGCAAAGCAACCAAATTAACTACCAAAGTAAAACATCTTTCCTCATACTACTACTTTAACCCGCTCAACTAACCTGATCTGATCAGAGCAATGAGCATCAGTGCAATTTAACAAGCCTTATCATGGCCAACCCACCAAACCGGCCTTTTAGCTAGTGTGCGACGCGCAGGTTTGTTGAGTTGAGTTGCTTTCAGCGCGACGGTCCTGCACCGAAATTGTCAGCTCCTCCCTCTCTTTTCTGTTTTCCATTTGAGTCGTAGTGGATATGCAATTATGCTTATGATTGTGTCCTCTCTAGCTAGTGGCGCAAACACTACACTGTGGCTGTGCACATCAATCTGCGTTGCACACTTGTACTGCACTAGCTTAGCATCGTGATCATGTCTGCCCTTGTAATTGCAGCTTTCTGTTCGATCAACGTGGCGCAATGTTGCCACTCTCCTGAAGCCTATAAATGCCGCAAGTCTCTCTTCGAAAGCTCGCACCATCCAAGCCTTGTCGATCCTCGTAGCACATTATAGTCCAGGTAACACCGCTCCCAAGTTCCAAGCGATGATGAAGCCGGCGCACGTGATGCTCGCGGTGCTCGCCGCCTTGGTCCTGCTTCTGTTCGCGACGGCGCCGGCCGCCGACGCGGCGACGACGTGCGACGCGATGCAGCTGACCCCGTGCGCGGGCGCCATCATCGGGAACGCGGCGCCCACGGCGGCGTGCTGCAGCAGGATGAAGGAGCAGCAGCCGTGCCTGTGCACCTACGCCCGCGACCCCAACCTGCAGCGCTACGTCAACTCGCCCAACGGGAAGAAGGTCATGGCAACCTGCAAGGTGCCCGTGCCGTCCTGCTGAATTGAATTAACGCGCCCGCCAAGGCCGGTGTCATGGGACACTTGACAGAGCGTATGCAGCTGCTGTTGTTTCTTCGTTCCCTGCATACTTTCATCTGCTATATATGCATGTAATGGTTACAGTGACGTTGCTGTGTAGTACTGTATTACACTGCCTGTATCTGCCGAGAGCTCTTCGGATTGATACGCGTATGTATGAATAAAGGCTGTGATGATGACTTTATGCAACATGCATCCGTGTTTGTGGCGTAGTATCATTTACTGAGAAAATTATGGTGACACATTCAGACATGTCAATGAGAAAAACGGTTTCTTTGGAGAGACCGTGACATGATCAAAAGCGACACATAGATCACTAGTAAAAAAATTACTCCCTCTGTCTCTAAAAGAGTGTCGCTGTTGACTTTTAGACATCACGTTTGACCGTTTGTCTTATTCAAAAATTTTACACAATTACTATTTATTTTTTTATAACTTGTTTTATTATTGAATTTACTTTAATCATGATATATTTGTTTTGATATTTATATGAAAAATTTGAATAAGACAAGCGGTCAAACATAATATCTAAAAGTCAACAGCGACACTCTTTTGGGGGACAGAGGGAGTAGCTCTTACGTTGTTGTTTGCCTTCTCATAAGGTTATATTATCAGTAAATAAAGTTACGTAAGAATTTAACAGTATATCAAGTCATGACACTCTCACTAGTACGATGAGAGCCTGCAGGCACTCAAAGAGCAGTGACAGACTGACAGGCAAAAGACCGTCCCCCACTATTGTCGCGACAAATGGTACTGTAGCAAATAACAGTGGCCGTCGAGGTGAGGCGCACACCTGAGCAGTGTCGGGCGACCTCCACAGGTCTTCAAACAGCCCGTGACGCAAGCTCGCCCGCCACCAGGTGTGGTGACGTTTCTGCCCGCCATTGGTTCCTGCTACAGTATCCAGACATGGGTATACCATCCTTTTGGGTGTGGCATCTTTTTGAGATGCGATGCATGGTCATAAAAAAATCAAGGGGTGAATTTGACAACGTTGACTCAAAATCAATATGCCAGCCACAAAATCGCGACCCTAGAACTTGCATTGAGAGAAACAAAAGGAACAAAATCTGCTGAAAAAGAAATATAAAAAAATAATGAGAAAATACATCCTATTACTATTCACCACAAAGTTGGATAGTGAAGGCTCACTAACATTTCTCCTTCATATTCCTTTTATTCACCTATCTACATCGTATTTTAACTTTTGCATGATAATTGTTCTCATCATCGGTCCAACATATAGTTCTCTACAACTTACCTTTCTCACCAATTTGAACACAACTAATTAGCATCATACCCATGAAGAGGTGGCAACAACTGATATGCTATCAACACTTCTCGATGTGAGACGATCCATTAAACCAAGTATCAGCTACTACATCACATTGTGTCCTTTTTATTTAGTTGATTTTATTACAAACCAATAATGATACTAGTAAATTATTTGAAGTCTAATTTTTTAGGTGGGTTGAATGATTACATTAAGTATTGTTAAATCTCAAAGATTTACCGGTTCAGTCTTCGAAGATACTCATAGGGGTTTGTGTATGTACATTAATAGAATTGAGTGTGCGAGTGTTTAAGTTGTACCTTAAATAATAAAAAAAGAATGATTACGAAGGAGAGCCAAATGTTGGTTTTGTGAACACCAGCACGCCGGTGTTTCTATCATTGTGTTTATTCAAGACGGCACTAAAATTATGTATTGGTTTGTAAGTTCCAATACTTTAATAACATAAAACCGGGTGTTAAAAGAAAATTATTATTTTTTCCGATGCATAATTTGAATACTGTTAATGCGCGCCAAGAATCTATGGTAGCTTTTTTTTCTCAAGGGAAGACTGTATCGTAGCTAGGTAGGACAAACTTCCGCTTAGTTTAACACACTTTCAAAGTTTCAATTAAGGTGAAACTAGCCGATAAAATTAACATTCTATGTCCAAGCAAACGGCTTAATTTCGAAGTCTCTACCGATCTGGTCACCGAGGGGATTGCTGGGAATTTTTACCATTGACCGGAAATTTGAACTTAATCTTGAGAATTTCGATTCAAACACACCGAAACAGTATATAAACATATCGACGATGTCGAAATGCTGATCCAGGATCACGTCAGTCACCCTACTCTGTCTCACTCTCTGACGACTCCGAGGCCCTAAGCTTCACGAAGCTACAACACTTTCTTGCTTGCCTTCCAACAAAAGTTGGTGCCGGAGCTCCGGCGCGCATGCATGAGCTCTACTACGTGTAACTCAGCAGTGCCACGCCGCTGAGACTTTCCTTGACCAACTTTTGCAGTCACCTTCAGTTCATGATGCCTTCTCCCCGGCCTCTCTACTGACCCAACCCACTAAACTCTCCAGAAAACTAAAGGTTCCAGCCGTTCATACAAGGGAAACCGGAAAAGATGGACACATCTCCCCTAAACCGTACGTTGGAGGCTTCGCGTGGATGTGAGCCATGAATTCGGTCGGTCGGTGGTGGAGCTGTGGAGGTGCCACTATGTCAGACGTGTACCAGGAGGGCATGCTTGATGCTTCCGCGATTGTGAATGCCATCCCGTTGCTCACTTACTAAACTTAACCGTAGCTCTAGCAATCGAGCTTCCTTTCCCTTCACCTCAAGCGCGCCATTTATGGTGAGTGAACTTGTGGCGCCATATGTGCTTACACTGTGCGCTAGCTTCACCTACTACAGCTTCGTAACACCTATAAATACACCATAAATCGCTCTCCATTCTCCACAACACACACACAAACACCTCACTGTCCAGTGTTCACTGCTCGCTCTGAGATCAGTCCAGCAGCAGGCCACTGCCATTTCACCCCAGTCCTCCCTCCTAGCTACCATGGCAGCAGCAGGGAACAAGCAGATGTCGTCTCTGGCGCTGTTCCTGGTGGTGCTCACAGTGGCGAGCGCCGTGCTGAGCCTCACCCCTGGCGCGGACGCGGCGACGAAGACGTGCACCCCGACGCAGCTGACCCCGTGCGCGCCGGCGATCGTCGGGAACTCGCCGCCGACGGCGGCGTGCTGCTCCAAGCTCAAGGCGCACCCGGCCACCTGCTTCTGCCAGTACAAGAAGGACCCCGCCATGAAGCGCTACGTCAACTCCCCCAACGGCAAGAAGGTCTTCGCTGCCTGCAAGGTGCCCCTGCCAAACTGCTAAGCGAGCGCGCACAACTCCAGCTCCATCCTGCGTCTCACTCTTATCTACTCATGGCGTGGCCTAGAGCTGGGCTTAGTGTATCATGAGTAAGTTGCATAATAAAAGAGTACTGCATATAGTTTGCATGGAATAAATGGCACTGTACTGCTAATGCTTTGGTAGTATAGTGCAGAGATGTACGTGTGTGGAGTATTTCTCATGGTCTCGTATTATTATGTATATGGACGTATAGCAGTATATAATATACTACTTCTCTGTTTATGATATCTGAGTGGATAACACATCGTGTCCAATAAATAATTTCGATCATCAATTTCCGTATTAATTTGTTAATCTCAAGAACGAAAACAAACACGTACTAGCAAGTAAGAATTGATTATCGCTGCGTGCCAACTGTGGTACCTTTCCTCTATAGAAACTACATATCCACAAAATGTAGTTTTGTAGAGTATTGGCAAACAAAGCATTTTGAACAAGAAGTCAAAAACAACGCAAGGATGCAAAACACCAAATTGCAATCTGGAATTCCATATTTATTTACTATACGAGAGGTGCAAAATGGTTTTCGCAGAGCCTTTCAGCCTCACTTCTTCGCTCTAATTTCAATGCCATGCACAATAGGACCTTTCTTCCAATTGCCACCTCTCGTCTCCGTGAGACTGATCGACACCTCACCATCGTCACCACCTTCGTTGCAGAACTCACCCATCTCCAACTCCATCCAACCGTCAGCCCTTTTCTGGGGAAGCTGTACGTGGGCTTCAGGAGGAGGCACACGACGGGTGCTTCTCCTGAACCTTCTGATGCGTAGCATTATAGACCGATAATTCTCAGGCATCTCCTCTTCATCATCAGCATTGTCATAGCCTAGGAGGCAAGCTTGGCGGCTTGATCTGTTTCCTCCAATGCTAACTGCTGCCTCCTGGAGGGGAAAATCCAGCCCATAGTGTTCATCATCGATCTTGAATACCATGTAAGCAGCATATTTTGTGTTTTGCGAGAGCATCTGGCTATTCATCTTGCCACGGATTTCCAACCAACAGACATCCCGGAGTTTTGCAGCTTCTGCGAACCTGACATCAACAGTTCAACACAGCATCAAAGTTTGTAACAGAATAGTATTCAAAATCCCTATCGTGAACAAGACACTTGATAAGATATTTTCGTTGCTTATGTAAAAAAATGCCATTCCTAAGCTGCGTTCAGTTTACAAAATCAAAGTTAAAAAAAGGTTATGTGTTACTGCTCTTGAAAGCAATGAAAATGTAAAGAACAGCATCTGTTCATGTGCTCGTGTGTATGCGGGAGGCAACATGGACAGAGTAAAGCCCAGAGTTTTGCAGCCCCTGAGAATCTGTTGCCAACACAACATAAAAATATAAAAGAGGGTACAGAAGGCAAGATCTCTAAAGATACATGCAGGAGCTTTGCATTGTTTAGTGAAGTGCCGTTCCTATGCTGCATTCAGTTTACAGAATCAAATTTGAAAAGGCCTCGCACTTTGGAAGAACAGAAAGTACTCTGTGTGTATGCAGGAAAAGAATTAGAATTTCCAAACTAAAATGTTCTGAATTGAAGGACTCTTATCATCAAACTAATTCGGAACTTAATTTGAAAGCAAAATTGCTGCGACAGTGATCAAGTAGTAGTAGTAGTAGTAGCAGCAGCAGCAGCTTGAAACCATCACAAAGTCCCTATTCCATTTCAGAAGAGAAAATTTTCATCTGCCATCCCAGCCCCACTTTACAGAGTTACTATTGTGGATGCAGCAGTCAACGGCATTTAACGACAACGAGATGCTGTCCACACTCAGATTAGAGAGCGAGAAAACTTTGCGGACCTTGAATTGGTGAGCGAGATCCAGCGCCAGTACTGCGGCGTGTCGACCCAGACGATGTAGAGCGCCCTCGCTGACAGCATGAAACACTTGGCGCCGCTCTCCCTATCCAACCACATGCTCTATACAAACAACAACAACGCCGATCAGTCGATCCGTCTGGAATCCTGCACCAGAACAAATGAAAAGCGGAAGCAGGCAGAAGCCGTACCACGAGGCCGTCGGCGAGGAGGACGGGGCTGTCGGATAGGCGCGTGAACATCGCCTTCTTGGACGGCGGCGCGGGGTCGAGCTCCCCCTGGGCGAGCGGCGGGAGGTCGATGGGCATGAAGCAGGACCAGACGGCGTCGGAGTCCGCGGCCGCGCGGAAGGCCGGCGACACCGCGGCGGCGCGGCATGCGTCCCGCGGAGAGGTGCTGGAGATCGCCACCGAGAGGATCTCCTCGGCAGGCGCGCGATCTCGCAGGCGGAGGCGACATCCATCGATTCCTTTCTCGTGTTTGTCGCTTTCGATGGAATCGATCCAGTCAGTGTGCGATTGGTAGTGCGGCGATTAACAAAGAGTATGGGGATGGCTACAAGATCGCAGTGAATGGGAGGCGGATTTAAAGGTGGACGAGAGGCTTAGGGGCTAAGCATGGGGATGGCGCGCACGTGTGGAAGACGAAATCCGGCCCAGGCCGCGCGGCGACGACGACGTCGATGTCAGGGAAAACGGCGGCGTGCTGCCCCAAGCTTATGGCCCATTGACGGTGGCTACCAAGCCTCGTACAGCCCAGCCAGACCCCAGAGGCAGCCCCCCGCTAACTCAAAATAGAGTTTCTCATCAGTTTGACTCCAGCCCAGGTCGCCGCTGTACGGTGATATTGAGCTGAGAGTTCAAATTTCTACCGTCAACTGAAAGTTGTTGTAAAATACGCCAACTGAACATTTTCATGCCACTTGCGATTCTGAACGTGCGTCTGATCTATCCATGTCAGGACTCGAACAAACTGCTTCTTATCTCAATTGGGATTTCAACGTTACTACTCAGCATGTTTCGCCAAAAAATAAAAAAAAAGGTTACTGTTCAGAACTAATATAAGATGTCGACGAGGAAGTCAGAAGAATCTTAGCATTCATGTCTTTTCCCGGTATACTCCGCATCTCAGAGGAGGGAAACAAGCCCTTCGACTTCAAACCCGTGTTGAACAATCAACGTCGCAGGTTACCTCGTCCGTACGGCAGATCTTGGCCAGGTGAACAAAAGCTGAGACATCCTTCCTTGCCGGGAATCTGAAAGATCGCCAGCCCAATTACGAAATATGAACATGGACTGATCGTGTGCGTTTCTCACGAATTTATCCTCTCCATTCAAACCGACATATTTTGTTCGTCTGGTTTGCCAAACCGAACGGTCCATGTAGGCATATGCCGGATCGTAGTTCACGGCGCCCCGACACACTTAACAACAACCTCTTCTGAATCATTTCGCTTTCTCTCCTGTCTAAAGAGCGACGCTTTTCCCATTACTGACACGACCGAAACCTCGCACGCATGTGTTCCTTCGTGTCAGGGTACTAGCAAAGATCCTGTAGCCCCAAACAAAGACACAACAGAAACCAAACGAGGAAATCTGAAACCAAACGAGGAAATCTGAAACCAAACGAGGAACACGCTGCTCATTCAGGCACGCAGCCGCCGGACGCAGGTCCCGGCCGGTGGCGTGCCACCAGCAACCCGATCGAAGACCCCAGCCGCCCCCCGTCACCAACCGTGATCCGCCACGTGCCCCTCGCGGCCCGGCCACCAACCGCCTCCGCGACCGGGCATGGCAGGTCAAAGTCGTGCCAGCTCGTGCCCCACCGCCATACTAGTTAAGTTTCGTATCCCGCCCGCGCGCCGTCGCCACCAAACACCAGATGTCTCGACTCGAGCCAGACTTCTCATCGATCGTCAAGCTTACCCGCGGCCGCAAGACTACTTGACAGCAGCCGTTGGCAGCGCGCGTCGCCCGCAGCTCTCACCAACTCGCGCCATGCCGCCGCCGCCGCGTCTTCACCTCCTCCTCCTCCTCGCCGGCGTGGTCACCCTCGCCGTGGCCGACGACACGCGCTACAACGCCAGCACGTGCCAGAAGTCGTACCCCTGCGGCGCCAACGTGAACATCCACTACCCGTTCTTCCTGGCCGACGCGGCCACGGCCATCGATGGGTACGCGGCGCTCTCCTACTGCGGCTACCCGGGCATGGCCGTGGCCTGCGACGACGGCGGCCGCGCGACGCTGAAGCTCAGGGACCGCGACTACACCGTCCTCGCCATCAACTACGACAACCACACCGTCACGGTGGCCGACGCCGACGTGCTGGGCGCAGGGGACTGCCCGCGCGTGACGCACAACGTCACGGTCCCCGCGGAGACGTGGCTCAACCTCTCGACCACCGCCAACGACAACCTCGTCTTCTTCTTCGACTGCGTCTTCTCCGCTGCGGTCCAGCGGCCGCCGATGCTGCCGCCGCCGATCAACTGCACCGGATTTTCGGTACGAGACGGCGAGTCGTTCGTGGCCGCGGAGCCCGACGTCCGGCCGCGGGACGACTTGCAGCGCGCGTGCGAGGCGGTGGTCGTCGCGCCAGTGCTCAAGTACTGGCTGCTCGACGACGAGTACTTCCCGCGGCTGAATGACGACGGGTACGGCAAGGTGCTCAAGCAGGGGTTCCAGCTGACGTGGGACCCCAGCGCTGGGCCTTGCTACATATGCGAGGATTCCGGCGGCCAGTGCAGCTACAGCCAGAATGGCGAGTTCCTCGGCTGCTTGTGCTCCGACGGCCGCGTGCGCAACCCGGGTTGCGGTAAGTCGTTGAGTATCTCAACTGCAAACATATTCTTCTTACATTTACTGTCCATCGTTTCCATTTTCTATTTCCAAAAAAAAAATAGTGCATCGTAGTTGCGAATCGTAGAAGTTCAGAGATAAGATTACCAAACCGTATTCCATAGAGAAGAAAAAAAAAAGAGAAACTTGTATGCCAACTTGCTTGGTTGCAATAGGGCTGATAGAACGGCCGTCCGGGTGGCACGAATTTACCAAAACGTAGTTTCGACGCTAGAAGACTGCACTTTCTTCAGATTCTGGCCTCTTCCTGCTCCATCTGTTTCTCGACCATTCTGCAGTAGTGATCCGTGATCCTTGTGTGGAGCACAGCCGATGCGGCAAAGTGTACCACAGTCAGTACTCACAGTTTGTGGGCAGATAAAACCCAGGCAAAGGATCCATTTCTCTCGAGATAAAAGGCAGTGGAAACGATGTCGTCGCCACTTTTGACCTAGTACGGCATGCTACGAAGCAAAGCATTTATTCTCGGATGACGCGAGTGCGAACCAGTTCTAAATTGTTCGCCTAGCCATCTCAAAGAGGCGCCTCAAGTCTTTGACCTTGACCTCACCGTGCTGAATTTTTTCAGATCGAGCCGTCAGGGACGGAGAAAAAACAACCCAATCCATTGGGAACACCCCGACACCTGACACCATGCTCTGTTTCCTGATCTCTTCTCGGCCATCCTCTCTTGACCTTGACAACAGACCATGACTATTGCAATGCTCAAATCCCCATCTTAAGTGCAGAAAACCCATAGCCGATCATTCATATACTTTGCTCCTCTCCTTCCTAACCCCCCTTAGCAAAAGTTGCAAAAGGTTCATCCAGCAATGCCGCCTTCAGAGCTAATGCATTTCCTGCATTTAGCACCACTCATCTTCATCCTCTTACTCTCATCACTGCCACCTTCCAAGCCACAACCCAATGGCTACTTCCGTTACAGCAACTGCACCCCAACGCCTTACCAGTGTGGATCACTCAAGTTCGACATCGGCTACCCGTTCGCGGTGAACGGCGTGGACCGGCCGGACTACTGCTCGTTTCCCGGGTTCAGGCTCTCCTGCACTGATGGCATGTTACTGATCAACATGAAGTCAGGCCCGTTCGAGGTCACGAGCGTCGACTACGACAACCACCTCCTCACCGTCATCGACCGGAGCCTAGTAGAGCAGACATGCCTGCAGCCCTACCACAACACCACCATCGACGACGCCATGTTCATGTACACCGACCGGGACCTGTTCCTGACGGTGTACATCAACTGCAGCGCCAAATCGTCCTCGTTGCCTTTCGCGTATGACCTCTTCTCGTGCTTGTCCGGTGGCCGATCCTACTATAGGCTGGACAATGGCTTGGTGGCGCCCGATGTGCTGGGCTCGTGTAGCTCAACGCTGGTTCTTCCGTACAACTCAACGATGGCAGGCTCACTGGCTGCCGGGAATTCTAGCCTCGGGGATGCGATAAAGGGAGGTTTTGCGGTGCAGTGGAAGGAGGGTGTGGGGTGGTGTGGAGATTGTAAGAATTCCGGAGGGACCTGTGGACAAAATATCAGCTATCCTGGTGATCACACATGTTTCTGCCCTGATGGTCCATCGATTGGTTCATGTTCGTCAGGTATATTTTATCTTCAACTTTGAACAAGGGGCTCAAGGTTGATACTATCAAGTTAGTACATAGTTGAATAAGAGGCTAACCTTTGATAGAAACTAGTGTCATCACAAAATTCAGGTATGTCTCTATAATTAGACAGGTAAAGGCTTTGACTAATGATGCATTATTCTGACCAGAGTTATTCTATACAATATTTGTCAAACCTATGAATCGTGTTGAAGCTTAACGAATTTAACCTTTGATTGGGTCAGGGTTTATCTAACTTAGGCTGCAATTGACGGGGTTCAAGTGCCCAAAACTGCTTTTGCTATCTGAATAAAAAAAAATCAGATATATTTTGAATCAGTCAGTTACTTAGGATCCTTTATGTTGACACTTCACCTAAGCGCGTCCTCAATTGTTGACTTGAAGATTAGATAGTACGGAATAATTAATTAAGCTCGCAACGCAAGCCAAATCAACTACCCTGCTTCAAAATCATTGTTCAAATCGTGTTCTCCAAGTTCTACATTACGAATAATGGTCATGATAGCACAAAAAGGGTGGAAAAAAGACCCGTACCATGATCAGCTTTCAGTTTTTATTTTGCTTTATTTTCTTAAAGCAGGCTTCATGTTCATTTTATTAATATAAATAGTTAGTAGTACTTAACAAGGAATGGTCAGACATTACCAGAGCACCTAACTGAGAATGGGATGAGACTTTTTTTTCAAAATAAAGAACAGTTTTGACCAGCTTGAATTGCGATGTCATAATCATGGATTTTACTGCTTTTGCACTACTTTCTAAGTAGTCATCAGTAGACTTAGTTTGTGCACTGTTATAATATGTCTTCTTTATTTTGCAGGGCCGAAGTCAAAGAAAGGAATTGTGATAGGTAATTTCTGAAACCTCAGCCAACCGTGATTAACATGATTCTGAAATATTGCATGGAATGAAATGTAAAATTTTCATTGTTTGGTCAAGCACCTGATATTTTAAGTTTAAAGGTCCATTTTATTTTTAGACCATCAAGTCAAGAACAAACTCTTTTAGCATATTTTCTTGAAGTTTTGCATTACTGTGGTGTAGATTGAAAAATAATCGAGATATTGCAGATACTGAAAACCAAATTCAAGAAAATACAGATAATGAAAACATGGAAAAGGTTGATTGTGAAACTAAATACTAGCAGCTGGGTGGAAACAGTGAGGACTTGCAAAAACCTGTGATGCCATCCTGCAACTGCCTAAATCAACGGCCAAGTTCCTGATCAGTTTTCCATCCTTTTTGTTGTGAACCTGCAACTTCAGGAACCTCCGTAGCTGCTGGGGTTCTGCTCTTGCTTCTCGTGGGCGTGTCGTACCTATACATCCGCAAGAGAAGACAGTACAAGATGACCTCGTCGTCGAGGCTCCTCAAGTACACCGCCTCTGGCGGCACGCCGCGCTCCAGGTGGAGCAGCGACATGGAGTCCGGCAGCGTCCACGACCTGCAGACGCACCACTTCACGTACGAGGAGCTGGAGGAGGCGACTGAAGGCTTCAGTGCTGAAAGAGAGATCGGCGACGGCGGCTTCGGCACCGTGTACAAAGGTACACACACTGACAAACGTACACCTAGTTAGGCCAGTTTGCCAAGATCTACAATTGTAACATTGGATTGGGTTACCTAAAATGGTTCTGTTCAGGGCATCTCCGCGACGGGCGCGTGGTGGCCGTGAAGCGGCTGTACAACAACAGCTACCGGCGCGTGGAGCAGTTCGTGAACGAAGCGGCGATCCTGTCGCGGCTGCGTCACCCGAACCTGGTGCTGTTCTACGGGTGCACGTCCAGCCGCAGCCGCGAGCTCCTGCTGGTGTACGAGTTGGTGCCCAACGGCACGGTGGCGGACCACCTGCACGGCCCGCGCGCGGCGGAGCGCGCGCTGCCATGGCCGCTCCGCCTGAGCGTCGCCGTCGAGGCGGCCGCGGCGCTCGCGTACCTCCACGCCGTCGAGCCGCCGGTCGTGCACCGCGACGTCAAGACCACCAACATCCTCCTCGACGCCGACTTCCACGTCAAGGTCGCCGACTTCGGGCTGTCGCGCCTCTTCCCGCTCGACGTCACGCACGTCTCCACCGCGCCGCAGGGCACCCCGGGGTAAATAAATTTGCATCCAAGACTGATTTGCATGTTCATCAGTCACCTGCAGTTTTCAATCCAAAATCAGGGCATTAATTGACCTTAGTAAACTCATGTTTCTGCGCGACATATATGTATGTAGGTACGTGGATCCGGAGTATCACCAGTGCTACCAGCTGACGGACAAGAGCGACGTGTACAGCTTCGGCGTGGTGCTGGTGGAGCTCATCTCATCGAAGCCGGCCGTGGACGTGACCCGGGACCGCAGCGAGATCAACCTGGCCGGCATGGCCATCAACAAGATCCAGCACGGGCAGGTGGAGCAGCTGGTGGACCTCGAGCTCGGGTACGGCTCGGACCAGGCGACGAGGAAGAGCATGACCATGGTCGCCGAGCTGGCGTTCCGGTGCCTGCAGCAGAACGGCGAGATGCGGCCGCCCATCAGGGAGGTGCTCGACGCCCTCCGGAGGATACAGGAGGAGGACGGGTTCGGGAAGAAGGACGCGCTCCTCATCGCGCCACGGTCGCCTGACACGGTGCATGCTCCGTGGGACAGCATGAGCACCACGCCCAGTGTGAGCCAGTGAGTACCTGTTAGGTATTTAGCAGAGATCCATGGAAGTTTTGGCCTCTTGCTGATGTAACTTATGCCTAGTATAACCCTTCGCGAAAAAAAGAAAAAGAAAAAAGAAAACTATGCCTAGTATTTTTTTTTTTTGAGAATCAAGGAATTTTTTCGTTTGAGCAAAAGAAACAGAGGAAATGTACATAGGAGCAGCGATCGTGTCTGATCTGGCCCATCTAATCAGCCCAGGAACTTTCTACTGGGCTCAACCTACCCGTGCAAAGGTTTGGATTCTGCGGCCCAACTCTTGCACGAGCTTTGATTCTAAACTCGCTGGGCCGTGGGCCGTGGGCCGTGGCCTAATCTATGTCGATGGAACGATGTGTGCGCTCGCTCGCTGGCGAGTGACATGGACTTGGAGCGCCGCCGGTCTTGCTCAGTGGCTCGCCGATCATTGTTGTGGGGGCAAGCGGCAGCGCGCATGTGTCATTCCACACAAAGGAAGCGGAGAGGGCGCGAGCGTGGGCGCCGGCGCCACCGATGCGCCAAGCAGCAGGCGGACGCGCGAGAGCCTCGTGCCGGCGTCCCCGCCGCGCGTGCCGGCCGGCCCCGCAACACGGCACCCCGTTTCCTCGCGTCGCAGGCCAACGATTCTGCCACGCGTGACGCCGACAGGCGACGACGGGTCAGAGGAATCGCCTGCGTTGGGCTCGCCGGCGCCGGATACGTCAGGGCCAAATCACTGCCCTCGATTTGGCAGATGTGAACTTACTAATTTCCAACGGCAATCAAGTCGACGAACAAGTGTTTTGGGGAGTACGTGTGTGCAAGTAGCGAGATGTCAGGCAAGCATGATTCAGGCCTGAGCCTTTCACCTGTTTTTCAGGTGATCAGGTCTCGAGACAGATCATCGTCTTCCATGCAACCTCGATCTGCTAGCAGCGAAACGTTCTTTCTTCCGTTCGTTGCCTGAATGCTGACGCTGACCCTGCCGATTTAATTTGTGGAAATGTTAGGCTTCCGTTGTCCCTGCAGTCACTATCGTCTTTACCGTGTCTTTCTATATTTCTGAAAACGACCAGTAGTTCGGCCGAACCAAGGCGGCAACCATGATCGACAGACGACCATGTATGGTGGATTGGTTGATTGGTATGGTAAGAACTGACCTAACCTTTCCAACACCATGGGCTACCGCCGCCACCCACTGGCCAGTGGCCACTAGCTGCATTCGGTTCATGTAAAAAAGTTGGCTTCCTCCATATGGCCTTTCCTTTCCCAAAGTAACACGATTACACGTCGTATAATACCGGCCTTTACACACACAAAAAAGTATAATACCGGCTTAACAACTTGTACAACAGAATTCTACTATTTGTCTATTAGAAAAGAACAATTCTTTCTGAGGTAGAACACCGCACCAACACGAAGCTCTAGTTTTGGCAAACAGAGGCCAGACTTTCCTTTCACAAAACAGAGCCATCTGCAGTAGTACAAGATTGCGACAAGTGACGAGAGATCAGTTCGAATACTAAAATCTCACCTGCAATCTGGCTCCTATGGTATTTATTAGCTCCTTGCAAAGGAGTATTGACTGGTTAATCACACCAGTGCCACGATATATTTGTAGTTTATCAGAAAGAGCCTTTACGGAAGTGGAGGAGGCAACAAGGCCCCTCTGCTGCTCAGCTGCCGCATCGTGTGTCCGTGGCAAGGTTTGCATTTTCGAAAAACCGGAAAAACCGCTCCCGAAAAAACCGATCCAGAAAACCGGAAAAATCGGACGGTTTATCGTTTTGTTCGAAAACACAGTGTCGGGTTTTTCGAAATATCGGACGGTTTTGCTTACCTGACCGGACCCGTTTTCCCGGTTTTCTCGGTTACCGGTCCGGTTTGGACCGGTTTTGAAAACCCTGATCCGTGGTGCGTCTTCCATCTGGGAATTTTTTTTGTGCATGCCAACCTCTCTGAAACTAATCTTTAAGTTCAGAAAAGTTGACTGTGAGGTCAAAGTAGCTAGCACCAGATGGAAAGTCGTGATCGGGAATTATGGCCTGGATCTGGTAACACCGTACTTAATTGCGTGTCAACGTCTCGTCGCTACAATTAACAAATCCATTTGACATTATATAGAATCTAACCGAGACATTGGTCCGAGGCGTGTGCCGTGAGATTTTCTAAGCGGCACAAGGCACGCCTTCTTTCTGTAACCGCAGCTGGAGCTGACACGGCATGTGTGCATGAGCTGCATGAATTTGCACCAATGAGCAGCCACGGCAAGTTCAAACGAAGCCGTAGTTGAAAAGTTGAAATCGCCAGGTGTACGTGTCGACATGCTGTCTACACATTGCTTCAGGTTCAGACGTTAAGTGGCCAGATGAATGTTGAAGCTAATCCTTGTTTAGAGTCTCCTTGGTAGGGTTGTGCCTGTGACGGCTTCATGTGTGACTTCTTAAAAAAGACTGTGCTGGCTGTGTCTGCGGCTGTATCTAAAACGTTTTGCAAAACGGTTTTTTCTGCAGCTTCTTCATATTTTTAGAGACAAATATAGAAAGATAAGTGTGTCTAGATAAAAGAAACCGGTGAAACTACCGTTTTGTGGCTTCATGCTTCATCTTATTTTTAGATACGGCTTCCTCATTTTTTAAAGGAGAAGCACATGAGAAAACACCCTCTTTGGTTGAAAAACATATGAACCCGCTGAAGAAACCATTAGAAAAACCCTACCAAAGAGGATTTTAATCAAGGTCAAATGCCGTGTCATCCGCCGTGATGTCATTTGACAGTCTTGTAGATAACGTTGCCAATATACGTTACAGAATTGAAATACACTTGTGGTATACCGTATATGGCATTCCCATGCTACGCTCTACCTAGTACGAAGAAAAGTCAACATGCACGAGACCTTAAATTGCAACGAGTCCCACTCGCGGCGTCGCGCCGCTCGGCCTCTCATTCGCCGCCACAACATATAAGCGCACAGAAACAAACAAACCAACCAACCGGAGCAGATTAAAAAAATAAAACAAAATTGAAAACATTTCAGCCGAGGCGAAGGCAGAGCCGCCGCGGAGGATGGCGACGCCGATGGCAGGGGACGCTTCGACTTCGATCTCGGCGGCGGTTCCGCGCTCCCCTCCCCCGCCGGGAGGGTCGTCAGCGGCGGAGGCGCCGGTGCTCATCTTCGTCTACTTCCACAAGGCGATCCGCGCGGAGCTGGAGCGGCTGCACGCCGCGGCCGTGCGCCTCGCGACGGACCGCGCGGGGGACGTGGCGGCTCTCGAGGCCCGCTGCCGCTTCCTCTTCTCCGTCTACAGGCACCACTGCGACGCCGAGGACGCGGTACGTACGCTTCCTCTTCCTCCCTGCTTACGCTGGTCTCTCGTCGCACTGTTGTTTCGCCGCGTCGCTTTGTCAGTGAGGTCGCGGCCAGTGCCGGTGCGCCGAGGGCTGAGCCTGCAGAATTGCGATAAATTGGGGGGAGTAGGGTTCAGGGTTGCTTAATTGTCGCATAGGTTCAGAGGATTTGGGTTCGATTCGACTTCGAGTGCTGCTGTTGCATCCACATGAACTGAAGTTTGCAAGTACTGCGAGTTGCCTTTGTCACTGTGTGATCTGATTATTTTCTAGTGCATAAGGATGCGTCAACGTGTACGGGCCATGTGACTGTAATCAGTTAGCTGATGCCTCACCTCAATGCGATTTTCAGAAACGCCCGGTTCTGCCCCTTGTTGGCATCTAACTTATACGGTTCCATCTCGAACTAGTACATGTTTCATACAGTAGTGATTACAAAATTAAGAGTAGCATTGCAAGTGTGGCTTGCTTACAATGGAGTAATTCGTATTACACTTGGTTTCAGTAATCTGGTCTCTCCTTCCTGTTAGAGGCTTACCATATGAAGGTTGCAATCCAGAAAGTGAAAAGGATGCAAATTAATCTGTTATTTGCCATTTTAACTGTTGCCCCTGCTTCATATGGCCAATGAGGAAAGGCTAAGCCAATTTGTACGCCTAAATATTTGCAATTGATTGTGTTCATTTAAGCCTATTAGATTGGTATATTTCTGAAATACTTTTAGACGAATGCAAGTTTATCGCAAGTGTTTTTGGGACATTTGTATAAGGTTTTCCCATTGATAATTGCAGGTTATTTTTCCAGCACTTGACATTCGAGTAAAAAATGTAGCAGGGACATATTCTCTGGAACACAAAGGAGAAAATGATCTATTTGTGCATCTGTTTTCCCTGCTCCAGCTGGATGTGCAGAATGATGATGGTATTCGGAGGGAACTTGCATCCTGTACTGGAGCAATTCAAACGTCTCTAACCCAACATATGTCTAAAGAAGAAGAACAGGTTTTTCCATGTCCCTGATTGTCTTTTTTTTTTTTCTTTTTCTTCTTGCCCCTTACGAATATAAAACATTCAGTTACCTTTCGGGCGTGTGAGATGTGCTGACATGTTGAAGCAGTCTAATAAGATTTATTTGTCAACCTGTTACCTTCTCTTTGTTAACATCTATAATAGTATAGTGACTATAGTCTACTTCAATCTGTAATTTCGCATTTTCTCAAGCAACAGGTTAGTTGTTGTGAATCACCTGTAGTAACTTGACAATTCGCATCCGTTGTAATGCAAGTAGCTGAGGCACCTAGAAATTCAATTATAAACAACTCTAGTTATGTTACATGATAAAAGGGTCACAGTTGTCATTGTACCGAACTCAAGTATGTCTAGAATGTAATTTTTGGTGCTCTTGGTATCTATTGTGGTCCCTAAATATGAGAAAAGAACTTTGCAGCCTTCCATGTGTAGTTTTTCGTCAATACTTCGCCTTTTACTTCAAAGATATGCATTGATAAATGATAACTTATCCAGAAACACTTTTTACTTAAAATATATTCACTTATAACTTATTCATAAATACTTTTCTTGATTCCCTTTTCAGTGGTTTTTACACAATTATTCTGTATTTCAATGTCCTTCATACAATGTTGGTGTTTAATCTTCTGTGAACGTTTCAGGTCTTCCCTTTGCTCATCAATAAGTTTTCCCACAAAGAGCAAGCTGCTCTAGTATGGCAGTTCTTGTGTAGCATTCCTGTAAATATGATGGCCGAGTTTCTTCCGTGGCTTTCAGGTTCTGTTTCACCTGATGAGCACCAGGATATTGTTGACTGTCTATGTAAAGTAGTTCCTGAAGAGGATCTTCTCCAAGAGGTCGATAAGATCACGCCTCTAATCTATCCTTTAAAATTTTTCTTGTTTTTACTCAAGATTTTCTGCTTATGTAGATTGTATTCGCATGGATTGGAGGGAAAACATTGAGAACAGCGGCACAAGATTTCATGGCTTCTACTCGAAAAGGCAGTTTTACATGTCAGGATGACTCCGATCAAACAGATAAGCATTCATGCTCACCTGAGCATTCCAAAGTTGGAAAGCGAAAGTGCACTGAATCTAGCCATAGCCACCTTGTTACACATCCTATTGATGAGATTATGCATTGGCACAATGCTATCCGGGGAGAACTAGGTGACATAGCAGAAGAGACAAAAAAGATCCAGCAGTCTGGAGACTTCTCTGACATACCAGCCTTTAATATAAGACTACGATTTATTGCAGATGTGTGCATTTTCCACAGGTATGTGGCTTTGAATCTCAACTCTTGTACATCTGTGTTTTAAAAGCTCACTATACACAGCCAATTCCTTACTGAATAGGCAACACAACAAGTTGACGATTGATGAAAAGATGTCTCTATTGTGATAGGCTTGTTGACTATATCCAGTTTCACATAAGTTATGGCTTACACAGTGTGACGACATCTTGCTTTATATGAATAATTAAGAGTATTGGATATCATCATAAATGGATATAGATGAATCTCAAGTACATCAGTAGATCAAATTCTTTATTTAGGAGCTTTAGGTGGCATCTGAGGGTTTGAACGTGTCAACATACTAGCCAAACATTAGAATGTGTTCTTTGTTTGCTTCTCTTAGAATATACAGGAATTAGCTTCTTTTTTTCCAACAGAAAATGAATGCTCTTGTGGATCTAGATAATGTTGTTTTTATGCTCTCATGAAGTGATTTTATTCACAACCTCTAGTTTTATCAGCTGCCTCTTTTGTTGACCTGCAGTATTGCCGAGGATCAAGTTATATTTCCTGCAGTTGATGGTGATTTTTCCTTTGTAAAGGAGCATGCTGAAGAAGAACAGCGTTTAAACAAATTTAGATGTTTAATTGAACAAATCCAAATAGCAGGGGCCAGATCAACTTCAGTGGATTTTTACTCTGAATTATGTTCACAAGCTGATCAGATAATGCAGAAAATTGAGAGGCACTTCGAGGATGAGGAAACAATGGTTAGTTTGGTACTTAAAAGCTGAAACTGCTGTCCATTCTGTCAGAATATTGACTCTACTTGACCAACTGATGCCATATCTTTGCTCACGTTATTATTTAGGTTCTTCCTAAAGCTAGGATAAATTTCACAGCAGAGAAACAAAGGGAGCTGTTATATAGGAGCCTGTGTGTCATGCCATTAAAGTTACTTGAACAGGTTATACCATGGTTTGTAGCAAAGCTGAATGATGGAGAGGCTGCATCTTTTCTTCAGAATATGCAACTAGCAGGTTCTTTATTTACTTTCCTTTTTTATCTGTGCCCGTATAACACACTAGCTCTGTAAAAACTGTTCCGACTTTTAATGTTTTTTTTAACAAATAATGCATGGTGCAGCACCTTCCTCAGAAATTGCATTGGTGACTCTTCTCTCCGGCTGGGCATGCAAAGGCCGTCTGGAGGACACACCCAGCTCTGGAAAGTTTGCATGTTTGAAATCATTACTAGATGGAGATGTAGTCATAAAATGTCAGGCATCATGTCTATCTTCTGTTGGTAATGGTAGATCTGTTTCTCTATTATTGGAATCAGAAGATGGTTCCAGGCCAGCCAAGCGATTAGGCCATGCAGAACCTAGTGCTGATATTGACGGAAAGGTCTATCCACAAAACGCTGACATTGAAGCATCCCCATGTAGCAGCAGATCCTGTTGCATTCCTGGGTTACGTGTAGAAAATAGCGACCTTGGTGTTAATTCGTTTGCCACTACGAAGTCCTTGCACTCTCGGCCTTACAGTTATTTTGCACCTTCATTTTCTTCAAGCCTTTTTTCATCAGAGGCAGATGCAGAATTTTCAGGGCCAGATAACATTTCTAGGCCAATTGACACTATATTCAAATTTCATAAGGCAATTCGCAAGGATTTAGAGTACTTAGATGTTGAGTCTGGAAGGCTTATTGATGGGGATGAATCTTGCCTTCGCCGGTTCATCGGAAGGTTTCGTTTACTGTGGGGTCTTTATAGAGCACACAGCAACGCTGAAGATCAGATTGTATTTCCTGCTCTTGAATCAAAAGAGACACTGCACAATGTCAGCCACTCATACACTCTTGATCACAAGCAGGAAGAAGAATTGTTTCAAGACATATCAACTGTACTTTCAGACCTTTCACAGCTGCATGACGATTTGAACTATCCCTTAAATGCAGCTGATAAAGCTGGAACAAGCCACATATGTTCAAATAATGAGAATGATTGGGCCAGAAAACATAATGAACTTCTGACAAAACTTCAAGGAATGTGCAAGTCTATCCGGGTCACCTTGTCTAATCATGTTTATAGAGAAGAACTTGAATTGTGGCCATTGTTTGATAAGCACTTTTCTGTAGAAGAGCAGGATAAGATTATTGGCCGTATAATTGGAACAACAGGTGCCGAGGTTCTGCAGTCAATGTTACCTTGGGTTACATCAGCACTTAGTCTAGAGGAACAAAACAGGATGCTGGATACATGGAGGCAAGCAACTAAGAACACCATGTTTGATGAATGGCTACATGAATGGTGGAATGGACCTACTATTGAATCTAACCCTTCGAATAAGACCTCTACTCCAGAAGGTCTGTTCAATTAGTCAATTTCTTGTCCTGCTCTTCTACTTCATCCATTGTTTTAGGTTGCCAGATTTTATTCTTTGAGGTTCATAATAAAACCTTCGACTGGGCCTTCACTGGTATATATCTTGTTTGATGGAATGAAATGAGGATAATTACTGCTTGTATATGATTGTTGTAAATGATAACTAATTCTTAGCAAGCAACATATAAGTTTCATGGATTGTTAGATACAATGCTATTTGAATAGAGGCATCACCGTATTACCTCAGGTGGCAGTTCCATGGATGACTACTAAGTTATAGGCCGAATGTTAATTTGAATGAGCAGCACATCATTCAATTTACTGAATGTCAACTTGTGCAGTAGCAAGTATATGCTTGCAACTAGTAGAATGATAATATAAGGGCGTCCCAATTGCTGGTTTATTTGAACGTACTAGAGCTATGAAAAAAACTTTTGGTGACATTTTTTTTTCTTACAAAGAAATTTAATGAAAAACAGTGAAAGATGGACTTGTCAGACAGTTTTTGCTAATAGAACGAAATGTGATAGAACCTGCAAAATAGCTCTTTCTCATGATTCACGTATAATTTTATATTACAATTTCCGTAGACATTTTCATGTCACTGAACTTTCTTGCGTTGATTTTCAGAAAGTCATTGTCAGGAGAATTTGGAACAGAGTGACGAGATGTTTAAGCCAGGATGGAAGGACATCTTCAGAATGAACCAGAGTGAGCTCGAGGCTGAGATACGAAAAGTTTCGCGTGACTCTACTCTTGATCCGAGGAGGAAGGCCTATCTGATCCAGAATCTCATGACTAGGTTTGTTATTTAACTAGTCAGTACATAAATATAAGTTAATTTTCCAAGTTTACACTAAAAATACAGCAAATAGGTTTACTTGACTCTAGTGTATTTCTAACTATACACATTTTTAGCCGCTGGATAGCTGCTCAGCAGAAATCCCCAGAGTCAAGTGCAGAAGATCGTAACAACTGCACAGGAATACCTGGATGCACTCCTTCGTACCGAGATGCAGACAAACAAATATTTGGTTGTGAACACTACAAACGGAACTGCAAGCTTGTTGCTGCATGCTGCAATAAGCTGTTCACATGCAGATTCTGCCACGATAAAGTCAGTGACCATACAATGGAAAGGTAACTTCTCCAGTTATACACTTTAGTGTCTTTTATTCTTTTAATGCCGAAGGATACTTCTGTATTTTACATGGTAGTAGGGTTTTTTGATTCCCCTTTAAGAATTGAGTTACCACTATCTAATAGGCATGCGGATATCCATTGGAGATTGTTGGTTCAATGCTGTTATGAGCCCACACTATATCCTTGAAACAGGAAAAGTAGACTAACCTAGGAGGAACTTGGTGGCTTTTCAATATTAGAGAAATAGGCACCCAAATTTCGTCAAAGAGGACACTATCCTTGTCTTCCTCATTAAATTTCCAGTTATAGTTTCTATTGTCTGCGAAGCAGCTCAGCTTTAGGTACATAATAGTGCACTGGAAAAACTTTTTCCGGTCATGTAAACTGTTGATTGTTAGAACTCTGTAATAACAATATAGAAGGCTAAAATACTTTGTCCACTTTGTGGAGCTGCTCTTTTGTAGAAAAGCAACGACGGAGATGATGTGCATGGTGTGCCTGAAAGTTCAACCGGTTGGTCCAAATTGCCAAAGCCCTTCTTGCAATGGGCTATCCATGGCAAAGTATTATTGCAGCATATGCAAATTTTTTGATGATGAAAGGTAATACCATATGGCTCTATATTTTAGTTTCTCTTGCAGCTTAAAGTACACAACCCTTTTGTTGGTAGATTATTATGGTTTGGATGTATATTTTAGTTTCTCTTGCAGCATCAAGTACAAAATCCTTTCCATTGTAGATTGGGTACATCACTTATAAATGCATAGGTGATTCGATTTGTGGATGTAATCCTATCCTTTGCAGCGTCAAGTACATCTCTTATATGTAAATGCATTGGTGATTCATTTTGGTCGTTCCTTATCATGAATACTATGCTATCTTCATTTCTTGGCACTGAAAATGTGGATGTGATATTGATTTTATTGTGATATTATCGTTGTGTTCAATTTATGAACAGTTCAGTCTGTCCGGTCCCATTTTCTTTCCTAAATTCCAGTTTTATGCAAAGGTTCAAGATGCTATAGTAGTGGTTATATGAGAGATCATATCATTAGTTTTATATAATGTATTGTGTGCCACATTCAATCAATTAATTGTATTGCATGACTTTATGTTAACTTGTTGACTAATATTGGACATCATTTTAATATATTACACTCTTGATTCTGGGTTGTTTTTCAGGAGTGTCTACCATTGCCCGTTTTGTAATTTGTGTCGTCTTGGGAATGGATTGGGTACTGACTTCTTCCATTGCATGAAATGCAACTGTTGTCTTGGCATGAAATTGATGGAACACAAATGCCGAGAAAATTTACTGGAGATGAATTGTCCAATCTGTTGCGACTCCATATTTACCTCAAGCGCCGCAGTTAGAGGCCTTCCTTGTGGTCATTTCATGCATTCAGCTTGCTTTCAGGTATAAGATAATCTAGTAGTATTCCAACATACTACTCTGGCTGGGAAATGCTATTCTGACAACTCAATTTCAGGCATATACTTGTACTCACTACACTTGTCCAATCTGCTGCAAATCTTTGGGAGATATGACGGTCAGTCAGTAATCTACATCACTTAAAAAAAGCATGAGTTATTTTGTGTTTACGATTTTTCTTTATATGTGACTTTTCTGCTCGCTTCCTTGAAATTAATCCGAGGATACCCAAGAGTCGTGCATGCTATTAGTGTTTTAATTTTGACTGGCCAAAAAAGGACCAAGAACTGGACTTTGATGTATCATAATCCAGCCTTACAAGTTACAAAAACACGCTTTCTAAGTTGATCTTTCTCTGCTCTTTATGCAGCCGCAGCTAGGTGGCTTAGAGGTTTACATCATATCATAAGAGTAAATTATGTACTAGTGTTTTCTATTGATGGGCTGATGATTCCAAGCACCTGGAATGGTCTCGATGTGTTTTTGACGCCTAATTCTGCTCGTAGAATCTGTATGATTTATGCTCTACAGGACTTCGGTTCAGTATGGCACCTAATGCAATCTTTCGTTTCCTGAAGGTGTACTTTGGCATGCTTGATGGTTTGCTTGCTGCGGAGCAGCTTCCTGAGGAATACCGGGACCGGTGTCAGGTAAGCCATTGCTCTTCACCTATTCCCCCAGTTTCACTATTTCTTATGGTTGAAGTATACTCCCTCCGGTTCTGAAATGTTGACGTTAGGACACGAGGTTTAGTTCAGTTTTGAACTAATTCTTTTGTCTGAACGACAACAATTTCCAACCGGAGGGAGTATTTAACATGATTTGCGTGATTGTCCCAGGATATACTTTGCAACGACTGTGAGAAAAAAGGTAGATCTCGATTCCACTGGCTATACCACAAATGTGGCTTCTGTGGTTCGTACAACACCAGAGTCATCAAGACTGATACGGTAGAGTGTTCGACCTCAAACTAACCAGGCGAGACTCCCTGTTTTGTTTCTCATTCTCCGTTTTTTAACATTAGTTTTCTTTCCTTTTTCTTTTCTTTTGATGATTCATTGTTGTAAATATATTTATATCATTGGGAGAGAGAACTCTGTGTTCATAGCTGTGATGAGCCATTCCGTAGCCTAGCCAGATAGATAAGGCCCTGAGCCGCAGCCTGTTGCAGCCTAACGCACCGTCACGGACTTACAGTGTTAACACGCAGACTGTTGTGACGTCGTTAGAGCATTGCTGCGGGTCAGGATGCACTACATGCTAACAATGGCAGGTTCCGTCTGTTGGCCGAAGATGCCGACTGTATCCAGTAGCGATGAACTAGTACGTCGATGGCAACAAGATTTCCCCTCTGACGATCTTGCCGAATGGTGTGCAGTAACCCACTAACGTTAGCTTTGCAAAACGTTGCGGCAGGCAAACAAAAAATTTTATTACTACACAACAGTATAGAACTCTACTAGGAGCCATATAGTACGAAGTCATAAACGCTTGAACATGTCTACCAGCATCTGAATCCCATTTTCGTTTACTAGCTCCTGGAGCAAATCCTGTTCGATCTGTCCGGCGATCTGAAACGCCTCCACCATGGAGTTCATGCCATCCTCAACCGTGCGTTCAACGTCGTTCACAGCCAGATCATCCAAGGCCCTCCCAGTCATGCCACTGCATCTTGCAATTTCCTTCCTTATCTCTGCAGCCAGCCTCTCCTCTTTACAGATCAGGGCAAGCCTTGAGAACGACCTGTAACCTGAGTCACAGAGCTCGGTACACCTCAGGTCCAGGAGCTCCAAAACAAAATCAATTGCCAGATTTCTTAGCGGGCCCGCTTCTACTGCCTTGATGGTGCTGAGATCCTGCTTGGAGCTCGTTGTAAAGGTGGCAAGAGCAGACTCGATTGTCTGGAGGAGAAATGTCTTGGATGATTCTTTCGATTGACGTCCTGTAGATGAGCAAACGTTTGATATCAGCAGTTCAACGGTTGATGTAACCTCTCCAGGGTGCGTCAGCTTGCTGTCTTGGACTGCCGGTTCAAATGGTTGAGCTCCATGCTGTCTCGAATTAGGTTCAGCACAACTGGAATTTCTCTCGGTAATTACGGTTTGCTTGGCAGGTGCTGGTGTACATTTCTCCACGGGATGGCTGTCAGTGAAGGCACCTGCTGTTGGCAATTGTTTAACACAATGAATAGTCAGCAAGCAACTCAAATTGTAACATATCTATCGAGGAATTACATGTTAACATAATGCCACATACAATGCAAGGTAACACGTGCAGTATTCATTAGTGAAAACTTGTGCTGATCGACCAAAATGGTTAAAACAAAGGGAAGAATTAAGAAACTATAGAAACGAGTAAGTTTTTTTAGCACACTAAAAAGGTTGTTTTCTTAACTACAGTGTTGAAGGCAATACCAGAAACGAAGGCACCATCTACACATGCCGGTTGAAGATTAGATGTAGTGTTTCGCTTGTTTCTGCCTCTAGTTATAGATGGGGATGGACTTCTGCCCTTTACATCAGCCTGCCAGCAAGGAAGTGTCCGTCAGATAACTTATAGAGTGGTTCAGATGATGAGAAATATCTCAGTATTATGTCACGGTTGATAACTAGAGTAAAAATTTACTGACCTCACGCGTTTCACGCAACCGGTCTGGTTTAGAAGGGTTACTTAATCCAAAAGTCACACTCTCCACTGAGTTCCACTGCCATTGCTGTTCGTCACCTAATACTGCAACAGGGACAGCACTCTCCACTTTATACAAAGAAGAGGCCGCTATACCTTCAATACCTCTAGTTTTCAATTTATCTTGGCTAACAAAACATGATTCTGTAGTCCCTAGACTTGATGCGCCTTGTACTTTCTTGAAATCTAATTCTCTTGGAAGATATGTACTGTGACCATCTCTGCAAGAGTGTTTCCTAGGGCTAGTATCAACTGAAGATTCATGAACAGAACTACCTGTTCTTGAAGCATCATCGGGCGAAGTAGGGGCAATGTTCATTGGTGAACCAAAAGTGAATGAAGCGGTGCCTGATTTCTTGTTAAATCTTGAAACTTTGTGTGACATTGCCTGTCTCTGCAAATCACTCCTTGCACGGTTTGGACTGGTAGACTTTGGCTTCTCACTGACTAAACCTACGCCTTTTTCAATTATCATGTCTTTCTCCATATTTCTTGGTGCTGCGGTCTTTGACGTCTGTTTGTTAGAGCTATCACTATGCAGCCTCCGTGCACAGTTTGGACTGATCTGACGACCTTTTGTGCTCATCCTCGTGTTCTCTTGACTAGTATGTGACTCGCCAAATCTATCCATTTCCTTTCTTTTTGACCTCAATGATGTACAGCCGGTCATCCTTTTGTTCAGAGAAACGAAGTCCTGACCTGATTTTGTCACATTTCGCTCCCTGCTTCTATGTTTACGCCTTTGGACAGTATATCCTGGATCTGCCACTCTACATGGTACAGGAAGTGCATTCTGCTTCAGGTTGTTTTGCTGGAGAGGGCCACCAGGAACACCCCCCGGGGCCATGTTCTTCCGCTGAACTTTTCGGATATCTTGATTTGCAACAGAAGCCGTATTTGAGGTTCTCTGAGTACTGTCACCAAATACAGCCTTCTCGCTCAAGCTAACCTGCAGACACTTATCATTTCCGTCAGGTTGCATCTGACACGATAAGTTCTGGTCTGACCTCCTAACCGGAATATTACATTTACCAACCTCTTCAGTCAACTGATTAGAAGCAGAGTTCTGCAGAGAGCTGGCTCCTATAGGAACTAATCTTGGTGCATGAACATCACACAGACCCCCCTGATCAGGCAGATTATGTGAGGCAGCAGCGGCACCACCTGGTGCATCATCACCACCGTTACAGGAATACTCCAAATATGCATGCCGCCGAGAGGGACGAGGATTCCTGGACTGCAAACCAGGTTCCAGCACCTTGGCAGCTGCTTCAATCAGCCGAGCCTTGTTCCTGCTGGAAATTGACCTTGGACTCTTAATAGGCGACGCTATCTTGTGTGCATTCCTTCGTGGCCACAATGGCTGCGTATCTGAAGCATTGAACTGGCTTGAATTGCCATGCCGCCTATCCTCTACGAGCCGCTCTGTTCTCTGTTGTTTCTGAGGTGATGTGTATATGCTTCGAGATGTACCAGACCAATCGTGAGAACCTGCACTCCGGTGATCACCCAGCTTGGAGGACTCAGTCGCTTTGGTCGGCGTTTGATGGCTGGCAGCCGGCATTGAGGTGAGTCCCATTAGCCGGGCTACCACCCCTGGAGTGCACATCTCACTGCAATTTTGTTCTTGGTCAGCCAGTGGCAAGAAATTGGTGCGACTGCCTTCACTTATACTTCTTGAGTAATCTGCACAATCAAGCTGAAGGAGAAGAACATTAAACAAATAAGATATAGCATTAGAAAGACTGATGGCTGGGGATGCGACTTTGACGTTGTAAACATAAATTTTTTTTTCTGAAGGCAAAGAGCCCAAAATAGCATAATCAGGTCATCATAAATTTCAGAACTAAAACTCCGGCGCCAAATTGCAGTTTCAACCCCTAGAAAAATCTGATGCACAAGCAGAAAGGGGGAACAGTACCATACCAGAAGGGGCCTCCTCTTGGCTGCCGGCGACATATCGCCGACGGCCGGAGGTCTCCCAGGCGAGAACTTCTGTGCGCGCACTGAAACACAGAATACCAAAAGCTGAAGCACAGTGGCAGATTTACAAATTTCCGTGAGGAAAATAAAAGGCGCAGAGCAAGAACAATGCAGTTTCATCGCAATCTCACCTGGAGGGAGCAGCTTGCTCTTCTTGGAGGAGGAGAAGAGCTTCCTTTTGGCGAACATCTGGAACAGCGCCGCCACGCACGACGGCGCCGGCTTCTGCCGCTCGGTGATCGCCAAGCTGTTGCCGCCGGCGCTCGGCGCCGAGGCGATGCCATTGCCGTCCTTCATGTCTCCACGCCCAAAAATGTTCAGACTCAATTCCCTCCTAGGCTTTTATTAATGCAATGCATCTCCTCTCCTCAAATCTTAATGCCTTTCTCTCGCACATGCAGGCATGCTCAGAAACTCAAAATAAATCCACGAAAAAGAATATGGAAGTAGTGGCTGCAATTTTGGCTCTCCTAAATTAATTGCTACCTCAAATTCTTCTTGGCTAGCGGAAACTTGAAGACATGCCCCGAAAATCATGCCTTGGTCACATCCATTGAACAATCACGAACAAATGCTAGAAAACAGAAGAAGAAACCGACGACTTGAACTCTTGCTCGAGACATGACTGTGAACTGATATTGCTCTTGAAGTCCTATGAACCCTTTCTGAACCAAAATTCTATATGCAACGAAAAAATTATGGATCGATTCAGAGCAAGAGCGCAGATGATCCAAGTGTTGGAGAGGAGGGGGACCGAGACGAGAAGAAAGCGAGAAAAGAAGAGGGGCTTATTTGGGGGCTAGGTATCCTTTATGTTGTTTATGTTGGCTGTTGCAGATAGGAAGCGACACCTCAAGACTGTTTCTTTGTGTGTGACGCTGTGTGCGTGATGCGTAGCTCTGTCAGCGGCAAACCTGTCTCTGCTGATCTCTCTCTTTGTTCGTTTGCTTGGCAGCTTAGCTGTATTTCTGAATTTTTGTTGGAGTTCTGTTGGTCTTTTGGACTGGTCTAATCCTGATCCAAACTTCAAAGTTGTTATCTGTCCTCTGTAACACAGTTTCAGAGGCTAAAAAAACAATCTTAAGATGAAGTCAAGTGAGAAGTTACCATCTTTTTTACAGAAACTTGAGTAGAACCTGAGATACTAGAGCAGAAAAGTAAAACGTCGCTTGGAATGCTGGATAGCATCAGTAGCATTGAGATGGTAACATTGTACTTACCAGAACCAGTTCCATGCTTCCATTATACTTACTATGCCAATTAGCTAGACTGCTAGAGCAGTGACTGCTTAATTGCCTCAAGCTGGTGCATCCACCTTTGGTTGGATAGCTCGCTGTGTTGTGTCCAACTAACCGAAGAGTGAGGTCAAAGTAAAGATAAGGTTGCTTGGTCAAGTAACTGAACTAGAAAAGTTCCAAAACAAGGGTAACTGAAGTAGGAATAGTCATCTCCTCATGAATTCACTGCTCAAGACAAGGGTAGCACTGATAGAGTTCTACTACTATATATGTTTTGCTCCTTTTGTCAACTATTTTCTGCTAGGATCGCCCCGAAAAAAGAAAACTATATTCTGCTAGGAAGTTTGAACAGGATGGCCCATGTGACAAAACCTTGAATTGACATTCAAACATTTTCAATGGCCTAGTGTTTCGTGGTGGCAGATTAAAAGAGATATATCTTGAGACGACAATGACGAGGCTGCCAATTTTTTAAGTCACGGGACTGCGAGTCTTGAGTGTTGCACCCGCTTCTTCATACCACTTCAAATTTGCAAGTGTACAAAGGTTCCAGGCTGCAAGGTCAAATGCAGCCTCAGCGGCTTTTAGTCGGACATTCTTGGGCATAACGTTGACTGATACTAGCAATTTATTAAGACAACAGCAGGAATTAGCCGCCTAAACTGCCAGGGTGGCTGCCTTCACGCTCAGTGCTTTCTGAGTCGTTAATCCAGTTTAGAGATTCCTACTAAAGAAAAAAAAAATCAGCTAAGTAGTACTCCCTCCGTTTTTAATTATACGACGTCGTTGACTTCTTTGTGGAACTTTGACCAACCATATATATGAAAATAATTAGTTAATTAACATGGAATGTATATTGTTCGATCTATCATCAAAAGCATTTTAAGATTAACTTATACATTTAGCTATTTGCACAAATATTTATGAATAAGACGAATGGTCAAAGTAACGAAAAAGTCAACGGTGTCATATATTTAAAAAGGGAGGGAGTAGTATGTGTGTGAAAATATATTTGAATGCGCATGTGATCATTCATCATTTTGGACCACATCTGCCGGGTGATTTGTGATTAAGCTGCGTTCTCGGATCCTATCCCAGTTGCAGCAAACTTTCAATGGTTAGTACCACGACGTACGAGCGCGGCGCCCACATCCGAGCGAGGAAAACACCAGCCTGGCTGGCTCAACAGGAGTACTTGTGACACTGTCCACGCACGGTCCAAGCCCTTGTCAACGAACCGCCAGGCCCACCTGCAGGGACACATGCCGAGACGCTGTACTTTGAGTGAACTGTTGTGCACGCATGCGCCCTCTCCTCTGTCCTTTTGATGCTTTGGCAACAAGAATCAGACGATCTGGATCGTGATTGTCTGGGGATTAAACGGCAAATCGTTGCGTTTGTACTTGTTGTAATGCTGGAAATAGGAAGGATGGCGACGTCGAGGATGGCTGATAATTGGTGTGCTGCTTGACGTGAGGCCCGAGCAAGCAGGTGCGGTGGAGGTGCAGGACACCAGGACTACCAGGACTTGAATGTTCTGGCCTGCTCTGAATTGACACAAGTGACGCGCTGCAATTCGAGACAGTGAAATGACTGATGGATCTTCGAATTTCAGAAAAAGAAATGACTGAAATCTTCAGGTACTGTACCCTTTTTTTTTAACAGCTCTGGTTTTCCTTTTAGCCGACCTAGGTGCCCCTCTGAAGAACCTCGCCACTTCAGGTTGCATGCGTTAATTTACGCTGAAGAATCGTGTTCAGCGTGAATTAACGCATGCAGCAATCTGATGTCACGCGGGGAAAAGGCATCAGTGCGCATGCATGCACAAACCAAAACAACCAGCTGCCCGTGCACCAGAAAAAAGGCGTGCGGTTGCAGCTGCCACCTGCCCGGCGCGCCCACCGCCACTTGCAGCGCGCGCCCATCCAACGGCGGCAGCGCGCGCGGACGCACCACGGACCGACGGTGTCGGTGGCAGCGGCGCCTATTGCCCAGTGCCGTGTCTGCTGAACCTGAAACGAAATGATCTTCCTTTTTGAAAGAACCTGAAACGAAATGATTGCCCGTGTACGGTGTACCACCACCCCAGCCGCCTGCTTCGAGGATCATATGGTGTTTCAACCCTTTTTTCTTCGAGGATCACATAAGGTGTTGTTTGCAACGACGAACAAGAGTAACTGGTTGGGTGCACATTTTCGCATGGCACGTTACGGTGGTGGAGAGTGGAAGCAGATTAGAGTGGCCAACAGCAACTGATGACCAGAGGTGCATGGTCCGGAGCGCGTGACACGCAGGCATGACGATGAGTTCGTGTCGATATGCATGTCTTGTGGAGCAGGAGGACGCACTGGACCGGTCCCGTCATATCGACATCTTGCATTGCACGCCCCATCGATAGTGCCTTTCCTTTTCCGTCGAAACCTCGCTGAATTTCTCTCTGGGTGCCTGGAGAGCTGCGCCAAACAGTGTGTGCTGAAGATTCTCGTCAGTTACAAGTCGCAAACTTCGAATGGTACAACAGGGGCACAACAACCAGCCCGGCTGAACATGGGCCATCATATACCAGCCCGGCTGACGAGACCAACTGTCCAAGCCCATGTAAGGCTGCCGAAGTCTCCAACACATTCCCCTCAAAAAAAAAACCCTCCAACGCAGGCTTCCAAAAAAAAAAATCTCCAACACAAGTCCAGCCCACCCCTTCAAGCTCAGCACCGCAGCGTAGCAGCCCACGGGACGCCGTGCGGTCCGCGGCGACCGGCCGGGTTGCGTGCCTGGCGAGCTGCGCCAAACAGCGTTGTGTACTTGTGTGCTGAAGATTCTTGTGTGTACAGTTCGCAAACTTCGAATGGTACGTACTACAACAGCAAACCGGTCCGGTTGAACTTGGGCCATCAGATACTGGCCTGTCTTTTTTTTTTCAGGGAAACATACCGGCCCGTCTGATGTGACCAACTGCGGAAGCCCAGTTAATCCTGCCGAAGGCAGCGGCGGATGCCCACTAGCACCCACGAGACGGGTGAGAAGGCCGCGGCGCAGGTGGCCGCCGTGCTCGCGGCGCCGCGGCCTTCTCATAATCACCCGGCCCAGAAATCCGAAAACGAAAGCCTGCTGCGAATTGACCCCGGGGAATGGATCGCCGGGCCAGCAGAGCAAAAACGGCTGCGGGCCCCCGTCTTGTCGTGTCGTTGTCCTTGGGTGTGTGGTGCGACGGTCCAAGCCGGAGAGCGACGCGTGCTGCCGCGCGGTACACAGGACGGATGGCCAGCCCGGCAACCCTGCTTGCTTGCTGCCGTGGAGCGGTGACGTCGCCACGCCACGGCGTCTCGCGCTGAGCTGCGGCGCTGGATCACGGCATGTGAAAGGCGTTGCCGAGAAAGAGAAAAACCACAAACAGAATAAAAGGTGCCGGTAACGACGGCGCCCGAGGATTGATTAGTTGCTGGTTACTAGTAATGCTTCGAGTTACCGCGATCTGTTTTGGGGTTGAGAAGATGAGTGTTTTTTTTTTTTCAAGGAGAAGAAGAAGAAGATGAGCGTTCGAAAGCGACGTGTGGCCGTGTGTGTGTGTCATCGCGCACCCCCTTCACGCTTGCTAGGCTGCCACAGCGGCTTCTCCGTACGCAGCGATAGGACGGTGCGCGGCTTTGCTTCCTTGGCAGTTCTACATGCCACGACCGGCACGACGCCACGTACGGCTCGTCGACCTGTCCGCGACGCGCGAGGCGGCGAATCGCAGAGCCCCACGTGCGCCTGACGCCCGGTCGTTTATCCCGGCACGTGTGGAGCTTTCGCCGAGCAAAGCAGCATAGCTTTTTTGTTTTTTAAACAGGTGGCGATCGACTCGAGTCAGGTGTTCGGTTCAGGCCTCGTCGACCACGTGCCTCATCGCTGCCGCCGGACGAGCTGAGCTGATCGGCGGCACGGCGGGGAGCGAGCGGCTGCTGGAGTGCGGCTCCCCGCGGTTTGAACTGCCTGCGTGGACTAGCGGGCTTTTATTCGTGGAAGGAACGCGCGGGAGCTAGACTTACACGTGCACGGGCGGGCCCCGCGCCAGGTCTGCACGTAATCGTTCGGTTTCGGTCCTGGTCACGAGCTTACCGGCTAAACCTGACCACCGGGCCCGACAATATCGCGTACGCAGCACACAGGCTGATTGCCCGTTTAACGGGGCGTGACCGCGTGAACAAGCGGGTCTACCTTGGACGGGTACGGCACCAGACCAGGTAGCTGGCGCCAACGGACGTGGTGGGCGGCCGGTCCGTCGCGTGAGCATTTTTCCATGGAGCAGCGCATCCCCGCCGCCGCGCCGGGTTTGTCTGCGTGCACGGCAATGGTGCCCCGCGAGCGCGCGCGTTTCTTCCATCCGGGCAGGCACGGGAAACAGACCGCCAAGGCTTCGCTTTCGCTACACCCACATGGGGAGGGAGATGCCCCCGACAAAACCGCACCCCTGCTGGAGGGCAGCCTGGGCAGGCGGTTCCTCTCTCGGTGCGCAGGGATGGACGTACGTGACAAACCTGAACGTCAACGAATCAGCGAAATAGCAGTAGCCGTCACGCCCTAATCCCAAGCGGGCGCTTCTGCTGGATCGATATCGATCGATGGATGATTGGGGGGTAGGAAAGAAAGACGGGTCGAAAAGTTGCAGGGTTCCCTTTCCCTTTGCAGCTTGCGGGCGAGCTATCGGGCAATGATATGATAGGCGGCGTTGCACGGCCGCGTGGTGGTGCGTGGCGTGTCGACCGCAGCAGCCGAGAGAGAGATGGGGTCCAAAGAATCCATCCAACCAAAACGCCCGGCCCAACCACTAATATCTCGCTCGCTCTCTTCCTACGCGTACAGCGACCGTCCTCTCCGTCAAGTATTGGGTAGCCCCCAAGAAAGCACCGAGCAAGACCGGATCAAGTATTCACGAGGCCAGCACAAAAGGCGCAGCGCGTGCTGCAGCCCCGCAGGCTCGGCAAATGGAACAAGCACTGAACCATAACGGCAGAGCACAGGGTACGACGGTGAATGATGAATTAGCAGTAGTAGCAGTATAGATGATCACAACAAGCAAACCTCTGTACAGAGTACAAACTACTACAAAGCGGAGAAAGGACGTTACACCATACGACGAGAGCAGAAAAAACTTGGGGCGGCGCGGCGCGGCGGACCATATGACGAGCACGAGGCCGTACCGACTCGGTTCGACTCGGCTAAACCTGAGTTAATAAATTCCGGCGCGCGCGGCTCATGGGCTGAGGAGTCGACGCGACTGCGACCCGATGAGCCGACCCATGTTGAGGTGAGGTGGTTGGAGACTTGAAGCGGAGGGCTTGGAGCACGCTCGGGACCCGAACTGGCGGCGCCGGCAACACCAGGAGTTACTCGTCCGGCACTCGGTACGCGTCGGCGGTGATCTCGGTGAGCCACAGCCCCGGGAACAGCGTCTGCACATCACAACAAGCACGCACGCGATTAGAACTGGTCGCAAGAGTGTTATTCTTGCACACAACAATCATGTCAGGATAATAGCGGTCGTCGTAGTAGTAGTAGTAAGCTTAAAGCGTATCGATGCGATAAACAAAAAGCGGCATCGGTTTAATGATTAGTTAATTAAACAAACAAAGTGGTTTGGAATGGGCAGGGAGGGAGGGGCAGCACGGGGAATTCGCCTTACATCGAGCTGCCGCTGTACGACGCGCGGCCGCTTCCTCGGCCGCCGCCGCGGCCGCGCGCCGGTCAGCGCGTAGATGTCCTCCTCGATCTCCTCCGCCGTCAGCGACACGGAGAACGGGGCCCTCTTCCGCCGCCGCCGCGACGACGACGAGGACGGCGGCGGCGGCGGCGACGACGCGGCCCACGACCTGGGGGCGGGGCGCCGCCGCGTGCGCTCCCGCAGGTTCCACGGCTTCGTCGTCGCCACGTCCTCTTGCGGCGGCGGCGGTTGCTGCTCCGGCTGCTGCGGAGGAGGCGGCGGTGGGAGCGGAGGCGGAGGCGGCGCCCGGAGCTCGGGCTCGGGCTCGGAGTCCGTGTCCGGCGGCGGGCTCGCGGTCTTTCTCGGCGGCGGAGGCGGAGGAGGCAGAGACGGCTCAGGCTGGGGCACGCGTAGCCGGTCGGCGGCGTCGCGCAGGTGGCCCATGAGCTTGGCCCGCAGCTCCTCGATCCCGCCGTCGTACGCCTCCTCGCCGACGTCCCGCGCCGCGCCGCCGCGGCGCTGGTGGGACGACGGACGTCGGCGATCGCGGGCCGCGCACCCGCCGCCCGCGGGCGGCGCCACGACGACGGGCGCCATGCGGTGGGCGGCCGCGGGAGGAGGCTGATGCGCCCACGGCTCGAGGTGGTGCGGCGCCGCGGCGGGCGGCTTCGCCCGAGGATCCGCCGTGGCGGCCATAGCTGGCTGCTCGAGGTGGCGCAGGCGGCGTGGAGAGGGGGGCGGACGGCTGCGTCGCCGACGAGGACGCGAGGGAGCGAGACAGAGAGAGAGAGGTGAGAGGTAGGAGAGGAGAGGAGGTTTTGAGGCCACAGGGGTGGGGTCTCGCTTGCGTTTTGTTACGGGCGGAAGGCAAGGGCAGCCTCGTCATTCTCCAGCCAGGACTCGCACGTCGGAAGTTTAGGCCCTAAGGTCCAAACGGAACCGCCCCGTCACCATACTCGTTTGCTCACCGACTTGTGGGTCCGTCTCTCTATCCAGTCCCACCTGTCGGTAGCCTTGAGAACTGGGCGCGCGGTGCATGTGTGTTCGGCGACGGAAAGGGAATTGGACGGAGGCTGTTGCGCGGCCACCAAACCAAACGGGGGCGGAAACCTGGAAGCCGGTGAAGCAGCAGTGTCCGTGAGGGCGAGACGCGGGCCCACCGGGCAGGGAGCGCCCATGCACGGGTCCTCGTACGTGGTGGGCCGCCTCTAGGATTTCCGGGGCGGGGCCCGCCGTCAGGCGGGACGCACACGCCGTCCGTCCTGCGTTCCGTTCTGGTAGTGGACCTGGTCTTTCCGGCGACGCCCAGGTCAGGCGGGCGCGCGCGCGCGCGGCCGGCTCTCGCCGCGGTCCCCACCAGCCGCGGCCAGCAGCAGCAGCGCCCCACCGTTTGCCGCTCGCCTCACGTCGTTATCCCTGCCGCCCAAAAAGCTGCCCGTGCCTCGCGTGCTTCATCAACGAACGGTGATCGAGCTCGCGTCCACTGCAAACCAACCCGATCGAGCAGTGGTTGATTTGCACTCGTGAGAGTTGATCGAACAGTGTTGACTGTTGATGATGTTCGTTCGGCACATGAAGCAGTAGTATCCTACTGAAAAACAGTCATCAACACGAAGCAAACGGTGGGGGAAAACAAAGTAGTACTACATCAGAACGTTTGCCGAAAAATACAGCATGTGCTAGCTCTTGATATTATATTATATTGCCTGAAAAATGAATGAGGAGGCGAGACCGTTCATTGACTAGTCGGATGGAGGGTTAAAGAAAAATGGTGTGACGCGCTGTCGCGTTTCAGCTCACAGAATGTTACGTGTAGTGCCCTGCCCCATGGTGTAAAGCGTCAACCAAAATCCGATGGATACCGTCCGGAACTTGGCTTCTTTGACGGTCGCTGGATTCTTGGCGGTAACACGTGGACGAGTGGAGACGCGATTTGGTTGGTATAAGAAGGTCAACGGCGATCGGAAGACCAGCGCATGGTTGAAATGGGTATATGCGCGTGTGTGCTTAGGTGTAGTTTCAGAGCAGAGCCTCCTGGCTTAAAGCAAAATGATACTGGATCCTGGATCGGAATATATAACTAGCGAGACCGATTGAGAATTTCACATGTAGTACTTAACACCATTTCACACTTATGTATAAGTATTCACCGATTTCAAAATAATTCAGACTCCTGGTCTTTGAAAACTGAAAGCAGATGGGATTTGTATACAGTGGCGGAGCTGGGGGGGGCCGGCAGGGGCCATGGCCCCCCCTAACATCGGTAACTTCTCTGAGTATGTATTGCTCTTCACAGCGAACGGCCGTGAGTATGCGCGAGGTTGATGGTGTTCGTGGGTCTTCTTCACAGGCACGTACGTGGTGTTCTTCATTCACGGAATCACGGGCTCCTCTCTGCCTTCATCCAGCCCATGGTGGCGTCCACGGTCCATCTGCATGTTTAAGTCAAGCCCAGTAAGGCAGGACCAGCATCTACTTTAGCCCAGCTGCCCAAGAAATGATCCATCCAGCAACCACTTACTCAAGGAGTCAGCACCACTTACGCAAGGAAATATCATGCTGGGCCATCTGGGCAGCAACAAGAGAGACCAGTCGTGATGGTATTTTTGAATGTCCTATGTCCACGTTTTGCGTCATTAAAAAATATATTGAGAAACTTGAGGAATTAAAGATTGTTTGCCCAACAAAATAAGAAGAGCACGAGATCTAAATATAATTCAAACATCCAATGGATCTAAGTTACTGTTGCCGTAATTTTCCAAGTCAGGAAAGAAAGGAAGTGCTGAGCAGTTTGTAGGTATGACACTGGAAAGTCCATGGCTACAAGTGCTTGTGTTTGGGATGGTTTATCACACCCAGCTATTTTGGAAACATTTGGTTGCAACGAAGCACTTTGCACTGCAACTGATTGTAATTTTAGCATGGTTCGTATTGCTTTCGAACGGACTTGCCAAGCTGTGAATATATGGCAGTTCTAAAAGAAGCGGCGTTACGCCGGCAATCCTTTCAAGTGGTCGAGTTTCCTCATGAACCTCAAAATTAGAAGCCGGTGGGGCGGGGGCAGGCATGTGCGGTGCGAAGCCGCGGACGTGGGGGGGGGGGGGGGGGGGGTTCAAGAGCGGTGTGGCCCCCCCTTAATTTCTTTTTCAGCTCCTCCACTGTTTGTATATAGGCACGCAGCGCAGCACGAGGAGGATCATGGCTGATCGCCAGCTAACTGCTAGTAACAGCGAAAATAATACTACTCCAACTTGTACTCCTAACCAGTAGGGAACCTGTGGCAACCAGGATCTGTTTGTTGCATATGGCGCACAGGTTGGATACAGTATTATTTTGTTGTTCTCAACTTCTCTAGCGACGACAGGTACGAGAAAAGAGTCGGAGAGAGCAACAAATCCTGACCTTAAAAGCCAGTGCAATGACTGTGCAATTATTGGGATTAATTGTGTCAGTGGAAGCTCATGCTCGTATCACCTGTGGTTGGTGAGTAATTATTATGGCAAGAAGCATTGCCATGAACAGCATTTAGAATGACAGTGAGCTCATTGGGCGCATCGAGATCAGGAAGTACAATTATCTGACGCAGGAGTCAGTCCGGCGCGAAGCTGCATGAGAAAGATATCATAAACTATACAAGCAGTAGTCCCTACAAGTAGCAATACCACTAAATGTACGACACAAATACGTAGATGCAAGAACGGGCACGTTGACTACCGAGTTTCAAGTCCTCGCTCGGCTTCGCCAATCACCAGTTTGTCTAGAAGCTCAACAGAGATCAGTGCGACACAGTGACATCTTTCGGAGGGTAAAGCAAAGAACCGTAGGAATTAGAATATAATTCTTCCATGGTGAAAAGATTGTACTCCGGTCCAGGATCATTCTCATTGTTTAAGAAGTCGCTTTCAGCAAAGACTACTGGCAGAGCAAACATTCCAGTACGCCAGAATAATGATTGGGAGATCATGGTGTTGTAGGCTTACCCACTTTCTTTTTCTGAATTGTTTTATTTTTCTCATTTCGGAACCGGACTCCCAACATGCGATTCAGATGAAGGACTCGTAAAGTCAGATGTACTGGCCTGGGCTCTTGCTTCAATCTGGAACCGGAAATGTCGTCGCATAGTTCCTCTCATTTTTTCACCAGCACATTGCTGGTCAATACGAATCGAATGGTGAAACTGGCTAAATGCTTAAAAGATTTCAGAAAGTTGTTTGCTGTGGTAACAAGCGTTAACAATTCCTGACGTTCTGCAGAAGAGAGAAGAGGGACAGATTTCTGCAACTGCCTGACGAGGAAGTTATGCAAGATCAAGCGCAGAACTGACTGATGAACAGAACAGATGCTACTATAAACTACACAATCAAGATACAGCGAAAAGTACTGAACTGAAATCAACGCCGAAGATCGCTAGACATTCAGAACTGACTAAGAATGTATAATCGCATTGCTCCATGACAGAAACCTTGGAACTACAGAATTGCCTTCCAGGCTCCACATACGAAACTACAGAATCCAAGATGATGCAACCGATAACCAAGCTGACGATAAAAAATTCAGACGACATGAAACTAGAATCCAGTACATACATCGCTAGGGGTGGACATACATGATCAATGGATTTGGATCAAGTACCCACGAACTGAAGCGATTAGTCCTAAATCTTGTCTCGGCAATGTGACGAGCCAGCCAGTGCTCGATCACGCTCCTCCTCTAATCTCCTCCTCCGTTTCCCTCGCGCAGTTCAGAATCCCCCATTCTGCTCCAATCAGGAGACGAATCAATCATCACTTCAAACCTCCAACTCAGATTCCGGGGAGAGAAAAGAAAAAAAAAAACAAAGACGGAGTTTGTATGCATACCTCGTTCACCTTGTAGCGATCGCGGGTAACCTCCGCCAGCGAGCTCCCAGGGCAAAAGATCTTGCGCCGCAAAGGGGAGAGGAAGCACGAACTGGACGGTTAGTATTGGACGAACTAAGAGGAAGATCTGCGATCGATCGCGGTTAAGAAATTCAAGATCAGCATTGCTCCGTGGGGGGTGTGGGAGGAGTTACTCACTTCGATTTGGCACTGGACGCTCTTGGGCGTCTTCTTCACCTTGCGCGGCGGCTTCCTTCCGGTCATCGCGACGAAGTCCGCCTCGATCTCCTGACGCGTCAGCGTCACGGAGAACCCGCGGCTCTTCTTGCCGGGGGTCTCCGTGTTCCCGAGCTTCTTGAGCGGACGCGCCTCCTCCGCCCTGTATTCCCTCCAGGGCGTGCGGTCCCGCAGGTTGCACTGCTTGCGGGGAGTTTCCGGTGTCTCCCCGACCGCGGCTCCTTTCGCCGGCGATTGGGGAGTTTATTCTGGGGCTTCTCGGCGGCGGCGGCGGTGTTGGGCTCGGGCTCGGAGACGCCATTGTCCCGGGAGAACGCCATGGGCCTGCGGCACCCCCAGCCGGAGGGGAGGGAGAAGCTGCCGAAGAGGAGGGAATTCCTCGCCCTCGACGAGGGCACGGGCGGCGGGGACATGGTGGCAACCGGCGAGGAGTCCATTGGCGAGGACGCGAGGGAGCCCGAGACGCGACAAGGGGATTAAAGAGGCGGCCAAATGCGTAAGCGCAGGGGAGAGGAGCGGCAGGCAACCAAGCCCTGTCTATATATGGCGGCTCTGGGTTTGGGGCTGCTCTTGATTTCTCGCTAAAATTCGCTTTGCCCGCCGATCGGATGAGGGGGAGGGAGACGGAGGAGGAAAACTTGCGGGGAGCGCAAGGTTGCGAGGCCAAAGGCTTGGGGGGAACTGCCTGGGCGCGGTTTCCCTCTCTTGGTTTTGGTTGGGCCCGAGTCGAGTCGTGCGTCAGGGTTGGGTGCGGTTTTCTCTTCTTGTGGCCGTGCGGTGAGTCCATCGGTCGCCAAGTCGCGACCAGCCTGCGATGGTGACTGCCTGACGTTGCGCTTCTCGAGTCATAGACAACGTTGGATTCTGATCTAGTGGCTGTGGCAGCGTGCAGACGAAAGGCACTGATTTTCGTTGCTTTGTTTGGACATGTTTCTTTCAAATTCCTCTTTGAGAGGCTTCAGCTCCAAAAGAAAAGGAAGTGGAAAAAGGTGTTGCAGTGGCTCATTATGACCAATATTTTCTATCGAATGGAGGTATAAAAATTAGTTGTAGACCGTATTTCCTTCCACAACATATCTTTTTCTTTTTTATATACACATTTTTAGTGCTTTCATAAAAATGTAGACATTTCGAAGATCAACATGTGTGTTTCGCTGCCACGTGAGCATGAATCAGTAATGTAGATTTTTTCATAATTATCATTCTCGCTTTTGAAATTTAGTAACCGTTGCCCGACATGACTTTTAAATTGTTATTTTTTGGCGCGAAAGAAGTGTCTTGCCTAAATAAACACATTAATTAGCAGAGCCTTCGAAGATAAACTTATGCGTTTTGGATTGACGCTGCCACGTGAGCATGAATCAGTAACGTAGATTTTTTCTGATTACCCTTCTGGCTTTTGGAATTTAGTAACCGTTACCCGACAAAACTAATTTTTGAATCCTTTTTTTTTTTTGGCGCGAATCTCTCAGTAGAAGCGCATTTCCTAAATAAATGCATAAACTACGTAGAGCCTTCGAAAATAAATTTATGCGTTTTGGATTGACGTTGCCACGTGAGCATGAATCAGTAATGTAGATTTTCTCATGATTATCCTTCTTGCTTTTGGAAATTAGTAACCGTTGCCCGACAAAACTAACTTTTAAATCTTTATTTTTTGGCGCGAAAGAAGCGTCTTTTCTAAACAAACACATTAATTACGTAGAGCCTTCGAAGATAAACTTATGCGTTTTGGATTAATGTTGCACGTGAGCATGAATCAGTAACGTAGATTTCTCATGATTATCCTTCTGGCTTTTGGAATTTAGTAACCGTTACCCGACAAGATTAACTTTTGAATCCTTATTTTTTGGCGCGAATCTCTCAGTAAAAGCGCCTTTCCTAAATAAATGCATAAGGTACGTAAAGCCTGCGAAGATAAATTTATGCGTTTTGGATTGACATTGCCACGTGAGCATGAATCAGTAACGTAGATTTTCTCATGATTATCATTGTCGCTTTTGGAATTTATTAGTAACCGTTACCGACAAAACTAACTTTTAAATCTTTATTTTTTGGCGCCAATCTCTCGAAAGGAAACATAAATTGTTGAACAAAGCGTCTTTCCTAAACATATAAAGTGCGTAGAGCCTATGAAAAGATCAGCATATGCGTTTCGGATTGACGTTGCCACATCAGTATGAATCAGTAACGTCGGTTCCCATACAATCGTCATTCTCGCTTTTGAAATTTAGTAACCTTTACCCGACAAAACTAACTTTTAAATCCTCGTGATTTTGGCGCCAAAGTCTCGAAAGGAAACATAAATTGTTGAATAAAGCGTCTTTTGTAAACTCATAAAACACGTAGCTAACAACGCTATTTGTCGACGATATTTTTCTGCTAATTTCTTGAATCTTTTGCACACAATATACTCCTGAAAAAGGCTCATGCTAGTTTTGCTTTGTCCAGGCACCAATTCATTGGACAACAATGAGTGCTCCCAGATGGTGACAATGTAGTCTGCTCTGGTACTAAATAAATTACTACAAACGAATTGTGAAACGGAGTCAAGCATAGCATCGTTTTAATGACTACTGCATAAATTAGAAGAACCAACGGAATCATGACGTGGGTCTAGCGTCACAACTGGCCGCGAGGTCCCTCCGCCGAATCAAGCGCAAGAACCGGGCTCCTCCGGCCGCTGAACCCAACCGCGCTGCCGTGCCGTCGCCTGGCCAAACGGGAGCGTGCGGCGCGTCACGCTCCCGCCGCGCCGTCCGCCCCCGCCACCGCACCGCGGCCAATTCCTGGAGGGAGGCGAGGCAGTCACGCAGCCGCGCCACCAAAATCGCGGGGCTGGAGCACCAGAAAACCGCCCCCACCGCGGCACCGCCGAACCATCGCATCCATCCATCGCAGCCAAAATAATCACGCGTCGCGGGCAGCGCGAGAAGAGAACAAGGCTCCTCCTCCTTCCTCCCCTTCTCGGCTCTGCCTTCTTTTTGAAAACCTCACCCGCACCCTCGCCTTCGCCCACCCTCTTCCCGTTCCTTCCCTCCTCTTCGCCCGCACCCGACTGCCTCTCTCTCTGATGGTCCTCATGGCCGCCGACGACTCCGACCACCACCGCCCCGCGGCCAAGCCCGCGCCCGCGTCCCCGTCCCCGTCGCCGGCTCCCCCATCGCGCACCCGCCTCCACGGCTTCACCTTCCCGACTCTGAGCTGGGGCACGCACCGCCTCCTCCGCTGCTCCAAGGACGGCGGTGCCTCCGGAACCGCGTCCGCCTCCCCGCCGCCGCACCCGCAGACGCCGTCGCCGCACAAGACCCAGGGAGGAGGAGCCGGCGGCGCGTCGCAACCGCCGCAGCGGCCGTGGAACCTCCGCGCGCGCCGGTCCGCCACCGTCGCGCCGACCGCGGCGAGATCGGAGCAGGGCACGGGGAAGGCTGCGGCGTGGCAGGCGCCGCAGCCACTCGCCTCGCCGCTGGCGGCGGAGCCGAAGAAGAGGGGCTTCTCCGTCGCGCTGACCAAGGAGGAGATCGCCGAGGACTTCCTCGCCATCCGCGGCGCGCGCCCGCCGCGCCGGCCCAAGAAGCGCCCGCGCGTCGTGCAGCGCCAGCTCGACGTAAGGATTCTCTAGAACTTTCTGTTCCGATGATTCCCTTCCCAATTTCGGGTCTCGGTCCTCAATTCCGTTTGGTTTGCTCTGAATCGCAGATGCTGTACCCGGGATTATCGCTCGCCGACGTGACTCTGGACTCGTACAAGATCGAGGAGGTAAGATATCGTTCATCCGCTTGGTGTGTTCTCAATTCTTTTCTACAAAGTTGGTTCCTTTCTTCATGTATGTACCTTTTCCTCTTGCAGAGGTGATTGGCGCCATGGTGGAGCTGCATATAGGAGGAGCTTTCCAGATGTTCCCAGCTTTCGCTTTCTTCATGCGATGGGATGCCCAGCATCTCCATCCCATTATTGTCTTGGTTTATCTGGATTAGATGATGGAATGTTAGATTTCCAGTGCTGATTTTGTATAGGTAGTCATGCTTTATGATAAACTGTTGGATGTTGGGTGGTGTTTGTGCTTTGGGGGTGATATTTGGGTCTGGAGGTATGGTTCTGATAGGAAAGGATAATGTCCTTAGCTATGTACATGGTTCAAATGTATGGATCCTTAGCTATGTACATGGTTCTAATCTATGGAATGTTTTTTATTCGATCCTGTTAAAAGTGCTCCATGGATGCTTTTTTGTTTGTTGACACGAAATTGTGCTACTGATTTCTTTTTCTTGAATGCCTCTGCTCGTAACTAAGGCCTTTGTTGGTTGCTGGCTTGCTGCTGCTATCGTATCTTGGTGATTGGTTTCTGGATTGGCTGATTAAAAACAATCCATTGATTGAATTATTTGCCATTGGAAGAGCCTGCTTTGATTCTGTTTCTGGTAGTATATGTACATTTTGTTTTTTTCAAAAAAAAAAAACTCAGTATTGAGCCCCAATTTTAATTTGCTACTGAAAACACAAGGGACCAGTACTTGGAAGAAGCATGATCTTCAAAATTCTGCTTAATATTTGAAATCTGGCAGGTTATCAGACTACCTACCTAAGATATGCATCTTGTGCTTGCATGTGTAAAATGTGCTCAAATCAAATATTTCCCTTTTCATCCATTCTACGTTTTTTATAACTTCTCTGGGTTTCTTTTTGCAATATCCTTCGTATAAGAAAGTAGGGAAATGCACATATTTTTTTGGGCTTCTGTGTAATCTTGTTTACATTGCTAATATTTTTTGATCTGCTGGATTGCTCTTTATATGCTTTTTTCCCCCTTTATATCTACTGCTGAATGGTAACTAGTATGTTCAGCACCCGTTGGTTAAGCTATTTTAGCTTTATGTGAATCAATAGGATGTCCCAGTAGAGCTTAACACATCACTTAATTTGCCAGGTGCATTAGAAATTGAAAGTCGTGCCCATTATTCTATTTGAGCACATTCTTACAAGAATAGAAAGGCTCCTTGATTATAGTGTTTTCTTCTAAATCTATACCTCCTGAGCTACCCCTACCGGTTTGTGTATAAATGGATGATAGCGCCTTTGCAGTCATACTTTAGTTGAATTTGTGCACTGTTGATTGGGGTTTGAAATTGTAGCTTAGCCTGGGAATTCATTATGCTTTTGGAATGCTGTAATGCTACAAGAAACGTTCAATACCCACAGGAATCTGGAAATATCGATGTGTCCTGAGCAGGGCCAAATATTTTGTTATTGATCATATTATCTATACATTTACATTCTGGCTGTTGAATTAGTAACTGTACTTCATAAATAGTGCTGCTTGTTCACATTATCACACTTGGTTGATAATTTTCATATTACACATGATTGCTCCTCTGGTCTATTCTTTCTTTCAGCATGTTACTGGTCTAGTAGTGGCTGGCAATTCTTTTACGCCTGGTCTAGTAGTGCTGGTTGTTCACATTATCTGGTGCAAATTGCCATTCACTGAATTAGTAACTGTACTTCGTAACTAGTGCTGCTTGTTCACATTATCTCACTTGGTTCATAATTTTCGTATTACACATGGTTGCTCCTCTGTTCTTTTCTTCTCTCAGCATGTTACTGTTCTAGCTGCGACTCGCAAATTTTGTACGCGGCTTGAAGAATTCGCATGAGCTGTGCCTTTGTAGCAGAATTCTGGTGCAAGTTGCCCTTCACTGCATCTTTTTTGCATGTCATATTTCAGAAGTGCGAGATTCAGCCCAGAATTCATTTTCAGGTATAAGTTGGCATGCTTTGTTTAATCTGCTTCGGTGACACACGCATATTGATTGGCAATGTTGTTTAATCGCTGCACCCCACCAATTTGACATCTCCAGATTTGTGTCTTCTGACTCAGTGCAACCGATAAGTATCTGCATCCATATCTACTTGACATATTTAATTTATATACCTATCAAGTCTATTGATTCGTGGTTTCATTTCATGATATGTTCTTGGAAAGTGACGTTAAGTTCCATATATTTTGGTTTTCCTATCATGCCTGGTGTCGCTTTTGCATTACTATGGTCTTCTCCGTCATTTTTCAGTCGAAAGCTACAGGTCTGGTGCTTATTTAAGACTCTGTTCGCCCCCTCAGTCCTATGTGGAAGGCGATATCGGTATTTCCTGCGTCATTGTGAGAATTATCACACAATGTTAAAAAAAAATTGTTTGATAGATCATGACATTGACTATGTTGATTTCTCCGTGGCCTTTTGCTGACTTGAAGACAATCTTTCAAACTTGAGTGACAGACAGCTCTTGGCGTTCTTAAATCTAGTCATTGGCATTGTCACTGTTGACTGCTGGGTTTTATGCCTGCAGGCTAGGCGTTCGTAAATCTTTTCATTGGCAAGGATGTCTTTTCGGCCTCTCTCCCGAAGAATTCCGCAGCACCTAAACGTGCTTCGTCTCTCACACAGCTCCGATGACGGAGAGTAAGAGTTCCTTCATCGGGCCCTGCATTTTCGCTGGCTGGTATGTCAAAAATTTAAACTAAGTGAATTCTAGCATTATGGTTTAATATATCTTATGAACCTTTCAGTTTTCTTTTCTTGCAAGGTACAAGAGGTACAGGAAGTATCAAGCAATGGCAAAGGGAAGGATATTTATAGTTCAGGAAGTTAGCAATGAATGTCAAGCCATCCATTCCTTGATTCCTTCACTGCACTACTGACTGGAGCAAACACTGATGACCAGAAAATTGAAGGATATTTTTTGTTTAGAGCAAGTTAGGAGTGCTGCTTTTTTCCTTGAAAATTGTATTTTGTTATTGGCAATTGATGGTTTGAGCTACACTGAAATTGTTGAGAATTCTGGAAAGACACAATGCCAATGATCGATCTCATTGAAAAATGATAAAACATTCAGTAATTGCATTCACTTTCTTTCACATTCAGTCACAATCTCAATTGGCAGAACAAGTTGAAAATCAGTGCGAATCTGCCATGTTATTCAGTTGGCAACATCGCACTGAATTTGGAATACAAAACACTGAAGTTTAAATACCTGACGCAGCGCAAGCCAAAGCGTGCCTCCGACGATGGTGAAGGACTGGCCTCGGATGCCCTGCTGCGAAGCTGTGAAAGCTAGGGTTGGGGCTCAGTTGTGGCGGGGCCGTAGCAGAGCTCCAGGTGGCGCTAACGGCGAGCCGCGAGCGTGGTCAACTGAAGCACCGGAGACAAACAAAAAGCCTGCTTCCATTGTTGGGCTCAGTTTCCTTTTGGGCCGTGCAGCACGCAGGAGCAAAAGCAGGTGATTTCAGCTGGCAACAGAGTATCTCAAAAAAAAAAAAAAAAAAAAAAAAAAAAAAAAAAAAAAAAAAAGCTGGCAACAGAGTATGGTTGTAATAGAGACGATTGCAATAGAGTATGGTTGTATTCTTTTCACCTGGCAAAATATTATGGCATTTGTAACATATCAGAGATATGTGAAAAATTGAGATAATTGTAATTCCGTATCAACTGTGTTAATAAACATGGTGTGGAACTCTATTTAGCATGAATAATCGGCAGCCGATATGCCTCGTACTTCTTATAGGAACAATAGACTTCTTTCGACGCTTTTAATGCTCACTTGATGTGTGTCATTTGTATCAAACTTTAACTAGCTCGATTGCATGATGGTTGGCATGTGGGCCCATGTCCTTTCAAATGTGACAATGTTGTTCCATCTAAAACATAATTTTTACCTGCACCTCTCAAAAAATAAAATGCAAGAAAATCTGATTGAGATCTTCATGCTTGATTTTGGCTACCATTTATTTGATTTGTGTACGACTTTTAATGATGATCATAATATAGAGGTTTATAAAAGTGATAGTGTTTCACTCTCATGGTGTTAGAGGAGCACGGAAGCGGTAGCTGGGCTTCTTTTTTAAGTTCTTTAGGTTCAACTGTCTTGTTGTTTAGGTTTCAACTGAGAAGCAGAAGTGTTTGTTGTTGTTGATGACTCGTGAGAATTTTGTGTTTTGTAAAATTGTTATGTTACTTATGAAGAACATGAAGGTTTTAAAATTCCTAGAAAAAGTGGCTGCAAATCTCATGAAGACCTAGAAGTCTCATGGGAGAGCATCTCAGCATATTACACAAGAAAAAAGAGCGAGAAGAGGAGGCAGTCAGGGCGGAGGGGATTTGGCGGCGATGTTTTCAGCAGGTAAAGCGATGGTGACGGGCTGGTCTCGCGGCGTAGAGCTCAAGTGCGGCGGGGAATCCGGCCGTCGAAGCCTGTCGGGCTTCCAAACTGTTTCACTTTTTCCCTTGTTGGAGATTGAAAGAATTCCTTTTGTCACGATCTTTTGGGTGCTTTGGTCAAACCTTTTTATCTTGAAAATTCAATAAATGAGGTCAAAGGTATTGATAACTGTTTTGTTTGTTCTTCCATTCTTCATTTGAACTTGTAAGAAGTTGATGCGCTAGCTCTTATCTTCTTTAAGTTGGTTAAATGAATTCCTGTTTTTGTTGGGAGCCTCTATAGTTTGATTACTTCTTTAAGTTGATATGTCACTAACTGTATTTTATTCATTCAAAAAGTCTCTTGACACCCTTAAAGGCGTCATTTTGGGGCGATTTTCTCACGGGAGTAGGGTTTCTAGGTGCACGAACACTTTTCACCAAGAGCCCGGAGGAAAATGTCAAGTTTACTGTTTACAGAAGTGGAAACGTGTACAGATGAAGATGAACTCAATGACATTGAGAAGAGACTGGATGCCTTGGCCGCTAGGATGGATGAGTTCGAGGAGGCATTTGATTGCAAGATGAAGGAGCTGTCCTCCCAGCGTCAAGATCTGAACACAAGGATCGAAGACATCTATAGGGGTAATAAACTGAAGTGAAGACTAATCTAGGTAGTAATAAGTGGCATTGTTAAGTTTAAGCAGCAACAACTAGCTATTGTACTAACGTGGCTTACCTTCACTGGAGTCGAATGGATCTTTGTTTAAGACTATTGTCTCCTTCAGTCCTACATGGGAGGCATCGTATTCCCCATAATATTGGTGAATTATTATACAATTTTGGTATTGTAAAATGGTAAAATTGTCTCGAGATTAATCTTGGCTTGGTCCTTGTTGACTCTACATTGCCTTTTAGCTGAGTTTAGGATACTCTTGCAGAACTGACAACCATTTCGTTTTTCTTACTAGTCACTGCGCTAATAGGTTTGATGTGATTGTGCTCTTGCCATGCTGTCGTCGCCTTGAAGGTTGGGTATGTTTGTAAATATTGGTATTGGTTTAGGATGCACAGTTTTTACTACTGAGGTGTTTGTTGGGTTGGTACCTGCAGCTGGTTATCTTGCCGCAGCATGGCGAGAGCAAACAAGGCGAGGAAGGTAGAAGCATTTGTTCAGTTGTTGGTGCGTGTGTCGGTGCCCTGGAGGGGATGATCGTTGCGGCTAGCCTTCAAATCTGTCTTCAGCACACGAAGACTCGTAGCGTGCCGTGGGTATTGCTAGCACCTCGTCTCAGGTTTCACCAAACCGCCCAGAAACCAGCAGCTTGTTCGGAACTTTGGGAGAACGGCCGGTTTGGTTGCCAGTTCAGTGGAACCACAGGTGACTGGCTAGCACCGTTGGCCACAGGCCGCCTCCTCGATGTCTGTTCCGCTGCCTCCGTCCTTGTAGCGCGCCACGGGTCTCCTCGTCGTGCCCTCGGCACTGTGGAACGAACGGTGTGCTCATTGGCATGCTGTATAGACATCGTATAGCGAACGCCGGGAACTAAGCCGCACCGTCGCCTGCACGGCTGCACCGGCGTTCGATTGTTCGAGGTTGGAGACCAGGAGCTCACACGCGCAAGGCCGTGTTCGGCACCCTGTCTGTCCTGGTGCTGTACCCAGTACGCTTACCCTCGCGTCGCGTCGGCAAGAGCTGCCGAGCTTGTTGTGCATCGCCCGTGCGACCTGCTCATTGCATTGCATCCGCGCCGCTGCAAGCGATCTCTCCTCCATCTGACCATCTCATTGGCATAGATGCTTTTTCGAACGGGGCGAGGAACATCCGGATTCCAGCCACCGTGCCACGCACAACACACCCCCAGCATGACGCTGTCGAGTGAGTCTACCGTCGTGACGCAGCGGACAGAACAACGCAGCAGAGGCACCGGCCCGGCGGGCGGAACTTGGGCAGCGCCGGCCAGCCCTTCCGCGTGTCCGCCTCGATGATGTCGACGTTGATCGCTGGCTCGCTGCGCAGAAGACCTGCATGCGCCCGCGAAGTAGCTCAAGTATGCCTATATGGCCTGCCTCTCGACCAGCCCGACGCCACTGGAGACGGTGGTCCAGAAACCACGTTATCAGGAGAAAGGATTGCACTTAGTCGAGATTTGATGACAAACTGAGTATGTTCTGGGACTGCCGTAGTGGCTAGAATGACTGACCGCAGCAGGTTTTTGGGAAGAGCTGAAGGTTTGGAAGCTGACCAAATCAGCATCGCATTTCTTCTCTTGATTCTTTCTTGGGTCATCAGATTTGTCAGTTAAACCAGCCTTGAGAGCTGAGGCCTGCGTGTCACGGAGCCTCAGCCGCCGCTTGACCCTGCAGTCGGCCACTGTGTCTCATCAGCTCATGGTGAGTGCGCATCACCTCAGCATCCACCAGTGACGTCTGCAGCGTACTCCGCAAAGAGGATGCGCGCGCTCGGCGGCAGTGTGGACGGGGTTGGTCCTTAACCTACACCCCTTACGAAATTCAACTCATGGAGTGGTCACCGGTGACAATCTCTCCTTTTCATTTAACCCGATATTTTTATTCCATTGATTTATTTTTTTAAAAAAACAAAGACACAAACACTTACGAGTACTCGCCATATGAATACACACATGCAATCTTTACCTCTACGAGCATCTCCGAAAGATTGGGTGATCTTGAGAATTACGAAATCATCACATGCGCCCTTGCTATCGAGTGAGACGTTACCTCCTACTGAAAGAATAAATAGCCGTAAATGTACAACACATATGCCAAATCTGCTAGGACTTGAACCCGATGAGTTGGTTCCACCATAAAGAACCTAACGGCTAAGCTATATTTTTCCCCATTGATTAACGTGGTATTTTGTGACCGCTCGTTTTAGCTTTATATTACTATTTAAGTAAGATAATAAAAAGATAAAGACGATTTCAACATAGTATGGTTGTATTCTTTTCACTTGGCAAAATATTATGGCGCTTGTAATGTATGAGATATGTGAAAAAATGAGATAATTGTAACTCCGTATTAACTATGTTAATAAACATGGTGCGGAACTCTATTTAGCATGAATAATGGGCCGCAGATATGCCTCGTATTTCTTATAGGAACAGCAATGTTCTTTCAACGCTTTTAAAGCAAATTCAAGATCACATTCCCAACTACTATTGTTTTTAAATGCCTCATTTGATGTGTGTTAATAACATTAACTAGCTCGATCTCATGATGGTTGATATGTGGGCCCATGTCAGTTCAAATGTGACAATATAGCTCCATCTAAATTTTTTTTTTTTTTTGTGCAACTCTCTCGAAATAAAAGGCAAGAAGATCTTATTGAGATGTTCAGGCTTGATGTTGGCTATCATTTCTTTTATTTGTGTATGACTTTTAGTGATGATCGTAATATGGAGGTTTATAAAAGTGATAGTGTTTCACTCTCGTGGTAGTACATGAGCACCGAAGTGGTAGCTGAGTTCCTTTTTAAAGTTCTTTAGGTTCAACCGTCTTTTATTCAACCATGTCCTGCACAGCCACAATATCTGACATTGAAGATGAAGCATGCAGGGGCTATACCTCAAGAATGTTTTAAAGAGATTTAGAATAATTTGGTCATTAGATGATAAGATTGATAAGTTCGAGGAGTTCGTGGATACAAAGCTTGAAGAATTGTCTTGCAATGCCAAGCTTAGGCGTGCTCGTTTAGACCGCCTCTCTAGGGGTGATAAGATCGAGTAATTTAAAAATCCTTCCCGGGTTTTGGGGTGTAAGAGAATCGGGAGTGAACCTCAACCTTCATGCATGGGTAATCTCATGTACTATTGAGCTCACCCTTATGTTGAATTGGTGGATAATTTGGTTGTGGTATGCAGATTATCTAATTCTATGGTGTAACAAAGAAAAAAATTGATTCTTTTTTATTATATTTTATGCTCATGCAGATGGCGATGTATATCTGATCTGAAGCCGCTTTAGGATAGGAGAGGAGTAGACTGACACTTGTGGGACAGGGACAGGACATAGTATGGCTGAAGCAATTCAGATGCTTTTATTGACTAACAATGCACTGCAAATGGTTTACTGGAACAATAATAATGACTTGTGGGGTTGTAGCAATTGCTATGAAGACCCATTTCTCGAAGATAGAAGAGCCACTTTTCTTAACATCGATAGAAGATAAAACCACAACACTGTTTATTCCCATTGAAATAACCACAACATTTGTTTTCATCCAAAACACCACATGCCAGGCATCGTTGGTTCACATGCATACATTGCAAATGACCAGGTCAGGCAGGAATCAGGACGCAACCACGGAAGCTGCGGTCCACGCTGCACCCTTCTTTCTTGCGCACCTGACGCCGTGCGGGGGCGAGCTCAGGCAGGGCGGCACAAGCTGATCTCTCGTGCGACGGGACGGGGCCCCAGTCCGCGCGAAGGCGAACACGGTGCACGCACCCGTGGGACGTCCACACTACTACACACCTCGCACGCCGGGGCTGGCTGCGTTGCTCGCCGCAAACAGTGCCCAACGCGGGCGATCGAGTGCTCGAGGATGCCTCGAGTCCGCAGTCCGAACGCGAGTGCAGGATGCAACGGGGGCGCGTAGTTTATCACGAGAAACGCGCGGTTCTGTCCCCGGCCCTCCAGCGTACAACGTACTCCACGCTTTGACCCTGCTCGTGTACCTTCGTCCTCCGTCCGCGACCGCGAGCACCAGTGACCAGCGTGCATGGAGGTCCCTCGCCTGCACGAGCGCGAACGCAGCGCAACGTTCCCCCGTGACTCGAGGAAGGGGCTACGCAGTCCGCGCGGTCTCCTGGTCCGAAGAAGATCGTGCGCAGCTGAACATGGCGCCGGCGTACAGGTAGCCGAGGGATCGAGGAAAACTTGGCGTTGGTGCGCCGCCAGTTCGTCCAGTTTCCGCGTCGACGTAACTCTTCCTTGAAGGAGAATATGCGATGCAACCGTGGGACGTCGACACACTCTTGTACAAAGCGCGGCGGGGCGGTGATTTGGCGATGGCTGGCTTTACAGTCGCCACTCGCCACAGCCGGCGGGCACGAGCGAGGGCGCGAGTGGGCTCTCTGAGCAACAACAAAAGTGCGCGTACGGGTGAGGAGGAATTGCTGAATTAATTGAAGCATTATTCCTCTTTGTATTGGTCTTTCGAAAAATTCCTCTTTGTATTGAGTGTATTATGTGCGATGTAGTATTGCTTAAGAATGCATGTCATTGTGCAAAAGTTTTCATGGGCGACTGAACACCCACCCATGAATAACGCTACCTCCGCCCATGAATTATATGCCTGGCGCTGGCAAGGCCATGCTCTCGTCTCACGTCTCCATCCTCGTCGCTGCTAAGAGTCGGAGGTGTTTGTTCATCGGCGAAGAGTTCCACGCCGAGCTAGCGAACTCGATCGGTGGCGCGTCCATTGCTACGTACTCCTTTCACTGGCCTGACCACAGCATAGAATTGGTGTTCGGTGCTCTGGCGCTCGGCCGCCGGAACAGAGGGATTGGTGGTATCCGTGTGCGCCGTGGACAGAGCTAGCTAGCATGGAGAAGGCCTGAAACTCAACACGCATGCGGGCAGTCTGCACTCGCGTCATGGAGCAGCCTGTGCGCATCACCTCCGGAGCTAGCCCGGCCAGGTGCAGCGCCGGCTAGAACTTACCATGCGCGCGCGCCGCTACGGATGTTACGTTTCAGCGGTGGAGCATACTAGTGGGGGGTCGGGTGCGGCCGGCGTCGCACACCTGGGCGAGATCGTGTACCGGGTTGGCCGCTGATGTGACTGCGCGGCTCGCGCAAAGAATACACGCGCGCGTTCTGACGGCAGTGGTGGTGGACGCGGGTCACCGGTGACCAGTAGACATGGCCCCTCGCCGGCGCGAGCGGGAAAGTGGCGCCGGCGGACAGGTAGCCGAGGGAGGAAAAACTTGGCGTTGGCTGGCGCGTCCAGCACGTTCGTCGAGTTTCCGCGACATATACCTCTTCCACGGAGGCGGCGCGAGCGCGGAGGGCACGTCGATCGTGCATGCAGGGGAGGGACTTGATGACCTCGGATCGTAAAGGCGTCGCGTTTGTAGCAGCACTCCCGGACGCGCACTAATAAACGCGTGTGCGCGATCGAAGCGCCGGCAGGAAGGTTGTGGCGAGAAGAGAACCTCCAAGCGGATGGCCCCTCGCCGGCGCGGGCGGCATTTTGATCAGGTCGTCCGTCGCGAACGCGCTGCAACCGTGGGACGTCGATCGACACACTCTTGTAGTAGTACAAATTAGCGCGGCGGTACGGTCTTGGCTTTACAGTCGCCACAGCCGGCGGGCACGACTGGCACGAGCGACTGGGCTCGCTGTGTGAGCAACAACAAAAGGTCGTGCGCACCTGAACGTGGCGCCGGCGGATCGGACAGGTAGCCGAGGGAGGAAATCTTGGCGTCGGCGCGTCCAGCACGTTCGTCGAGTTTCCGCGACGTACCTCTTCCCCGGAGGCAGCGACGAGAGCGCGCGAGGACACTCTCTGGATGCGCACGAAACGCGTGTCGCGTGTGCGCGAAGCACCGGCAACAAGGTTGCGGCCAGAAGAGAAGAGCTTCACGGTGGCCCCTCGCAGGCGACGCAACCGTGGGACGTCGACACACACTCCTGTACAAAGCGCGGTGGCCTTGGCTTTACAGTCGCCACGGCCGGCGGCACGACTGGCACGAGTGGCCGGCTCGCCGAGCAACAACAAAAGGTCACGTACGTACGGGAGCCACGGATGGAAGCGTTGTGAGGAGAAACTGAGGACGGCGACACGGTTGTTGATAAATGCGGAGACGACGAATCGTGTCAAGTCCCGGAAGTACGCGCCGGTGTGTAGGCGGTCCGCCAGGTCCGCAGGCAAACGAACGAAGCCGGCGAGGACGCCCACCACGCGCGTCTCGTATCGCGCCTCCACTTCTCAGTTTGTGTGTGAAGCTCGTGTGGCATGTGCAGCGGTACCATGAGATTTGCTCAGCTTTGTTGATTGTTTCTTCAACTCAGACCTTCCCCGATTCTCAGTTGCCACAAACAACACTGCCAAAGAGCCTGATTGATATGTCTCGCAAAAAAAAAAAAGAGCCTGATTGATAAAAGCAGCGTTAGTCAGTTCAGCTCTGGCTGTTTTTATCCAAAAAAGATATCGAAGAAATAAAAAGGCTTCCCCCTGTGCATTAAGACAGATCCCAATTCTGCTCCCTGCTGGAAGAGAACAGTGTATGAGCGGCTTGTATTCACGGTTCACATCAGATCAGAGTTGGAGTAAACTTCAGAGTACCTGTTGCAGGACGGCGCTTAACCGTTGCGAATATGTGTTTTTGAGTTTTGCTAATCACCGTGCTTGCCGCACGGTGTGCGATCTGACCCGAGTAGCGCCTTACATCTGAAGAAAACGCCGCCTGCCCGAACGATACGGTACTAATACTTTGTGTGCGGGACACGGTTTTCTCGGAAACAGAGGGAAAAAAATACACAGCCACGGACTAATAACGGACTTAATGCTAAGGAAGCGCGTACTAGTTTCGGCCCAATGAAAGACCAAAAATTTCGTTCTCGCACACGCAATTCCACAATGCCTTTCGGCCCAATACTAAAACCGGCCTTTAGAAGATTTTTTTTTTTGAGAAAACCCTTAGAGGATTTTTGAAGGGAGCGGAAAACGAAACATGAGTGTGTGTGTGTGTGACGACGAGATGACACAAACCGCATCCACATGGTACCTGCCTCTACACGGTTTTCTGTTGGAACATCACTTTAGTACCTGTACGTACGTGCTGTCTCGAAGAACACCACCTATTCTGAAGAAACTATAGTATATATTGTGATTGGATTCACGGGCAAGTGGGCAGCCATTGACAATTGTCCCTACGTGCACCTTACGAGCAGCTTGTTTTCCAGACTCCGACGAAGGTTTCAAGTCAAATGGACACAATTTTATTCCGAGGACAGTTCGTACTGCTACTCGCCACGCGAACAGGCGACGACCGGACAAGCCAGACCACGCTAAACAATGGATCAACTTGCTTGGGTATTGCTGGGTTGCCGCCGTGCCGAAACCCCGTCACGAGGGAGCAAAACGACCAGGGTCATGCTCTGAACCTCGTCATCACTTGATTCCCTTTTTAGAGGCAACGGTCTGCGTACGTACACGGTACACGTCATCTCAACATGCACATATAGCAGTAAGAAAAATAAAAATAAAACTACTCGTAGCTTAGTACAGTGACACAAAATATCAGTCTCACTAAGGTCTCAAGAATGGCCTGCTCCAAAAGTTCAAGCGCTGCTGAACTCTCAGCTTATCTCTTGCATCGGAACATTAAAAAAAGAAACAAGAAACAGCTGCTAGCTACTGCAAACATGCGCCGCCGACCACCAATATACATATGCTCTAATGCCAACAGCCACTTTCTGGAGGGAGAAAATGACAAGGGGAGTTGATAGCCGGGGGCTGAATGGATCACAAAGAGACGAAACAGAAAGCTACGATGGATGCATGGGTCCAAGCAGGAGCAGCAAAGCAACAGCTGCGACCGGACATGCTTCGGTTGTGCTGGTGACATAAACAACGGCGTCGATCGCCTCGGTCCGCGCTTTCTCCTACCCTCCAGCTCGGTGCTGTCCGTCGGTCTGACCCTGATCAATTTCTCGCAAGCTCTGCAACCGGGCGTCTTCCTCGTCGTCGCTGGCGGCGTCGACGCCTCGGCGACCAGGAGCATGACAACGCAGAGCGACATGACGGCTGCCTCCACTCCGAAACCAGAGTAGAATATACTAGGACCTCGTATGGATAATAGTTGACCTGTTCCATCGGCCTCTTCTTCTTTTTTTAATTGCGTGGTTCACTTTCGATGACTCAATTTTTAAGGAAGTCAATGGTGTTTGTTAAATGGACAGTTCACTCATGCAGGCGTCAATGGTCGATTGATTAGTATTGTATAGTTCACAGACCAATCATTTTGGCTTGCGCGGCATCTAGATAGGGTTTTTAATCTTCTTGATCATTTTGCATTTGTTCTTCTCGACCAGAGTCGCACTTACGTAATGTGCTATGCGCTACTATGCATCTTTATTCACTCAACCACTACTAGAGATCGCTTCTCCTTACTTCTTTTGTGTTTGTTCTTATTGAATTTTTCTTTTCTTCAGTCTCCCAATGCCAATATGCACCGTTTCATTACTGCACAACATGTTAATGCATCTTCTTTAAAGAATCTGTGAAAGCACTCAATCTGGAGAGTTTTAACATACTACTCCTACCTCCATTTTTAAAATACATGTCAGTTTTGACTTTCTTATTGAAGCATTGACCAAATATTTTATCAAATACAAAGACACTCAAATTTCATTTTTGGGCAGGGAACAAAGACACTCACAGGTATAGAGTAACATCCTCAGATCCTTCAAATTGAAGTGTCCCAAAACAAAATCCTTCAAATTGAAGTACATTTGACGGTGCATCTTTCCTGTATACCTAACTAAATATTTAATAAACATTTTTAATCACACATGTGAAAAGGTAAAAGTATATCTTGTAGGATGGCAAACTAAAACAAACAGATAAAGAAAGATCAGGCGATAAATACTTGTTGTATGAATTGCTCAGATAATGGCCTTGAAATTTAGATCTTAATTATTTGAATCAGACCACTAAGAAATATACTGGGCTTCGTTGGGAGAGCTCTAGCTCCAAGATCTGTGCAAGAGTTGAGTTTCATGAATAAAATAGTGTTGTTTAACTATCTAGTTTAGCTCAAAACAGAAACAAAGATAGCTCAACAAAATACCCTAAATCTGCACATAACTCTAGCACCAAAAAGTTATATATACTTCACCAAACAAGCACATATGCCCACTCTTGGCCGCCGCCATCCCACCGCAAGTAGACTGGACCTAAGGTAGAAAGCAACTGCTAGAAGCTACCAAATTGTGCATCTCCATCACGTCGCTCAGTCCACAACGTAACATTTTGTCCTACTGATGATTACTTCATCACGGTTTTATATATAGTTCAAACCTTTTTTTAATAGATGATCAACACTTATCGTCACCTTTGAAGCCTGTCGATAGAATTAACTAGGATGTGATTAATTAGTCGTTATCACCATATAGTTTACTCCTGCATGCATATGCATATGCACAGAAAAGCATACACTTGTCAGCTTGATATTAGTTTGAGGATCTGATATGACAGACTGACGAAGCAAAGAAAAAAACAAACAAAACATGCAAAATGGTTTCAACCCCAACTGCAGTAAGCATAAGAGCCGGTGATTCGCCAATGAGTGAACCATGACACACGGTTGATGTGGACAGAAACTTATTAGAGATGCGTATTGGAGTTTTCCCTGCAGTCTGTAACGGTGTGCGTTTCTAGTGCTTTCGCTAAGTCGAGTGACGGATGTAAATATGATACGTGGAACATATGATGGTAGATATGTGCTAAATGAATTACTAGATGTAGTAGTATCATATATGTGGTGTGTTTATTTTATTTTTTTGGCAGTATACTGCATGTTAACCATGTCGAACCATCTGACAAAAGATCACTGGGAAGAATATATGATTCTTCACGTAGAATGTCAGTACACTACGAGATACGTCCATATAAATTCCACGTACCATGAAATCGCGCCGCGATCCAACTTATCTTGCACGATTGTAACGGTTCCATTTACATTTTAGATCACTGTCCTTTTGGCACATGCGAGTAACCAATGTGCCAACGACAGGCACATAAGCGACGATCTTGCGATTGACAGCCAGTGAGAAGACATGTACGCTTAGGTTCGATTCCACAGGCTGGAGTGGGCGGCGGGCACATCAAATTGCCTACGGGAAATAAGAATCCATGCAAGTCCTTTGGGCAAAATCAGGTCCCAAATATGCCCCGAGATCGATCGTCGATCGACGCGTCCGTGCTTTCCTGCTTTTCGTCCGTAGCAGAAAAGGGCAGATACCACTTCACAGTATGTATTCTTTTCGTGATGAACTGACCCAATCGGTGACCGCGACACATATTCCAGCCTCCGAATTACAGCTATGCACGATCGTATCATATCTCCCTCCCTGTTTGTTTTTCGCATCACCAATCGATCTAGTGAAACTCCTTGTCGTTCGCGTCCTCATCGACGAACTCCTTCAATTCTTTGCGGCATGTATATATGTGTGTAGCCTATTTTTCTGATGGACGATCGTGTGGTGCAAGTTGCAATGCTGATGAGCCTTTTGACCATGCATGGGCGATTCCCTCTCTGCGTGTATAATTGCACTGATACTGTTTCTTCAAAAAATTAAAAAAATGCACTGGATACTCCTTTCGTTTTCGCCCTATCTTGCCCTCGCGATCTCGATACTCGGGTCGGTTTTCCCCATTTGGTTTCCAGCCGAGTTTGTGCTACCTGTCGCCAAATTGCAAGAGATTAATTATGCGAAATGGATGGCACGAACGAGTTGTCTATATATATACAGTATGATCGAGCGCATGCACGAGACGAGGTATCCGATTGGAAATTTCGGTTGCTTTCTGGAAGCTGGAAAAGGCAATCGAACTTTCCAAATTAAAGGTTCTCCGCGTATATAACGGGGCGCCTTTTTGCGGGCGAGTTCATGCATGTAGGCAGCAGCATCGCACACGGCGGCCGTTCACTGCTACTAGCAGCGTCACAGTCGAAAAGGTCAACCGAATAAAAAAAAGGGGGGTCAGCAATGTCAACAGGCGTAGGCCCGCCCGGATCCATCTCTTCCTGTTTTGCGAATATCATCCGATATAGAATCTTCTTGTGCATGCTACAACTTGCAGCCTGTTAGTATGTTTGAAAGAAACCCCAACACTTGAATTCGAAATTCTGCTCCATTTGACGATATGCATGAAAGTCCTCGTCTCGTCTGTACGGGCATGCACAATATATCCATGTCAACGACGCAGTGCTACTAATGCTTATTCGAGCTGATATCGGATCGCATCAGTCCAGTGGTAAGCCGTCACACGGTTGACCGGGTCATGTGGTGTCCATGTGCTACCCAGCCAAATACGACTCGCCGATACTTAGGGTGTGTTTGGCAGCTACTTTTCAAGCAGCTTCACAACCGGCTTATAGGAAAAAGAGCTTTTCCTCTGCCAAACACCCTGAGATGAAAACGGCTTATTGATTCAAAGGGAAGAAGCCGTTTTCCAAAATGAACTACCTGGAGAAAGCCAAAAAAAATGGCTCATCGGCTTATTTGTTGCACAGGCCTCCACTGTCCCCATAGACTTTCCTAATAATTACCCGCCTGCCATTCTCCAATACTACGAGTTTGCCACTGGACTGAATAGAGAGCAGCGTCTCTCTCGTGCGTTCTCTCGCTACGGAAAAAGCGGCGGCGGGACGGAGAAGAGATGTTGGTCAGCAGCAAGAAGGGGGCAGATCCGAAGGAGGAGGAGCTAATCCGGAGGCGGAGGGTCTTACCCGTGGGACATATCGAGGTCGGATTGGCGTGTCCTTCCCCGGATGGCTCCCTCCCCGGCCGCATCGAGGCTGTCCGGCGTTCTTCCCGGCGTGCGCCGCCCAGCAGGAGACCGTTTCGTCGAGCTCTAGAGGAAAAAAGCTCGACCTGCCGCGTGGCCACTGCTAGCTCGTCGTCGTTCTCCCACTGCGGGTCGTGAGCTTGACCTCGTCACCGTCCAGCCGCCGCATCTCCTTGGCCATCTCCAGTTCCCCACCTGCATCTCCCGCGCTGGATTCACAAAGCGTGGAGGTCGCTCGCTGCAGAATCGATCGATTTCTGTTTTGGATGGCTCATCGGAGAAAAACAGTGACTGGATAACGATAGCGAGGAGAGGCTGTAGTGCTTGTAGGCGATGTGTTCCTTTCTCAGATGGGCCTTTTCTTATTCACAAATTGATGGACCCACTTGTAAATAGAAAAGAGAAAGTAAAAGAATTAGTAATTGATAATGGCAGTATAAAGTTGAAAGAATTACAGTAGTTGATAATGGCATTATAAAGTTGAAAGACTCATTATTGGACTCTACTCATGTATAGTTTGATCCTTTGATGTATGACCATATAATTATTAATTCGCTTTATTTTGTTTTCCAATATTTTTCTTTTATTCAACAGATATTACATGTGTATAGCCATGTCTCAAATGGACAGGGGTACTTAGGTCATTTAGACAGGATAAGCTGTTTTCAGAAATGACAGAATAAGCTGTTTTGCCAAACAGTTTGACGGGATAAGCTGTTTTCACAGATAAGTCAGAATAAGTCAGAAAAGCTGTTTTCACATATAAGCCACTGGATAAGCTGTTTTCAGAATAAGCCGAAGCCCTGCCAAACACACCCTTATTAGAGTATGCAAGAACAGCACTTTGCCTGATCATTTGTCTTGGGGAAAGCAAAACTGACCACTATAACAAAACTGATTAAAAAGCTGTGGACGAGTGCGAATACGATGAGGCATAGTATTCTTGATCATGCGGAGCTGGACTGGCTACTGGGGCTTAGGAGTACTACGAACCAGCTAATCGTGGCAGTTGTTGTATTGTACCCGAGGCTGGCCAGCTCGTGGTGTGCGGCAGAGAGAGTGGGACACATGGAGCCACGGGAACTATTGACAGCCCACTCCAAGACCCTGCATGCCTTTGGGCGAACCATCGAAAGGACAAGCAAGCCCCATCAAGCGCATCTTTCCGTAGCCATGAAGTGCCCTCAAAGGCTGCTCCTCAGTCTCTGCGGCCAGATCAGGACGCCAGTCCAGCACCTACCTGTGCACACAACAGTAGCCAGCTCGCCAGTCAGTGCGCCTGTCTCGATCCAATCGGGAGAAAAAAAAAACGTAGAGTACCTAGAGCTAGAGCTAGGAGTACTGGGGCATTTGCTGTGGTGGCTGTGCATTGTGCAATTGTGCGTGGGCAGCGGGCACGACGTGAGTGGCCTGGGAGTGATGGGTGCCGGGGCTCCAGACGTACGTAGTCGAATCACCAGTTCGGGGGCGCATCGGGGACGCCGCATTCCCCCGCATGCGCAGTCGCCTTGCTTTCCATCGTCCGCCTGCCGCATGCAGCGTGGCGCCAGCCCGAAGGGCCCGCGACGCAGCAGTGCCCATTGGGCGAGCAGCGGCTGCGCTTCTTTTACCTCTGCTACTGCTACTAGCTAGGTCTCGGCCTAAGCGGACCTACCTAGTATAATCAATCAGTTGTGACGAGGGTGTTCGTTGCATGGAGTCTAAAATTTAGAGAAAAGAATCTTGTTATTTAAGATTATTAAATAAAATTTAATTACCTATCTGTAAAAACGTTTTGTCTAATTCGCGAGACGAATCTAATGAGGGTAAGTAAGCCATGATCAGACGATGGTTACTGTAGCATTACTGTAGTATCACTGTAGCAAAACATAGATTAATTAGACTCGTTAGATTCGTCTCGTAAAGATGCACCTACCTGTAAAAAGATTTTGTCATTAAACTTTATTTAGTATTTTTAAATAATAAAATTCTTTTTAATGTGACAGGTCTAAAATTTAGAGAGGGATACTACGACAGGTGAAAAGTTTGGTGGTGCGAGCGGTAATGTTGGGTCGTGCACGTCTCGATCCTCCTGCACGTGTATACCCGACTTTGAACCGATCGGTAGGAGCTCACCAGTGAGGATTGGCCTTTGTGCCATGGCGTTGCATCAGTGGAACTGAGGGTGGAACGTAACCTCGTGCTCAAACCAACGGTCGCTACCACGCCGGGGAGCACGCAACGCAACGCAACGATCCATGACCATTTCCGGGGATAGATGGGAGCCAAGCGAGGCGAGCGTACCCCGCACCGAAAGGCGGGAAAAAAGCGAGGCAAAACTCGGCCGTGCGCGCGGGAGAATATAGCTAGCCGAAAAAAAAAAAAACGGATGACGACCACGGTGCGAGTCGGGGACCCAGGCCGCGACCCAACACGAGAATTCGGAGATGCGGACGCGCACGTACGTACGGGGGGCCCGGGGCGACACGAGGGGCACCAGACCACCAACTCACCAAGTAGCCAAGCAAGCAGGCAGCGCCGGTTTGCCGAATCCGACGCGCGCGCGCAGGCGCACGGGCCATGCACCGCCGCCACCAGCGCGCGTCCCCCTCCCACCGGGACAAGCGGTTCTCCGGCCAGGCGACCGCCGCACCGCACGCCTCGGAGCGTTCCCTCCGTCCGCGGGACATGCGACGCTTATTTTAACCACACGCCCCTGCGGCCTTTGTCCGGTCGTTTTGTTCGTATCCTCCTCTCCTCCCCTGCGCACGAACAGGGGAAGCTGCGCGCGAACAACGGCTCGCGGCATGGATGGATGGCAGTGGCAGCACGCACAATAAGGCCAAGGACGGACCCCGCATGGCCGCGACGCCATCATCATGATCGTCGCGGAAACAGTTTTTTGTTTTGTTTATGATGCTGCCCGAGGTGTCATGTCAATTGATGTCTACCGCGGCTCTTGTCCTCCTCCGTATATAAACGCGGCCCAGCACACGGACCCCTGCGATGCGAGGCAGCCACATAACCAAGCCAAGTACCATGGCGGCACAGCCCCAGTAACCAACCTCTCAATAAACGCAGGATTGGAATTAGGCGGCAGAAATACGGGGGAAAACCTCCCGAAACTCAAACAAGAAGGCGCGGAACAAGATTTGGAGGTGTGCCAGCCATTTCCATTCCATTCCAATCCACAGGCAGGCAGGCAGGCGTCTCCTCCCCGTCCGTCGCGGAGTATAAAGCAGAGGCGGGGCGTATTAGCGCGAGCCGGAAGGAGACAAAACACGGTCAGGTCAGGTCGGGTCATACAACAGAGTAGGGCGGGGCGGATTCGGATCGGGGGCGCGCTAGCTACATGACCAGCCTCCTCGCCAATAGGATCACTACGCTCGTGCGCGCTCCCATGGCCGCCGCGGCCGGGAGGCCATTGCTCATGCGGATCCCATCGCTCTCGCCGCGGGAGGAGGAGGAGCACCACCGCCGTCCAACAACCAGGGGTCTCTCGTGCTCCGCGGCGCCATCATCGCCTTCGTCTTCTTCGTCGAGCGCCGAGCGGGCCGTGGCGGAGCCCGCCATGGTGGTGATCGTGGGCGCCACGGGCACCGGCAAGACCAAGCTGTCCATCGACGCGGCGCGGGAGCTCGGCGGGGAGGTGGTGAACGCCGACAAGATCCAGCTCTACGCCGGCCTCGACATCACCACCAACAAGGTGTCCCTCGCCGACCGCCTCGGCGTCCCGCACCACCTCCTCGGCGCCGTCCGCCCCGACGCCGGCGAGCTCCAGCCCTCCTCCTTCCGCTCCCTCGCCGCCGCCACGGCCTCCTCGATCGCCGCCCGGCGCCGCGTCCCCGTCGTCGCGGGCGGCTCCAACTCCCTCATCCACGCCCTCCTCGCGCGCCGCTTCGACCCCGCAGGCGCCGACCCCTTCGCGGCGGATCGGCGCTCCTCCTACCGCCCGGCGCTCCGGTTCCCCTGCTGCCTCCTTTGGGTCCACGTCGACGACGCGCTCCTCGCCGAGTACCTGGACCGCCGCGTGGACGACATGGTCGACGGCGGCATGGTCGAGGAGCTCCGGGAGTACTTCGCGTCCACCACGCCGGCCCAGCGCGCGGCGCACGCGGGCTGGGCAAGGCCATCGGCGTGGCGGAGCTGGGCGACCACTTCGCGGGCCGCACCAGCTTCCGCGACGCGATCGAGGGCATCAAGGCCAACACGCGGGACCTGGCCGCTGCGCAGGTGGACAAGATCCAGCGCATGGCCGACGCATGGGGCTGGCCCGTGCAGCGGCTCGACGCCTCGGCCACCGTCCGCGCGCGCCTCGACGGCGCGGGCCCCGCCGCCGAGGCGGCGTCCTGGGAGCGCGACGTCCGCGGGCCCGGCCTCGCCGCCATCCGGGGCTTCCTCGCCGACCAGACGACGACGACGCGCGACATAATCAATGCTGACGACGACGACGACGAGATGGAGGCGCTGCTGCGGCTGCCGCGGATGCAATGCTGCTGCGACGTGGTGGGGTGAGCCCAGTGCGCTGCTGTTACTTTTTCGGGCCGAGTTTATTCAAGTTTACGGCGCAAAGGGTGGGGGGCTTTGGGGTTCCTGTTCCTTCCAGGGTTTAGGCAGGCCCCGTTTGCAGGGGTCCCGGCGGCCGCTGGCCGGTGGGGTCAGAGAAGGGCACAATGACTCACAGACAGACAGCAGAGAAAGCCTGTAGTGTAGAGAGAGAGAGAGATAAAAGCAAAGCAAAGCTGCGTGTAGTTTTTTTTTTTTTGATCTTAAGCTGCGTGTAGTTGTAGTACTAGTCCTGGAGAGAGAGAGAGAGAGAGAGATGAAGGGCTGTGGATGGATTCTTTCTTTCTTCTTTCTTTGGTTCGTCAGTTTCCTAACTGCACCACTGTATGTACTCCTACTAATCCACTAGACGACTGTTCAAATTTTGAAATACATCTGGTACAGAGAGCCTCCTTAATTTTTTTCGGGGCGTTTGTCCTGTTCCCAAACCGCATTCTGCATTTTCCGTTTCTTTCTGATGAACGAGCAGATGGTTCTGAACTTGCGTCGGCTGCTCACCTGCCCCGTTTCTTTTTTCTTTGCTCCTTCCTTTTGGATGCGCCTGCCTGCCTGCTTGATGGTTTGAACTAAGGGGCACCAGTGCCATGGTGGATGGATGGATGCTTGACGTGTTCCCGTCGGGCGGTTAATTAAATTGTTAGCGGCTGGGGAGGGATGATTGGCTGGTGTAATGACATGCTTAGTGTGTGAATCGCTGATGAGGGGGAGTTGGGCGTGTGAGTTGGTGCCTGGTGTTCTTGCTGTTGCCAGCTAGGAAAAACAGAGCCGTTCGAGTTTGCTTGCCTCCTACTACTACTGCTTCTGTTTCTTTCCTGTTTTTCTCGTGGTTTTCGCGTGACCGTCTGCGCTCTGACGCTCTCTGTCACTGAATGCTCAACGAGTGAAACTAATTCAGAAACTCCACGAGAGAATTTAGTGGCATCACGGGATTTTCCTGCTATCTTTTCTTTCGTAATTTTCTCGCCTTTTTTTTTATTTGGCTTCTTCGATCCAGTGGTACCGAATCTTATGCTGCTTTCATGCTTTTGGTTTTGGATTGCCATCACATCTCTTTTCCACGTTCGGATCCCACGCACTGTGCACTAGTAGTAGTAGTAGTATTCGAAAGGTTTCACCATGTCTTCCTCAGACCGTCACCGCTTACCAAATATATTCATGCTCATCATGGCTTCCAAAAATCCATGCATTTCTCCACTACTTCCTTTTTCCCTTTCAAGAATGGCTGAATGGATAGAGGCTTGATCCCACACATTCTGCACTCATGTTTTCAGCATAGCTTTAGCTTGTAGCCTTGTACTCCTAAACAGGCATCAGCCAACACTTCCGACATGGCGACACAACCCAAGTTTTTATACAACGTTGTCGAGGTATCATCAGACGCAACTTGCGGGCTCAACAAAAACTGCACATTAGAACGCCTAAAAAGCGTGATGATTGTACGGGCTCAACACGACTGCACTATTCTATCCGTAGCCGTCTACTGCAACGCCCTCAAAAGTGTGAAGGGCACCACCAGGCCCTGTCGTGATGCAGCAGCAAGCTTGGGACTGAATCAAGCAACAATGGCAGCAGAAGCAAGCTGCTGGTGTACGACGCACAGAATTAGCAACAAAAACCCCTCGGAATTCGTGTCAAATGACCTGCTGTCATGGTCCTGTAATTTTGTTTAGAGGACCACCATGGCCGAGAGTAAGCAGAACGTTGGACCAAGGCCCTGTGGACAGCGCACGCACCATTGACCGTGGCAGAGAAGCTGCCGGATAAAGCACGCACGCGTGGAGCGAAGACAGAGCCCACACTGCTCGAAACATACGACACCGTTGCGCTGCATATGGGCACTGCGGCCATCATTTGCGAGCAGCCCTATGAACTTAAGCTTGCAGTAGTAGACCTGTGGAAACCGGGAAACCTGTGCTGCTGTGTGCCAGGAGTAGCCCATGTCAAGGCTTGAATCGGAGCAGGCTACCTTTGCACGAAAGCAAGCAACAGAGAACACCCACGATGAAGTGCCCATGCGGCAATGCCCACGAGGCCACGACCATGCATCAACGTTTAGCGCCTTCTCCGTGCTCTCTCTTACTCGGAGCCACTGCTTGTTGACTGGTTTAAACTTACAAATCGATCAATCTGATACTCTAACAGAGAAAAAAAATGAAAAGAAGAGATTTCTTTGTTCCTTTGGTGACTTTGGCCAGCTGCGAAACCTTCAGCTCTGCAACAGCCAATCCTGCCTTCTGATTTTTTTTTTCTTAAGGGGAAATCCTGCCTTCTGATGACCACCGACCCATGCGCGCCGGGCTCGGTCTCCCCTTCCAGCTCGGCTCTGAAGTCTGAACGGCCTAAAATCCGAAAGGGCCGTTCCGGGCCGGGCGAGCACGCGCCTCTTCGCAAGATTGGGCCGAACATCAGGGCCTCCTTCCTATGCCTCTGCTTCACTGGATTGGGCCGGACACCAAGGCCTCAACGAGGTGCTTGAGCGGCCCGTTCTCGCATCCGGGGCGCCGCGGAGTTTAGTACCACGCAGCCTGTTAATCAATGCAAGCGCCAGCTTATAAACCGGATCGTTCAACCCAGCGTCGTCTCTTCGGGGACACCACCTAAAATTGGAACAATACAGAGAAGATTAGCATGCCCCTGCGCAAGGATGACATGCATATATCGAGAAATGTGTCCAATTTTTTTTTTTTGACATTTTACATACCTGTTCGTGACTCGGCAATGTGAAGAAATTCCGTTTTCCTATATCGCATTTTGGTCTCGAACTGTCTGACGGGAGCTTCAAGCACTGCATTCAAAATAACAGTTGTTTATGTGATAAACGTATAGTAGCGTACATGAAGCGTATTGCTGAAAATGGTACTCAAGGACAAGGCATTTTCTCCCCAAGCGTTCCAGATGAAAAAAAAAACACACACACACATAAAACAGCTATCTGCTAATAGCCACCAAACACGTTGGACGGTTAGTAAGCATAGAGAGGAGAAATGATCACCATCTAAAAATCGTAACGAGGGCTTCACCCAGAGAATTTAGGAGAAAAATTAAAACATACGAAGTGTAATGAGCAACGGATAAACATCCTTCACTAACTTGATAATCAAGTTCACTCTACTCGTTTCAGTAGAATAGGTTACAAAAATGCTGGTACCCTCTTACATTTTCTGAAGAGAAGTTGAATGAGAGCCTCCTACATCAATCCCTCTTAAATGTCACAAACATAGGGGGTCAAAAAAGAAAAAAAAATTGACCCGAGATTATATCATCATTTACACCAACGCGGCTCTGAACTCTTCTAAGGCAGATCCCAACAACCATTTTGCAAGAATGAGGAAAAGGGATAAGGGATGCTGCGTTACTCCAATAAAGTCATCAAGGTCCACCGCCGAACCTGGCTCCTGCAACAGGTCAAATCTTTCAAAGCTTGCAAAACAACTTACACAAGAGGTGAGAGATCACAGAAAGGATTATAAGAAGCAACATGTATAAGACTCCAAGGGGGGGAAAAACCAAAACGTCTCGCAGTTGATCATGCATTACGAACGTGAAACAAGGATCAAAATGATGCAACTTGTACTCTCCCAAAAGAAAATAAATAAATAAAAGAAAGGATCATAGTAGGCAGCAAGGAAGAGCACTATATTTAGACGAGCTGAAGCTTGGGGTTATCTCAGAATTCTAGTCCGTTCGGTTCCGAAAAGAAAAACCTAGTTTGTATCAAACATGGATGGCGAAACGTTGTAGCAAACAAGCACCAAAGTTAAATCCGCTGTGGTTGACTGGTTATCAATAAACATGTACCTATTGCCTATTGTCCATAGTAAAGGATGCAGCGAGTACATGCAGAAAACGCATGACCGAGCATTTTCCACGTGTATGGTTTTGTGTATATGCCATACCCACAACGAAGCACTAGTAGACCAAAAGAAACATCTTGATTCTTACCGTGCTTGTCTTGAAGGACGGAGATATCTCTTGCAGAGAAGCATCACTTCAGAATTTTACATAAAAAACCACTGGTCTGTACTACTAGCTGTCAATCTTGTCATCTTCATCGTAATCATCAAACTCATCTTCATCATTCGATTCATCAAAATCGTCTTGATCCTGGAAGCACTTAAAGAGTGACTTATGGTGGTTCACAAACAGACAGCGTCAGCTTGGGAGAGAATGCATACCTCATCATAGCTTGCAGTAGTATCTGCTATGCCATCTTCATTTTCCGAATCTGAGCTATCCTCTTCTTCATCATAGTCCTCAATACCCTATTTTGTAGCACATCAAGAATTAGTTAATTAACGAATAAGATTATTCACAAAGAGAACATACATTATTACTAGGGCAACGACAATTATCTGCACCATCTCCCTTGGGAACACGAAACAATTACAAGGTAAAAAAAAAAGGCACCACATATGCTATAATTCTGTGGTAAATAGGTTTATAATCCTCGAAGGTAAAGTTTTGCATGAAAACAATAAATACATACCAAATCCAACTTCATCTGCTTCATATTTCTTTCCAGTTCAGCTATGTGCTGGCTGAGGGCCTGCATGCCAAGTTATGAGTTTAAAAGAAATGTAAAATGATGATGATAACGGTATGCAGAAGATTTTTCAGTATAAACACAAGTATAGAAGAATTCTTAGGCAAACTAACCTCATGGCGTTGCATTGCAACTGCACGTTTCAATGCCTTAGCCTTTGTTAATAGGTTTCTAGGCCTAATGTTAATAGGCCTCCTATAGTTCTTCCCACGGTAAAAAATGAGTGCATAACCCTTTGGAACTCTTTCAATTGCAACAAGTATACCACCACTCTCATACTCCAGCAGCCGTGCTGTCTCCTGAACAAAGGATAGGGTTTTCTGCTTGGAAATCAATTTGACAACTTCCCTGTGCTTCCAATGCAAGTGCATATTTTCAATGACACCATCAAAGACACCACGAATTCCTGAAATTGACAGTGAAAAACTGGTCAATAGAACAGTGTAGCATGTTTCAAGATGATTATCCAAGAAACTTACCAAGAGGCAAGTATGACTTAAGCCGTAAACCAATCCGACGGAAAACTGATTTCTCCTCGTCAGTTATCATTTCTTGATCATCACAAGGATTGGCAAGGACCATAGAAGCCTCAATCTTTGATAATAAGCGTTCTGCCCTATGTATTTTTGCCTGAGCCTGTATATTTGAAGAGCATATCAGGGAACATGTAATGAAAAAAAAAAACCAGAACTACGCCAAACAAGCACTACTACATACCTAAAAGGTGATTCAACCGCACAATTACAAGAGACAATGAATAAAATGTTAACTACATTAAAATAAACTCTGAGCTGAAATATATTAATTGGTTGAAAGCCCATTTAGTCCTTTTTAAGCTACAGTGATACAAGAAAAACGTATCCAAATTTCTTACAATGGAAAGCTTGTGTTCGAGTTTCCTGAAAAGCTTCTCCTTTTCTGATCTGGACGATGCTTCTTTCATTTCTTCTTGCTCCTTAGCACTTACATCTCTTCCCCAGCGAGCTTGGGCCTCCTGAAATTCTGCAAGAGTACCTGCAAGAGCATGCCCCTCTAAACCGTCATCTGAAGGTTGTGCAATGGAAATGCTTCTTCTCTGCTCCTCTGCATTCTGAATATCTTTTGTCAATTCCTCTCTTTCAGCCAACGCAGCTGCAACAGATGCTGGGAGGAAGTCTTTTCCACGATATATTACAATGTAAAATTTATTTCGAAGAAGCAGGGTACCCCCTGTAAGATTCTGAAGGAAAATGAAAAAGAAAATCATAAGACATTAGTTACTTTATGAAGCCTTTGATTTAAAAGAACATAAGGCTCATCAACATAATCAATTTGTATTTGTTAGGACAAGCTTTCGTAACCACACGCAAAAGTACAACACAGGAATATAAAGCTAAGAATAGCAAAGCATTCTCAACTGTGACCTTGTAGAAACATTTTTCATCTTCAATGGCAGAAGGTAGAATAGTTTGCTTTTTCTGGAACCAAGTTTTTTTATATACAGTAGGGAAAGCACCCACGGAGGTACTACTATATATATGAAATTAGCAACCAATAGGTTACAGCTGTGCATGGTAATAACAGAAAGAAAGCTAAAGAAGGCTATCCACCCAAGAAAAAAGACTATGACTACGGTTAGGCCTCATTCTATATCTATATACATGCAGCTTAAGGTAACAGTATCTATGAAACACATTTTCCAAGACTTGAATGAAGGTGTTGTGCAGGGGCGAAGCTACAGCTTCCTGTTGGTGACACCAACGATTTTTTGAAAATCATGTGTAAAATGCTATTTAGACATAGTTAACAACGGTGCTGACACCGGTAAAAGATGACGCTGACACCGACGAGCTATGCGGCTGGCTTCGCCCCTGGTGTTGTGGTGTGGTGTCCCCCTAAAAATAAGGGCATTCCTCTGCTTTTTAAATCTCCCAGGTGGTGATACAGAAAGGGACTAAAATTTTACATTCCCAAACGATTTCTGGTGATTGTTTCAGCTGTTCAGGAACTTTAGGTTTGCTTAGAACGTCTCTCCGTTTAAAAAAGGTTGCTTGGAAAATTCTTGATAGCGGTTTTAGAATTTTAGTAGCCTTAGTTTATGGCCCGACTGTGTTAAACATGATATATTCGGTAGTAATGTGTTTTGCTACTATGTTCAAAAACTACTTTTCAAGGTTCCTTGAACTAAATGTTGTCAAGTAGTAGTCATGTCAACAGTGAGGAAACATCAAAAGCATGGCATTCTAACCTTTATTTCTTCTGCCATTATCTTATTGTTTGTATTCTGTATTCCACGTTTGACAGCTATTTTCACCACCAAACTCTTCTCCCAGAGCTTAACAATTGCCGCCGCCAACCCTTGATGATTCCGATTCCTCCCTTCAATGAAGTTTAGCAAGCTATAAGCAGGTGTTTGCTGCTGATAGGTAAAAGCTATGACAGGGAAAAGTGATAAGCATTCTGTCAAAAGCAGTACCTAGAGCAAAATGGCATGGAAGGTTCCTCGCTAACTTCCGCAAATTAGTCAGCTCTGCGTTGGTGAGCGTCGAACGCATTCCAGTTGGAAGGACCCTATATGGTGTTTTATAACCAGGGACGGTTTGAGGCAGCAAGTCGGCGTCCACAGGTAAAATACCGGTTCCCCACCAATCCACGAAACGAGGACCCAGCTCATCAAGCATCTGATTGAACTCTAGCTCTTCCTCTGTCATGTCTTCAGTATTCTGCATATTCAATCCGGACACATTTGCATGATTCACAGCTGAATTCTTCCCCTGATTATCACCCTCAGTAGGGCTGGAGGCGTCTGGTATGAACAGTGCACTGTCTTCCCCTTTCACTGGTGATGAGGCACCATCCAGAGTTTGGGATTTCACAGGCCTTTTGTAATTGCTCCCTCGGTAAACCACCATTACACTTCCAGACCTCCATATGACCAATCCTCCAGTGCGTCGCTGATCAATGCACACAAAAATCATGTAAGAAACCCATTTCTTGAAGACTCTAAATGAGGCTCAAATTGACCGCAATAAACAGGACAATGCAAGTTCAATTGCCACTACTGATCACTCAATTTAACAGTATTGATGGAGTAGCTGCCAGTGCCTTGTAATTTGATAACAGAGGACAGGGGGATGTATGGTGCACACCTCAACAAGCTCATGAGCAGTCTTCATGTCTTGCGCCAGGTCCTCGTGAAATTTGAGCCGGACCAGTTCCGATTTCCTCCAGGCGTCATGGATCTTCTCCGTGACGGCCTGCGTGACACCCGCCTTGGGCACAGTGACGCGGTCACGCAGAGTCATCCCCAGCCTGCGCAGCCGCCGCAGCTCCTCGTCCTCGATCGTGAGCTCGGCCAGCGTGGGCGCCTTGACCCGTCTCCGCTTGACACCATCCTCCTCGTCTTCCCTCCGCCCCGCCACGGCCTCCTCGTCCCGCTCCCACGGGAGGACGGCCTCGTCGAAGCTGGAGGCGGCGAATTGGCGGTCGGGCCGGGCCCAGCTGCGGTCGAGCAGGTCGCCGAGGCGCTCGTTCCCGTCGGGCGGGGCGGTGGCCGTGGAGGCGGAGGCGGAGGGCTCGTCGTCGTCGGTGCCGAGGCCGAGATTGCGGAGGCGGTGGACGATGCGGTCGATGGAGGTGGAGGGGACCGGGGCGGGGGGAGGCTGGGACGGGTCGGCGGGGGCCCACTTCTTCAGCCACGGAGAGCCGTTGCTGGGGGCGGCGGGTGGGGCCGTGCGGTTGCCGCCGGAGGAGGGCGAGGCGGCGGCGGCGGTGGAGGAGGGGCGGGAGGAGGAGAGGAGGCGGAGCGGGAGGAGGCGGAGGTGGGGGCGGGAGGAGAGGCGGAACGTGTGGTGGAGCGGGAGCTCGGAGAACGCCATGGAGGCGAAGGCGGGTAGCCCGGCGTCCTGGGGGTTTAGCACGGTGGCGCCATGGACGGATTGGGTGCGGGACTTGTGCGGGCGCGGGGTTTTGGGCTTGCTGGTGGCGGATAAGGGGGGACGGGATTTTTTATTCTTTTGCTCGTTTGAGTGTTATTAAATTTTCGTTGAGGTGTGTGTATCTTGGATGCGTTCTTCACTTCTTCTCAAAACTTTAGTTGTTGCTCATGAAACTGGGGTGAAATTTTAATCATCCTCGAATCATCTCTGATATTGTTACATCACATCAGCTCTCTTCTCCCAGTAGCTTGTTTTGCTTCTACAACTAATCTTAGCAACTTTGCTCTTAAACTCTTTCATGAATCGGGCTTTCAGAAAAGAAAAAAAATATTTTTTCTGACTTGTCAACAGTATAAATCGGAGTAGTCAAACTTCCAGATATGTCCTCGGTGCGAATCAGCAATCATATGTTGCTTGTATAAGTTTAACTTGCGCTGTGCAGACAAGAAGACTATATATAATCCTTTTTTTATTCAAAAAATAAGCAAGTGGTCACATATTAGCATCGGTGGAACGTGAAAGTTACTACCCAACTTATCCCCGAATCATACTCATACGCATAGACTAAGAAGCATGTTTACACATTCGCAAAAAAAGAAAAAGAAAAAAAGAAGAAGCATGTTTACACCCCCTCCCCAAAAGAAAAACTAAGAAGCATGTTTACCTAAAAAAAAACTACGAAGCATGTTTTATTACTGCATAAAGGCACACTCAGAATCTAAATCCGAAGGAAGTAACTCCCACCCACCATCCAGTCCCTCACACGTCACGACTGATCAGTAGCACCCAGTAAGCGACGCCGACGTGTGAGGCTGGATCATCCAATCTGGCTGCCAAGCAGGAGGCGCGCCACTCCCCACACCCAGAGCAGAAAGCCGGCGAGCGCGCCGTGGAAGGACGGCTGCTCGCTGACGACTGAGAACACCACCACTGACGCGCCGAGCAGCATGAGCAAAATCGGACTCGGAAGCTGGAGAGCGAGATCCCGCATCCCTGCCATCAATTATCTTGCTTCCTTTTTGTGTGGATGGATTATGATGCACCAAGTGCTCGTGCTTCTTCCCTTGAAGCAGGGGATGGGGGAAGCCGTATATATATAGGTGTTTTGTGGGTACGGACACCATTTCGCGCGTTGCACTTGAAAAAGACAGGGGTACGCGTCGGAAACTTGCAGGAAACTTCCCTCGTCCTTTTCATGCATGTCGATCGGACAGCGCCTGTTATTGACTGACGGCATGACGGCGATTGGGGGGGTGATTCCTTTGGAACGTCTCGCCTTTGTCAAATTGTCATCAGGTTATAAAATGGCTGGGACATCGTGGGCACCTTTTGAATCGTTGTCTTGTTTCGAACACGTCAGAAACGGTACTGGACGCTGAACTTAAAAGTTTAGAGATCCCCTCTGATTTCAATGAAAATGAGAAGCTTGCATCACCACGCTTCAAGCCCGACGCTCGCCCGCGTATGAATCCCTGATTCTTTTTGTTTCGAAGGCGAATCCTAATTCTAGTTAATTAATTGAAGAATATACGCGCGGCTTGCCTGCATTTGAACTAGCAAAAACGCTAGCGGCTTGCCTACATTGTTCATGCCCACAGACCGTTCAGGCCATCACAAAGCGTCTGCTTCAATTCATTCCCATTCTGAATGAAAGAATTGTTTGTCTTTGCTGAAAGGAACAGAGTTTCGTGACATTTGGTGTCAAAGCAATTCGCCACTTGGTGCCTAGCAGTGCAGCAGTGCTGACATAAGGAATGGAAATCATGGCTTTGACTTCCATAATGTATGTAGCACCTTTTGACTTCCATGAGTCTCCCGCTTTTTATCTTTTTAAACTTATGGCTTTGCTTTCTGCGTAGGACCTACACAAAGTTCACATCAAGCGCCAGGTCGCGCGGACTTCCATACAAGGTTTACATTATCATTGCTACCGTTCCAACCGATGCCCACCGGTTTCACCAGTTTTACTGGTTACCGCGGTAACCGGTCGGAAACCGAACAAAAATTCAAAAATCAAAATTTGAATTCAAAACATCGGTTACCGACCGGTTTCGTCGGTAACCGACCGGTTTTTCGTGAAAACCGACCGGTTTGATCGGTTTCACCGGTTTGACTGGAAATTGCGAAAAAGAGGCTAAAAATATAGGAATTTTTGGCATAATCTTTGCTAAATATTCTAAAAATACTTAGCCACAGATTAACAATATATAATTCATAAAAGATAGCACCAATTCACCTTATACAACATACCACAATTTATACGGAGTCCAACATAAATTGTTCGATACATAGTTTTTGACGAAATTTAAGATACAACATAGTTTTGAACGTAATACACGTAATTTTATGCACATCAACATACAACAATGGATACAAACATACATCTCAAGACCATATGACGTCGGATTGTGGATTGTTCATGGCGTTGTATTCATCAATTGACATGACTTCTATGTCCTGCCAAGTGCTCCTTGAACCTTGTGGCGCCATCACCCTTCCTCTCTAACTTGCAATACTTGCATAGAAATCCAGGAACCTTATTCTCACCATGCTCTCATACATTATCTTTTTCACGATCACCCATCATGCCTCCAAAAAAATCACATCCACAAATGCCATGTTCAGTAGATAGCGTAAGTGCAATGTACTCTTACTAACACAATTCACAATGCTCTACTGCTACATACAACCAATGCATAAGATTGCCAATTTCACAATCCCCTAAATTGCCTCTAAATTGCCTACGAACAAATTTTGATTGGATCATCTATTAAGAACACTACATTGCAGGTTGCAACACTAGATTGCACCTCTACAAGTCTACAATCTGCATCAATAAAATGTGAAACAAAAAATCAGAAGAAACCTTACCTTCCTCCGGCGCGCTCGGCGTCAAACCGGTCGGCTTCCACCGGTTACCGCGGAAGAAGCTCGGCTAACCGACCGATTTCTTCGGTTAGCCGAGGCCGCCGCCGCGCCTAGCCCGGTTCACAGCTGGACGAATCATCGGTTAACGAGTAACCGCTTCCAAACCGGCGGTTACCGGGACTGACGGCGCGGTTGCGGCTCGAATCGCGTTGGAACGGCGGCTCTCTCGACGCCCGCGAACTGGATCGGCGCGCGGTGCTGTGTTCGCTTGAGGGAAGCGACGATGTGGTCCTCTGCTGGGCGTTGGAGATAAGGTAAGGGGATAAGGTAAGTGTTATTTTCTTTTTTTTCTTCTTTTTTTGGCCCGTAAATCTTACGGCAATTATTTCACTGACCAAACGATCTAGTTTTTGTGAGCCGTTTCCACCAATGTGCTGCAAATTCCTTCTATTTTTTTTACATATTTTTTGTTTCAAATATTTTTCAAATTTTCAAAAAAAATTAAATTTCAAATCTCAAAACCGGCTTACCGGACTTACCGAGCCGGACCGGTAAGCCCGGTAATCGCGGTTACCGGCCGGTAACCGTCGGTTTCGTAAACCTTGCTTCCGTAGCCTGAAGGCTGCTGACCATTTGGACTCTGGTCTCTTCATGCGGGAAACATGCGACAGTAACATCGAAACGGGTCAGTTGCTTGGAAGAAAATGTACCGTGTCATTGTCCAGCGTGTTCGTCTCGCTGCTTTGCAGCCGCTGCTTTGCAGCAGCTACAGTGTTCGCAGTTATTTCTTCAGCAGCAGCTACAGTGTTTTCTGCAGCAGCTACAGTGTTCGCAGTTATTTTTCTGGAGCCGCAGCCGCAGCTGCAGCGAGACGAACAGGCTGGTCAAGCGTCCGTTTCCTTTCCTTTCGAACACTAGTGGAAGCTTATAAACAAGGTGTTGGTTGATGTCTTTGTTCCATGGCGGGCGCACCGTGCGGTTGAAAGTCCTTCCAACCTTCTTATCCAGGTGCACGTCAGTATCATAGTATATCAAAAGAAAGCGCGGCGGACGACGTGAGTGCCGGGTGAGGTCTATCAGATTGTGATATGTTGTTGGATCGTGATCCCGAAATGCGTTGCGTTCTGTGAATTGTGACGGCGCAGGGGTGATAGGAGGCAGCGGTGCAAAAAGGTCCGTGTTTCTTATGGTGGAAATCAGAACGCGTGTTGCCATTTGGTGCACTGACGGGTAGGCAAAGCGGAGGGCTTGGTTCCGAGAAGAGGGCCTCATTGAAGAATCAGAATGAAGAAATATACTGGGTTTCGTTGGGAGAGCTCTAGCTCCAAGATCTGTGCAAGAGTTGAGTTTCATGAATAAAATAGTGTTGTTTAACTATCTAGTTTAGCTCAAAACAGAAACAAAGATAGCTCAACAAAATACCCTAAATCTGCACATAACTCTAGCACCAAAAAGTTATATATACTTCACCAAACAAGCACATATGCCCACTCTTGGCCGCCGCCATCCCACCGCAAGTAGACTGGACCTAAGGTAGAAAGCAACTGCTAGAAGCTACCAAATTGTGCATCTCCATCACGTCGCTCAGTCCACAACGTAACATTTTGTCCTACTGATGATTACTTCATCACGGTTTTATATATAGTTCAAACCTTTTTTTAATAGATGATCAACACTTATCGTCACCTTTGAAGCCTGTCGATAGAATTAACTAGGATGTGATTAATTAGTCGTTATCACCATATAGTTTACTCCTGCATGCATATGCATATGCACAGAAAAGCATACACTTGTCAGCTCGATATTAGTTTGAGGATCTGATATGACAGACTGACGAAGCAAAGAAAAAAACAAACAAAACATGCAAAATGGTTTCAACCCCAACTGCAGTAAGCATAAGAGCCGGTGATTCGCCAATGAGTGAACCATGACACACGGTTGATGTGGACAGAAACTTATTAGAGATGCGTATTGGAGTTTTCCCTGCAGTCTGTAACGGTGTGCGTTTCTAGTGCTTTCGCTAAGTCGAGTGACGGATGTAAATATGGTACGTGGAACATATGATGGTAGATATGTGCTAAATGAATTACTAGATGTAGTAGTATCATATATGTGGTGTGTTTATTTTATTTTTTTGGCAGGATACCGCATGTTAACCATGTCGAACCATCTGACAAAAGACCACTGGGAAGAATATATGATTTTTCACGTAGAATGTCAGTACACTACGAGATACGTCCATACAAATTCCACGTACCAAGAAAAAGGAACTAAAGGATACTTAGTGAGGTATTACAAAATGGTGTGCCCCTCCTCTATGCTGGCCAGAATGGCCGGCGTGCCAGAAGCTCTACTTCGTAGCAGCATGTCTTCTTTGATGATGTGTACTACTTCTCCTGGCTGCTTTGCGACCTGTGTAAATACACGCCTGTTCCTCTCATTCCAAATATGCCAGGCCGTATAGATCATTACGGCCGCCTTGATACGCCTCTGCTCCTTTCCTATCCCCGACATGTGCTCTGTCCACCATTCCTGGATGGAAACTGTTGCCGTGCTCGGGGACTGAATCATGTCTCCCGCAACGATAGAGACTCCATCCCATACTTGTTTTGCATAGGAGCATCTGAGACATAAGTGTAGTGCGTTTTCTTGCTCTATGTGGCAAAGCGGACATATCGGATTACACGGCCAGTTCCTCTTGATTAGTTTATCTGCCGTCAGTATCTTCTCTTGCAGCACAAGCCACGCGAAGAATTTATGTTTCCCCTCCGTCAGTATCTTCTTTGTATTTGAACTCTATTCTACCTTAATGAAAAGGCAGTGCTCCTGCCTACTTTTCAAAAAAAAAAAAAAATTAACGTACCATGAAATCGCGCCGCGATCCAACTTATCTTGCACGATTGTAACGGTTCCATTTACATTTTAGATCACTGTCCTTTTGGCACATGCGAGTAACCAATGTGCCAACGACATTGCGATTGACAGCCAGTGAGAAGACATGTACGTTTAGGTTCGATTCCACAGGAGTGGGCGGCGGGCACATCAAATTGCCCGCGGGAAATAAGAATCCATGCAAGTCCTTTTGGCAAAATCAGGTCCCAATATGCCCCGAGATCGATCGTCGATCGACGCGTCCGTGCTTTCCTGCTTTTCGTCCGTAGCAGAAAAGGGCGGATACCACTTCACAGTATGTATTCTTTTCGTGATGAACTGACGTTACTGACCCAATCGGTGACGCGACACATATTCCAGCCTCCGATCGAATTACAGCTATGCACGATCGTATCATGTCTCCCTCCCTGTTTGTTTCTTCAAGAGGCCTTGTGTACCTGTGTTAGCTTCTTTCTTCATCATAAAAGAATCAGAATGCCAAGATCGGAGAACGCCATGTAAGCGGGAATGGTGGCGCCATGGATTGGGTGGGTGATTTGTGCGGGCGCGTGGGACGGTTTTTCTTTGGGGGGGGGGGGGGGGGAGCAAACGGGATATTTCTCCTCGGGAACAAATATCTGCTTGTTTGATACGATTCAATCTCTATTTGACTGTATGTAACATTTGCTTTAATCACAAAAAAAACACATTTGCTTGTTTGCTTAAGCGAATCATTGCCCTTGATTTGTCGGGGCTTTGTCAAACAGACTTGATTCAGTCATTGTGTGTATCGTATTCAGCTAACCAGATGTTACTGTTTTGATTTGAAATGGTAAACCTGAGCTATTCTATTCACTTTGCAAACGGTAGCACAGGTTGAAAAAGACCAGTGGTTGTTTTTTGCCCTAAAAAGGGAGCAGTGTGGTTTTATTCCACGATCACATGTTGGGCGGAAGACGAAATAGTACAGCAGATAGTGCAATACGGAAACTGGTGGGATCGAAAATTCAAGAGGAGTTTTAAGGTTCAAAATAATGGTCATTAATTTCTCAAAACTAATAGCCATTAGTTTAAGAGTAGTTTTGTAATTGCACTGTTAATTAAGAATTTATGTTTTATGATAACAAAGAAAAACATTAACCCTACCCTACTACTAATAATAAACAAATTATTTACTAGCTTAATACATGTCAAAGATTAATCATACTACTAATTTGATATTTTTATGAACACAAAATTATTTATTATAAGTTTGTCACTTTTATTTTTTCCAATATTACCCTCAATTTGATGAAATAATGGCCATTAGTAGTGAATTTCTGAGATCAGATTTACACCGTCGGATCAAACTAATACCCATTAGTTTTCAAAAACTAATGGCTATTATTTTGGATCGTAAAACTGCTCAAATTCGAAACACAAAGCAAGCGACCAACCATGGTAACCACCGTGACGCGGACCGGACCCTCACATGTCACGTTCCACAAGTAGCACTAGTGGCTGTGACATACATGTGAGAGTGAGACCATCACGTACACAACGAGCGAGGAACTACAGAGTAGCGGCAGTAATAATAACTGACGAAAGGGCGATCGCATCATCGATGCAGCCATGTGTAGGCTTTATTTGAGCGAAACTTTCCGCCGTGCGTGGGGATCAAGCCAGCGCCGGTGCCGGTGCCAGGTCTTGGTGAGCAGAGATGAAGCCCGTCAGCTTCCCCATGGCGCGCGGGCTCAGCCTCTGCCCGAAGCCGAACAGCAGGAGCGCCACCCCAAGGAGCCAGATCACGAAGCCGGCGAGCGCGTACCCGGCGTGCACGGCCGGCTCGGTGACGGCAGAAACCACCAACATCGACGCCCCGATCAGCATGACCGAAATGTCGCGAGCCGGACGCGGATTTGCCATCGATTATTGTTTGTGTCGGGTTGACAGGCACTGAGACTGAGAAGCGAGTGCTCCAGGTACAATGTGGCAGCGACGATTATATATGCATCGACGACGGAACTACCGAGACGCTCTTCGTTCAGCGTCGGCGTCGGCGCCAGCCGAACATGATCCGCGCGTGTCATGCTGTCACGCTAGGCGAGTCCTTTTCGAGGGAACCAATGCCGCGTCGTGATGTCATGCCAACGCGAGACCTTTTGGAACGAGTTGTACGTAATGTCATACGTTGGGTCGTCTCTCGTCTATTACTATAGTATAGCGTCTACGACAAATCTAAGTTAAGTAGCCTATAATATCCTGCTACTAGTACTCATCAAGAAGCTTTGGTAAGCCTACTGTGTCTCGTCTCTCGTGGGATTGGATTTGTTCAGGTACTGCTATAATTGCATTTGATTTTTTTTATATAATGGAAACTAATCAAGTTCTCGGCCTCTGCACAGCACGCAACCCGGTTTTTGTTTCTTTTTTGACAAATTATTACAAAATGATATCAATCATCCGATTGACCAGAGGAGCTAAAACAAATGTAAACAAATTATGGAGATTTGCATTTGATTCTGAAATCTGAATATGTCATCTCCAACGTTTCACGATTTTCCGATCTGGCCGCCGAGAAGGAAGCCAGTGGGCGCGGCGTGGACGGACGGTGGCTTGGCGACGAGCCGACGACGGCCTCCATCAGGGCAGCGGACCGCCATTGTTTTTTTCCTTATGATGTTATTGCTGTCCTGGAAAATCTGCACCGTGTCATTTTCCAGAGCGCCCGTTTCATATCCTTATCATGCTTAAACTAGATCCTGGTCTAAAAAAAAACCCATTAAACTAAGCCGGTTGACGACTTTGTTCCATGGCGGTCACATCGGTGCGGTTGAAAGGCCTTTGCTTCGGCCCTTGGCAGGCGCCTTTGGAATTGCTGCTTTTGTGTATCGTTTTGGAAACATCAGTGACAACGAAGTCATTCGTGCCTTCGTTTTCATGTACGTGCGGCGCGTCTAAGTATGATCCAAGATGTCCCCTGAGGTCTTTCCAAAAACAAGATGTCCCCTTTACCTTACCTGTGGACAAGTAGGATGAACCCAAGTTGCAATGAAAAAGTCAGGTTAGGTTCGTCAAAAAAAAAATAAAAAATACTGCTATATTTGCATTTGATCCTGAATAATGTCGTCTCCAACGTTTTCCGATTTGGCACCCAGACGGAGCCGCACCACGCCTAAGAACCAGAGCAGGTAGCTCGCGGGCGCGGCGTGGACGGCCGGTGGCTTGCCGACGACTGAGAACACAATCACCGACGTGTCGAGCAGCATGGCCAAAAAAATGACACGGTGGGATTGGGCGCGTCGTGCACCTCTGCCATCAATGTTTTTTTTTTTTTTGGATCTCTGCCATAAGTGTTGTGCCTCTGCTGTTTTCGTTCAGGAATTCAGCCGGCAGCAGAGTGGGCAGGACAGGAAGGGTGTCTTTCCAGGTAGCACTCGCTGGCGCATCGAGCTCCGAGGGCGCCCGCCGAGCAATGGCGAGAACGCACAGAGAGAACGCGTAGGATGAAGCACGCAGACCTCTGCTCTCTGCAGCAGGAGATTCCAATGGCCACCGGCCTGTGGCTTCTCAGGCGGCTCTGGTCCCCTCGTCCCCGACGCTCAGCCCGTCGTCGAGGAGAACGGCAGCGGAGGGAGGCAAGGCGGAATACCGCCCGCGTCGACTCGCCCGCACATGCGCCATCCAACGGTCGGGAGGGACCAGGGGTGGTCGCTATACGAAATAACGACCTCCCGGTCGCTATTTCATATAGCGACCACCCCTGGCCGGCGTCACGGACGAGAACCGCGCGGCCATGACCTCCGCCGCGAGCTCCAGAGGCTCTTACGGTCGCCTCCTGGCACATTCAACTCTTATGAGCGCTCTGAAACACACGCTGGCGCCCGTCGGCGCTCTGCCCACGGACGACGGCACCGTGCGTACGCGTTCAAAGAGTCCGAGAAGGCTACGGTCGGTGACGACAGCCTCAATCAGTTCGGCAGCTGCTGCCATTGTTTTATTTAGAGATGACGTCGTTGCTCTCCTGGAAGATCTGCATCGTGTCATCGTCCAGAGCGTCCGTTTCAGTGCTTAAACTAGTGCTGGTTGACGATTTTGTTCCATGGCGGCCGCACCGTGCTTAGGGTGTGTTCGGCGTTTTAGAGTCTAAAATTTAGAGGGGTTTAAACACAAAGAATCTTGTCTTAAATAAAGTTTAATTACAAAACTAACTGCAGAACCCCCCCTCTAAATCGCGAGACGAATTTAACGAGGGTAGTTAAGCCGTGATTAGACGATATTTACTGTAGCATCACTGTAGCAAAACATAGATTAATTAGGCTCATTAGATTCGTCTCGTAAAGATGTACCCATCTGTAAAAAGGTTTTGTCATTAGACTTTATTTAATACTCCTAAATAATAAGATTCTCTTTAGAGTTAAATTTTAGAGGGGTCTAAACGGTGAAACGAACACACCCTTAAACTAGTGCTGGTTGATGATTTTGTTCCATGGCGGCCGCACCGTGCTTAAACTAGAAAAAACCTTGCTTCGTTTGGCCCTTGGCTGGCGCCAGTGTAGTTGCTGCTTTTGTATCGTTTTGGAAGCGTCAAATGACAACGACGTCGCTCGTTATTTTTCTACCAGTGCCTTGGTTTCATGTCCATGCAGGTACGACGCGTCTAGGTATGATCCAAGATATCCCTATCCAGGGACTAGATTGGAATTAAGAACTACAGTACCATTTGCACGTCATTTTTCTTAAGAAAACGTAGCTGATGAATGGGGCCTATCGGATCGTCACCGGTTTTAGCCATGATCCCGAAATGGGTGGGTTTCTGTTTCGTTCATGGGGCAGGAAAGATGAGTTTAGGTGGGGATATTTTAGCATGTTTCGATGAAGTGAATTCTTGTGCAAGTTGCGGCTTAGCGTTCCCGTTAAAAAACTAAGATGCTCTTCTGAATCGACTTCTTGTTTGTTCGTGACTTATTAGTTGGAACACTAGCTTGTCAAACTTTACAACACTCAATCTGAGCGACAGTATAAACTTGTTTCAGATGTATTCTCCAACACGCAAGAGAATTTCTTTGTGCTAAGTAAATGAAAAGAAGCTGCACATTTGCACAGATGTTTCAGTTCTTGCCGTTGTTACTTCAGATAAGCTTTTTTTTTTTATAAAAAAAAATTCCAGGGTTTTCCCACTTCCATATCAGGAGAAACATGGACCGTTCTTTTCGCTTTCCATTTCTATTCATGCGACCTGATTTCTTTTTCTTTTTTTCTTTGGGGAAATTACTCACGCGACCTGATTTCGGTGAAACATGGACCGTTCTGTTCGCTTTCCATTTCTATTCATGCGACCTGATTTCTTTTTCTTTGGGAAAATTACTGACGCGACCTGATTTCGAATTTTCGGTAAAGTGAAACATAGACTGTTCACTTTGCATTCAGTCACAAATTAAAGCTGCAGGAAGCAGGGAACAGCGATTAACACAATGGAATTATCCAATTTATTCCACAATCACATGCATAACAACATAGATTTGTAGTGGCCAAACTCAGCATCGAAATGCAGACCAAGCGACTGACTCATACAGACCAAACCGACAGTGATGCCCACCATCGCATGTCACGGCCCCCAAGTTGTGCCGGTGGAGTGACATGTGAGACTGGAGTATCATCACGTACACACAACGATAAACTGGAAGTAGTACATAGTAGTAGTAGCAGCAGCCGTAGCACAAGGACGACGAACAATTATCATCTAATACGGTGACAATTCCATGCCATGTAGAGGTTCACCTGGCCGCAGTATTTCGCCGAGCCGGCCGGGCTGCATGAGGATTAAGCCGGTGACGGCTCTTCGGCTTCTCCGCCGCTGACATATGCAGTTGTTGACTCAAGCTCTCCCGGGAACGGCGGGCGCTGCCTGATCTGACCGAACAGCAGAAGGCGAGCCATTCCCAGGAGCCAGACCAGGAATCCGGCGAGCGCGTAACCGGCGTGGACGGGCGGCGTGCTGACAACGAACAACACCACCATCGACGCGCCGAGCAGCGCGAGGAAACGGTGGGTGCCCGGGCGGTCAAGAACTGGGCGTCGGAGCTGGAGAGGAAGATCCTGCGCCCCTGTCATCGACTTCTTCTGTTTTCCCTTTCGAAAGAGGCAAGTGCAAGGCGAGTTCAGCCAGTGGTGGCGTGCGAGCTGGTGTTCTGGCGGTTGAGGTCGTCCAGTTTATAGTAGTGCTATCGTGATAATCAGATTTGGCATCCACGAAGCTTCCTGTTCGTTTGAAAAGGAAACTTCCCGATTGACGCAGGTTCGAACCAGTTATGAAGGCAGTACGGCACGTCCTTTTCATTCCAAACGACCGAGCAATTACCTTATCGGCCATAATATATGGCTTCCGGTTGCATGATGAAATTGCGCTTTATGTCCATCTTCTCTCGTTTGATTTTGTGTGTACACCTTGCTCTTTCACGTGGCTGGCCCGTATCAGCTAGTCCAATTTGATTGACCATCTTAGGGTCGCCTTGAAAGTGTTGTTATACTCGATCCAAGAGAACTGATACTGTGATTATAATCTGGAAATTTTCAGTGCAAAAGAATATTCAGTGCAATGGTGCAAATAATCATTTGGGGCCGTAGGATCGGGATCCAACCATCCAGAGTCACGCGGGTTCCCCCTTCATCCTACCTTTACACGTTTACAGTTATAACCCTCAACAAAAAATACAATTTCATACGAAGAAGTCCCTGCACGGTTCCTCCTTCCTCATCGATATGGCTTCTTCCTTCATCGATCTCTTCTGTGTTCGTCCTTCCAGAATACTGGCCGGAGGCATTCACGATCTTGGGCAATGGAATGGGCCGTCGAAACGAGATGACGTCTATGGAGGAAGGGATTGAAGGATCGCAGATGGCACCCACCGCCACAATCGCCGGTGCGAGGGCTAATTGCCGGATGAATTGCCTCGCCGTCCGTTCCCGGAGTCCCGTTCGAGTCAGCATCCATGCAATTTTCATTCATCTACACCGTTCGTGGGTTCCCTATCTGTGACACGTTCGCGGCAGCGTCATTCCCTGCCGCCCCGTCCACACCCAGGCCCTCGCCGGTGTGCTTCTCTGCCCATATCTGCTCCGCAATGTCCTGATTCAGTTCAATACCATGGCATCTTGATCTCTCGATCACACTAAATCTATTATCTTAGTATTTGAAGAGAAAAAGAAACCACCACGTTCGTTCTCAAGGCCACAAAATTACCACATTAATCAGAAAAAAGAAAAACTATGAACCGTTGGATTTAATGAACATCTAACGGTCTAACGTTCGTTCTCAAGGCCACGAAATTACCACATTAATCAGAAAAAAGAAAAGCTATGAACCGTTGGATTTAATGAACATCTAACGGTCTAGATTAAAATGAGAGTCCATGTCATAATCATAGAGAAAAAGATACTGCCGGAATACAAACGTTATTTCTAATATAAAAAGGAAAGTGACTTAACGTTCTTATTGTCCTAAGCATGCACGGCTTGAAGTTCCGATCAAAAGAAGCATGCACGTTTCCCAGGGAAAGGAGAGAAACGTAGTGCTGTCAGAGCTTAATTGTTAGGCGACACAGTGAGCAATAGTTAATCTCGGCGGGACCAAAGAAGTGACAAAGCTTAAACCATGGAAGAGAGAAAATAGATGAGTAAAGAACATCGAGGTTTGCCTGACGGGCGACATACTTGAGCAACGGCTTGAGGGATTGAAAAGCACAAATTTCGGCAGAAGGTCTTCATGGGTGGAGAATAAATTCTGAGGCATTATATTAATCGGCTAGATCGATCAACCATTGCGTTGCCGCCGGAGGCCGGTTGTTGATCTCACTGATCCAGATCGCGAGTGGATCCTCAGCCGGGGAATAATCTTGCCAGAACAAAATACAACAGACACGCGCCCCATGCACGTACGTGCCCTTCGAAGCCGCCTCTTCACGCGTCGACGACCGCGTGTCCGGCCTCGGTGCGCATGGGCGTATCTCTCGGGCCATCGACCTCGACGTTCGAGCTCCAGACTCAGGCCGAGAAAAACGTTGTCCTCGCTTGAAGGGCTACCTCCCAAATTTTACTAGAAAGAAAAGAAGAAGGAATGTTTGTACAGCTAGGTGTGGAGACAAATAAATGGTGGCGGCACGTACGTACACAAATCATTGAATTGTGCAGACAAAAGATGTTCATCGATCCCAACTGATCTACCAGGCGTAAAAAGACCGGTCCTGCACCTTGCCGCTCGCCCATAAAGACGAACAAATTGATATTGTACACGCGGTGTCACCCTATGTTCACTATCGCGAACGCACCCCGGACTCCCGACTCCACCCTTCCCGGGGTATCTGAAAACATTGAGACCCTCTGTTTCTCACATGCACGTGCTGATGCGGACAGCGGCAAGGTCATGGTTAATGAGCACGGGCAAGGTCGCACCGGCTGCTCTAGCAAAGTTGAATGGGCCGCAGAAGGGGCGGAGCCAGGCCTCTTTATCCAGATCAGCCAACCCTGATTTTTTTTTTCTTTTTTTGCAAAATCCGTGCTAATCATTCAGGTGCAGCTGTATAGCCATATTGACGGCATGGTAAAGATCTTGACAACCCTGACATTATTGAGATCTTGCTTGGCCCCTAGCCTGCAGCTTTGCAGGGCTACGAATAGCAGCGCACACAACATGATACATATGCCTTCCGGATATAAATGATACATATGCAAGTATTGGAGGAGAGCTCTCGAAGGTGTCGCATGTCAAAGGTATTTTCAAACATGGAGTTGCTAACATGTCTATGATGGCAAAGCAGCTGAAGGACGAGGGCTCACTAGCAGCAGGAATAGCGATAATAACATCACAAGTTTTTGGCAGCTTATGATAAATCATTTATATTGGCGTGTATGCATCCTAAAATTTAGGTCAGTCTAAGTGGCTCTTTCATTTACAATTAATTAGATGTCACATAAAAAATAGTTACATGGTAAGAAATTACTATGATAGAGAGAGGAGATGCCTTTCATTCATATAAAAAGTTGTGTGCACCGTTTCGAACACGATGAGGGTCTTCCCTTTGTCCTCAGCCAACAATTGAGAGCCACCTAACAATAATTTCATTTCACATAACTAAAAGATGTAAAGTTTAATTTCACATAACAAGATCATAAAGTTGGCGTGCCACTATTGGGAACTATGTGCCACTATTGGGAACTATGAGATGAACGTGTCCATTAAGATGGACGTGTCCAAGCATGTTTGAAATTTTAGCTTTAGGCACAAGATTTAAGCAGAGATGGAAAAGGTGGATGCACAAAAAACAAGGGGAGAGAAAAGAAATAGAGATGAAATGGAATGAGAGGAAGTTGAAAAACTGGAGGATAGAATGACAAATAAAATGGGACTGTGGGAGTAAACATTGATTTGCATGCACCAAGTGGACAACATATCGTCATTTTTCAACTCAATTTTCTTATTTTTAGGATCAAGAATAACAATACATAATCAATGTCAATATTGTGTGTATTTTCCAAAATTCATCAATGTGAACGATTAACAATTACCAACTAATAAGAAAAAGGACAAATCTACAGTGATTTGTAAATATATTCCAAAGAGACATAGACTTGAAACTATTTATGCGCTGGAGAGTGTATTTTTTCTTTGTTGCTGAAGCAATTTATAAAGCATAAGCAGGGAAATGAAGGGGCATATATTACTGGAATGCGATCGTAGGTACATGCAAAGAAGTGACTAGGAGAATCGTATTTGCTAAGAAATGATCACTGAGGTTTGGATGTATGACAATCCTATAGCATGTTTTGGCTCACCTATCCCGGAGAGCCATGCAATCATGGAGTGTCTAATCCCAACCAACTAAATTATCAAATTATCAAAGTTTTGAAATTGACATGCACAAGGTACATAATTTAGACGGATATTAACTTGGATCAAATTATGTGATTTTTTGTTAAAAAATAAAAAGCATACCAGCACGGTCGTTTCTAGCCGCGCTATCAGCGCGGGCCCCCTTGCTAGTTCTGGTCTAAAAGACTAACTTCTCCGTTTACAATTTGATCGTGCAAATAAACAACAGAACTCACTAATTTCAACGACACCCATGTGGTCGAGCTGATACTACAAGAAGAATCATTCTGATATGCTTCAAGAATGGAGGAGGTTGACGTTAGAACTCATCTACAGAGATCCAATTTTCAAACCACCGGTGTGCAGGCTGACGTTTTACATCGGCAGGGGCGGCACAGGGCCCCAATGACAGCAGCGGCGCAAGGTTTTAGCAAGATCAAGCTGCAGGTGTGTTGCTGCGCAGGGACCCATTATTGGCACTCGAGCAGGCCTGATTGCCGGAGTTGGGGACGGGCCCAAGGTCGACAGGCGGCGGCGGCACATGCCTTGGCGTTTGCGGCGGATTAACCGACCAACTAAGAAATAAAAAATAAATAAATAATGGAGGATAAGAGTATGGCCAGGCCCAGGGATGGCACAAGGAGGATCCATAGCCACCGTCGTGAGACCTTGTACAGATCGCGGCCAATTTTCTGGAAGAACAAACAAGAGAGATCGATGAGGATGGAGGAACCGTGCATGGACTGTTTCGTGAGAAACTGTGTTTTCGTTAAGGTTATCTGTAAATATGTAAGAGGGGGATGGAGATGGGAACCGGCGTGACCCTGGATGGTTGGATCCCAATCCTACGGCCCCAAATGATTATTTGCACCATTGCACTGAATATTCTTTTGCACTGAAAATTTCCCCGAGATGTGAATAGCTCAACGCATCGCAAGGAGGACGAATCTGAAGTTCTGAATGCCGCAGGGCTATGCCACGCACGCACAAAAGTCGACTCACGGTCGCGGATGGTGGCGTCGTTTTCAAAGGATGAGTCACACACACTGACTAGCACACGTCGTCTTCGAGAAGGAACAAAGCACAGATTGTCGATGGCTAACGACTTCGCATGGCGCCCTATTGGATGACCTTGGATTGAGTAGGAGTACGGTGGGATTGGGCGCGACAGCTGGAGTCGGAGCTCCTGCCCGGCTGAACCCCATCCATCGCCCATCAGCGCTGCATGCGCCTCTGCTGTTTTCGTTCAGGAATTCAGCGGGCAGCGGAGTGGGCTGGACAGGGAGGGTGTCTTTTCAGGTAGCACTCGATTGCGCATCGAGCTCCGAGGGGCGCGCGCCGAGCAATGGCGAGAACGCGCAGGACGAAGCACGCAGACCTCTGCTCTCTATAGCAGGCGATTCCAATGGCCACCGTCCTGTGGCTTCTCGGGCGGCGGCGCGGTGCGCTGCTCCGGTCCCCGAGACACCGGCGCTCAGCCCGTCGTCGAGGAGAACGGCAGGGGAGCGAGGCGGAAAGGATCCCGCTTCCGCCTACGTCGATCTCGCCCGCACAGGTCCCATCCAACGGTCGGGAGAGAGACCAGGGGTGGTCGCTATTCGAAATAACGACCGGGCAGTCGTTATTTCAAATAGCGACCACCCCCGGGCCGGAGTGACGGACGACAACCGCGCGGCCATGGCCTCCGCCGCGACCTCCAGCGGCTCTTCTCGCTCGCGTTCCGGCACCGTCAACCGCCAAGAGCTTCTCCGCAAGCGCGGGCGGTTTGGAACACACGCTGACGCACATCTTGGACGGATGGGTCTCCCGCCGTGCCCCTGCCGCCGGTACACTGCGACGGCGAGGTGGTCGCCGGTGCACTCGATCGGGCGGAAGCGGCGGCTCGTCGGTGTTGCGGAAGGGGGAGTAGTTGTGGTAGGATTCTGCCCCGGCGGGGCGCGCGATGCGGTAGCCGAGCGCATGTGCCCGCCGCCGCGGAGCGCGAGCGCGGCCACGCGGAGGCCGGCGGCCTAGCCCATCGCGAGCAGGAGGACCAGGCAAGGCAGGGAGAAGGCCGCGAAACAGCGCAGACGCCACCTCCATGGTCGATCGATCAATGGATGGATGAGGGGTTGCCGCTGTTGTTGTCTGGAGCTGGAACGAGACGATCCGTGCGTGCGCAACTTGTGGGTAGTCGTCGACGGGACGGCGAGCTGGGTGCTCTGGTCTGCTCTGTTCTGCTCTGCTCACTCGCGCGCGATGCTGCTCGAGCCGTGCGCCGTTTTAAAGGGACGCGAACGCCTTCATGAGCGTGGCGTAGCTCATCGCGGACGGCGCGATGCCCCGTGACCGCATCTTCTCGTTGAAAAGAGCCAGCGCGGCCGTGGTGTCGTCCGTGAGCACGCACCCGTCCAAGATGTGCGCGGCGTGGGGCGAGGCAGAATCGCACTTGCCCGATAACTTGTTCTGCTTCTACGTCTCTTTCTTTCATCTGAGCCCTTCAAATCTTGAGACACTGTCAATAGTGTAAACTAGTGCAGTTCTAGACCAAGATTTTGTCTTAGCTTCCAGATGTTAATGAATCTAGGATACTCAATTTGCATCACAAAGGCCGAAACTAGTGGATTTATTCCGCAATCATATGCTCGAGTTTATTCCAAGCTCGTGGAATCAAAAGGCGTAGCGAACGACCGACTCACGGCTACGCGGACCCCGGAACCTCACAAAATAGCACTGCAGCAGCAACTACAAAGTAGTACTAGTAACCCTGTGCTGGTTAATAATCAGATTGCAGAATTTCGCAATGCCGGAGAATCAGGCCGGCGCTGGGTATTGATCCACGACCACGGCGATATTTGCAGCTCCTGCGGCAAACGCTTCCGGGAGCAGCGGACGCTGCCTGACCTGGCCACCGAACAGCACACACGCCGCGCCCACGAGCCACAGCAGGAAGCCCGCGAGCGCGGCGTGGACGGACGGCTCGCCGAAGACGGAGAACACCACCACCGATGCGCCGAGCAGGATGAGAAGATGGCAGGAAGCGTCGCGGCGCGAAGCTGGGCGAGGAAGCTGGGGAGGGAGCTCCTGCGGCCTTGCCATCGGTCGGTCGCGTGAGTGGTGTGCTGGGATCGGCGCTTGTGTTCTCTCGTCCGGGTCACCTTGTACAATGCGCCCGTGTCGATTTATAGGGGCAGCAGCAGCCTCAGGGCTTGGCTGCCGCACCCTTCCCCAAGCCTGTGTTCTGAGTCATTGTCAGGTGGCCAGGTCGTGTGAGGTGAGGTGAGATGATGTCGTTGCTTGCTGAGGAAAATGTGCCGTGTCATTGTCAAGCGTCCATTTCAGTTTATAAACAAGTGCGTTCAGAAAAAAATAAGCTTATAAACAAGCTTCGGTTGATGACTTTGTTCCATGGCCGGTGCTGGTGGGGGCTGCTGTTCTTGTCTCTTTATGGAAGCACCAGTGCTACCCACATCGCCGGTAATTATTCAGCCATTTGCCTTAATTTTTTTACTGCTTTGGTTCCATGTGTTTTAGTGTTTACGATGCGCCTAAGCATGGTCTAAAAGATATATATATATCCTTCAAACCTTCTTATCAAGAAGTACGTCAGTTTCATGAGAAAGCGCGAGTGCCGGGTGGGGCCTATCAGATTGTGATATGTTGTTGGATCGTGATCCCCCGTTGCGTTCTGTGAATTGGTGGTGGCGGCAGGAGAGAGGAGGCGGTGCAAAAGGGTCTATGTGCTCTTATCCTGGAATCAGAACGGCGTGTTACAACTTGGGTGCGCGGTCGGGTAGGCAAAAGGGTTCCGAGCAGAGGGCTTTGTGTTCTCACTTCTTCCTTCATGCAGCAAGCTGTACAGTTCACGTAACAGTTGCCGCCTGCCGGTCCGAGCTTCATGTTTGATCCCAGCAAATAGTTAGAGCATCTCCAGCAGCATTGTCAAATTAAATTGTTATACCTAAAAACTACCAGAAAGCTTAAATTTTATCGAAAAACTGTTCTAGCAGATGACCTATATGGATTGCTATACCTAAAATTTTTAGACTATAGCCTAAATTTCTCTCTCCTTAACTTAAATATAGCAACGCGCTGCCGGATTGCTAAAACACGCGACGCGTGCGCGCGAAAAGCCAACCACCCCGCACGCGACATTTCCGCTCGCCCGCCGCGTTGCTCGCGCCGCCGCTAGTCGCCCACCCCTTCCGAATCCGGACGCAGTCGCCTCCACAGACGGCCCCGGCAAGGTCCCCGCGCCGCCGCCTGCTCCTGTCTGCACTCCCTCCCCATCCCCAAAACGCGCGACAAGCCGCAGCCGCGTCTTCCCCCGCTTCTCCTCCCTGAGCACCAACCGCGTCCGGGGGAGAACGGGGCCAGCGTCAAGGGCGCCCGCGCCCACGCTACGCTTCGCAGCTGCGCTGGGCGAGCCTGCGCCCTTTGGCCTCCATGGCCAAGCCCACGATGTGCCTCATCGCGCCGCGCCGACGGAGATTGACGTCGAGGGCAACGGATTCGGGGGCGTGAATCTTCAATTCCGGTCAGAGGGTAGAAGAGGAGTATGCGTCGGAGCTCGAGGTGGAGCCTGGAGATGGGGCGGTGACGCGATTTGGTGAGGATGGCCGGCGATCAACCGCGCGGTGAGGATTTGCCATGGCCTTGAGCTTTTGCGAAAAAGCCCTTGGAAAAGCTTGTAATTTTTCGTATTATTTCTGTGTCTTGGCGTTTTTAAGGAAAACCCCTCAACGGTTACATGTATTTACAGAAAGGTTTATAGGTATCCTGTTTTAGCAATTCTACTGGAGAGGAGAACACAAATTGTTGCCAAATCTTCTCTCTCCTATACCTAAACTCCATTTTAGCAACACTGCTAGAGATGCTCTTACTCCATGGATTGGGCTAACTGTTTCATGGGTTATTGTGAAAATTAGCTTGACGAAACTGGAATGGGCATCAGCTTCTGAATATAATTAAAAATCTTGTGTGTGTTTTTTTGTTTTGGTTTATTCTTGCCGTACCAGTGGTACCACTTGCTTGTACTTCACCGGAGCAATATCTCAAGCTCTTTTTTGACGTGGTCTCTTTTCTTCTTAAAATAAAACACTCACTTTGACTTGTAAGTAGTATAAACTTCAGATGTTTAGTCCTTTAGTTTGCTGTGGGTGTGTGTACCTACCCAACTCGTACTAGCAAATAGGGTATTACTTTGAAAAGTTGTACCTCAATGCATTCAGTCAGAGTTTCAAATAGGCTACATGAGGATGAGGCCAAGGAAACTGCGATGCAATGGAACTGTCGAGTTTATTCCACAATCATAATTAACAGCACACAATGTAGTAGCCAAACTCGTGGAATGGAAATACGACTCACTGAAACGCTTTGGCGCCCATCCTCACGTCACGACTCACAATGACGTAGTACAAGTAGCACCGGTGCTGCGGTGCATCATCACATATATAGGCACAACAACAGATCACTAGTACGATCTAAAATACTATTACCTCCGAGGTACGTAGTAGGTGATAATATATTCCATGCATGGATGTAGCCATGACATGTTTCATCGATCCGCGCTCAGCTTGCGGCCGTGCCGAGGGCTGCTAAGCCTCTGCCGGCACCGGGTCGTGACGGCCGAAGATGAACTGCATCAGCTTATCCGCGGCGAGATTGGCAGCTGCTGCCCCAAACAATTTCGGGAAGAACAGCGGGAGCTGCTGCTCTATCTGGACAAACAGAAATATGCGCGCCACGCCGACGAGCCAGAGCAGGAAGCCGGCCAGCGCGTACCCGGCGTGGACGGGCGGCTTGCCGACGGCAGAGAGCACCACCACCGACGCGCCGAGCAGTGCGAGAAAATGGTAGCGGCCGTCGCGTCGTGGAACCGGCGGCACGAGCTCCTGCACTCCCGCCATCGAGTTTGCAGAGTGGAACCAACGTTCGCGTTTGCCCGAGTGCGGGTGTTGCGGCATCGCCGTGTGACCTATTGATTATATAGGCGGCGTCCCCGGCCCCCTTTAATATGGATCGAATATATCACTCAATCTCTCTTTTCCGAAGGGACGAGGGAATCATGTTCTCTAGCCCTTATTCGATCTTTCCACACCTTGAAATGCGCCATTCTCATGCACTTTGTTGAGTCGACAAGCTCCCGCTCCAGGGGCTAGGGGGACGACATTTTGTGCCAGGTTAACTTTTGTGAGGCCCTTGTGGTTGCCGCGCGGTTTCTTGCACTTGCATCGACTGCACACTCGCACTGCTTGTTCTAGCACTGCAATCTCGTGTAATTTTCAATGGCCGTGTTGCACCGAGGCGCCTGGACTACACTTCTAAGATTACAAACGAGATTCTACCTGGAGCTAATTAATATTTTTCATTAATAAAGGGAAAAAGAAATAATGACCAAATAAACACATAAATCCGAGTGTAAGGGAACTCAAACCTGGCAGTAGGAGGTGCACACCCACACCTCAACCTCCTGATCAACCGAGACAACCTCGGTTCCTTCGACTACGCTTCTAATACTGTGTTATTTGAGCTCTTCTCAATTTCTTATGTGTTATGTCCTTTCCAGGATACTGCGGCGAGGCGAAGGGACTCGAATATCACTTTTTGAAGAGAAGAGGCAGGTGCTCTGCCCATGCATTCAGTAGGAGAGAGAGAAAAACAGTCTTGTAAGGGAATCGAATATCATTATATAACTGTTTTTGTGCTTGCAGCATTATCCTGAAAAAAGGTCGAATACTGGTAATTTTCAAGGGACGTTTCATGGAAATGGAGACGTGCTCCCCTCTGAAGAAAGCGCCCAATCCGATCTTTAAGTAGGTAGCAAACGTGGAGGTGGAGAGGAGCAGTATGGTGTAAAAGCGAATGGAACAGAAAGAAAGGTTTGGGGTTCGTTTCTTCAAGCGGCAAGCAAAACTGCAAAAGAATCTAGGAGACAGCTTTCCAACGAGCCATATCTGGCCTGCGCCAAAAACTACCAGCCACTTTATTTTTCAAACAAGAAGACGAAGACGACAACCAACTGGACCTTTCAGCTTACGTTTGGGTTGAGATCGTGCTCCTCCGCACCATTTCGAAACGAAATATTTTCTATCCTCTTGAGTAAATTCCTCAGAACTATATCTTGGGCAAAACTTTCACAAAACTACATATTTAAGCTACAACTTCAATAAACTACACATTTTGAGCAGAATTCATAGCAGAACTGAAGATTTTAGAGATGTTCTTCCCAAATTTCTAGTGGACCCAATCATCATGTTTAGGAGCAACACCTCTAAATATGTAGCTTTCTGATAAATTAAACATGAAATCTGTAACTTTATGAAGTTGTGGCTTAAATATGTAGTTTTGTCCTAGTATGTGTAGTTTTTGGAAATTTACTCTACAAATATCACAGATCATGGTTGTGAATTGGAAACAGGGGGCAGATATCTTCTATCAATGCACAACAAATATGACACTGTCTCTATTTTACCAGGCTTCCAGACATCATAGTGATTCGAGTATAGCTCCTCGCTGATGGTTACACCATCAGTGGACGGGAGCTACTACCTAGTTTCCCATCAGAAAAGAAAAAAAAACAGATACTGAACCGATACGAGGCAAAATTAACATTTGCTTTACACTATCCAGACCGAAATAACTATACAAGATCAGTCTGTCTTCCACACCACAAAAGGGCCCTTCTTTTGATGCTCACACAGCCGAAGCTTGTTCATTGCTCGCCCCATCATCGCCATTGCTGCGATGCTCGGGAACTGACCTCCAAGTTCTTCGGATGCCTGACCAGGCTTGGTTGCTTGCCTTCGCTGATCTGGGTCTCCATGGAAAACCGGAGTGCCACCCTCGCACCATCTTCCTATCCAATAATTCATACTTTTTGCTGGAACATACGTTCTTTGGTCGTCCTGTAGTTCAATCCCTTCACCCGATACCTTGTCCTCCTTAATGTGGTCGATCACTTCTTCATTATTGCAACGTAGCGCCATGTGGTTTGTTTCTGCCAATGGAGAGCCTCCTCCAACATTTGGCCTCTTGGAACTAGGAATTTTAGGATCCAATACATCAAGATGCAGGCGCTTGAGCCATCTATCACTTGGCTCAGCACCAACTGGTGGTTGAACTATACCAACGGAAAATGGATTTCTCATTCTACTCATCTGGAATAGCATGAGATCGAGATTCGTTGTTCCTGTTGCAGGCATGCACGATTGTTTACTGGCAATAGTTGCTTTGGATGAAACATCGTGATGCTCATTCGCAATATGGGATTCATTTTCTTTACTGTCTGAATCTCTTCTTGCAGGTGGAGTTGCCAGCCGCTCAGCTTTTGCTTCATTTGGGCAAACATGGTCCTGTATTACGGTTGTTGGTAATGACAAAATCAGTACAATGATTTATTAACTACTACAGGTCCATAATTAACGAGAACATGACAGTATGAAAGCCATAAGCACTAAAACAAAGTTGAGTAGATGATCATGCAGACAATAGCAACAACGTATATGGGCACTGAGCTAAATCCAATTGCATGAGCGTAGGTGGGAAATATCTGTCACAAATGACCTAAGCCATAACCACTAAACACAAAGTTGAGTTGATGATCATGCAGATAATTGCGTTCATGACAACAAAATCTGCCCTTTGAAGTATGTTTGCATTAGCATGTACATGCAGAACATAAAACATTACACTGCATTTTTTTTGGCAGTTAAGTGTGCTAGGTACTGTGGAATAATACTAAAAGGAGTTTTAAGCTACATTTTACAAATATCAAGCTACCCAAGTTACTTAAGAAACATTATTCTATGCATAAGACATGAGATCAGATTGATGCGAACACTGATACCTTCTGTGCCAGAGAAGAAGCAATGCCTGCAAACGTCCAGAGAAAGAATATGAGACTCTGATGACAGTAACACTGAAGAGAAGTAAAAGGACAAGATATTTCATTCAAACGTCACTAGCAAGGATAAGTCCCTCACCTGCCGAGGATTTTGACACAACAAGAGTATCACTGTACAATGTTTCAGTTCTAGCTGAGGACTGGTTCTGCGTTCCGAATAGACGACTCCCGATATTTGTGCCATACATGCAAACATCAAAACCATTTCCTGAAGACACTGAATTCTTGGGACATGCACTTTTAGACTGGGAAACTGTTGTTAGCATTTCATATAAACAGGGTCCTTTTCGTTTACAAGAACCGGTGGATTTTTGTGTTGACTCTTTTCTCTGTGTTTCCAGATGCTGCCGCTCACAGGGTAACGAAGAAACGGCCTTGCCATGAGATTTAAAGGTACCCTGAAAAGTTTCACCGCCCTGCTTGCTGTTGTAGGAACAATCTGTTGGTTCCTTCTGATATTCTGTGCCAAGTACAGGTGCACAAAATATGTCCCCAGAAGCATCTTGTTGTCTATAGACAGCAGATCTTCTTGACTTTTGATAGTTGAAGGCACTTACAGCAATTTGATCCTTGTTGTTTCCTGCAAAATGGAACTTTTTCCCACTAGACGCAAAGGGGAGCCCATGCCGCGAATTTGCAACATAGTGGCTTATATGCTGCTCGTCTATTTGACAATCTGATGAGTTATTATCCTTGCTGCACGAGCATGACATTGTATCTGATAAATGCCCTTTCAATTTTTGGCCAGAAGGATCAGAACCGAGGCCAGCAGGACCTTCTAGGTGAGATACAATGCCTTCGGGAGGTTTATGTATGTCCATGTTCTCATCACTTATTCGATGAGAGTGCATCATATATTCCTGCGATGACAATGCCATCGCATGAGGTGCAGGATCAAGTGAAGATCTTCGTTTTGGGTTGAGTATATTGTCAATTTTTGGGTTAATTTCAAACATAGGAAAGTGACTCCAGTCTGAACTCAGATTGTCTGATCTCCCAAGATTCTGAAAATCTAATGGTAACCCTGAAAGCTTGCGAACCGAAAATGTTTCTGACACTACTGCCCTGCCATGTAAATGCACATCTTTCTTCTTCATACATCTTACAAAGGACTCATCACCATGTTCATTACTCTTTGGCCCCAATTCTTTGCTTATATCATGTACCAAACCCCTCGTATTGGAACTGAATTGACGGGAATGCTGCACAGAGGCACTTCTGCGGTTTACTCCAACCATGAGCTTTTCAGCTACTGTGGACTTCATGAATTCAGAAGGTAGAACCCCAGTGTCATTTGCACTAGTGCCATTGGTGAGATCCTCCAAGCAGTTGCAATTACTGTCATTTTGAGGCTCTGCACTGCTGCTTGCTCTGGTCCACCGTGCCATCCACATGTAATTCTTCTGTTGAGGTGACTCTAGAGGAACGTTCTTGGTCAAGAGAATTTGAATTTCTTCCTTATCATATCTACTCCCAACACGGTCTGACATGATCAAAGTATAGAATCCAAGTTACCTTTCCTTACAAGCTTCAAATGCTAGTTGACAAAGGGTCTGTCAGAAGATGCAAAATACAAAAAATTATACATAGTCCTTGAAGTGCTGACCCAAAAACAATTTTGTTTTTTTGCCATGCTTCCAGTAATTAAGTAAATATAAAAAGCGTAAGAATTGCCACTAGAGTTTTATTTACACAACTGTATTTGCAAAATTCTAGCATCAGCGATATTGAGGAATGTGTGGAAGGAGGAATATCATGGCCCCATAGGAAGTTTTTCATCTCAAAGAGATAATTCAGTAGCTCCTAGTAGTGCTAGGTGCATGGCCGTATCACACGTACTCGTCAGACATCAGTGTCATTATAAGCATATATCTCATCTTTATATAACAATAGTCAAAAAATTATTGAAGATAGCTACCCACAAATCAAGCAAATCCAATATACACCAGCAGAACATGCAACCACTCAACTTCAGCAAAACAGAAAATCCTCATCAATTTACCTTCGATAGCACGTGCAACTTGCCTTTCCTCACAAGCTTGCGATGCTAGTTGACAAAGGGTGTGTGGAAGATACAAGAGACAAAACTTAGACACATTGAGTTCTTGAAGTGCTGACCAAAAAGTACAAAGAAAACATAGATCGCTTCCAGTAAATCAAGTAAAGATAAAAAAGGGTAAGAATTGCCACTGGGGTTCTATATATACAACTGCATTTTCAAAGTTAGCGACACAATCACGCGGTGATTCCACTAGCATTAGCAACATAGAGGAGTCTACGCAAATTGGGAATATCATGGCCCTCATGGGCAATTTTTCATCTCAAAGAGGTAGTTCGGTAGCTTCTGCATGAGCGTATGGCACATACTTTTCAGAAGACATCAGTGCTATTTTAAGCAGATACCTCATTCAAATGTGACAAGAATCAGAGTGCTCTTGAAGGAAGCCACACAAATCAAGTGGATCTAGCATGCACTAGCATAACAAGCAAGCAACCACTCTACTTCAGTAAAACAGACAGCCTTCATCAATTTACCTTCGCAAGAACGCGCATGAGCTCTTCTGCACCTCCCTGCTTTTTAGTCGAACCAGAATTGGATCACGCCAAGCTAGGTACAGTAATATGAGCAGTCCACGCCTCGCTCCCGCGAAACACTGCAAATTAACACCGCATATGAGCAGGATAAATTTGAAGAACAGAACGAAATAGACCAAAAGCCTAGATTTCAGTCCGCAATTCTCGCTCCAACCAGCCCGAACAAGCAGTGAAACTTCGACGCACGCAGGAACGGCAGGGGCAAGAACACTCACCGAATCCAGAGCAAGGACGGCAAGGAGGAGGAGGAGGAAAGGTAAGGCGCGAATGGATCAAAGCACCCGCGCCCAGTTCTTCCCCCTGCCTCCGCCCCCGAGTCTCGACACCTCAAAACCAAAATTCCTCCACGTCTCCCTCCCTCTCAAGTATTCATTCCTGACAGGCTGGGAATAAAGAAATAACCTGTGGGCTAGAGGGAGACACGCGCCGCAACAGCTCCCTCAGCTCCTCCGCTCGCCAGTTCCGCCCATCCCAACCGCCACCGCCACCCCACGCCGCGCAATGCGACGAGGATTATGCTCTGGAGTCAGTGCGGCAGCGCCGGAGACCGGAGGAAGAGTCAAGCCGGTGGGTGGTGGGTGGAAGGCCAAGGGGAGGACTGGAGGAGTCGAGAGGAGGAGTCGAGAGGATGATGAACAGGGAAAAGCGAGCCAAGGCGACGCTGACGCGCCTCGGCCACGTCCTCAAAAAGGAGACGGATCGGACCGGCTGCGTGGGCAGCGGGCCCGGCCGGCGACTGGGCTCGCTGGCGTGGCAGGATGGGCAGCAGCAGCGTACGGCCAAGGCGGAAATATCTCAGGTTACGCGGGCCCACGGGGTCGCCCCAGCGATTAACGGCCAACCCAGCTACGTTCGGCGCGCTTGGGCTCTTGATGATGAGGAAAGGTAGTCGGCTGCCGGAGAAGCCGGATCGATGGATGGAGGCGAATGGCCGCGGCGGCGGCTGTCACGACAGGATGGCAGGTTGGTGGACTCGGCAGAAACAGAACCATTGAACCAAACCTAGGCTGTTGCCAAAGACAAAAACTACGTTCTCCTTTTCCGCCCAGCCGCAAGCTCCATTCGACGAACTTGTGAATGTGAGCCAAACCACAGTTACTGGGTCCGTCCGTCCGAGATGAGCTCGTCCTCGAACGCCATGTCCTTGCTGCCGCGCTGAAAAATCGGTGACAAGTGCACGTCAGTGGCGGCATTAAGCCATTAACACGAGTCGCGCTCTTCATCATCAGTGTGAAGCACATGGGGCGCGCCACGAAACGCGGAGAACCCAACACCCGGCCGCACAGCTCACGCCAAGCCTTCGACGGTTGTTCGCATGCATCGACCGCGAGCTCGCGACGGTCCAGCCGTCCCCGTCCCGTCCTCCTCTGCTCGTTCTGATCCTCTCGCGGATGTAGACGGGCACGAAGGCGGGGCTTTCCTGGGCTGTTTTGTACCCGTCGCGTGAATTATCACGTTCGGCGAACGTGTGGGTTGCATTCGGCTAGCGAACACGGCCACATGTGTATGGCAGCGGGCTGCGCCTTGGCTCCTGTGGCTGGGCTACTTGTAGCCTCTAATCACATCGCATTTGTTTCCGGCAGCAGCAAATTCGTTTGTTTTCGGCCTGGCCCGTCCGTTCATGCATGCAGCCAAAGTGGGCTGAGTTCTGTTTAGACGGACAATTTGAACCGACCCTCGCACTCAAAGGCGCATATGTGTTTCGCATCATTTGCTCCAAAAAAAAAAATATGTGTTTCGCATCAGGCCTTAGCCCGTTATGGCCGTACCATCACGACGTGCCAGCCGGCTTTGGCATTCGGCTCAAAAAAAAAAAACGGCTTTGGCATTTTGTTTTCTGTCAGACATCACTTTCTTTCACTTTAGTTTGTCAATGTCGGAGTTTCGCATTAGTTCTCACAAAGCCGTCCTTTCGATGTCAGCACTGGTTTATCAAACTACTCCTATTAGTAGACGAGAGGAAATCCAATTAGGCATCCATCAAAAACTCAAAAATACAAATAGAAAACAAATTCTCATGGAAATTATGTCATCCTGTATTCTATCAGCATTATTCAGTAGTAATTAAAGTTTACACCAAATAAACAAGCAACATTCTGAGTATCATCTCGCCTAACTGCCCCCACCAACCACCCTTCCCAAAAATAAATAAAAATCAACGCACGCAAACTGACCTGGTCCGTCTCCGACCGAGCCCCGCGACAGCGACCAAAACGCGACGACCGGCTCAAGCTCAAGGCCTGGCCGTGGCCGCCGGCCGCGGCAGCGGCAGGTGGTAGAGGCCGCCGGAGCTCGCGAGCCCGGCCGTGGCGTTGAAGTACGCGAGCGTCTCGGCCCATCTTGCGTCGTCCTTGAGCATGTGCACTGCGATGGTGTCCGGGACGAACCCGTGGCGGAAGCAGCTGTCGGGCGAGCTCCCCTTGTAGTTGTACATCCGTGGCGCCATGTCGTAGCGGTGCTTGGCCTTGCCGGCGAGGTTAAGCCACCGCCCCGTCCACATGTCCTCGGGCCCGACGCGGTCGCGCCGGCTCAGCTCCGAGGACGCCACCCACGCCACCAGGTCCCACGACAGCGCGTACCCCATCCCGGACATGAAGGGCGGGAACGGGTAGAAGTTCTCGGCGTCGCACGGCATCTGCAGCCCGTAGTAGGCGTCCTCACGCGACGCCCCGCGCAGAGAGGAGACCAGCGCCGGCAGGCGAAAGTACGTGTCGTCGTCGGCCTTCATCACGTAGTCGTACCTGGTTTTTGTGTCGGAGGAGGAGAAGGCGCGAGCCACGGTGGAGAAGAAGGTGTACGTCTTGCCGTTGTCCATGTTCTCGGCGCAGTCTAGCACGATGATGTCGCCGTACCGGATGATCTCCAGCGCCACAAGCACCGCGTCGTCCGGGGACGTCACGTTGCAGAAGACGAAGCGGACGTCCACGGCGCCGACAAGGGACGGGTGCTCCTCGACCTGGAGGGAGTAGACCGCCCGCAGCAGGTGCCGCCGCGCGTACTTGCCCGGCAGCGTCTGGATGCCGATGAGGAGCCGCACGTCGTCGTCGGCCGGCGTCCGTGCTGCGTCGTCCTTGGTGGTGTTGGCTTCATGCGGTAGGCTGTTGGCCTTGAGCGGCGCCCGTGAAGCGGCGGCGTCGTCCGGGACGGGGCGGGTGCAGCCACCGCCGGAGAAGAAAGACTGGATGCGGAACTCGTTGGGGTGGACGACGAAGATGGTGAACACGAGGAAGCCGGCGCCGAGGACCAGGAAGAGGAGGTGTCGGCCGGAGAGGGGAGAGGCGGCTCCCAGGCCGAGCTGCTTGTACAAGGAGGGAGAGGACGACATCGCGATGGCAACCGGGACGACTAGCTGTGCAAATTACTACTGGTGGTGATGTTTGTGTACATGTTTAGAGGACATAAATGGAAGCGTTGATGAATTTGCTACGAAGTTAAGTATGTGACGCCATTGAGCTGAATGATTGAACCGGGTCGTGAAGAAGGCTAGGCCCTGGGCTCTGACTGGTCACGGCCAAGGGATATATGGCAATGTGGGGCCACGAATTAGCATCGAGAAATTGTCATACTGATCATGGCTCGATGAAATCAAAATAGGGAGGTAGCTAGCCTGATGTAGTGCTGAAATGGGAAAGGTCTTTCTCGTGGGTAGCTTATCTAGTTAACGAGCCCAACCACCCTAAACCCTAAACCACCAATGTACAATTGAAGAATAGTTAAAGGCTACCTAATCAATCCCCATGCCCCCAATGCCTGGTTCTATCCGGAATGGCGAGATGACTGTATGATCTGGTAGGTGTAGTATCGGACATCGGGAGGCACTGGTACATGATTTTATCCGTTTCACGAGTGCATTCAAACCATGGCTCCAAAATTACAAAGGCAAGATCAGGAATACTTGCAAAATGGTACGAACAAGTTACGTATGCAAGCCAGGGTGACCATGCACTGAAATATTAATGCGGGATGTGCCAATAGTGCGCCATGATATTCACAGCGCGAACTGAATGTGATGCAGAATTTTCTTCGCTTCGCGCACTATGCTTCTTACGTCAGCATACAGAGTCGCGTGACTGAAACTACCATCAACGGATTTAATGAAGAGCAAGATTACAAACAAGAAACAGGTAGCCGCGAGATGCATAACTTAGGAATTGTATATCAAGGGAGAAGTCAAAATAGAGCCATGGTGCAAAATAGATTCTTCCATAGTACTACTGATTAGTAGCTCATTAACCAAGCTAAGCATAAATTAATAGTAAACCAAGCAGAGCGTGTTGCGGAGCTTGCAGTTGGTAAGGTTCCAGACCTTGACGGTGCGGTCCCATGAGCCAGAGACAGTGGTGGGCTGGGCGGGGTTGGGGGAGAACCTGACGCAGGAGACCCAGCCGCTGTGGCCCTCGCTGCCGCCGAGGTCGCCGCCGATGGTGTACTTGCACTCGCCGAGGGTGTTCCAGAGCTTGATGGTCTTGTCGCGGGACACGAAGACGATCTGGCGGTTGTCGACGGAGAAGGCGACGGAGATGACGTCCTTCTCGTGGCCGACGAAGCGGCGGGTGGTGAGGCCGGTGGAGAGGTCCCAGAGGCGGAACTCGCCGTCCCAGGATCCGGACAGCGCGAACTGGTCGTCGGAGATGATGACGACGTCCTGGACGAAGTGGGAGTGGCCGTGTATGTTTTTTGTTTTTTTTTTGAGCAATCACCACCCTTTATTATTAACTGGTACTAGAGTAGGAATTACAGACACCATCAGGTGTTAGTGGCCGTGTATGTGTGTATGGCAGCGGCTGCGCCTTGCTTGGCTCTCTTGGCCTTGGGGCTGGGCTACTTGTGGCCTCAAATCACAGCAGCTAAATTCGTTGTTCCTGGCCTTGCCGATCATGCGCAGCCATTCCCTCTCTTAAAATGGGCTGAGTTCTGTTTACACTGATAAAATTGGACCCACCCTCGCGCTAAAAGGCCCATATGTGTTTCGCATCGGGCCTTAACCCGTTATGGCCAGACCATCGCGACGTGTCAGCCGGTTTTGGCATTTCGTTTTCTGTCAGACATCACTTTCACTTATTGGCTAAAAAAAAATCACTTTCACTTATAGTAATGTCGGAGTTTGGCATCAGTTGCATCCGGACAGAAAGCCGTCTGTTCGATGTCAGCATTGGTTTAACAAACTACTCCTATTTAGTAGACGAGAGGGAAACCAATTAGGCATCCATCAAACTCTCAAAAATAGAAAACAAATTCTCATGGAAATTATGTCATCATGTATTCTATCAGCGTTATTCAGCACGTTTACACCAAATAAAACAAGCAACACTCCCACCAGCATCATCACGCGTCTAACTACCCCCACTAACCCTTCCCAAAAAAATAAACGAAAACAAAAATCAACGCACGCAAACCCCGTGAGCCCTGCGACAGGGGGTGGGCAAAAAGACCGAGACTGAAAAACCGATACCGGAAAAACTGAGACCGTGACAAAAATAAAACGATTCGGTTATTGGATAGTTGATTGGATAGTGCATTTGAAAGACCGATTATTTTTCTTCAGGTTCGGGTATCAGTCTCAGGTACCCGAAATACCCAATGACCCGAACTCTCATCGGCTGCTTGGCCGTCACAGGATGCAATACGCCAGCAGTAAAATTAGACACAAACCCATCATAGCACACATGAAGAAGAGAAGGCCCTTGACTTTCTGTTCAAAGAATCGAGACTCCAACAGGCAGTTCACCGTCCATTGTTGATTACCGTCCAGCATGCAACATCGATATTACTACTAGCAATTGTCATTAGCAATGATCTATCTATTATTATCTTAGTATTTAAAGAGAAAAAGAAGCCACCACGTTCGCTCTCAAGGTAACAAATTACCACGTTAATTGAAAAAAAAGAGAAAAATCTAACCGTTGATTGGTTTTTATGTAAACTAGAGTCAGTGCCCTTTTAATATGAGTAAACGGAATCAGAAAACACACATTTATCAGCAGTAGCATTTTAATTGATTGGTTTTTGATTGAATGACATATATGGCTCTCCTTCATTTTGATTGGCACATGCCCTGGTTCTGTTTTGAGACTTACAAGATGGGAGGAATTTTTTAGAAACGACTCAAATCAACTAACCACATTGAAATCACAAATAGATTTGTATTCTTTTTTGTTTTATGTGTTTTGTACAACACTGTCACGTTTATAGAATTCTGAAGTAATGGTCATGATTGATGGTTGCATCTTTTTCTGAAAAAATATATTGCATAATCCACAAAATATGAATCCAAGAAGATTAAGATAATAGTAAAATAGTGTAATAAGCCTAGCGCCGGGTTATCTTGCTAGTTCCATTATATTGTATACCTACATAGTGCAGACTAAGTTCATGTGAATTACAAATTGGGTACTTCGAGTAAAACCGAGACCGAACCGAAATTTAAGTACCCGAACCTTCCGGATACCCAAAAGCTTTAAAGCATTTCGGGTAGTGATTTTTAAAAACCGAAAAACCCGGATCGAAAATTCAAGTATGATCGAGCGCCCACCCCTAGCGACGACCGGCTCAAGCTCAAGGGCTGGCCGTGGCTACCGGCCGCTGCAGCGGCAGGTGGTAGAGGCCGGAGCTTGGGAGCCCGGCCGTGGCGTTGAAGTATGCGAGCGTCTCGGCCCAGCGCGCGGTGTCCTTGAGCGTGTGCACGGCGATGGTGTCCGGCACGAACCCGTGGCGGAAGCAGTTGTCGGGCGAGCTCCCCTTGTAGTTGTACATCCGTGGCGCCATGTCGTAGCGGTGCTTGGCCTTGCCGGCCAGGTTGAGCCACCGGCCCGTCCACAAGTCTTCGGGCCCCACGCGATCGCGCCGGCTCAGCTCCGACTGAGCCACCCACGCCACCAGGTCCCACGACAGCGCGTACCCCATCCCGGACATGAAGGGCGGGAACGGGTAGAAGTTCTCGGCGTCGCACGGCATCTGCAGCCCGTAGTAGGCGTCCTCCCGCGACGCGCCCCGCAGCGACGACACCAGCGCCGGCAGGCGAAAGTACGTGTCGTCGTCGGCCTTCATCACGTAGTCGTACCTGGTGTCGTTGGAGGAGAAGGCGCGCGCCACGGTGGAGAAGAAGGTGTACGTCTTGCCGTCGTCCATGTTCTCGGCGCAGTCCAGCACGATGATGTCGCCGAAGCGGATGATCTCCAGCGCCACCAGCACCGCGTGCTCAGGGGACGTCACGTTGCAGAAGACGAAACGGACGTCCACGGCGCCGGCGAGGGAAGGGTGCTCCTCCGCCTGGAGGGAGTAGACCGTGCGCAGCAGGTGCCGCCGCGCGTACTTGCCCGGCAGCGTCAAGATGCCGATGAGGATCCGCACGTCGTCGTCGTTCGGCGCCGCCGGCGTCCGTGACGCGTCATCCTGCGTGGTGGTGTTGGCTTCATGCGGTAGGCTGTTGGCCTTGACCGGCGCCCTTGAGTCGGCGTCGTCCGGGACGGGGCGAGTGCAGCCACCGCCGGAGAAGAAAGACTGGATGCGGAGCTCGTTGGGGTGGACGACGACGATTGTGAAGGGGAGGAACCCGGTGCCGAGGACCAGGAGGATGAGGTGGCGGCCGGAGAGGAGAGAGGCGGCTCCCCGGCCGAGCTGCTTGAACAAGGAAGGAGACGACGACATCGCGACGGCAACCAGGACGACTAGCTAGCTCTGCCCATTACTACTGGTGATGTGTGTGTACATGTTTAGAGGACATAAATCGAAGTGTTGAACTTGCTACGAAGTTAACTATGTGACGCCATTTAGCTGAATGATTGAACCGGGTCGTGAAGGCGAGGACGTCATCGGCTAACATTGTTAGAAGCGGAGAACTATATGGGGCCACGAACTAGCATTGAGAAATTGTCCTCATCATGGACTCAAAATAGGGAGGTAGCCTGATGGAGTGTTGAAATGGGAAAGGTTTTCATCGTGGGTACCTTATCCAGTTACCCAACCCAACCACCATAAGCCCTAAACCACCATTGTACAATTGTAGCATAGTTGAGGCAACCTAATTAATCCCGAAGCTGCTTGATCTTCAATCCGGAATTGCGAGATGACTATCATCTGGTAGGTGCAGTATCCGAGATCGGGAGGCACTACAAACCAGATCACGAGTGCATTCAAACCATTGCTCCAAAATTACAAACACAAGATCAGGAATGTGGTAAAACGATCGAGACAAGTTACGTATGCAAGCCAGGGTGACTAGGCACTGAAAAACTAATGCGGGATGTGCCAATAGTGCGCCATGGTATTCACAGCGCAAACTGAATGTAATGCAGAATTTTCTTCCATTTGTGCGCTATGCTTCTTACATCAGCATACAGAGTCGCATGACTGAAACACTACGATCAACGGAATTAATGAAGAGCAAGATTACAAACCAGAAACAGGTAGCCGCGAGATGCATAACTTAATATAGGGAGAAGTCAAAATAGAGCCATGGTGCAAAATAGATTCTTCCATAGTACTACTGATTAGCTCATTAACCAAGCTAAGCATGAATAGTAAAAGCAGAGTACCAAACAGACGATATAACTCGGGATAGTCAAAACTCGACAAACATTACAATGTCTTGCCAAACAGGGCTAAACCTTCAAAGAGATTCACCATCTAGGCACCGTAGCTGTACGCAGAGATCTTCCAGACCCTGATAGTTCCATCAGTGTAACCAGTGTAGAGTGTGCTTCCATCAGCGCTCCAGCTCAAGCTTGTGCAGTACAGAATCTAAACAGGTGCAACAAAAGAAGTCAATATCCATCTATGAATAGAACCAAAACATGAAGATTGTTGGCTGGTCAAAAAAGAAATAGCACAACATGTCATGTTACATAGAATTAGCTTGTGGGGTTACTGAACTACACCACCACAGAATTCAAATTCAATAAACAATTTAGTTTATAACAATTGCATATTTCAAACAGAGGAAAGACAAACATGTGATCCACAATTGCTGGGAATATGAACCAAAAAATAACTGACATGGAACATAATTGTATCACAACAGCACAAGTTATACTAGATAATTAGACTCGGAAGTGCCAATCCATTATGAACCAATATATATACAACAGAACAGCACAATCCATTTACAGCAACAAAAGAATTATATTCATTCACATTGTCATTCATATTGACATCAGAATGTGAATGAATTATAGTGATACCAGAATATATTCATGCATTAGTACTTAACACATTAAGAACAGATTCTGCATTTCACTTCATGGCATCGTTTGTGTAATTAGGGAAATTGACGACCTAACTTATGATAAGCATCCAGAGTAGCGAACTGTTTAACACTACTGCATTAACACTAACTTATGCTACACGCATGTAGGAGTGAGCACTGCATTCTACATTTCGACATGCTCAACCAAACGCTTTATTGTACAATACAATACAACGGACACTATGAACAAGCAGTACAAGTAGATACACATCCTAATTAAACGGCACAATGGATTTGACAAGGCATTCCAATCAAAAAAAGGGAAAAGGTGGAGATATACCTGGTTCTTGGAGACCGGGATGTCAGGCTTGAGGTCCTGCACGACGTGCTTCGACTCAAGATCCCAGATCTTGACGGAGTCCTCAGTCGCGGCGCAGAGCCAGTAGCGGTTGGGCGAGAAGCAGAGTGAGTGGATGACGGAGGTGGCATCCAGCGAGTACAGCCTCTTCCCCTCTTGCAAGTCCCACAGCAGGGTGACGCCGTCCTTACCGCCGGAGGCGCACAGCGAGCCGTCAGGGCTCACGGCGACGGCATTGACGTAGCCGCCGTGGCCCTGGAGCGTGTTGCGGAGCTTGCAGTTGGTAAGGTTCCAGACCTTGACGGTGCGGTCCCAGGAACCAGAGACAATGGTGGGCTGGGCGGGGTTGGGGGAGAACCTGACGCAGGAGACCCAGCCGCTGTGGCCCTCGCTGCCGCCGAGGTCGCCGCCGATGGTGTACTTGCACTCACCGAGGGTGTTCCAGAGCTTGATGGTCTTGTCGCGGGACGCGGAGACGATCTGGCGATTGTCGACGGAGAAGGCGACGGAGATGACGTCCTTCTCGTGGCCGACGAAGCGGCGGGTGGTGAGGCCGGTGGAGAGGTCCCAGAGGCGGAGCTCGCCGTCCCAGGATCCGGACAGCGCGAACTGGCCGTCGGAGCTGAGGACGACATCCTGGACGAAGTGGGAGTGGCCGGTGAGGCGGCGGAAGGGGACGCCGTACTCGCTGGGCACCTCCGGCGTGGAGTGGACGGGGTTGGAGAGGTCCCACACCAGCAGCGACTTGTCGCGGGAGGAGGAGACGATGAACGGGGAGTTGTCGATCGGCGTGGCGATCGCCGTCACCTCGCCGTTGTGGCCGCGCATCGTGCCGACCAGGGAGAGCGTCTCCTGCGCCATGGTCGCCGGAAGGGGGCTGGGGCTGCGCGAGCGGCGGTGGAGGCGGCGGCGGCGGCGCAAGGGAGAGATAAAGGAGGGAATGCGGCCGTAGCGGGAGGGGGAGGACTTTATAGTCGGGGGGAGTTGGGCTAGGGTTTTGCGGACGGCAGATTCGACGCTCGAATGGGGAACGGAAGATCGCAACCGTTGGACAGGATCGGACCGGTTTTTATTTGCTGCGAGCTTGAAGGGCGCGAGTGCAAATCTGGCTTAGAGTACAAAACTTCTGCAATCGTGCCAATTCTTTTTCTTTTTCCCTTTGTTTGCGAATCAATTCCAAATCGTATGCGTTTCAAAAAAATAAAATCCAAATCGTATTTACAGATATTCTAGGCTTCATCGCGTGTCATTTTCATGCTCATTGACAACTGCAAGCCCTGAATCCATGTATCTCTCCTTTTTGACACAGTTTTGTGCTTTGGGTGGGTGGAAGGCTTCACATGATTTATTAACGCAATGTAAACCCCCATTTGGAAGTTCAAGTTGAAGTGTATATGATTTTTTTAGTTAAAATCTGGTGGGAAAGTAACACGCGTTCATTTCAGTTCCAGGTTCACCATGTCGTGGAACATGAAGGCGAACGCGTCGGAAGCAAAGAAATTTGAGAATATTTGAACCGGGAGATTCCCCAGATTTGCTGCAACAAGACATGGAAACGTGTACGAAGAGGAGGATAAGATACTCTTAAAGCATGCATAGAGGCCTAATCCATCATCATTAACACCTTCACGGCTTGACCTGCCAACTTGTCCAATCTGCATTCGTAACTAGAATCCCAAATCGATGACAAACGCAGGAGTGAAGGAACACAGTCAGAGGATACCAGTATCGCGAACATGGCATGAATTATTGAGCAAGGAAACCTTGCACTAAGATGGCGGAACAATGTTAGTTTTCTTGGAAAAATGGGGTCAGCTGGATGCTTAGAGCAATTTGATATAGCTTCAGGATGCAAGATTTTCCGCCAACAATTTTGTGCCCAACTGCTTGCTTGAGTTCTGGCGGAAAAGAATAGCTTTCTTGAGCCAATAAGCAACAAATTGTTTGTTTTCGAATTAAGCCGGTGCCTTGTTTTCTGTATGCACTAACAATCAAGCATGTCAGAGCAAGAAGTTTCGGAAGCAAGCAACGGCCTATTATCAAGGGCACGCACTCCATCTCTTGCTTCTCTACACCATTCTCTCGCTGCTTCAGATATCCAAACCCCTCACCGCAAGGCTTCTCCTTAATTGGGCTCCCTTCCTCTCCTGCTATTTTCCTCTCGATCTTACTTGCCCTTTGTCCTCCCCTTCCTCCGACTCTCCTCCTCCTCCATGGCACCAAGCATATGACAACTTTCACGCAAATTTTGGTGACTTAGATTTTCTGATTGATCAGAGCAGTTGCAGGTAATGATCCTTTCAGTTTGATCCTTTTGCGTCTGCTCAACGAGTTCAGATACCGCATTTGCTTCCTGCCTTGATAAGTATCTTCATCTTCATGTCTCAACAATGCATTTTGATTTGATCATTTCTTATGTGTTGATGGCCAGCGTTCAAGCATGTCAGACCATTTCGCGGTAATGGCTGGCCGATTGCTTACGGAGTCGACTCTTCAATCAACCATTGATGAGGCCTCTGGTGCTCCTTCTTCTACAATGACTGCATGTGATGAGGTTGTTCCTGATCACAGGCCAAGAAGTGGTGTCCTGGTAGAATGCAGGATCTGCCAGGATGAGGAGGATGAGGCATGTATGGAGACTCCTTGCTCCTGCAATGGCAGCTTGAAGGCAAATGGCAGCTCTTACTATATGTTTTTTTCCAGCAATTTAAAACATGTTAGAGTGCGCTGTCAAAAGAGTGTGACTGGAAAGGAACAAAATTTGATTAAGTAGATGTTTTGTTGCAGTATGCTCATCGTAGATGCATTCAGAGGTGGTGTGATGAGAAGGGAGACACCATATGTGAGATATGCTTGCAGGTGAAATTTCACTGGTCACCTAGTATACATAATCATTTCAAACTAACTTGGTAGAAGAAACAAATGATTGATATATTGTGTTTAAACTGAAACAGCAATTCACACCAAACTACACTACGACTTCAAAGTTGTTTCAGCATGGAAGGAACTCAGTCTTCTTCAGGTACCTTTATAGTGCTTCCCCACTTATCAGAAGGGCAAGATGCTCTGAATCTGTATGAGTCACCTCCAATGCTCTTATCAATTGCAGCACTCATGGGTACATTCAAGAACGGCCTATGCTGACTGCAGATCAAACTTCAACAAGCTATGAATATGATGGCCAAACTTCCACTCCTACCGGTGTAATCTGTTGTCGCATAATTGCTATAACTGTAAGTACCGGTGGAATATGCTACAGACATTCTTTTAGTTTTCAATTCTTGACAGTAACATTTCTGAACATCCAATTTCAGCTGATGCTTCTCCTGGTGCTCCATGACGCCTTCTCGGTTTTCTTCAGTAATCAGAGTGCTTATACCGTCGCGATGGTCACTGTGAGGCTTTAAAACTCTGAGACACTTCGCACAGATTTGTCCTAACCAACCTTGCCATATCAATGTATGTTCAACCTGCTAACCTAGTTCAAACCGTGTATCTGAAAACACAGCTACTGATGCTTAGAACTGCGGGAATCGTCATTCCAGTGTACATCATATTGGTCACTATTACCGAACTGCTCCGACGCAGGCAACGGCAGGTTTGTGAAATCCTTCAATAGATCACACTGCAAAATAATTCATATGCAGTTTGACGGAAAAATGAAGCGTGACAATGCAGGCTGTTCGTGACCAGGTTTCAGAAACTGCTGGAGAGAACACGCAGCCGCGGCCACCACCCTCCCAGCAGCTCGTCATCAGCATCCAGTAGCGTTCTGCGGAATGATGTTTAGAGCTGCAGCAGATGCAATGTGCTTAGCATAATTGGGGAAAACATGAATGTTTGTTAGCGTAGATTAGGTTCAGAATACATCTGTATATACGAACACCATTCATGGTCACTCTCTTCAAAAGCAAAGCAAGGAAGACGACGTGATCAGCATTCTGGAAATGACAAGATGTTCAGCATGTTCGCTTCGCTGCTTTGCAGCGGCTGTTCTGCAGCAGCTATAGTGTTCGCAGTTATTTCTTCTGCAGCAGCTACAGTGTTTGCAATTATTTCTTCTGCAGCTGCTACAGTAAAACGGCTGCTTTGGAGTTTGGACGTTTCCCTCCTTTTCACCAACAGGTGCTTGTTGGTGAAAAGGACAAGCTTGGACACCCAGGAATATTTCAGATTGTGACAAGCCATACAGAAATAAGGAAATGTTTTCAAGCTTGTTGATATTGCGTACATGCCGCTAAATTTTAAGAAAATCAATTCTTGCTTCATAACTCAATTATTCAGTTCAATCCACATCCTTAAATCTTGTGTATCAGTGCAATTTGCCAAACGAAGAAATAACCTAAGTTTTGAATCGATCGTAACAATCATTTGGTGCGGAAATAGAGGCAACGAGGGGCTCTGGGGGTGGAAACAGAGGATGGGGAGCGTGGAAGCATTTGTTGACATCTGGAAATCACTTGCTAATTTATCACAAATACAAAAAAAAGGAAGAAGAAGAAAGGCAATTGCTGCGAACTAAGAGGCCTATACACGACTAAAATTAAAATTAGTTCACTCATTAAACTGGTATAAAATTCCATCCATATCCACACAAGGCTATATGGTAAGAAAAGAAGTTACAAGTTTAACCTATGGTATGCAACAAGGTTCACGTCGCTGCATAAACAATCACGTGAGCCAAAATTTCATACTCCTGTATTTTCCATCCGATTGCTTTTCCACTGTTTCGGGTCGTTGCCAAGAGAACCCGTCCAGAAAATATACATTCACGGAGGCTCCTCCTGATGCCAGACATGCAGGCGTAGGTTGCACTATTTTTCAGTTCCAGTTCTTTCTTTGCCTGTAAAATCAACAAATGAAACAAAACGAACCTAATTACTTCTCTATGATATAAAACCACGTAGCACAAAGTAACAATGGTATCCTACGAACCTAAAATGTTTCTAGTCATATTTTCTTTAAAGAACGTAAATGGTAGTACTTTCTGTTCTTCTGCTGGGTCCTCCAGAAGCAAGCAAGCGCTCCAAATGTACAGCTAGCAACGGCAACACCCAGGGCAGCTCCTATAGGGACTGTTGCAGCACTGGACGCAGAAGACTCATCAGAAATTGAGCCTAGTTGCTTCTTCTCTTGAAGAAGAGACTCCATGTAGCTATCCTTGTAGGATGATACAAGCATTTTCCCATAGTAGTTAACTAAGAACTGAAATACTTCATCCTCATCCCAGTCAACCTGCACGGCTCCAGCAGCAGCCCGGTAGCATGATGGGCAGAGCTGCTTTGGAGGCCAGACGGCCTTAGGAAATGATGGATCACCAGTTCCTAATTCCTTTTCTTCTTTCATCAACCTATCATTAACTTTGTTATGTGTGCTCCATAGCCAGAGGGCAAGATCACGCGTAGATTTGAAGGGTACTGATACACTGCAGGTAAATTAACAATTACTCAATTAGGCATGCAGAATATATTACTTCTAATGGCAATAACCAAGTAAGTTTTCCAAACCTTGAACACATTTCATAGAAGTGCTTGCGGCATTCCTCACAGATGAAGAAATTGTGTATGAAATCACATATTGATGTAAAAGTCATTTGGCTCTCTCCATCCCCGACTCGGACAGTAAGTGAATGCATCAGGACCCATAGACCACAGCTGATACAGCAACATTTTTCTTAATTCCATGTGATATTAAGTTCACCAACGAAGTATTTGAAAGACTCACAAGAGTAATAAAAAAGAATGGACCATGAAAATGTACTACATATGTGGAGAGCGGTAATCACCTAAATCCTCTTGTCTCACTTCTACTTCCACGACAGAACATCTGCAATATTTTCAAGATATATAAGGAAGATAAACTCAAAAAGATGAGACAGCAGAAATATCCATATTCCCAGTACCAGTACAAGATCCTTTAATAAGTTAAAAAAGCATGGGAAGCATGGGCTATGGATACGGGATCTGTGAGATGGGTCACAGGTCTAGAGTAGGTTATGCTGTCATTCTAAGTAATTCTATCAGAAAAACAGAGTTACTCGGTAATAATAAAATCTGGACATGAATATTGCAATTGTTACAATTTGCAAGTTAAAATCATGTGACTACTCAGGTCCCATATTTTTTTTAATAGTCAATAAAATACTTGTAGATAAAAATAATTAAAAATATTTTGATTGAAGAAATTTGAGTGCTACTGCAGAAGATAACATATATCATTACAAGCAAACTCAGGATCCACAAACATAGGGCATACCCAATATCCGCGTGGCACCTCCTTTCCGCAGATCTGATGGTTATCCGCTGTAACACTTTCCAACAATCTAGAACTCTCTTGCGAACTTAATGAGAGGTTCGTAGGCCAATGATCATCAAAGTTAATAAGTAGATCAGCAGATCCCCTCCGACACCTAACAACCAACCAAATAATGTATATAATACAAAATAGCTATGCGTCTGTCAATGATTTCAAAAAAGAACCACCTCCGTACCTCTTGGATGGATGATGAGCCACCAAAATTTGTAAAAACCTAATAAGTGTGTCACGAGTCTCTGGTTTAATCATCTAAAGTATGCAGGTAAAATTATTAATAGTCAGAAATACGAAAAGATAATAGCATATGTACTGTGACTTTTGGTCATTCAACTCGAACCTTATGCTCCAAAATTATCTGCAATGCATGAGCTGTTGCTTCCTCAACATCATAAATTGCCCGAACAATCTAAAAGCATAAACAGATTAGTATATGCCGTTTAACATTTTGTTCGAACCCATGCATTAATTCAACAAATTACAAATTTAGTATGCAATGCACCTGTTCAGGATCTGAAGCATTCTTTGGGAGCATACTTTCATTTTCATACTTTTTGTCATCCAAACTAAAAGAGCTGAAAAAGTCAAGAGGGGTGTATCAATAATAAATAAGAACAAATATGATGGCTACATCAAACAACATCAAAAGCATTCGAGTGATATAACAGTATTAGTCCCAACCCATCCCACCAACACACTTCAAAATGAACACATAGTAAACAGAAAGGTATGATCAGGTGTACAGACAGCTGCTGATTCTATATCAACTACATTCTAGCTAAAGAAATAACAGACAGGACACTTGCCTTCCCATCTTCTTATTTATCCATTTTAGTAGACGCTCTGCTGTTCTTGCTTCTTCAATTAATTCTATTTCACTATTTTCTTGCTTCGGTTTCCACTGAGCTGAAACAAATTTTGTCGGTGGACCCCACAATAGGAAAGGATAGTGTGAAACTGAGAATCTGCTGCAAAGATCCATGTTCATCTGTGCTGCCAAACATTCAAAAGAAATAGGGCATTACTGCATGCAAATGTACACCACTACAGAAAGTATTAACAGTTTATGATTATTCACCAGCTTACAAGTCTCCTGACATAACACTGAAACTAAACTAGTAAGGATCCACATCAGAGATTACTTTCTATGATCTCATTACTAATGATTTATAATTATCTAAGAAGTTAACCCAGTAACGGCTAGACAGGATCACAAAAAGAAATCCTTTTGAAGTGTTTAGTTATCAAGATGATAACTGATAATAATCTTGCCAATCCTGGAGCTACTGTACCTTTTCTGCACAGTCAACCCTTGTCATCACTATAATCCCTGGATGTGCAGCATCTGGACCATTGAAAAGTTTTGCAACCTTCTCATATTGAGGCTGCATGTAAGGAAGGCTCAAGATCAGAAAGAGTTCATTCCGGATAATAGTATTATAATCTACTGCAAAATGTTGCATACCTTGTAATTTCTGCAAGCCGGACACCTGACCAGACAAGACAGGAATTCCTGTTAGTAGCAATTAAACAACATAAACTGATACGACATAGGTGGTAAGCATAACTGTAAAAAGGGCCAACAGTTTATAGCCATAAAATCAAGCAACATACTGTGGCATATAGTCAGTCAGCAAACTACAATGATGTTATTCCACTCTACTTCAATAGGAAAAAAAAAAAACCGTTCAAATATGGATATCAGCATTTTATTTGGCAAAAGCAAGTTTCCAGTAGTGAGATATTCAAGAAAATGAAGTGATCAAATGGTATAGAGAATGTGGACATACAGTAGACATCACTGCAGTCCATATATATGAGTAGCTTGTTCTAAATATCGATACTGGACCAGTAAATACATCATCATACCCCTAGGACTTATAATTCCAGAGCAGTGTGACAAGTCATATCCAGATCATGGATTTGGAGTGAGGCGTAAGATAAGTTGCAGATCATTCAAGTGTTTGGTACACATTATCATGACTTCCTACAAGTAAATCAAATAACCATGCAGCCTACATTGCAGCTTCACAAAAACATCCGGTGAATGCAGTCAAGACATTATGCCTCCGTTATCTAACTAGTAAAAATGAAACAACAATAAAGATAGCAATGAGCACAGTGGGCATCTGATATAAGTTTACAGCCCAATATATGGAACTCCAATAGCGCACTGAAATAACATGATAATACTGCGAAGAAATGCTTTTCACCCATCATTCCATTTAACATGAAGACTCAGCCCTGCAATTTGTTGACTTTCACAGGCAGCTCTATCCCAGAACCAGGATTGATTAAAGCAATCACTGAGGATGCAGTAGTGTGGAAACTAAATCACCAAGTTCCTCCCATCCTCTGAATGGTACATGTCATGCCATTTTGGCTTTATTTATTTTTCTTTTTGGGAGGCATTTTGACTTGATTTTTGCACTTGTAGCTAATACAGGACAGTACTCTCATGACTCACTCTCACACTACATCTCGATTAGTACAAGTACCACTCAGCGTGAACCACACGCATCCATCCATCCCACCTGATAGGCCTCCCACCACCATCCAAAAGACAGTACTATCATGCCTGAAACCACAAAATGCCTGTGGAGCTAACTTATTACCATTTTGAGTTGGAGTCATAAATCGACGATTACGTATTTTCAATAGATTACACCGATCGAGCCCGACTAGTCCACTTTCCATCGATCTCACTATTCAATACTAGCTAACGCATCGATCGAGTCCTAATGAACCCAGCCGCATCAAAGCAACTAAAGGAACATGAATCACTGAATCAGCAGAGTTCAAGAGACGAGAGGCAGACCAGTGGGCGAAGAACTCGACGACCGCGAACGACTCCGGCGATGCCTTGAGGAAGGCGTCGAAGTTGGTGGTGTTGAGGTCGATGGCCGCGTCACCGGAGCCAGCGGCTCCGCCAGCGCTCGCGCCTGCGCCTGCGCCCTCGCGAACGCCGAGCGACCGGAGCGCGGCCGCCGCGTGGAGGTAGACGGCGGCGACAGCAAGGACGAGGAGGAGGCGCGCCGTCGTCGCCGTGGCGGTCACCATGGATCGCGGCGGGCTCGGATCTCTCGCGCCGGGACGGGCTGCTCCGGGATTCGGTGATCCGGTTCGGGCACCTGCCCCCCTCCTCCTCCTGCTCCTCCTCCTTCCTTCCCAGTGGTGGGATTAGCAGCTGGGTTTTAGAATGATTTTTAGCGTCTTTGGAAAAAGCTTTTCTGGTGTAATGATGCAATTTCCCGGGGATGCGCTCATCTGATTGGTCCGGTTTATGCTTGTTGTGGAAGGGAAAACTTCGGTAGGCGCCCTGCTGATTCGTGTCAATATGTCGCTGACAGGTGGGTTCTTGAGGAATGATGTGAGTCTATGCCCCACTGGCAGAGTAATAAGAGGGTTGACTGTCGTATGTTGGTGGTTTTGTGTTGGGTTCGGTGCTACGTAACGCTTTTCGAAGTCAACCGGTTCAAAGGCAGGCAGGCAAGAGTAAATATCGTGATTTTTTTTTTTGCGACTGAGTAGATATCGTGATTTGAGAAGGGGGCAAATAACATTTTTTTTTCTGCTAGAGCTCTAAGTCCCTAAAATCACAAAAAAAAAAGAGCTCTAAGTCCCTACGCGCGCACTAAAGCTTCGCGTGAATGTACAATAAACCGTCTGGCGGCGCACCTCCTCATCGTGTCCTCAGCCGCGTGTGCTAACAAGCCAAAACATTTTCTGTCCGTAAGCAAATGCCTTCGTTAAGCTAAACTTCATTTGCTAATTTTAGCATGGCCAGAATGTTGACTGTGCAAGTTAATTGCAAGCACAGGTAAACAAAGTTGATGGCTCAGAGTGATTGTGACATCACATAGCCTTCGTTCATCACATCCTAAACTACGCCATTGGACTGCGATGCGTGTCAACGAAATTATACACCGACTTTGAGTTATTTTTTTGGGCAAACTGAACCTGTTGCAGCTTTCAAATGGAGTTTGGAGGGTACGCATCAAAATTCAGTACACGCGGCTGAGACAGTGCAATTCTCATGGACACAGCCTCACAGCTGTTACTTTAAATGGCCCAAGTGGACTAATAACCTGCTAATTCGACCTGTAAGCCGGCGCAGCTTCAAGGTTCAGCAGGGAAGCTTGTACGCAAAGAGGATCGATCCTCCCCAAGCAGTCACAACAATATGCCAATTCCTTGGCGTTCCTCGAAGTCATACCAGCGAATCAACTCGAGAATAGGAGTCTAGATACCTTGTCCTATCCAATTGTTTGGCCGGTATCACGGGAGAAAGATGAGTTTACTAATCTTGTCAACTCTTTGGCAGCAGCAGAAGACTGAACAAGATGAAAGCTGCATGTACATAATACATTTCAGGAGAAGACTTAAACGGCACACGTGTGAAGCCCAAGTGTCCTCTCGCTCACGTAATATTTTTCTATCGACGTCTGTTCGTCCCGCTTGCTAAATTTCTGGCCTTCTTTGAACAAGAGCTGGGATCTTCATCATTACAGTGTTATTACATTCTTTGAACAAGACCATCCGCGCGCATGAACGACACCTTAACGAGCATGCAGTTTCGGCAAGGTTAGCAGAGCAAAGTGCAGAAAAGTGGATAAACATTGAGCATCGATCCTTTCAGAAACCACGATGAAGACACAATATTCAGGTCTGTTTTTACTCCTTCTCTAATGAAATGGCAGAACACCTGCCGCTTTGCCCTTCACAATATTCAGGTCTACACGTACGCACTTTGGATCGTCAAAAGTAAAATTCACAAGGCATAGATAAATATGGCAGTTAGCAAGGGTTAATCGCCCAGCCAAGCAAAGGCACCTTTCCATTCCTGCCGGCGCCGGGAACATATGCTTACCCGATTCGCAATGTTTCTTCAACTGGACATGTGGGCAGAGCACAGAGCGAGCTTGACACCAAACTCCGGCATGCAATCCGTTCATCCCGTATAAATAGGCCTGCCATACAGCACAGCAGAGCAAAGCACACCGGCCGGGCAGCTCAACCAACACAGCAATGGCGGCGGCGAAATGGGCACTCTTGCTCCTTCTCGCCCTCCCACTGCTGGCCCCTGCTGCGTTAGGTGCCGGCAACGGCAACGGCAATGGCAACGGCAACAACGGCAACGGCAACGGCAATGGCAACGGCGGCAACGGCAACGGCAACAACGGCAACGGCAACGGCAACAACGGCAACGGCAACGGCAACGGCAAGACCCCACCGCCACCGTACCAAGCCCCGCCACCACCACCGCATATACAACCTCCCCCGCCACCGACTTCTAAATACCCGCCTCCATCTCCACCCGCGTCACCTCCTCCGCCGGCTATCTCATCTCCACCACCACCGATGTCTAAATACCCGCCTCCATCTCCACCGGTCGTCTCATCGCCGCCACCACCATTGCCTGCGTCACCTCCTCCGCCGGTTGTCTCATCTCCACCACCACCATTGCCGGAGTCACCTCCTCCGCCAGTTATTACCTCGTCGCCGCCACCACCGTTGGTCGCATCACCTCCTCCGCCAATTCTATCATCGCCACCGCCACCATTGCCGGAGTCACCTCCTCCGCCTGTTATTATCTCCTCCCCACCTCCACCTGTGCTGGAGTCTCCTCCTCCGCCAGTTATTATCACGCCGGTACCTAATTCACCTCCTCCTCCTGTTATCTCATCGCCACCGCCACCAGTGCCAGTGCCACCTTCGCCAAGCAGCGACATGGTCTACTGCAAGGACACCACGGCGTACCCTACCTGCACAGCGCCGGCGACCTGCCCGAAGAGGTGCAAGCAGTCGTGCCACATGAACTGCGCCACCTGCAAACCCGTATGCGGTAAGTGCACGCGCATGGAAACATGCATGCCAAATTCGCATGCATATTGGGCAGTTGCTGATAATGTGATGTGCATGTAGATTGCAACGTGCCAGGAGCAGTGTGTGAGGATCCCCGCTTCATCGGCGGCGACGGCAACACGTTCTACTTCCACGGCCGCATGAACCGCGACTTCTGCCTGCTCTCCGACACCAACCTCCACATCAACGCCCACTTCATCGGCAGCCACGTCCCGGGCCAGAAGAGGGACCCGACCTGGGTGCAGGCCATCGCCGTGCAGTTCTCGGGCCACCGCCTCTACGTCGGCGCGCGCAAGACGGCCGTGTGGGACGACGAGGCCGACCGTCTCGCCATCTTCTTCGACGGCGAGCTCGTGGAATTGCCGGGCGCAGCGAACGCCAGGTGGGAGGCGCCCTCCGCGACGGCCCTATCCGTGACGCGCACCAAGGCCGCCAACGGCGTCGTCGTGGAGCTCGCCGGCGTGTTCAAGATCAGGGCGAACGCCGTGCCCATCACCAAGGAGGACTCGAGGACGCACAACTACGGGCTCACCGCCGGCGACTGCCTGGCGCACCTGGACCTGGCGTTCAAGTTCTACTCCCTCACCGACGACGTGCACGGCGTGCTGGGCCAGACGTACAGGAGCAGTTACGTGAACCGGCTCGACGTGTCCGCCAAGATGCCCGTCATGGGCGGCGAGAGGGAGTTCGCCGCGTCGGGCCTGTTCGCCACCGACTGCTCCGTGGCGCGGTACGAGCACGGCAGCGTTGCTAATGTGCTCGCCTCGGAGGAGGTCGCCGGCGTCAAATGCTCCACCAGCCACAGCGGCGCTGGAGTGGTGTGCAAGAAGTAAGGCCTCGCGCGCTGGCGCGCCTCGTCAACAAAAGAAATAATCAAAGTGCACGCACGCACTGCTTACATACAGACCGTGATTCTCTATATACTCTGATCATGAAGAAGTATATGCTATGTAAACGTTGTATTATGGAGCCGCCGGATGCGGCGTCGCTCTCCTCTGCTCCGGTCATACACCGGTGTACTCTAATCATCATCTGATACTTAAATAATTGAATATACAGTACTTGAGAAAATCTTCTTGATGTGCGCTCTTTGTGTCCCAATTATAAGTCCCCAGCCTAAGGGAGGTCGAGCTCTGCTTTAGCTAGCTCGGTAAAACTTAACTGCAGATGTCTTTTGACGTCGCTAGTACAGATGCAACAAATTCATCGAGGTTCCGGTCCGAGGACCCGCCTGGGGCAGTGGCTGCTATAGCTTCCTCCTTCCACGCCGTCGCTTTCATCCGGTACGCTGCTGCCTCCGGCCCGCCCATCACCTCGTCGACGCACACGGAGCGCGTCAACCGTCACGGGCGCGGGAAGCCTGACGCCGATCTTGTACTCCTCGACCAAGAACTTGGCGTTGGTGAACTGATCCGACCACCACGGGTACCCAACCATCGGCACACCGGCCGCGAGCGCCTCGGCGATGGAGTTCCACCCGCAGTGCGTCACGAAGCACCCGACGGCGCCGTGCGCGAGCACGCGTCCCTGCGGGCACCACGCCACGATTTTCCCTTTGCCGAGGCGGCAGGCCGCGACCAAGCTAAGTCTTCAGGGAGGAGATCTCGGCTGTCGTCGCGCACCACCCACAGGAACGGCCGGCCACTGCCGAGCAGGCCCTCCGCCACGGCCACCTTCTCGCCGCGGCCAATGTTCATGAGGGTTCCAAATGCAACGTACACGACGGACCGGGGCGCCTGCGCGTCCAGCCACGCCATGCAGCTGTCGTCATCGGCCCCGTCGTCGCAGTCGTGGCCCTGCTCCAGGAGCGGACCGACGGGCGTGACCGACGTGTGGGCGCGGAGCGCGTCGACGACCGAGCGCTTGAGCACGTCGAAGGTGTTGACGAGAACCCAGGACACCGCCGCCTTCTTGATCTGCCCGAACAGCGCCCTGAGCATGTCACCCCACGGGTTCCCCACGCACTCGGGGCAAGCCAAGCGCGGCAGATCGTCCGCGTCCACCGTCGGGAGGCCGGGCAGCGAAACAGCTCTGTCAGGGTCGGCCTCGGAGGGGAAGCCGGCCTCGGGGAAGCTGTACAAGTGGTAGTACAGCCACAGCACGGCGCACGACTGGATCCACAGCGTCGCGCTCGGGACGCCCATCCCGCGCGCCACGTCGAGCGCCCACGGCGCGAAGGGGTTGTTCACGACGCACGCCACCGGGCGGCCGGCGTCGGCCTGGCGCCGGACGAGGCCGGCGAGCGCCGCGGGCCCGACGTCCACGACGTGTCGTAGCATTTCATCGGTGGAGTCCATGCATGACAGGTCGTCGTGGGAACGCATGTACTCGAACCGGAGGCTGCCGCCACCGGGCCCGACACCGTCGACGCAGGCGCCGTTGTCGTCGTCGGGCGAGGCGCCGGCCCAGGCGGAGCAGCGGGTTGACGTGGCTCTGGAGCGGGAACGACACGAGGAGGACGTGCGGCCGCGACGACGGCATTTTCTATGGGACCGCGTTACAGCGCGTTCCTACGCGCGTTGGGAAAACGCGCGTACCACGCCGTAGCCCTCCACGTGTCCGACAGCACCCTTCTTCTTCGTCTCCGTCGCCGACAGCCGCCCGCCGCACGAGCCCCTCCCCCGCCCGCCGCCACCACCGGCGGCCGGCGGCACCGCCTCGCCGCGCCGCCCGCGCAGGCCGCCGCCGCCCGCCAAGCCGCCGCCACGCTAACCCGTCGCGTCGTGACGCCGCCCGCCGCCGGGTCGCCGCCGCCCCCCCCCCCCCCCCCCCCCCCCCCCCCGGACCCCTCTTCCTCTATGTCCGGCGATGAATGGAGCTCCCCCGACCCCCGACAACCCGAACCCTAACCCCGCCGCCCTCCCCCACCTCCGGCGACGCGGGCGGCGCCCTCGCCGCCGCACCGCGCCGCCCGCCCCCTGCCGGCTGCTCGCCCCGCTCGCACCGCGCTTCGCTTTAGGCCGGGCCGCGCACTGGACGCGCGATAAGCGCTAAGCGCGTACGCACGCGCCATAGAGTTCCCGTTTTCTATGGCGGTGCTTGCTCGCTTGCTTGCTCAGCAGCTGGCACAAATTAAGATTTCGATGCGTTTATTTGGCGATATGGCATGTGTTTGCTGCGAGCCCTATATATACAGAGCGAATTGAAGCCCCCGATTGTCCCGTGTGTTTCCCGGCGTGGAGAGACGTGACAACACGCCTTCCACGTACCGGTGTATAGGCATCTGGTTTGGTCAACAGGTCGTTGGTTGGCATTCAAGGTATGTGTAACGTTTGTGGGTGTCGCACAACACACCTGGCTCGATTTCTAGGTAGTAAGGCTTCGGTTGACGTGTACCTATAACCAACTCGATTTCCTCGTATTTCACCTCAAGGAAATCGAGTGGGATCGGCAAAATCAGCATGCGTCAATGGACGCAACCATATGTACGTAGACCGGCATTATGTACACTAGCCACCGTTGTATGCGTCACATCCTCCGCCAATCCTATCATCACCGCGGTGCCAGAGCCACCTACTCCGTTAGTTAACTCTTTGCCTCCGCCACCGTTGTCGAGGTCCCCTCCGCCGCCCTACCTAACCTCACCGCTGACTCGCTGAGTACCCCCTGCTCCTCCTCCCCAAGAGCTATGGCTCCCGTCTCTGTCGCGTCGCTGTGTCCGTCATGGGCCATGGCCATTGCGCTGCATGTCTCCTGTCCACGGAAGAAGAAGGCCAACGAAATGGTATGGACTTCGTACGAGTAGCCATTGGGCCTATGTACCACTAAAACATACCAGCAGGAAAGGGCCACCACCGCTAAAGGTAATATGGGCCTATTTCGGCTCTAAAATCGATCCATGGATTCTAAAATGGGCATATATTTGTAGCTTTTTTATGATCTAAAAAAAATTTGTAGCTTTTTGATACACCTAAAAAAATGTAGCTTTTTTTTAAAATTGAAAATGAACGACTGATGGATTCTGAATAGTTGGGACTACTATTTGTGACGCTTGATCACAAACCTGTATTAAACATAAGAAGATATTTCAAGCCATGAAAGAGTGGTAAATGAAATTGCCTAAGCATCCTAGAAGATTTATATATGCTTTGTGTCTTAGAAACGATATGTGTGTATATATTATTATTATTTCTTTATTTTACAATATATAGTAATTTAGATATCATTGATAACAAATTTATCTTTGAAATTGACAGGTTTATCATTCATATTAACGGGTGGTGTTTCTAAGTAACTAGAATGCAAAATATGTTTTTTGTTTTGTTGTTCAATGACATTACTTGCACATTCATATATATCTATGTTTCTATTGTTCGTTCAAATCTACGTCATGGATTCACCCTACCTAGTTTTTTTATGGATCCGCGGCCACTGCCACTAGTCATTATATATCTCTTCGCTACCTCCATCGGTTGTTATCTCGTCACCACCACCACCAAGTTCCATGACCAATGCCGATGCCACCTTCACGGAGCAGCAACATGGTATACTGCAAGAAAACCACAACATACCCACTTGTACGACGCCGACGACCTGCCCAAAGAGGGGCAAGCAATCGTTGCCACATGGATTGCGCCACTGCTCACCGACGTCAAATGCTCCACTGGCCTCAACGGCGCTAGAGTAGTGTGTAAGAAGTATACATATCGTGCATCCTTACAGCTAAATGTATTGGTCGATGTAGAGATCAAAATAATGAAATACATTTCCTCTTTCTAAAAAAACAACAGTTACACTGCCTGTGTACTCTCTGATTAGGACATATGATGATTGAATAATTCTTACACGCCAGTAGTGTACTGACAACGTCATCCCAAATACAAGTTCCCAGCTAGCAGGTAAGGCTTAGCTAGCGCGATAACCGTTAACACATGCAACAAAATCATCGAGGTTCCGGTCCGAGGACCCACCATCGGCGATGGCTGCTTTAGCTTCCTCCTTCCACGCCGTCGCTTTCATCCGGTACGCCGCTGCCTCCGGCCCAGTCATCACCTCCTCGACACACGCACGGAGCGCGTCACCCGTCACGGGTGCGGGCAGCCGGACGCCGACCTTGTACTCCTCCACCAAAAACTTGGCGTTGGTGAACTGGTCGGACCACCACGGGTATCCGACCACCGGCACGCCCGCGGCGAGCGCCTCGGCGATGGAGTTCCACCCGCAGTGCGTCACGAAGCAGCCGACGGCGCCGTGCGCGAGCACGCGCCCCTGCGGGCACCACGTCACGGTTTTTCCTTTGCCGCCGCGGCCGCGGCAGGCCGCGAGCAGGTCCTCGGGGAGGTGCTCGCGGCTGTCGTCGCGCACCACCCACAGGAACGGCCTGCCGGTGCGGAGCAGGCCCTCCGCCACGGCTAGCGTCTCGCCGCCGCCGATGTCCACGAGGCTGCCGAACGCCACGTACACCACGGACCGAGGCGGCTGCGCGTCCAGCCACGCCATGCAGTCGTTGTTATCTGGCACGTCGTCGCCGTCGTGGCCCTGCTCCAGGAGCGGGCCGACGGGCGTGACCGACGTGTGGGCGCGAAGCGCGTCTATGATGGAGCGCTCGAGGCCCTCGAAGGTGTTGACGAGCACCCAGGACACCACCCCCTTGTTGATCTGCCCGAGCTGCGCCCGGAGCATGTCGCCCCACAGGTTCCGCGCGTACTCGGGGCGCACCATGAGTGGGAGCTCGTCCGCGGCCACCGTCGGAAGGCCGGGAAGCGCGACCGCTTTATCGGGGTCGGCGTCGGAGGGGAAGCCGACCTCGGGGAAGCTGTAGAAGTGGTAGTACAGCGACAGCACGGCGCACGACTGGATCCACAGCGTCGCGCACGGGACGCCCATCTCGCTTGCCACGTCGAGCGCCCACGGCACGAAGCAGTTGTTGACGACGCACGTCACCGGCCGGCCGGAGCCGGCCTGGCGCCGGATGACGCCGGTGAGCGCCGCGGGCCCGACGTTCACGACGCGCCGTAGCATGTCGGTGGGGTCCATGCAGGACATGTCGTCGTCGGGGCAGCGCCGCGACGAGCCGTCGTCGCGCATGTACTCGAACCGGAGGCGGCCGCCGCCGGGCCTGACGACGGCGTCGGCGTCGTCGTCGGGCAGGGCGCGGAGGCCGGCGTGGCGGAACGTGGTGAAGGTGACGAGGAGGCCCTTGGCCGCGAGGCGCCGGCCGAGGCGGAGCAGAGGGTTGACGTGGCCCTGGAGCGGGTAGGACACGAGGAGGACGTGCGACTGCGAAGACATTTTCTACGGCGCGCGCGCGCGTGCTTGTGTTTCTTTTCTTCCTAGCTGTGTGGGCAACTGGAAATGTTTGGATGCGTGTTGTTGATTTTGCGACGTGTGGCGTGTGTTTGCTCCGAGGTGGGTACATATAAGGAGCGGCCGAGAGCGTCGATGATGTCCTGTGCGTTTCCCGGCGGTGTGGAGAGACGTGACAACTCGCTGCCTGCGCCCCAGCGCCACTGTTTGCTGCGTTTTCTATAATCCGTGTGGGTCGCACAGCACGCCTTGCACGCACGCATTGCTGGGGTCAAACACTCAAACAGCAAGGTTTTCACTTGGTTGTCAAACACTCAAACAACAACCAACTCTATTTCCTCATATACAAAAGTAATCGCGTGGGAAAGCGAAATCGGCGTGCGTCAATGGGGATGTTCGGCGGCGCACCGGGGTCTAAATTTTAAAAAGGTCTAAATTTTAAATAAGCTATATTAAATAAAGTTTAATTACAAAACCAACTACAGAACTCTGGTCTAATTTGCGAGACGAATCTAATAAGGGTAATTACGCAATGATTAGATGATGGTTACTGTAGCATTACTGTAACAAAACAAGATTAATTAGGCTCATTAGATTCGTCTCGTAAAGATGTACCCATCTGTAAAAAGGTTTTGTCATTAAATTTTATTTAGTACTAGATTCTCTTTGTTTAAAGACCTCTAAAATTTAGCGCTAAAAGAAACTAACAGGACCAATATGTACTAGAAGTAGCATTACATGTATACTAGTATTTCTATAAGAGTCTGAATATCCGCAGCGGCTCCCGGTACAGCGATCTGCAGGTCGCGTATAACGTTTTTTTGGGCTGCAGCGGCTTCCGCTAAAACGAACGTAACCGTAGCGATCGCCCGGCCAGCCGCTAAACTGAGCGATTTCGCGTTCGATCGGTAAAGGGAGAGAGAGAAAGGTGAGAGAGGGAAAATGCGGGCCCCATTGTTTCAACGAACTAAAAAATGTTATAATTCACAAATCACAAAACCAAATCAAATTCCGATTACACCATTAAATTTGTTTCAATAAATCCTTCAAAACAAGATCTCAGATGGATATATTTTGATAAAATTATAAATGGGCCCCACTGATGATAGTTGGAGATGGTTGAATAAAATATAGATTAGTTGGTATAGAGGTTGAGATATAGAGTTTAACGGGTGCGGAAGAAGTTAGTATAAAGATGAGAATCTCGATAACTAAACAGGAATATTCTATTTTAAAATCTGGATAGAAGCCAACCAGTACGGATAGTCTTATCCCTTGCTGAGCGCTTTGGCGTGCAACCAACCACGCATTGGCCAATGGGTTCATGCAGTCGTGCCCGTGCGTCCAGAGCTGGGCCTGGAACGGTGGTACCGTGGTAGGAGGAATACGGGTGCAGAGCTGGACCATGCGACCGATGCAGGGACACCGTGCCGGCACTCCTTCCTGATGTGACAGAACATATGTTTGCCAGTCAGCGTTCTCCCACGTGCATGAGTCATCCGGCACGCACTGTCCTTCGCTCGTTTAGATCGCATTAACGGGCCGACTACGTTGCATTTGGGTCGATATAGACTTTAACACTTTCACCCAGATATGCATGGGCCGGGCCGTCATGTTTAAGTGCGACCCATGCGCGCCGGCCCGGACTGCCAGCCCATCACTGAAACATCGCGCGCCGTGAGCAACAACGCCTGGTCGCAGATGCCAAGCAAGTTCGCCGTCCGCACGGGCTGCGGCGCTGCGGAAGCAGGGCAGGGCGTGTCGGCCGCCGCGCGAAAAAACTCTGGCCTCGATAGGTGCTCGACCTGAAAGCTTAGCTTGTTTCGCGTCACGGCATAAACAACCCATTCGTGCTCCGTGTCAATCTGCAGTGCTGGCCGGTCGAGTCCGTGCACCCGTGCAGGCATGTATCAGTATGCACGCCATAAACGCACGTAGAGACAATTCCCCCGTGCGCCCGTGTCGGTCCGTGCATGCACGACCGCGCTGCATGCTGACTCGCCTCGCCGCGGCATGCGGTTCATGCCACGGTTCTCAGCCAGTCAGGTCAGCCGTACATGACCAAGTGTCCCGGCCGACCCCGTCACGCGTGGCCGTGCTCGTGCTACTAGTATGCAGCGTCGTCGACCGGGATAAAGGCAGAGCCAGAGTGTGACACCAATCGCTCTCGCATTACCTGCAAATTCAGGAAAGAAAGAGGAACGAATTTCCAAAGACATGTCTTCACCAATTTCCAGCTGACAAGAATGCTTTTCCTCGCCTGATTAACAAGCATTCCTCAACTGGCAACGCAAATATCGGGTTTGCTTCTCTTCATCGGTTAACGTTAACCTTACCTGATAGCTAGGCCATCTTTGCTTTCATCAGTCAATCTGCTCGCCTCTTTACCCTGTTTTGGGGGACATCATTGTATCTTTCTGCAGAAGGGAACTCCTGCCGAAACTACCAGTTTGGTTTCCTCGAGCACAACGATTCCTTTTTTACTCCGTTTGTCTGCGCCGTCTGAATATGAATACAACTACCCCGAGGTAAGCTTTCAGAATAACGGCGGTCATGTGCTTTCCTTCTTAGACTGGAGTAGTAAGTTCTCAACACTGCTGTTCAATGGAGGTTTCATATCGTTTCTTTTTTTAGCGTCATTATCTGACTTTGCTTGAAAGCAACGATCTCTGGAATTATTATTGCAACATTTTTTTATATGCTTCATCTGACCGTATAATATGTTAAACACTCGCAAAAAAAAGTATAATATGTTAAACATTATCTCTTCAAATTATGGTTGCTTCCCTGGATTCATATCTAACAATGGATTTTGTTTTGATCACCAACTCGGTCATGTATAAGATCCAACTTTCTTTACTAGAATCAGATATTTGCGATATTATAAAATGATGCCAAAACATAAACAACCAAAGATGATTTGTACATACATAAATGTTTAATTTCGGTGTCCAAAAGAGATGTCAGTAGGTAAAGACATTGAAAATTCAATTGCTTGTAACTCACACAACACTCCCTGAGCGCACACTATTTACGTGAATGATCACAGATTAAGAAAAGTTAAGTTAGAAGAACTTCACATGTTTTACCGCTGGAAAGTATGTAGTTACATATGAAAATCGACATCATTTGTAAGGCTTTCTTAACTGATAAATCAAAGTACCTCTGGAAATCAAAGTTTAAGAAAACTTAATTACCACTAGTCTTTAAATTACATTAGGAGGGATACCCATTTTGGAGATAATAACACTGTAATATGTATCCTTCTTCTTCTTTTTTTAATTATTATTGTGAACACAAACTTGGGGAACCTGATTCGGTCAGTAGAAAGTGTCTTTTTGGTCGAAGATGCTGCTCATTTCTGCTGGTTGTACAAGTATATAAATATGAAAAGAATTGCCCTAGCAAGAAAGTGTGGCCTTCCACGCTAAACACGAGTGATACGAAATGGACACGAGAGAGAGGAAGATCAAAGCTTAATGTTCATCAATTCTGACCTAATATATATACGCAATTGTTTCACAAAAATGTGTTGTACAATTTACTAAACTTCCAGTACTTATCTTTTTTTGGAGCTTCAGTTGATCTGAACGCCCCAAAATGAAAGAAAGAAAAAACCAATCATGTATGATCAAATCACATATCAAAAGGAAGCTTTGCCATGAGTCTAGGCTCTTGATGCTAGGTAATTCTCCTCTTGTATGGTGTCCAATGTCGGCTTCCTCGACCGCGCATTGCTGAGCCGGTGCTTCAACACGCTGATCTCCGCGGCGGCCGCGTCGTCCACCATCTCCTCGAGCCGCAGCCTCGGCGCCTCCTCCACGACCGTCACCTCGGCCGGCGACGGCGACGCCGCCACCGACACGACGTTGGCCACCTTCGCGGACCGGCGGGCCTCCCGCGTGGCCGCGGCCGCGAGGCGCGCCACGTCCGGCGCCGCGATGGGCGTGGCGAGGCGCTTCATCGGGAACGCGGCGTAGACGGCGCCGAGCTCGAGCTCCTCGTCCGCCGCCAGCGCGGCGAGGCGCGCCCCGAGCCGGGCGGCGCGCGCGTCCACGAGGAAGTGGCCCGGCGCGTCCATCATCAGCTCGGCCGCCGTCGCCGGGAGCGCCACCTGCCGCACGACGCCGTCCGGGAGGATCACCCTCGCGCACCGCCCGCCGCCGGGCACCTTCGCCAGCGTGCACGACAGGAAGTTGCCCATGGCCGGAGGAGAACCGCTGATCTGATCAGTAAGGTACAACAGGAATGGAGAACCGAGCTTGCTTGTTAGCTGGGACGCCGCCTTATCAGATCAGAGTATGAAGAGAAACCAGCAGCTGATTGAAGTTGTGTCTGAGATGAGGTTGTGTGTCTGTGCCCTGGCGGCCCTGGCCGGTGAGGCCGCTGGTTATATAGCGCGTTGGTTAGCGCGGGGGTGAAGCGCTTGGAAACGCGTGTGGGCGAAGGTGACGGTGATAGGTGGTGGCAAGGCAGAGGAAAAGAAGCTCCGCTGGTTTGGTGGGCGTTGTTGGTGCCCGTCAGCGCGCGCGTTCCCGGGTGTGGTGATGATGATGACGGACGGGGTTGCGTTGGCGCGGTGGTTTGCGCGTGGGATGTGGTAGGGTCTGGGTTTTTTTGGACGGAACGCGCGGTCGCTGCCGCTGCGGATGGCTGGGAGTGCGTCCGGTCGGTCTCTTTCCATATGGAGGAGTACAAGGTTTTCCGACGCGTCGTACCCAAGAGTTGCGGCGGCGGCAGCTACGCCCAGACAGGTTGCCGTGTGTGGCGCCGTGTGCCACGACACGATAGAGTCCACAACGCCGACACCTGACGAGGCCATGCATTTGATTGTTGTTGTTTTTTCCGGGAAATATGACCCAATTTGTTGGGTTTTACTTGGAAATTCCTGAAAATTATTGTATGCCGGAGTCTCTATTTGTCTACCATATTTTATTTGAGGCTTCTGGTCCATCTTGGCATCTTTTCAATACATACAGCCATACTTTAGTTTCGATAGATATATAATGTTAGAAGTCCATATGTAGTACAGAGATATTTTTGTTGCTTAACGCTGAAAACCAAATAAATCGACTTATTGTTACATAAAATTTCTTAGAACAATGGATTAATTTAAAGTGTTTAGTATTGCAAGATAATATAAGAAAATCAGTTAAATATTAGAACAATTCAAGATGTCTATAGAGAGAATAGTTATTAAGCAACAGAGATACCACACCTGAGAGGGACTGAGAAACGAACTCCTGTTGTCACACCGGAGGTCCTTTTTTTTTGCGCCAGCGTGCTCTCCATCAACCACACCTTGGTGTGTCTGCCCCCTCCACAATTTAAACGTGTCTGCCGAGATTGCTTCTAATCTTTTTTAGGCTTGACGAAGCGAAGTAGCAGGTAATGGATGACAAAGCAGCAGTGTGCGACACACTGTTCTTGTGCTCTCTGTATCTTTTGCCTTCACCATTTCATTTTCAGGCACGTATCAGCGTTACAAAGATGATGCCCATAGCTCCGTAAAGGCCAGACGCTATCGTCCTCCTCGCAAAGCTCGTCTGACCTACGACTCCAACCAGTACAGCGCCGATGAGGGATTAATTACCAACATGAACAGAAACTAAGTGAGTTCCTCCAGTTTTCAGGGGAAACGTTCAGCAGTGAACTAGTCCATGCGTCACTCCCAAAATTACTTTCACTTGACAATTTCTAACGCGGACGAATAATCGACCGACAAAGCGACTTGATAAAACTCATGCTACATCACACAAGACCAGTTCCATAAAATAAAATAAAATCCTCCCGCCAAACTAGTTCACATCCAATTGCCTGGACTCTGAAGTCTGAACTACAACTGACAGAGACGCGCTTGTCCGAAAAACTAATGACCAGGAGTAGAGACTGACGAAAAGGATAAGCTCATGTTGACCACGGAAACAGAGCGAATGGTCCTACCTCGAGCTGATCAGCAGCTGACACGATCCGCAGCACGAGAAGAAGGTCGCCGACGAAGCTGCCCGGAACCTGCAGCTGAAGCGGTGTGTGGTGACCGGGTTCGCGTGAACAGAATAATTATCTCACCAGGCCGAGAACACGCTGTACTTGCGCGTGGACTGAACTATTGCTGAATCAATCGGCAACGTGGGAGACGTGGGGTGCGCGAGTCAGTTGTTCTCGAACTATGAAATGAACTCCAGGTGTCCTCTCTCCGACCTACTGCCACTTGGTATAAGTTCAACGCTTATGGGTTGTAAAGGGGATGAATGGTGGAGAATTTCGCAATCTGCACCGTCGTTTGACTTCGAAGCAGATAATTAAGCGCCTGGCCTGGAAATGGACAAATGGTTGACCTATGTAGTATATGTTTAGTCAACCACTCAACAATAGTGGTTTCTGCACTTCGCAGCCATCGAGCAATCAGGCAACATGTTCGGTGTCATCTGTTGATGATACTTGTGTTTATGTGTCTTGAAAAATCAATTAGGCATTATCTTTTTGCATAAAGCACATGATATAACGACAGTATATAGGATGCGATACAAAGCTTCATCCACCATCAAATTTCATTTTCTTGACGGAATGATCACTGGCCTACCTAAAATGGAAGCTAACATCCAACTCTGTAAAATTCTTGCCAGCTACAAAGTTCATTTCTAGTTTCGTATTTTGCACATTAGCCTGACAGCTGTAATTGACTTCACTTCTAGGGGAAAAAAAAACTTTTCCAAAATCACATCAGTGCCAGCAAGTCAACTCGTTGCTGACCGGATTCAGGAAACAGGAACATACTCCCTCCATTCTTTTTTTCTTGACGTTTCAGACAGCAAATTTGTACTAGCTACTAAGTCAAAAAACCTTGTCCTAACGTCATCAATTTAAGAAAGAGGGAGTATAGGCCTCTAAACAAAGAGAACTTAGGCCAGTCTCAGTGGATACTTTCATTTCACACTTTTCAAAGGTGCCACATCAGATTTAAAGTTTTCACATGATAAATGAAATGGTCTCTCTCAATGCACAATTTCATCTCACGTTTTCATAAGTAAAGTATAATATTAAATTCTTGCATTGAGATTAGTCAAAACATGTTAGGATGAAAGTTTTTGCTCTCAATGGGTCTTTCAATAAGCTTTCATATATATAAAACCGTGCCAACTTCCTTTCATTAGAATGAAATGAACTTCTCCTCTTTCATCTTAATTGATATGCCATGCCATCTATTTTGTTGATGTGGCACCTTATTTAATATTGATGAAAGGCCCATTGAGACTGGCCTTAGTACTAAATAAATTCTAATGACAAAACCTTTTTACAGATGGGTACATCTTTACGAGACGAATCTAATGAGCCTAATTAATCTATGTTTTGCTACAGTCATGCTACAGTACCATCGTCTAACCACGGCTTACTTACCCTCATTAGATTCGTCTCGCGAATTAGACTAGGGGTTCTGCAGTTAATTTTGTAATTAAATTTTATTTAATACTCTTAAATAATAAGATTCTTTTTTTAGACCCCTCTAAATTTTAGACCCTCATGAAACGAACAGGGCCTAATGCTGCTAACAACCTTTTAACATAAGCAAGAAGCTAATTCCTATACCACCGGGTCTGAATAAAACACGCTTGTTGTTTGTCCTGGAAAAGGCGGATTGCTGTCGGCCTAGACAAGAGAATTGCTATGAGGTTTCAGAATTTCAGCCGTACAACGCATTTCCTGCCATTTCTTGATAATCAAGCCACTTGTGCTGCACGATTGACAGCAAGGCGCCTCTCTTCAAATGAATACTCAACATCCTGTTGCAAAGTCAGCTCTGGTTTGTCAAAGGCAAGGCGGACAGGAGCAGTTTTCGTGGTCGCCAGAGCAGGAGTCGTTGCCATTTGCATAGGAGCGCTCACTGTCATCGGCATCTTAGGAGTTGGCACTGCGATTGTCTTGGGCGTCCGGTTCTCATCTTCAGAAGCATGGTAGATATGCTTCTCAGGCGTTGATGGAATGCTATCTCCCGGTGTGATCTGAGTGAAAGGTTTGCGAGGTGCTTCTGTCTCACGAAGTGTACTTGTGTTGGAATATAGCTTCTTGATCGGGAGGCCGCCGATTTCTGAAACTCTACTACCTGTAAGTGCTCCTTTTGTATTAGAGATTGTCAATTCAGAAGTAAACAGTTTTGAACGTTGCATTTGGCATAGTTAAGTGGAACTTGCCTGGGGATAGAATGCCAATATGACTAGTTTTCTTGGTTGCACGAAAAGACATAGAATGTGTCGTCTCCGTTTTTGGAGATGGTACTGAAGTTCCACACAAAGACAACTTTCGACTTGCACTGCCTGTGGCGCTCCTAGGCACCTTCTTTGTGCTGTGAGATTTTGAACTGCTTGGCTTTGATCCATAGAGTGCCTCCTGCTCAGCTTTGAGTTGATCCTGACGCTTCTTCTGATCCTGCAGTTGCTCAGATCAGAAATTATCCACGAAAGAAAATGGTATATGGCAAAAGGTCGCAAATACGTTCAGATTTAGTACCCTTTGCCTCTTCCTTTCCTGCTCTTTCTCTTGACAAACTATCATATATTCTTCAAGCATCGATAGAAGTCGAGCCTGAAAAATGTGGCAGAATGTGACGCTTGGCAATTGCAGAAACAATTGTTGTATTATTACTGAAAATTGATAAACGATATAAAAACTGAAGCATACTCCATCATAAGTAAACTCAGTGCCCTTTTCATCCTCCCAAGCTATGATTTTGCTTCTTAGAATGTCTACCATTCCTGATCAACAGAACAGTAGCAAATCAGCAGTTGCAATGATTATACTACAAGAAAAAGGGAAACTAATGTGGTTTCACCTGGAATTTTGTTGACCTTAACCCGGGCTTTTTCAGCCCTCTTAAGCATGATATGTGCACCTCTCCCGGCACTATAGCGATTGTCGTCCTAACACGACAGGCAGATAGAGCAATCAGAAGAAGTTGCTACAGAAGCATCAGAAGGCCCTGTCACTAAGGTAGAACTATGATAAAATTAAATCATACCTTGTTGTAATCCTCCAGCCAAGCTTCCTCCTCACATGCACTTATCCATCTTTCTACTCGATCAAGAATATCCTTCCTGCTAAAAGCATCCTCTTTTACTGTTGCAATGTAAGCCTCAATCTGTTCTAGCAAAAAAGAGGGATCAATTGCTCCTGCAATGGAAAAGTTAATGATGTTACGTCAGGTACACAACATTATCTTAAACAAACGAAACCAATGAGAATATCAGTAGAATGCACCAGACCATGATGAAATCAGATAAATGCAAGAGAAATGAAACGACAAGGGTCAGAAATGAAATGACTAGAACTAATTTGTAACTTGTGCATGCTTAAATTACACTGAATGATATCTAGAGTTACAATCGAATTGCACAGGTATTCAAGCTACTTTGCTGTACGATGCTATATTATTTTACCCAACACGTAAAGAATTTTGAAAGCTACAAAGAGAATCGTCAACATTATGCTTATCTTATTTACCTGCTTCAATTGCCTCAATGCTAAACTGAGCTACATAACCTTCATCTCCAACTAAATGTGCTCGCCGTTGAAGCTCTTCTAGTTCTGCTTTCTTCTTCAGCACCAACTCTTTCATTTTGCTTGCTTTCAGCTGTTCAAGCCTCAAAACCTCTGCTTCAACCTGCGTCAATAAATACCATCTCATATGACTACTGAATACTCCCATCTCACTGCGAGACAGGAAAAATGAAAACCATAATACAACAAAAAACAACTTCTCAAAATGATCATTGACTCACATAGTTGAGGAAGTCAATGGAAAGGGCGTTTGGCTCCATCAACTCATCCTCTGAAGCAGCAATGTTGCATGTTATATTTTGGAATGCCTGCTGCTCTTCCATTGGTGTATCCATGAGATTCCATAGCACCAGCATAGTAGACGCGAGATCTTGAAGCTGCCAGAGATAAAAGAGTTAATGTTGAAGAAACTTGCGTGGTCAGGTTTTTAAAAATAGTCTGAGATGATTTTGACCTTCTGCATCCTCTGGATTTTCATGTCATGTAGTCTCTCTATTGTCAGTTCCAACCTATAAATGGTGGTATCGCTTATGTTCCTTGTTCCTTCTGCTTCATCCAGACTAGGGTGAACCTCAGATATTGTTTGCTTGAAGTCGATGCTGAGTACTTCACATAAGGAGTGCAAAGTGTTGAAATATTCCATTACTTGATTTATCCTCTCACTCTATCACATTTCAAAACGTTAACTGAATCAGCAGACAAGAAAAATAGGCAAATAGAAAAAATGAAACCAACCAGTTTATAAACAAAAGGCACGAATAAGGACCTTCTCCTTTTCAAGGGAGTGAAGCTCCATTCTTAACTCTTCAAGCTTTCTTAACGACAGATCAGATTGATCCACAGGTACCTTTAAAGGTACAAAATATGGTGGTCTTATCTCAGATGATATCTTTTTTATCTGCTCAACAACAGAAAGAATTTGGCCCCATCTCTCAATCTTGTTCTTCTTCATCTCCTCTAAGTGCGGAACAATTGCATTTAGCTCCTCTAGTAAGCCACCTGACTTTTGGTTAGACTGAAAAAAGAAAAAAGAAAAAAGAAAAAAGGAAAGCAGGAAGACTCGGGTCAACTGCATGCTTCAACCCTTCTAAAATAGCAAAAGTAGCAATAAGGATAGAACGAACTCACTAGTCAAGCCATAGGTAAGAGTTAAATTGAACAGATTTAATAAGCCATAATATTGATGGGCTAGCATTGGAGTGGTTTCTGAAGATATTGCATTGACCATGGGTCTAAATTACGTGGATTCAGTTGGATACCTAGCCACTTAGAGTCCAACAGTAACACACCAACATAACTCCAATTTCACGACTTACCCTAGCGATCATGTAAGACAGTAAGAGGGTGTCACAACAGATAGAGATGGCTGATGTATCCTTTGTCACTTCTACAAAAAAAAAATTTAGCAACTATTCTGCTTTCATTTGGAATTAAAGAGTGGACGCCTAGTTCTAACAGGTACAGCCACATTGTATTATCTGCCATCTCCCCTGGAAGAGTAAAGTTTACATTTGCATTAGGATTCAACTATAGAATCACTAAACACACCCATTCCTCTATACATTGCACATTGTACAAAAGTACTGAAGTGACGCACGATACTTGCAAAAATCTCTGAGAAAACCTGATTGAAAAATGGCCGATCTTTCTTTCGAAAAGAAAAAAAAATGACAGACCTGCTTCACGTGGATCAGTGGCTCTCCCATGGCGGAGCAGATGGCAGCGAGCTCAGCCTCTGCCTTCGCGATGTCCTGCCGCAGACGGGCTCGGCAGCGGTTCGCCTGGTCCACCTTCCTCCTGTACACCTCCATGCACTCATGCTCGAGCTCGAGCAGCATCCGGTCCCTCGCGCCCTCCGGCTCCCCGACCTCCTCCCAGATGTCCTGATCACAAACAACCCCGATCAATTACGCAACCGAACCAAATCCCTCACGATAACCGTAGAGGCAGTGAAGCATACCTGGAGCTCGCGCATGAGAGAATCGCAGGTCGGCTCCATCTGAAGGAGTCGATCTTTCCGATCGCCGCGGCTCGTCGTGGCGTAGGTGCCGCAGCCTGCGAGAGAAGACCGCATTAGAACAGATCGCCTCGCGGAATTATGGTTCTGCTTCGCCAGTTCGAGTGGAATTGCTCACCGCTTTACCCTGGCTTGATCGGGCCGACGGGCGGGATGGGGGTGATCGGAGCGGGGCGGGCGGTGGCGACGATTTGGGAGGAGGAGACGGAGGCGCGATTAGGGGAGGTCGGAGCGGGGCGTTCGAAATCGAAATGTGGAGGGAGACGGATTTGGAGGCCGGAGACGGCAGGGATCGAGTAATAGCAGGGCGGGGAGGGCGGAGGAGTAATGCCGTTGCGACACGTTGCGTTGATTCGTATTGGGGCCCTTCGTTTCAAATTGGACGACGAATATCGGATGCTCGTTATTTTTTTATTTAAGAAAATAGCGTTTTAACCATAATTTTGAACTCCACTATTTTTCAGATTCTGCAAGATCTCTGTAAATTGTTTTCAGATTTTGCAAGATCACCACAGATTTTTAAAATCTATGGTAAAATTGCAAAACTATTTTGAAAAGCCATAGTAAAATTGCAAAATCAGAAAATCGTTGGTCGTGTGCATTAGAAACAGAGATTTAAACATTTTAGTGGAGCGAAGCATTAGAGATTTAAATGGACCTATCCATAAAACAGAGATTTTTGTTATTCAAGAAGCCAGGAGACCAAGGTCCCATAAAGCACCATTTCCCCTCGATTCATCTTTACCATGCCCACAAAGCACCATATGTTCTTGTTTTGTTGATGTTGCTTAGGGAGTATCATGTATCAGAAACATGGCTTCATCTTAAAATATAAATTAGCGTGGATAGAACTAAAAAAAAAGGGCTCAGTTACCATGATCCAGAACAAGATTCATTCAGAGGATTAAACTCCGAACAACAAAATGGGCAAGTACCTGGCCGCCAACAAACATTTGATTTCAGAACATGAGGATAATACAATGTACCAAACAGATGCCATAACTTATGGTCTGATGGATCTGCGTTACAAAGAGCACATGTTTCCGATGTCAAGTAATTTTGGTGCAGCAAAAATTAAAGTCACTGCAGTAGCTTATTTGGATGTAAAGTGGGGGAGAAAAAACAAAAAACAAGCATCACTCAGCAGGAGATGGCTCTCCAGCTCGTCCTGCCTAACTGCGAAAAAGCTTAAAAGCCTGAATCCAAAAATGTAACTTGTACAGGGTTTGACAGTCCAGAAATCTCCTTATGAAGCAGATTCCTTGGCAATCTTCTCGGCCTTCGCAATGACTTCCTCAATGCCTCCCACCATGTAGAATGACTGCTCGGAGAGGTCATCATACTTCCCATCCAAGACACCCTGCACATTACCAAAGCAATTAGCAAATAAATAAACCAAGAAGGTACAACATTACTTTATATATCAACAAATTTTGGAATAAAATCATCAGCGTGTCAGTGTTGTTAAAACTGAATACCAGTCTTTGATACACTGCGATAGCAGCCTAAGCACAGTTAAGACTAAGCAGTACAATAGGAGCATAAGCACTCTCTCCAGTAATGAAATGAGTAGACACTAAACCCATTAGCCAATTAGTATCAACAGCAATATCAATAAAGCAATGGATTACGCTCAAGTAAGCAAGATATCAGCATATACTGCAACAAGTGCTTATGGTAGCATCCAGAAAAAAGAAAAGAGGAAAATATTAGTGTTCATCCTTAACCATTTACCTGGAAACTCTTGACGCTCTCCTTGAGCTCCACATACTTCCCTGGGGCACCCGTGAAAACTTCAGCAACATGGAAAGGCTGGCTCAGGAATCGCTGAATCTTCCTTGCACGTGCGACCGTCAACTTGTCATCCTCACTGAGCTCATCCATACCCAGAATGGCAATGATATCCTGAAGATTTTTGTAGTTCTGAAGAACCTTCTGGACACCACGAGCAGTGTTGTAGTGATCCTCACCCAGCACATGGGGAGAAAGCATTCTGGATGTGGAATCAAGCGGATCGACGGCAGGGTAAATACCAAGCTCGGAAATCTGCAAAGAACACACATTTAAGTCGTAACGAGCACACCATGCACATAAGACACCAGCTTACTAGGCTAAGTGGACCAACCTGTCGTGACAACACAGTTGTAGCATCAAGATGGGCAAAGGTAGTAGCCGGGGCAGGATCTGTCAAGTCATCAGCAGGCACATAGATAGCCTGGACAGATGTAATAGAACCCTTCTTTGTGGTTGTAATCCGCTCTTGCAGTCCTCCAAGATCAGTGGCAAGGGTTGGCTGGTATCCCACAGCAGAGGGAATACGCCCAAGAAGAGCAGACACCTCAGAGTTTGCCTAATATCATGAACACCAATAGAGTCATCAGACTTGTTGATGCACATTGTTGGCTGATAGCTTTCATGCAACAAACATGATGTTCCTAAATTTCCAGGGATCGGTCAAAAAATAAGTTTACCTGGGTGAAACGGAAAATGTTGTCAATAAACAGAAGCACATCTTGTCCTTCGGCATCACGGAAATGTTCAGCAACAGTCAAACCAGTCAAACCAACACGAGCACGAGCACCCGGGGGCTCGTTCATTTGACCGTAGACAAGAGCACACTTGCTTTCACTCTGCAGCAAAAATCAATATATCAGAAAACAGTAGCTTTTATATGAGAACTTAGAAGATAAGAAGAATCACAAAATTACCTGCTTGTCACCTAGCTTGATGACACCACTTTCAATCATTTCCCTGTACAGGTCATTACCCTCACGGGTACGCTCACCAACACCAGCAAACACAGAGAAACCACCTATAAGCAAATGAAACAGTTATCAGAATCAACCAAATACAATAAGAAACTAAGGAGATTTTATCATGAGATTCAAGTTCGATACTAACCATGAGCCTTAGCAACATTGTTGATCAGCTCCATAATAAGGACAGTTTTACCCACTCCCGCACCACCGAAAAGACCAATCTTACCACCTCTTTGGTAGGGCGCAAGAAGATCCACGACCTATCAGAAAAGGAACAATCATACTATCAGGACATGGAAGCAGATACACTAAGTCGCTGACACAATGAATTTGAGGACCCAATATGTAACAATTCAAAAGCTAAAGGAGCATTGAATAATCCTACCTTAATTCCAGTAACAAGAATTTGTTGCTCAGTGGCTTGCTCAACGAAAGCAGGGGCTTCACGATGAATGGGGAGGAAGTGGTTTGTTGCTACAGATAAAAAGAAAACATACAACATGATTAGAGATGCTCTTCAACACAAATGTAGAAGCAAAATGCAAAAGCGTATCAATAAATCCAGGATCCTTACATATGTCACCCCTCTCATCAATTGGTTCACCAATAACATTCATAATACGTCCAAGTGTAGCCCTGCCAACAGGAACCTACAAAGAGGATAGATTACAGGTCAGGAATCAATTTGCAGCATATGGTAGCTGACAGTACTTTCAAATTCCTGACAGTGCTACAAATGTAGGAGAACGGAATGGTAAACACCCATCAGTACACAAGTAACATCTTCTATGTCGCGCTGTCAACTAAAAGCTTCTACACTATATATGCATATGCCACGATAAAGCATCACATAAAAACAGTATGTGAACAGAACACAATCCTAGCAATGCATATGTCCGGATAAGCCATTACAACTGGCTGCAGCAGATGATCTAAAATCCCATTCCACATCGCTAGCCACTCAGATCTGCTTGCACGGGTCAAATCTAACGCTATTAGATCCACATTTAATCGGATCGATCTGAACCATCAGAAATGGGAATGTACGATCGAGCACGAGGAAACGGGGGGTGTCATTACAGTGATGGGTGAGCCGGTGTTGAGGACGCGCTGGCCGCGGACGAGCCCCTCGGTTCCGTCCATAGCGATGGTGCGCACCATCTTCTCTCCCAAGTGCTGCGCCACCTCGAGCACGAGGCGGATGTTGTTGTCGAGCACCTCCAGGGCCGTGAGGATGGGCGGGAGCCCCTCATCGAAGCGCACGTCAACGACGGCACCGATGACCTGGCACACCTGCCCGATGGCGCCGGCGCCGGTGAACTCGTCGGTGATCTTGCCTCCGCCGGTCTTCCCGGTGGACGGCGGGGAGGCCGGCGCCTGCTGGGCCGCGGCGGACGTCGCGTAGGTGGCGGCCCGGTTGAAGAGGTACCCGGCCGGGGACGGGCGATGCGGCGGCGCGCGGGGCCGCGGCGCGGCGGGCGAGGCCCCGCGGATGCGGGAGGCAGAGCGGAGGAGGGAGGAGACGACCCGGCGGGACGCCATGGCCGGAGATCGCCGTCCGGATCTAGGGTTAGACTTTCTGCAGCTGGTTGCGGCGGCTCCGCGAGAGAAGGGGAGGGGAGAGTGATGCGGGGTTGGGGCGGGGGAATAAGTGGGTGGAGATATCGAAGAGGGATCGGCGGGTGGACCTCGTCCACGGCCGCCGCGAAGCGTGGAGGAGCGGCCCGGTGCGTGCCCGTGCGCAGCGCTCGCGGGTGCATGGAGCCGGTCCAGTGAGCGAGCGAGTGAGCATTTCGAGAATGAATTTGTTGCTTGGTTTTGCAGCTGGAATATGTTCCATTTCTTTTCTTGCGCTGGCGTTTGGTTGTTGCTGGTACGGGAAATTCGTTAATGGCATTTGATTTGTTGCAACTTTAATTGGTATATACGTCTCATACATCAATTTACTTTGTTCGGTCACGTACTCACGTATTTCAAATTGGTTGAACTTCTGTCTCGTCTAACATTTCCAGAGCGTTTCATTTTTAGTTTTTACCGTGTGATGAGAAATTGAGAAGCACGGTGTGAGTAGCGACGCAACTGCGCTATGATCAGATTTCCTTCTTTTTTTTTTGCGCTATATCCGGGCTGTTGGGCACAGGCCCAATGGGCGGTGATTAGCAATTTGGAGGGGGGGAGCGGTGGCCCGTTGCCAGCGACCGGCCCGGTGGCCTGCCAGACCCGCCGGTTTATGGCCGTGTACAGCGCGTGCTCGGCAACAGTGATGGTATGCCACTTACAAAAGGAAGAAGTCTATTTTGCCTCCCTCAACTCTTACGTGGGGTGCAACTTTTACCTCCAACTACAAAACCGGGTAGGATGACTCCCTAAACTCCTTCTCTCACTTCAGGTTTCTTCTCTGGGCGGTTTTCATAGCGGTTTTAGCTGACTTAGCAGTGTGGAGCCCACATGTCAGGTGCCACGTCATTTTTCTTTTTTTTTTCTTTTTTTCCACTCTCTTCCTCTCTTCTCTCCCCGCATGTCGGCCCGCGGTCTCACTCTCCCGCGCCGCCCGCCCCCGCCCCTCTCCTCCGTCGTCGTCATCTACTTGCAGCCTCATGTCACCTGTTGCCGCCCAGTACATGCCGCAGGCGCGCCGCGCCCCACACCTCTGACCCCGATCTAGGCTACCGCGCGCTGCCTCCCCATCGCCGCCCCGCTCCTCTCCCCTTCCGTCGATGCACCCCGACGGCCCGACCAAATCTCGCGACCAAATCAACGCCATGGCCAGTCGAGCCACCGCGCCGTCGCGCCTGCTCGTCGATTCGTCCCGCGCCAGCCAAATCCGGCGATTGGCTCCTTGAGCAGAGCCCCACGCTGAGCAAAGGCCCACACCGAGCTGCCTCCTTCTATGGCCGTCACAGCGGCAGAGCGTGCCGTCCTCGCCCTTTCCGCTCGCGCACGACCATGTCCTCTCGCGCACGCGACCCGGCCCCGCCACATCGAGGAGTGCTGCGTGGGCGCCGAGAAGCGCCGTCCAGGGCGCCGTGTCGCGCTGAGGAGCCACCCGCATCTCGCTGACAAGCTCGGCCAAGACGCCCAGATGATGCCACCTTCGTCTCCCATCCACCTGCCACGGCGCGATTTGTCCCCGCAAGTTGCCTGGCCACCGCGATTCGTCTCCGCCACGGCGCTGCGGGGGGCTAGGCAGGGCGGCATGGGGAGGGGCAGCGGCGCGCGCTGGGCAGTGGAGGCGACGCTGCGAGAAGAAGCAAGACGGCGTGGCGTTGCGGGTGGCGTGGCGAGCTGGGCAGGGCGGCGTGGGGAGGGGCGACGCTGCAGGCGGGCTAGGCGGGGCGGTGTCGCTGCGCTGCTTGCTGGGTGGGGCGGCAGCGTAGCGCTGCGGGCGGGCGGGACGGGGCGGCGTGGGAAAGGTGCTCGACGGCGTGGGAAAGAGGAGAAGAAAGAAAAAAGAAAAAAAAAAAGAAAAATAACGTGGCACATGACATGTGAGCCTCACAAGTGCCTAGTCAGTCAAAACCGCTATGAAAACCGCCCAGGGAGGAAACCTGAAGTGAGAGAAGGAGTTCAGGAAGTCATCCTACCCGGTTTTATAGTTAGAGGTAAAAGTTGCACTTCATATGAGAGTTGAGGGAGGCAAAATAGACTTCTTCCCTTACAAAAACATGCGAATGGCAAGGGCGATTCACCCCTGGACTGAGAAAGATAAGATTTGCTGCTTCAGGCTCATCTTCTCCTCCCAACATTGGTGTTTTGAAAGGCGCGTTTTCGTTCAAAGAAGATTCAAAAGATGGAGCGCAGCACAGTGGTTGTTTCCACGTACTCAGACAAAAAAGGGTAACAATAATTAGCAGTGAAAACAAAGAGATTTAGTATTGACCCTAACATGCCCCAAGGTTAAAAGATTCCTGTGAAAGCATCGAGAGGTCGTTCAGTCAAAAGAACCGCGGTGACAATCGGAGCGCAAGCCATGATACGTGTACGACCATGGACGAGAATGCCGTACCAGCGGGCCCCAATGGAGACGCCACACGCTCTATAAAATCAGCAGGACAGCGTAGCCTTCGCCGCCGCCTTGTACTTCTTCTGATCGCTGTGCGCAGCCGTACCAGTCAGAGGTTGAAGGCTTGAAGCTGCAGCCTGTGTGGTGACTGGTGCCTGTGCATCAAGCTCTCTCGCCGGTGTGCGAGCGGCTCCTTCGAGAATTGGTCGCTTCCTGCGGCGTCCCGAGAGGCCGAGAGCGAGGCGAGGGTGCAGCAGGCATGGGTCGCGCGCCGTGCTGCGACAAGGCGAGCGTGAAGCGGGGCCCGTGGTCGCCGGAGGAGGACGAGCGGCTGCGGAGCTACGTCCAGCAGCACGGCATCGGCGGCAACTGGATCTCCCTGCCGCAGAAAGCAGGTAGATGACGAGCAGTGCTTCCACTGAGGGAGTATTCAGTTGTTTGCTCCTAAATTTCGCCATGCTTGCAACCAGTATGCAGAATTCGTTTGTGCTAAAAGTTCTCTCTTCCGTTTTGATTCAGGGCTGAACCGATGTGGCAAGAGCTGCCGGCTCCGGTGGCTCAACTACCTGAGGCCGGACATCAGGCACGGCGGCTACACGGAGGAGGAAGACCACATCATCCTCTCACTCTACAGCTCCATCGGAAGCAGGTGCGTTGCGTTGCCGGCGGCATCGTTCTATAGCACTCTGCATGCGAATTTCCCCTTCAGTGCGTGTATGTCGACTCACTTCTGCTGCTGCTGCTGCTTGCCAGGTGGTCGATCATCGCGTCCAAGCTCCCCGGGCGGACCGACAACGACGTCAAGAACTACTGGAACACCAAGCTCAAGAAGAAGGCCATGGCGGCGGCCACGTCGCCGGCGCTCTCCCCCGCCTCCTCGTCCGTGACCAGCAGCCCGAGCGCCGGCGACGCGCGCTTCGCCACCGCGTTCCCGCAGCCGCAGCAGGGGCTCATACGCTTCGACGCGCCGGCGCCGCCGTGCCGGTCGCGGACCGAGCTCGCGCCCGTGCCGCCGGCCGCCGTCGCGCTTGACGGCGTCTGGGCGTCCTCCGCGCCGGCGAGCGGCGCCGTGGCGCCGCTGGACGACGACGCGTTCCTGCACGAGCTCGTTGCCGGCGGCGACCAGCCGCTGTTCTCGTACGGCGACTTCTTCGCCGGGCTGCAGCCGCAGGACAGGGCCTTGGAGCTCTCGGCGTGCTACTTCCCCAACATGGCGGAGATGTGGGGCGCCGCCGCCGCCGCCGATCACGCCCACGCCAAGCCGCAGGGCCTCTGCAACACCTTGATGTAGCTAGCTAGGAGAGGAGAACCGAGTTCATCACGGATTCTTGCGCGGAAACATCAATTGCTCCATTGAGATTCCTGGAAGCTCCAATATTATCCATCGTCGCTAGCGTAGTTCTTTCTTTTCTTCTTGTTCGTTTCTCCCTTTTTATTCGTGTGAATATAGCCGTTTAGCTGGTATTTTGCTGTGTATTACGTGTATAAATTATGGTATAGATGTGACTTTATATCACTGCTCGTTTCCTCTCACGGATATGAGCTTCCCCGTACGTCCCCGTAGGAGTCGATGTCCGGGACAAGTAGACGAGCCGTGAAGGCGACATGGCTCTGTCCTGTCGAGGTGACACTACTCCCGGTTGTTGCCCGCGTCTGCATCAGCCTGTCAAGTGACAACGTACTCAGTTCAGTTCAGTAGCTCGATCGGTGCAAATGGGTAGAGTGTATACAAAGCCCTTCAGACTCTTGTAGCTGCTGTCTTGGATGTATTGAAAAATGAAAAGCTTCCTGCAATTTTACATTTCCTGAAATTTTGGGAAATGAGTAATACAGGATAACCGCATGCCTTGCATGTGAGCGGGACATGGACCAGCTCATGAGACTTGCATCGCATATTCGCGTGCCCATCAGTGTTAGGACTTGACCCGTTCCGAGGGCCAATGTTGGGAGAAGCGTGTGGACGCAAGGAAACCTTTGCAAGATTCTCAACGATCCTGTGTGTCACGTTACTAATGTTATTCATCACAAGGGCCTGCAAATATTTATATTTTTTTCACCTCCACTTTACATTGATTTCCTTAGCACCAGGCAGTTGATCATATGGTCTTCGGGCTATGTCATTTTATATCAATCTTGTTTATACAATCGTCTCTTGTAAAGTGATTGGGAGACTTCACGAGCACGACCAAAAGGGACCTAGTTGACCGTGGCAAGACGCGAGAGCATTGGTTTCGGGGGAAGCTTCCTCGTCGATCCGAGGATCTTGCAGTGATGTGGCCTGCAAAGATTTTTCATTGACGTACTTCTGGCATTGTTCATTATTGTTAGTCTGTTTTGCTTTTGCAGCTTAAGTCATACTGACAGTGAAACAAATTTTGTGTGTAACATCCATATGGAGACTAGTAAATGCAGTGAGAATTACAGCCTACTTGGCAGTGAAACCGACGTCGGCACGATAACGAGGTATCTTGATGGCAAAACTAGGCTTACATCGCCTTCTCTTTCTTAGAAAAGCCATAGCATTAATCAGACGACATTTTTTTTTGTTTGCCTCACGTACGTCAGTGGCCATGGAACACGGACTTTTAGAACACAGGATTGAAGTTGTTCAACACTCGCAATTTTGCAGGAATTAATAACACATGAAAGTTTTTCAGAGTGTTTAGATAGAGTGCAGAAAAAAAATACCAATCTGAGGAGCGAGTATGACAACAAGGAAACTTATAAACAAGGTTAGACCTCTTGCGATAATTCTTCCAAAATTGATAAGGAGGAAAGTGTTCCATAGGAATTTCATAGTATTTATAGGAGCAAGATTTTTATTCCACACGGCACTTGTAAAGCCATAGGAATTGTCCTTAATCTTGTGTTTCCACTTGATATTGAATTGTTTTTGTGAAATTCGTGTGCGATTCCTGTGAAATGAAGTCTTGTGTTCCAAATAAGCCCAAACAAAAACTTTCCTATAAGATTTGAACCCTTCGAAATTTTTGTATTTTTTCCTATGTTGCAAAGAAACCTAAAAGGCCATTGCAAAAATCGTCTACATTGATGCTTTCGAAGCTTCCAAACTTTTTGCAATGACGTTTTACTGACGTCCACTTGTACTGTCTATCTCCACTCTGCATTTTGCTCGATTGTATTAGGAGCTGTTTACCTTTGTTTCTGGGATATCCATCGACGTCTTTACGGTTCCTTTGCTCAGTAGTTGATACCATGAGCCCTCGACGCCGACTCTGCTATTTACAAATTTCGACATCAGAAGTAGGTGGTAGTATGCTCCAAGTCAAGACAGTTATGTACGTGGATTTGATCTTCCGAGGAGTGGACTTGGCTCTTTGTTGTAGTTTTGTTGAGGATTCTCTCCGGACTGATGAGAGAAAACGATGACAAGAAACGACATGCATATATTGTCTGGGTTACGCACTTTGCTTTGCTTTCATTGTTCTAACTACCACTCCGACTCACCAAATCCACTGAACCTCGTCTATTTTACCAGTTGAAACAGACACATGCAGATTGCAACAAGCAGAGAAGATCTCACAATTTTTTGGCATGTGGGATAACGGCATCTTAGGAGGACATCCCAACGACAGAGATTTTCTACTTCCAACAGTCTACTTCGCCCAAGCCTAATTATCCTTGCATTAGCAAATCATCGATAATGACCGAAGTGTATCCGCTATAACTCATCCGTAGCTCTTCAAACAAGGTACCAGCTGATGATAATATCTTTGGCAAATTGAAGCAACAGAATGTAGAGACTTTGCAAGCTTTCGTCGAACGCCCGCATCAACGAGTAAAAATGATGAGGTGAGAGTGGCTTGCAGGTCCCGCGAAGCAAAAGCTGGAGAGTGACGAGCAAAGGTCTTGCCGCTGTCTCTTTCTGTTCTCGATTGGTACCAACCAAAGCGTCACATGATGGAAAGGTCCTACAGCATCACCTGGTGTTCTTGACCCGACGTAAAATGATGCACACTTTCAGATAGAAATTCAGGGATGTCATAATTGGATGCGATGGGAAGGCACTTTGATTCCTGAAGCTACTGACACCGTGAACTCAGCTGAAACACTCGTGAATCCTGATACCTCGCACCTCTTTCTGTATGGATAGTGTCAGTACTAGAAAATGATCTCTTCTCGTTTATTCTAGTAGGTGCTTCAAAAATATGTTAGTGGCCGGTGAAGTGATACAAAACGGTGCTGTCTGAATTTAAAAGAAAATAAACAAATATCCGAAGTTGAAGTTCGAGTGTTTGACTTTTGTGATAGGCACTGCAAAACAAAAAGTTAGGCAGGCAGACACCCATGCAGAGCATAACAAGCAGGGGGACCTATAGACCTCTCTACTTAACGACAATAGCCGGTGATCTCTCCCAATCAACCGTCGATATCCCTTTAACAACTGTACATGGATGCCAGAAAACAACCCGATCCCCACTTGAGAAGTCCCTTGCGCTTGTCGGAACCGGGGGCATGAATATTCCACAATCCTGCTTTTCTGGTTAGTGCACCTGAGAAATGTGACGGTTTTGGGATAACCACAATGTCTATTCCAGTTCAACAACATTAGCGACAGCCCGGAACACCACCTGTTAATGTGGCTAGTCACCACGGTGCATGATAAGCTGCAGTGACTTGCAGGTGGAGAACTCGTGTCTTGTTGCGTGGTCTCTGTTTTTGTTCGTCTGTTTCTCTTACCCGGCATGTTCTTGCATCCTGCTTTTGCCATGAGTTGGCAATTGTTTCCATTCAGAATATGATCCTGTTAGTCCACTGTGATCAAGTCACTTTCAGGTCTTCCCAGATTTTCAAACAGGTCCCAATGTTCCAGCCACCAGCAAGTCAAAAGTTCTCGCCACCCGTACGAGCTATCGGTTAATTTACTATTGTGAGTACTCTGTAGGTCACTTGAGAAATGCAGGCTCTACGTCGGGACATCACATTTTGACCCCTTTTTGGCTCAGGGCCGGGCCTGTCAGCTCGAGGGATCTACGACAGAATGCGCTGGGTTCACACGACGCAGTTCTCCTGGTTGGCTCGTCGCCGTGTCGCGAGTTGCAGCCGCCATAAGGTGCCCGGATTTCGCAGTGAGAGGACGCGAGGGACAGCGACACGGAGGCGCGGCGTTGCTTTGAGGATCGAGGGGTGAGGGCCTAGGAAACGATCGGAAAACGAAGCGTGTCTCACGGCTAGTGCGCGCGTGGGTCTGCAGGTTGACGAGCTCGCCAGGTGCCGTCGTGATGCTTGTGGCTGAGCGCGCTCTTGTTTTCGTCGGCGTCGAAAGGGTAGCTGACGAAGTGGCACCTGCAGCCGCGACGATGACGACGCCTGCGTAAACCGTGCCCTGACAATGAACCCAATCCAGAACATTTTACACGGCGAGGACTCAACGATCCCACGAATTCAGAACCAGGATTCAGCAAGGGATGGTCAAGTTGTTGTCAGCTGTCTCTAAAGTAATTAATCCGAAGGATTATGCACGGTCACATGTCGTGGACAATAGAAGCGGCGTTCGCACCAACCAACTAGTTCTGGAACCAGATTATACACTCTCTATCTTGCTATGCTTTCATCCGGCACGCAACGTTCTTGCCTTCCTGAATATCTTGACTTCCCTTATTCAGCGTGTTTGTCTCGCTGCTTTGCAGCAGCTATAGTGTTCGCAGTTATTTCTTCTGCAGCTGCTACAGTGTTCGCAATTATTTTTCTGCAGCTGCAGCCGCAGCGGCAGCGAAACGAACAGGCTGATTATTATCCTCCATCGATCGGACACCAAGCCGAACAAAGTAATTAAAGTCGGTGACGATAGGCAACTGGATCAGTGCTTTCGGCGTCACCCGAGACGCTAAATTTCAACCGACGCAAATCGCTCGTCTCTTCCGCATTGCTTGTCTCGTCCTCTGAATTTTTGCGGCGAAGGTCTTGGTCTTCGTTTCATCTTCTGCAAGTTTCCATGGCCGAGACAATAGAGTAACGTTCAGTCCATGTCTCTGCGGAAACGGCCGGATCGCTCGGCAGTCAGCCTGCCTTGTCGCCTTCGGATATCCTGCTTTGTAAATGCGACAGACATTCGTGATAAACGCGCGGAATATTAGAGGCCAGAGGCAATCATTAGTGCCGGTAAAATTCTAACAAGGTGACGCTTCACACAGCGGTCATCGTCCTGAGCGTGTAAAGGATGAAACGTGAACTGAAATTAACGTCGCCTTTAGAATTAGTGGGGGTCTAGGTTTGAAACACGGAGGCGTGAGCAGATGCCGTCCTGAAAGCATCCTCTTCGAGTTCTAGTAGGTTTGCAATTACCAAGATGGACCAGTTTCACTATCGCCTCCAACTCTTTTTTTTCTTTTTTACTTTTGAATGTAAGAACTGTTCCATCAGTCCAAGTAACAATATCTGTTTTATTCATTGACGTAACTGGTTTCTTTTGTTTGACAAGAACAAGATGGACAACTTGCAGATGGCCTTATTTTTCAATTATGGGCTCTAGACAGCGTGTTGACTCAGCATGATTGTCAATAGTAGTTTGTAAGTTGAGGGATGCCAAGTCTCACATGAGCCGGAATAATTGAGGCCTACGATTAAGATACTAACAACGGGCCCGATTTATACTTGTTATCTCCTTGTGTCTATGCCAATTTTTAGTTCATCTCTTTCGCATGACGCCGAAGGGGATCTTTGGAATCTTGAGGAGACACTGACTGCCCTCTTTTTCTTTGAGACGAAATGACTTCACCCTTGGCCCTGTTTGTTTACGATTCTCTCAGCCGTGCTTGGATTATAAGCAGCGGCCAGGAAAAGCGAAGATTTTCTCGCTTCTCGCTTTTCGCTTCTCATAGTTCAAAACTGTGAAGCGGTGGCCAGGAAAAGCGAGAATCGGTGAAAATAAGCACGGCGTTTGGTGGGATTATCGCTTATTTTCACAGGAAAAGCGAGAATCGACAAAAATAAGCGGAAACAAACAGGGCCCTTGTATTCTCTGCTAGTTTGTAGCCAGCAAAAATGCAACTAATGAGGTGAATCTTTCGTAATGCTTACATACCATTACTGGCAGAAGCCGAATAATATTTTTGAATGAATTGCAATGAGAAAATTCAGGTGGGGAGCTCCCCCACCGTAGTTTCCTCAAAAAATATTTTTGAATGAAACCTCATGCTACACCACCTGTACCCAAAAAGAAAGCCAAGCTGTCGGCTGAACCACGAACAGAAATTCTGAGCGGATGCAGTTCCATACTCGTGGGCCTAGTTTTGAACCAGAAAGCCCAAAACTGCAGCATCTCGGCCCAGCCAATCCACCAACCGAACCTCGTCTGGTGGGGCCCGGCCGACAGCGTCGCCACCAGCCGTCCAGCCTGTGCCCAGCATTCTGACTCGAGCAGGCGCCGTCGTCTCGTCTCTTTCCTCTTCCCCCGTTCGGTCGAGCTTCGGTTCGCTCGCCGCTCGAGTTGTTCCTCGCTTCCTTCGCCCGCAATCCTCGTCAAGAGCTCGCTTGCGGCGGCAGGGGGGTGGATCGAGGGGCGCGAGGATGACGGTGATCGACCTTCTTACGCGTGTTGACGCGATCTGCCAGAAGTACGACAAGTACGACGTCGACAAGCTCAACGGCGCCAACGTCGCCGGCGACGACCCTTTCGCCCGCCTCTACGGCTCCGTCGACGCCGATATCAACCAATGCGTCGAGGTGAGACCTGTGCCGCCTTCCCGTCATTTCTCCGCGTGCGCAGCCAAAGCCCTCGATCTGAATCTGATGGCGTGGTTTGGTCTGTTTGAAACAGAAAGCGGAATCGGCGAAGCAGGAGAAGAACCGGGCCACGGTGGTGGCGCTCAACGCCGAGATCCGGCGCACCAAGGCCAAGCTTCTCGAGGAGGACCTGCCCAAGCTGCAGCGCCTCGCGCTGAAGAAGGTCACCGCTCTACCTGCATTGCCTCCCCTTAAGTTTTTGTACGAACTTTGCTAGATCTGCGAGAAGCGTGGCACGAGGGCTGCTTCCGCGTTTACCAGTTACTAAACTCACATTGACTCCGGCTGTCTAAACTTGGGATGTGCTGCAGTAAGGGATTTAGGGAGTCTCTGCATTCGGGGGCTGATTTGATAGGCATTTCGTGGATTTTAGGATTTATATGACTAGCTTGGTTGGCTAATTAGGGGGAGATTCTATGGTTTGCACTAGTAATTTGTAACTTTGCTTGATTGAGATCGAGCCATCACTGAGAACATCCGTAGTATTGATTTTAAAACGGTTACATGCTGATTGGACAACTGAAATGCATGGGGGGAGATTGGAGGGCAGCAGTAGATATGCTTTCATACGGTTTCTTTGATGGGTATTATATGTTCTGGCTAGTGTTGCAGATGGTCCCATCCCGGGACGAGGTTCATTGGCTGTCTGATTCTACTTGATCACCTCTTGACACTCATATCCAATAATCTGCAGTATGTGGTCTTGGTAACATCTTATGGCCTTGCATTCAAATACACATTACACAGATATTTGTTTGAGGTTGATGAAGGAAGCTTGTCGATATTGAGTCTGTTGTCACGGAACTTCATATTCCTGACATTCTGCTCATTCCTTTTGTCTTTAAACTCACTTGGTGCCATGTATCATATGGTACTGTTGTCCCTAGTCTGGACTACTTTGCTTGTGACCTGCGTTTTTTTTAACGATCTGATATCCTTATTCACCCTTTCTTTTTGTTAAGATATAGATAAAATTTTGTGTGAGCGTTGAACACTGAACAAGTAACCACCTGGATGGTTTTGCTTCTTGTACTTTACTGTGCCACTTTCAATTTTTTTAGTGTCACAAACAGAACTAGATGGTCCTGAACCCCAATGGCGTGACCTCGCCGACGGCCATTGGTCACACTACTAGGGCAGGAGTAAAAGAGATTCTAAGAACTCTTGATCTATTCTTGCTTGCCTCGTTCACGTTGCCATGCCGTCTAATATAAAGGAACCTGGCTTACAATCGTATAGGATTCCAACTCTAACTCTAGCTAGTAATTTCTTAATTAATTTAAAGTCCAATTTGACTAACGGGTGGGCTTGGTTTAGGCCCATGACATTTAGCAGCTTCTTTTATAGGATTCGAGTCTGCTAGAATGTATACATTTGGGCCAGTTAATATCAAGCACTTTCGAGTTTTAAAGTACTGCTTCTGAATACTGCCTTGAAACAGGTGAAAGGGCTCACAAAAGAAGAAATTGCCATGCGTAGTGATCTGGTGGCCGCCTTACCTGATAGAATACACTCAATTCCGGATGGCAGCTCGACCGCGACAAAGAAAAATGGAACTTGGGGAGCCTCAGGGTCCCGCACTGGAGGAGCTATTAAGTTCGACTCTACTGCTGGTCAGTGAACATATTTTGTCCTCTCATCTATGACTGCTCCATAGTGATCACTGATCAGTGCTATCCGTTAGCTTGAAGTTGGAAATATTTGGTCAAGCTGCTTTTGACTTGGATTTGAAAGTTAATTCTCTAAATTCATCTGTTCAACTCGTGTTTCTTACTAATTGTGTGAAAGCCACCTATCCAAGCTTCACTGTCTGTAATCTTAATATGTTCTATCATGTTCAGTTGAACCTGCATACACAATTGTTTGCAATGAATGTTGCACTTTGTTTTGTCATGACACTTGTTCTGAAATCATTTTTATGGTCTTCCTTTGCAACTGATTTCTTCCATTTTTGCATCTTTGGCTGACCTTTCTTACTTGTACTTCATATAACATACAGATGGTAACTTTGACGATGAGTACTTTAAGGGGACAGAAGAGTCAAATCAGTTTCGCCAGGAATATGAGATGCGTAGAATGAAACAGGCACATCCACCAATCCATTTTTCTTCTTTAGTTCTGTTTTATTTAATTGTTTTATTTTAGTTTGCTGATTTTGCCATTGGAACTAAATGCTGCAGGATGAAGGTTTGGATATTATTGGTGAAGGGCTCGAAACTCTGAAAAACATGGCATCTGATATGAATGAGGTTCCTTGCTGTGCTTCATTTCTTGTTCTGTGATGATTATGATATGCTTTGGTTGGTTGACTAAATAGCTATGGTCTGTAGGAATTGGACAGGCAAGTTCCTTTGATGGATGAAATGGATGACAAGGTCTGTATCGGGCAGCCATTATCTTCTGTAATTCCATTTGCAAATTGTACGGAGATGCTTATTTGGTGACATAATGTTGAATTCAGGTGGATAGAGCCAATGCGGATTTGAAGAACACCAACGTGAGACTAAAGGAGACTGTTCTTCAGGTAAAAACCTGGCACTAATCTTTGTGTGTTTCCTAATTAATCTGTGATGCTTCCTAACTAATCTGTGATATTTGGTGATGCTTCCAAACTAATCTGTGATGTTTGGTGACCTTATTTTTTTTCTCCATTGAAATCCTATCAGATGAGATCGAGTCGCAACTTCTGCGTTGACATCATCCTTCTCTGTATCATTCTTGGTATTGCAGCATACCTTTACAAGTAAGTAATTCTCGATTTCCGACAAAATTGAACTTTCTTTCCGTAATGATGCCAGTGCCAAAACAATTTCTTACACATTACTACATTAGTGATTATATTGACTGATCACTGAATGAAGATAGAACATTGCTATTATGAGCATGTTGAGAGACTCTTCAGTTTGTTTTTATTGCAGTGACTTGTAACATGCTAGTATGTTTTACATCTTGCTCATGATCTTGTTTACTCTTCTTGTTATGCAGTGTGCTAAAAAAGTGAGGGGATCATGTCTTGGAGTTGATCATTTGGTCCTTCCGTTAGAATTGTTCTGCATCTTCTTCAGAGTGACGATTTCAAGAGAGCCATTAGTGTTGTCTATCTCTGTATTGTTGTTACATGGTGTCCACAACTTGAACCTTGTCTAGCTAGCTATGCTTGAAGAGTGAGTACTGCACACGCGAACGCTGGAAATGTGTCATCTGCTGTATATTTGGGAGTAAAATTTCGTAGGAAGAGTACAATGTCATTTCTTGTGAACCATGTAAGCATGCTTATGTATATTCCATCAGGTCTTGTGTCGTTCTCTCTATCTATGTGTTGAAGTTGGTCCGAAGAACAATGCTGTCAGAATACGTGTCACATGATCTGATACTTCACCTTCAGTGTCTCCCTACGGATACATCAGCTATCAGGTCTCAGGAGGGGTCTAGCCCACGAGTAGGAAATTCATTCGCTTGTTTAAGTAGCGTCAGTACCCGGCATAAACACGGGCCCTGTTTGAAGTAAGCCTTCTCATAAAAGAAGTAAAAAAATAAGGAATGCTACATATATTTCAGCACAAATGAGTGATCACCATGAAATTTCTGTAGAGCTCTCTTTTCATTATAAAGGACGGGCAACCTTGGAAAGAACAGTACTTGTAGCTTCTAGCTTGGTACTTGTTGAGCCTCTGCAGCAGTTTGGCCGTTTCAGGGTCGCCACGGCGGCCAAATCGTCTCTCCCCATCGTGTCCTCCGCTCGCTCCTCTCCAAACCTCGGGGCCGAGGCGTCTCCCGCCAACCCAATTTCGCTTCCCGCCGCGAATCCCCCACCGCTCCCATCCCACCGCAATAAACCCGCCCAAAAGGCCGCGCGCTTCGGCAGTTCGCGAGCCCCGCAACCCGAGATCCTTTCTCCTTTCTCTCTCTCTGCTCGAATCGGCGCGGCTTCTACAGGCGGCGGCGGCGATGAGCGCGGTGAACATCACCAACGTGGCGGTGCTGGACAACCCCACCGCCTTCCTCAACCCCTTCCAGTTCGAGATCTCCTACGAGTGCCTCGTGCCCCTCGACGATGGTAAGGCCTGTCTCCTCCCCTTGTCCCCAGCTCGGTCCTCTTTGCTGCGTGGCGGCGGGCTAGGGTTTGGTGAGGTCGCTAGGTCTCGTTTTAGATTGGGAAAACCGGGTGAGGACTTTGGATTTCGCTGACTTTAGAGGCCGGAATCAGGAAGGTCGTGGGAGTCGAGCGCCGCTGCAACGGTTGCATATCCAATCGGCAGCCGCCTAGTTTTCTTCTGCGAACATTAGTGTGTCCATGAACCACGAATGCTGTGTTTGTATAATGGAGGAATGCTCTGAACTCTAGTACGGTGTGGTTGTATGGGCCATTTGACGAATCAGAGGAATGCCTTTGCGCGTTCACATCTAGCTCACTGTTGATTCGTGAACAATTGGGGATCAATATATAGAGAGGATTTAGCTAAGCAAAATCTAATCAGTTACTAGAACCTTCCTTGTTTGGACTTGGGTGCTATTGTCAGTTAACCACTCTTGATGTATTTATCTTAGGATCAGCTTAATGATGCAAATAAGTTTCAAAATGCTAGCGCAAACTGAGATTAGGTACTTTATATCCTGCATTGGGGTGCCAGGACATCAGTAAATGAATATGTTCTGTAGCTGAACCTATCTGCCTAGCGGACTGTGGAATAATTTCTTCAGTGCCTCATGCTACAACATACCCTGTTCTTCAAAGAAATGTATGCCTCCCAGTCCCATGTGTGAAGTTTGCCTACAACCTAGCAATGGATGGGCATAAACACTAGCTATGATGGGCCTGCTTGGTTCTTACCCTGAGAAATACACCTGAGCCAGGCTGCCTGGGCGAGGGTAAGAACCAAACACACCCATACTCTAATGCTTCAGTTACATCTGTTTCCGGCTAATTATAGCTGAATGAGTGGCAAATAAATCTCAGTTTTTGTACCAATAATGAACTATGAGGTGTTACAATTCTAGTTGATGGATTTTTCTGTTGGAAGTCTTCAAACCCTTCGCCATCAGAATTGCTAGATCTGGAGTTCTTTGGATTTTACACAGTGCTCTACTTGTGCTGAGTATCATTTGTCCTACTGTTACAAACTTGCCAATCTCCTGAAGAAACACTAGATCCTGTGGGATGCTTCTAGCTTGAAAACGTCATTTTAGTGGTGTGTCATTATCGAGAAAGGTGTGATTCAGAAATGTTTGCTTTGTGTACTAGCGTGGTGCTTTGCTTACTCTTTTGTTTCCAGTCTGTTGATAATGGCCCAAAGTAGCATGTCGTGATAGATTCCTTAAATTTCTTACAAGTTTTCTGCTCCAACTGAGATTGAGATCCTTATGATTCATGGCTTTGTGCAATGAAAATTGTCTTAATCCATGATAGTTTGTTGTCATTCAGCACTTATATTTCTATGACTTTCAAAATGCATACATAGACATACAGACAATCTGCAGATAGAAAATATGCAAAATGGTCATGTTTACTTCTAAATTGTTTCTTTCATGTGCTTTATATTTTCCATTTTCATTTGTTCTGGGCGTCTTCCTCAACAGTAGGTAAAGAGGTTTTGTCATTTACATTTCAGATCTGGAGTGGAAGCTTATATACGTTGGATCAGCTGAAGATGAAAACTATGACCAGCAACTTGAGAGCGTGCTAGTTGGCCCTGTCAATGTCGGGACTTACCGGTTTGTGCTTCAGGTAATCTATATGTTTCTTTATTGTTACACTAATCAGCTTATTCGAAAATGTTAATGGTGCATGGCAGTTCGTGATTTCTTTTTGGCAAATAAAAGGGGATTGTATTAAACTTTGAGAAGTCGTTCATCAAGACATCAACTACTCTAAAAGACAAGTAAAACACATGAAAAATGTATCGAAGCTGTAGAATGGAGTACAATTGTTTTCCTTGTAAATTTCTTTTATCATTTATTTCATCTTTCATCTGGAGAATGATGTATCATTTCAAAAGCAGGCTGACCCACCAGATCCTTCAAAGATTCGTGAGGAAGACATAATTGGAGTAACAGTGCTGCTACTGACATGCTCTTACATGGGGCAAGAGTTCATGAGAGTGGGTTACTATGTGAACAATGACTATGATGATGAGCAGCTGAGAGAAGAGCCTCCAGCAAAGGTCCTAATCGACAGGGTGCAGAGAAATATTTTGGCAGACAAGCCCCGCGTCACCAAGTTCCCTATCAACTTCCATCCTGAACCCAGCACAAGCACAGGACAGCAGCAGCAGGAGCCTCAGACGGGTTCACCAGAAAACCACACGGGGGAGGGAAACAAGCCGGATGCTGACCAATGATTGGAGCTGGTGCGCTAACATTTTGATGTGCATGCCCTTACATGATGTCCTGTAATATTACAAAGGGGGTTCTGCATTGTTCTGGGTACCTCTGGTTCTAGCGTGTGTTAGAACTGTTTGTTCTGTAGGTCGAGTAATGCTGGGTGCCTGGATGTTTCCTTAGACATGAAGAATACTTTTAGCCTGTTCTGTTCCAATTTCTGTATGCGTCTCTAGAGTAGTATTTCACCCTAAACTATTCACTGGATGGCCGTCGACTTTGTGAGATAGATTCTAACTGGAATCATTTTGATCACTTTACGCGAGGGTGGTATTGGAGTGCTGAAATAATTCCTCGATGTTCGTTTTGGATCCCAACTGCGGCATCTGTCTATCCCCAAACTATAAAAGTTGGAAAAAGGCAAGAGTTTTGCATCTGTGTATCCCCCCCCCCCCCCCCCCCCCCCCCCCCCCAAAAAAAAAAAAACTCTACAGCACTGCACGACGCCGACGTAGTATTCGGAAGAGATCCGAATTCCTGCGTGCTTGTTTCGCCCTGCAGTGCGGTATGAACCCTTCCTGTTCCGCTCAGAATTTTCAGATTGTGGATACAAATGAATTTCCTCTTTCCGTTCAGATCTGTTTCATCTAACGAAGCTTTAACATCAATTCTGATACTTTTCGCCTTCTTGTACAGTTCCCACCTAGATTACTCAGGGTCTATCATTGCCCTAAGATCGATAACTTTATTTTATTTCAGGGTTTGATTTGTGGCGACATGAGCAAGAGGAGGACGGTTGTAGCATCCGGTGGCGCGCAGGTGCTGCCGGAGGAGATGATAATCGAGGTGTTGCTGTATCTGCCCATCAAATCCATCCTCCGCTTCCGGGCTGTCTGCCGATCCTGGGCTACGATGCTTTCTTCTGAGGAATTCTGCAGCCTGCACATGGCGAAGACCGAGGAAACATCAGCGCTGCCTAAGCTGTTTTTCACCTCATCAACGGCAAATTTTGAGGCCACCGAGGTGTACCTAGGGTCATCATCAGGCCCTGGTGATGATCTGCTGTTCACTCTGAACGATATACGTGGTGATTTCGTGGATATGACACCTGCACCATGCCGTGGCCTCACCCTTGTTGACGACGCCGTGGCACCAGCTTACTTTGTTTTCAATGCAGCAACAAGGGCAGTTACCCGGTTGCCACCTTGCCAAGCTGTGGCGTTTGCAACTGCTGGACTTGGGTTTGATGCCTGGACCAAGAATTACAAGGTGGTTAGGTTGTTTCGTGGGAACCTTCAGGATAAGCAGCGTATTAGGTGTGAGGTATACACGCTGGGGAGTGATTGCTGGAGGCCAGCTATTGGAGGCATACCCTTCAGGTTCTGTAGGGCTGCTGATTGTGCTATCGGCCATTCAATACGTGATAAACAGCCGCCTGTGTTTGCAGATGGATTTCTGCATTGGCTTCTTGATCCTTTTTTTGTTGCCCATAGGCCACGGAATGCCATTCTATCCTTTTCCATCACAGACGAGACCTTTAGGTGCGTCCAGTCACCGCCCTTCGGAGCACCAGGTGTGCGCATTATGGAGCATGAGGGTCATCTGTGTGCAGTCCAGGAGCGATTGGTATCAGGTTTGCAGTTGGTGGAGCTTGCTGGCCGCTTGTGTATGCTCCGGGACCTTCGCAATGCCTCATCCAATTGCAGCGCGTTGGAGATTTGGAATCTGAATGACTATAGCTCTGGTGGTTGGTCACTGAAGCACCGCATTGATTTGCTAGCGCATGTAGCCAGAGATCTAGTTGAGCCACAGATTGTCAAAGTTATTGGTTCTGTTGGCGATTGTGAGTCGATGAATAAGGTCATCATCACTACATCCAAACGCAAGGTGATTCTCTATGATCCCATGTTGGAAACTCTAGAGACCATTCTTAAAATCAGAGGAACCCAGTTTTCTTATCAAACTGAGCATTCTGCTCTTAGAGTCTCTTTATTAAAAGAGACTCTTGTTCCGGTTCGTCAAACAACCGAAGAGGTAGGCATGGTCAAGGCGGCCAGGGAGATCCTACTCAGAATCCCAGCTGACCATGTTGTGCAGTTAAAACTTGTCTGCAAACAATGGCGTAAGTTGATTGAGAACCAGAGCTTCATTCGATCTTATTATTTGCATCACAACACAGAAAAGAGGCCGAATATCATGCTTGTGGGCAAGGGCACTCGACGATCGCAATTCAGTTTTCTTCCCTTGAAGAAATTGCTTCAGCGCTGTCCAAGTCGTGATACGTGGCTTAACACAAAAGTAGTGTGCTCCAAGCCTTGTCACGGTTTGAACTTGCTTAGCACTGAAATGAAAGACTATCTCTACAACCCTTGTACAGGCTACTGTTTCGTCAATCAAACTCGAGGGAGGGAACTTCCTGGATATTTTGTTGAGCCAGCAAACCATGCTTTTGCCGTTGACAAAAAGATTGTTGGGCTGGGGTTCAATATGTTGAAGCAGGAGCATGTTATTGTTGAATTTTTTTGTCTCTGGAAGGATTTCAGGTCTCGTCAATCTGTCTGGACATGCTCAATTTCCACTTGTAACAATAGATCTTTACAAACCAACCTCTTACCACCTCTGCCTGTGAATGACATGCCACCAACCTATCTCGCGGGAATGATGTACTGGATGAGCGAACCAAGGTTGGGCCAAAGTTCTAAGAGGGCCATTGTGTCATTCGACATACAATCGGAGCTGTTTAGTATTATCCCCTGTCCTCCGTGCATTGCGTTGTGGAACAGCAGGAATCGTTGCCCAGCATTTGTGGTAGAACTTGAAGGATTGTTGTGTGCTGTTCTTGCAAATCCAGTTGAAGAGAAGTTATATATCTGGAAGCTCAAGCATGGTCGTTGGGACAGAGCATATACAGTATACCTGAAAGGTTGGTCAGGCTATTCCCTTGAAACAAATGTTGTGGTGCCTTGGGCTGTTGATCCCAAGGACGGGAGGATCTTGCTAAACACAGGGAGGAAAGTGGGCCTTTATGATCCATCTAGACGTTTTATTGAAACGTTATATGATCTTGATGAGGTGCTGGGGGTCAGAGGTACAGAACAATCTTCTGGTCTTGGAGTTTATGATGGGATTCACTTTACCAAGTGCAAAAATTCTGTCAACAAGTACGGTACATGGAAGCCACCTTTACAGAAGCACAGGGTCTTCGACGTTTGTTCACCTACTTCACCTGGAAATAATTTTGCATGCTCCAGTGCCACGCAATCTTTGGAAGAAATAAATCCTTCATACACTGGATCGATGCCCTTGATCCCTCTATTATATGAGGAGAGCCTGGAGAGTTACCCCCCTTGGTGGAAAAGGAGGACTTTACATCGATAGCTTATCAGTGATTAAAATATATTCTAGCTGTTCCGTTTGCATTGGCTATATTTTTTTTAGGTTGGTTTAGTATTGGGATGCTGGCATTTTGTCAACAGGCCCTAGTCACTTCCACCAGTTGCGAAGAGGGATATAGCCTGTTTTACTACTAGTTTCTTGTCTTAATGTCAAATAAAGTTGACTGGCGGGTAATTAGAAATAGTTTTAATAGTTGTAATCTGTCGCTACAAACTACAGTGGTGCACTTGTGTAAATCTACTCATTCCCTTTTAAGTCATCTACTCTTGTTTGATTGTGCTACTTCTTCAGAACTGCTGTTTTTATGTTGCCTGCCTGCTGAAGAAGGCCAGATCTTCAGAATTTAAACGTGAAGTAGGCCTGCTCTGCTCTGTTGTCGTCGCTTACACCCGGCCCTGACGAGCAGAGTTCGGTGCAGCATCAGTAGCGGTTGTAAGCGAGGGTTCCTGCACAACAATGAAATACTCTGCCGCTGTCGCGTGCTTCTTTCAATCCATGCTGCAAATAAAATGCTCGTTGGGTTCAGACTGGCATGCTACCTTATCTATATGAACATTTCAGGCTACCCGATGCAGAAGTTCATGCTGTTACCAGATTAAGAAACTACTATTCCTTCATGTGTCACTGAACTGCTTGCTGTGGAACTTCTGGTGAAGGGACTGAATCTCCTGAAATCAGAGTGGTTTTGGAAATTTTCAGTCAATATCTCCCGGCCTTCGAAACCTATCAATGGTTACCATTTTGGGATGAGAATACTTTTCAAAAGGAGGGGGAAAAAACTTTGGGATAAAAAAGGCCAAATATCGTGAATGAAATTATGATTGACTTATCTGTGTAGATGCAGTAGCTTGCAGACAAAATCAGGGGCAGAGCCAGAAATAGTGCGAAGGGGGTGCTGCTTGCTTAGACTGAATTAAATCCAGCATGGATTAAGTCAAATGAAGAGATTTAAGCTAAAATCAGCGAAAACTTTCAATCTTTCTCCAGGGTTATTTAAGTTGCAGCTAATTTTCACTCTTGCAATGACCTCTTCATTATTGAACAACCAAGTGGCTGGTTAGGTGATATTACATATCCCCCTGTTGCTACCCCCCAAAAAAAAATCACGAATCACCAACATTCACAATTTAATTTTCTGTATATAACTTAGCAGTAAGCTATCAGGTTTATAGCTAAAGCATTGTCTTAACCTGAAGCTAGTTTCACTGCCCGCAACAAAACTGTGTATTTTTCTCTTACCTTAAACTGCAATCAGTTCAAGAATCAATACATTTCGGATGCAGGCGGCCATGCCAATCGACCACTAGTAACAGGCCATCCAAAGGTAGAGAAAACATTTCGCTGTTCTTGCTTGAACATTTCCTGGGGAAAAATTATACTGAAACACAGTTCAGTGTTCTTGCCTGAACATTTTTAGGGGAAAGCCATTTCACTGTTCGTTGCCAGAACATTAATCCGAAAATAAGGGGAACAATAACGCATTTGGCACAGTGTATAGGATTTGAACTTGACAAATCAGCTGTGCATCCAACTACTTGATCAGGACCTTGACTTGGAAGAAACGTTTTCCATTTGTGCCATCGTCGTATGTTGACATTCGGTTTTTGCTCTTGGCCGTCATGGGCAAAAGTGGACTTCACATTCAGTTCCTTGCTCCATCTTTCATTCAAACTCCGGCCATTCTGAGGGGCGTTCGTTTCATCCTCTCTAAAATTTAGACCCGTCACATCAAAAAGAATCTTATCATTTAGGAGTATTAAATAAAATTTAATGACAAAACCTTTTTGACAGATGAATGCTCATTTCGAGACGAATCTAATGAGCCTAATTAATCTATGTTTTACTACAGTGATGCTACAGTAACCACCGTCTAATTACAGCTTAATTACCCTCATTAGATTCGTCTCGCGAATTAGACCAGGGGTTCTGCAGTTAGTTTTGTAATTAAACTTTATTTAATACTTTTAAATAACAAAATTCTCTTTGATGTGATCCCTGTAAAATTTAGACCCCATGAAACGAACACCCCGTGAATCCTACGACACAAGCAGTAAGCAGCCCAGTAGCAACACTCTCCCGCTGCCAACCAAAGGTAGCAGAACATCAGTTGCAGCCATCGCGCTCCATGCGCCGGCGACAGAGAGGAGTGCGCGTGGAAGATCGAGCCGTTCCTGAAGGAATCGACGAAAACCCTAGCCGGCGTGCTCGACACCCGGCTCGGCGTCGTCCGCCGCCGCTGCGCCGCGCTCCGCCGTCGCGTACTCGCCATCCGCCCAGCCGGGGCCTCCGCCTTGCCATGCAGCTCTCGAGCCTTTGACGACGACCGACGACCAGTCAACCGACTCGATCTGAACCGCACGATTCCGATCGAACGACTGCCAGGGCCCGAGGCGGTCGCTATTTCAAATAGCGACCACCCCTGGTCTTCGCCAAGGACACCGCCCTCGCCGCTTGCAAGCCGGCGCCGCGGGCGTCGTGTCGCCGGTGCACCTCGCCGTCCGACAAACAGTTGAAGCTCACGTCAAGCTTAATCCGCCGCCGCGCATCCGGCGGTTTCCTCCACACCTGCCGCTCGCGGGCCTTGCTCGTCCGTTGGCCATGGCGCCGCGTCGCTTCGGGAGGCCACTGGTTGCGCGCTCGGCGCGTTCCTGGCTCTGTTTTTCTCCTCCGCTTGCAACGGCTGGTCGACCATTACCTAAAATCGATCTCACGATGATGATGCTCACCACATACCGGCAGATGTTCTTGCAAGAGCACTTGCAGTCACCTGTAACAATACGAGATTTGGCTTAGCAGTAATACCACGACAGATCAATCATGATCTGAACTTAAACGTGAAGTAGGTTGCTCTGTTCTGCAAACTCATGAACTATGCTCTGTACATTCAGAGTCTCTGAATAGGGAGCAAGTGGAGAAGGTTCGGTTGTCATAGATTGAACCCGGCCCTGACGAGCAGAGCTCGGGGCATCAGTATCGGTTGCAGAAGGGGGAAGCGAAGGTTCATTCACATTTGGCTCCCAGGACAGGTTCAGATTAGTACTCTGCTGCTGTCGTGTGCTTTCAATCCATGCTGCTTACGAAATGCTCGTAGGATTCAGACTGGGATGCTACAATCCAGTTCGTGGGGCTGCTAATTGTGAACCATCACAGAGAGCATCTCGCCTGACTTCGAGCGCCTTCAACCAGCGGGATCGTCGGGGTCCACCCTCAGTTGGACCGCCTGGGATTCCGCCATGGCGCTCCTTCCATAGTAGAGCTTCTATCTCTATGGCTTGAGCGAGACGGACTGGACGAGACCACGCGACTCTGGCTGGGAGAATGGCGGCGGCGGCGGAAAGAACCGAAGGATCCGCCGCCGTGAAACCAGGGGGTCAATTGTAAAAATTTGGATCGCGACTATTATTCGCGATCCAAATATTTACATTTAACCCCCTAATTGGATCGCGATCCAAACCAGGGTGAGTTTGAAAAGTGTCTTGGCCGGCGACAGGGCAGTCCGGCGAGATCGCGCCTGCTCGACTGACCACCGCTGCTGCATTCTTGACGGATACCCAAATCAGGGTATCCTGATCTGGGATACTTAATCCCGCTAACCGTCTCAGCTTAAATTGTGTAGGGCCCACAGGAACAGGTGCATGACAACAGAGCGCTCGAGGGGCCCACGGCCGACCCCGAGTCGGGTGGGGTCCACAAGTTCCGCCTCGCCCGACCCCCAGTCGGGCGGGCCCACGACTTCCGCCCCGCCCGACCCCGAGTCGGGTGGGGTCCACAGACTCCGCCTCGCCCGACCCCCAGTCGGGCGGGCCCACAACTTCCGCCTCGCCCGACCCCCAGTCGGGCGGGCCCACAAGCCGCGCTTCGCCCGACCCCGAGTTGGGAGACTTCGTCGAGAAGATTTTCCTCTGACAAGGAGGACAGGCATTTACGACGAGTAGCTGGGGAGCCTTAACTCTACCCAGCGACTCATATACTTGCAGGCACGCGATCTGGCCTGCACAGTGGCACCCGTCCCATCTCGCGGCGCCGCCTGACACCTCGAGTACAGCAGCGGGATGGCTACGACATCATCATCACCCTGAACAGGGACGAAGACCGGACCGGCGACAAGACGGCCGCGACAGTCTGGGTTGACATCTCGACCACCTGCCCGGCGACCGGGCTGACAGGACGCCGCCTGACTAGGGCCACAGTGGCAGCTAGGGTTCAGACTAGTGCGGCGTGTAGCCGCGCTAGCCCACAACTCGAAAGCCCCGTTCCCATTTGTAAACCGGCTCACTCCTTGACTATAAAGGGAGAGCTGGGGGGGATCGAAGTTCGAACGAACACAGACATAGAAATACACACGAAGAGGCTTGGAGTCTTTCTCCTCCCTCGTCAACACTTGTAGCTCCCCTCTGCAAGTCGGAACACGAACCACCCACGAACTGGACGTAGGGCATCGATTGCCTGAACCAGTATACATCTCGCCTCTCTCACAAAACCCTCGCCATCATAGAAGATTGTTAGGCGCCGTAGTTACAAATTTACTTGTCGGCCGGTTTCTTAACACCGACAGTTGGCGCGCCAGGTAGGGGACCTCAGCGCGTTTGACATCTTCAGTTGATGGCGAGCCACGACATCGATTGGACTCCGGGCGCTCTCGTGTACTTCGGAAGCCTGGAGTTCATCGTGGTCCAGGATGGGGGGCTTTCGCGCGTCGAACCGCCGGCACCCCCACAAAGGGCCCTCACCCTCGCCATATCCGCGGGCGCGGAGCTCGTGGGTATGGCGGAGTACGACTACGACAGCGACGAGGATGACCTCCTCGACTACGACTCCGATGCCGGCAGTCACCATCCTTCGCGCGAGTGCATGGTGGTGGAAGCCGGCGGAGGTAGCCGCCGCAACGTTCACGACGTGGCGGCGCAGCCAGACCCTGCAGCGGTCGCGACGACGGCGGACGCCGGAGCGGCCGCAGAAGCCGCGCCCCTGCTTGTGACACAGGCGCAGCAAGGAACCCCTCCGGCGAGCGCCGACCTCCGCGAGGGCGATGACCTGGAGCGTCTGCTCCAACGCCAACACGAGCTCGCAGAAGCCGCGCGGCGGCTCAAGGAGGAGCGCGAGCGGCTCGAACACGAGGTGGCGCAGCGCCAGGCCCTGCGCGAACGCGTGCGTGCCCATGGGCGCGAAGCCCGGCAGCGGATTCTGGCCGAGGCGGGCAACCTCGTGCCCAGATACACCAGGCCCAGCCAAAATGTCGCCGCGGCTGCGACACTTTTGCGCGCGCTCCCGCAACCGTCCGACGAGGACCAGCGAAGAATCCAGGGGGAGCTCAAGGACCTCCTGGACTTGGCGGCGGTGCAGCAGGCCGAGCGCGAGCAACGCTCCGCTGCACGGCGGTGGGAATCCAGCGTTTCCTACCGTACGCCAAGCAAGCCACGGCCACAACCCGAAAGTTCCGTCCACCAAACCCCCGAGCAAAGTGGGACTGGGGACGCGCCGCCGGTCCATCAGCGGATCGGCAGGATCCGCGACGCCCGCGACATTCTGCGGGCAAGGCGCCGCGAGCAAGGGCGAGGTCCACGGTGCGAAACCGAGGACTTTGTCTACGCTCCGCGGCGTGGCGGGAGATTTGACCCGGAGGAAGACAAGCCTCGGGCTCCGGTCCCGGCTGGCCCACGGGCTTTTGGCCGCGCCATCTTGCGGGCTCCCGTCCCCCAGCGGTTTCGGCCGCCCAGCAATATCACGAAGTACAACGGGGAGACGAATCCCGCGTTGTGGCTGGAGGACTACCGCCTGGCGTGCCAAGCCGGCGGTGCCACCGACGAGCGGTTCATCATCCGCAACCTCCCCCTCTTCTTGGCCGACTCGGCCAGGACGTGGCTCGAGCATCTCCCGGAGGGCTCAATCCAGGATTGGGTTGACCTCCAGGAGGTGTTCATCGGCAACTTCCAGGGCACGTACGCGCGCCCGGGGAACCCGTGGGACCTTCGGAACTGCCGGCAGGGCGCCGACGAGTCCCTGAGGGACTACATCAAGCGATTCTCCAGGCAATGCAACGCGTTACCCAATCTCGCTGACGCCGAGGTGATCTCCGCGTTCATAGCGGGCACCAGCAACGAAGGCT